>CAWUFW010000610.1:1640000-2300000 GCA_963921515.1 Calotriton arnoldi
ATCTGTCTTCTCCGAGTTGAGCTTCAGGCAGCTGCTGCTCATCCAGGATGCGATGTCCTTCATTCCTTCCTGGAAGCTGAGTCTGGTGGTGATGGGGTCCTTGGTGAGGCAGAGGATGAGCTGGGTGTCGTCGGCTTAGGATACTATGCTGAGTCCGTGGTGTCTGACGATGGCGGCGAGGGGGTCATGTAGATATTGAAGAGCATGGGGCTGAGCGACGATCCTTGGGGTACTCCGCAGTTAATCTCTGTGGGTTCGGAGAGGAAGGGTGGAAGTCTGATTCTTTGGGTTCTGCCAGTGAGGAGGGAGCGGAGCCAGTCGAGGGCGGTTCCCTGTATGCCGGCGTCGTGGAGTCTGGCGGTGAGAGTGCGGTGGGAGACGGGGTCAAAGGCTGCAGAGAGGTCAAGCAGGATCAGTTCCGCGGTGTGGCCTTGGTCGAGGAGGGTGCGGATGTCGTCTGTGGCGGCGAGTAGGGCGGGCTCGGTGCTGTGGTTACTGCGGAATCCGATTGGGAGGGGTAGAGGATGGAGTTCTCTTCGATGAAGTTTGCTAGTTGGGCGTTACCTATCTTCTCTGTAACTTTCGCCGTGAAAGGGAGGAGAGAGATGGGTCGGTTGTTCTTGGGGTCCGTCGGATCTGCTGAGGGCTTCTTAAGGAGGGGCTTGACTTCTGCGCGTTTCCAGTCGTCGGGGAATATGCCTGCTTCGAAGGTGGCGTTGATGGTGCGTCGTAGCTCAGGTGCTATAGCGGTGGCTCTGTGGAAGATGTGCGGAGGGCAGGGGTCTGTGGGGGCTCCTGAGGGAACGCCTTTCGTGGTTGATGCGGTGTCTTCGATGGTGACTGGGGTCTAGGAGGAGATGGTAGGCTGGCTGTCGTTGCTGGGGGGAGGAAGGCGTTCGGTGTCTGGAGTCTGTTCGTTGAAGATGTCGTAGAGGGATCTTATCTTCAGGTGGAAGTAGGAGCCGAGTTTGTTGCAGAGGTCCTGGGAGGGTGTGACGTCCGTGGCTTCGCTGGGGGGCTTGGTGAATTCCTGAATGATGCTGAAGAGTTCCTTGGAGTTGCTGGCATTGACGTGGATTTTGTTTTGGATGAAGGTCCTTTTGGTGGATCTGATGAGTTGGTGGTATTCCGTTATGGCGTTCTTGTAGGTGGTACGGTCTTCCAAGGTTTTGCTGTTTCTACAGCTTCTCGAGACATCTGCAGGTGGGTCTGGATTCTTCGAGGTCGGCGGTGAACCAGGTGGCCTTCCTGGGGCGCTGTCTGTCTGGGTTGCGGAGGGGGGAGAGCTTGTCTGCGCAGTTGGTGATCCATCTGTGAGGTTCTTTGGCTGCGGAGTTGGCGTCGGTCGAGGTGGGTGGGGGATCGTGGATGAGGGTGGAGAATAGAGTAATTATTAGCGATTCCTTTGAGGCATGCCAGAAACAACAATGCATGGGTTTTGACAAAATGTTTGCCGGCATTATGAACACCTTGCACATCAAAGCCTTTTGCAGACATTTAGTAGGTCCCAAAATGCGAGGATGTGAAGTGATCATACTGTTTCCGCTCCTGCATAATGCAGCTGTGATCACCTCCAAAATGACTACACACATCATACTGGTAACTGTAAACCCTTCTGAAAATGTAATCGCTAACCAACATAATGCATTTCAGCGGAGTGGTATTATGGGCATGCAATTCTGAGCTGGATTTTACAATGGCAACATTAATATTTCAGGACTATGAATCACAAAAAAACTTGGAAAGTGTTAA
Organism: Calotriton arnoldi; assembly: GCA_963921515.1. Taxonomy (NCBI): domain Eukaryota; kingdom Metazoa; phylum Chordata; class Amphibia; order Caudata; family Salamandridae; genus Calotriton; species Calotriton arnoldi. Next base: position 1,641,753 of record CAWUFW010000610.1, read on the forward strand.
TAAGAAGCCATCGTCTGATGAGCTGAGGAGTTCATGTTTTCGCAGCACATTGTTGTGTTTTTACCCATTTAGGCTGCTGTAGCAGATGAAGAAATGCGTAGCAATCCACATTGTTACTTTGGAAAGATATGGTCAAATGCACAACATTGCAGATAGTGCAAAGCTTCCTCCAAGTTACAAATCTGTTATAACCACCACTGAACAGCTTACGTAACAATGCAAGATATTGGTATGTTATTGGTTCTGTCTTTATCACCTGCTAGAGGTTGTATCTGTGGTCTGGTGGGTAATGTGGTGCGGTGGGGTGTGGATGCAATTGTGTAGTGTGTGGAGGTCTTGCAATGTGGTGCTGGATTGTGTGATGTTGTGCTGAATGGTCCGATATGGTTCCAGGTGGTACTACGATGTATGTGATGTGCTGTGATGTGATGGGCTTTAATGTGATTTAGCTCGGGATTGGGTGGTTTGAAAAGGTGCGGTGAAGCATGGTGTGGTCTGATGATGTGATGCTGTGATGTATGGTTTGATGAGGTACAATGTGATGAAGCCTTTGATTATTTGTTGTATGATGTGGTATAACTATATCCTTTTTGTGCAACCATGAAGTTTTGTTTAGGTCTGGATTTTGACAGTACAGTGCAAAACATGTTTGATATTTCCACTAAACTTAGACAGTGCTATGGGTCTTCCACTTTCAGCCTTTGGCTCATTTTGACAAGCCTCTTTCAGTCATTGGCTTGACAATTTATCAGTCACATCTTGGCTCAGCTCAGAGGAATATTTCTCTCACATTTAATGCCATTGGCCTTTTGAGTGTCTTTCTACTTTCAATTGACCTGCACGAGGGACTGTTTTACATATATTCACATCTGCCAGCTCCTCAATGCTCGTTCCAACGCCTTTCCACTTCCCCACTCATGCCTATAGCTGCTTGCTCCCTCTTGCCCTTGTATCGCATTCTTATGTTACTCCGCATGCTATCCCCTCTCAAACCTCCCTCCTACCCCTTCCCCTTTTTCCAGTGTTCTCCTCCCTCTCTCTGTTATTTCCTCCTTTTTCCCCCTGCCCTCCCACTCCTTTCGCTCCCTCTGTCTCATAACTTCTGCATGTCCTTTGTGTTCCCTCTACATCCCTTGCCTCATAGCATCTTACCTTTGTGCTGCAGCTGTGGCTTGCCAAGAAATGAAAGGCTGCCTATATTGAACTCTGCCATGCCTTCAGTACAGTTTTCTTTTTAATTCTCTGTTTAATGAAGTTCGGAGGGGCATGTGCCACGCACTTAAGCAGCCCCATAAAACATGTCACAGGCCTGCCATTGTAGCCTCAAACTAGTTTTAAACAGCCATTTCGACTTGGCAATATAACCTCTTGCCAAGCCGTAATCTCCCCTTTTATTGCATATAAGTCACCCCTAAGGTAGGCCCTGGTTAGTCCATAGGGAATGGTGCATTGTAATTAAAAGGGTGGACGTGTACTTTTAAGTTTTACATGTCCTGATAGTGAAAAACTCCCAAATTTGTTTTTCACTACTGTGAGGCCCTCCTCTCCCATAGGATAAGATTGGGTTGCCTTATTATATTTAATAAGTGCTACATTTCGACTGGAAACAGGTAAACATTTCATGTTTGGGGTCTGAGAAATTGTAATTAAAAATCCTCTTTAATGGTTAAGTCGGATTTTAAGTTACAATTTTGAAAATGTCACTTTTAGAAAGTTGGCATTTTCGTGCCCTAGTTATTTGGTGCCTGCAGCCTGTCCTAGGTCATATGACTGGGTATAGTTGGCAGTTGGACTTTGTTTATTCCTTCCAGACAACAACAAAATAGTGGGATTAGGTATACCTGGATGGGCCATCAACTGGCAGGATGGGGGCGGAACTGGGCTCAGCCCCACTTGCAACTGAATAGGCTGCGCTATGCCTTCACACAAAGGACTTGTCACCCCTGCATTGTTCATGAACCCAGCTTGGAGCCAGGGCAGGGGAGTCGCAAAACTTCAAGCACTTTAAAGGGAATTCTGTAGAAACGTTTTTACTTCAAAGAAGTCAAAATGTATGGCGAGGAGACCCTCAGACCAACTCTTCAATTCACTTTCTGGACTTGCAGAAGGACTCTGACTACTGCCTACTGCTGTGGCCTGTTTTGTACTTTACAAGACTGCTTTGCTGAACCTCGAAGGACTGCTCTTCTGCCTGTAGACTGCCCTGCTTATTGAGCCCTGTTTCATCACTTGAACCCAGGATTACCAAAGTCACTCCAAGGGCTTATTGGCTGGCCGCCTGATCGGAGCCTTTGGGACAGAAAAGTCTCCAACCATCTTGCACATGGACCCAGCCTGAGGGAGTCCTAACCCCCAAGTGGTGTCCCTCCAGCCATAGACCCTTGGTAGTGGTGCCCAGATAGCCAAAATCAAAAATGTGGGACGTAGACATTTTTTGGCTAAAAACTGCTCTGAGAAATGGAAGGAGACCAGGACCAACCTGCTTGCCTAGCCGCCCAAGGTGCATCGCCGGTCAGCCTGACTTTACGGTAGCGCCGCTCCATTCTTCTTTGCAGCAGCAAGTCCTGTTCCGCAGTCCTTCAGCAAAGGTGTATCCGGCCTCCTGGAACTACACAGGAGTACCACTCCCCACTCTGACACACTCATTCCTTGTCTTTGGAGACATCCTACCCTGAATTGCAACCATAACAGGCTGCTGGTCTCTTTCTTTCTTTCTCCTAGGAACTGGTACCATTCTTAGAATTTTGCATTACCTTTAGGAGCACTGGTACAGGACCTATTTTCAACTAGCTCCTTGTCCCTCCTTCTTCAGAATTGTGGTTACATCACGCTCTATTGAGCCAGCAACCCAATTTCTCTCAGTAAACTTTACCTTCTGAAACCTATGATTTTTTGCAGTGTATCACCATGCTGAAAGGCAGTCTGATGCATATGTAGCACCATAGCAAAGTATCAACTAGGGGAGGACTGTTCTGCTGGCATGGCGGTCTTTGCACATCATACAGTAGTGGTGCAACCAGGTGCTTTTGGGTTGGTATTTCCTTGGAGGCATTTTGTGCCTATATATCTGCTCCCAAATTGAAAGCTAAAAGGTGTTCCTAGTTAATGACTGTTACCGGCGAAGTGAAAGAACAGGTAGTGCTATCTACTGTTTAATTGCTTACCGCTCCTAATCCTTTTGAACAGCCTCTGTATGGTGTAGTGCAGTTTTGATTTTCTGGCGAGCGTTAATATAACACATGCATTTATTAATTTACATATATGTTTAATTATTTAAGTGGTTAATGATTACATTTCTTTTTTCCCCACATGCAGTGCTTTAATAGATTGTCTGATCAATCCACTTCAAGAACAGATGGAAGAATGGAAGAAAGTGGTGAACCAGCTGGATAAGGACCATGCAAAAGGTTGGTGTTAAACAGATCAATACCTGAAAGTTAGCACATAAGCCTGTGTCAAAATATGCATATTTTAGGCTGTTGGTTGGCAGTGGTTATTAAAACCTGTCTGAAGAATGTGCAGTGCTATACATGTTCAAGAAAGAGGAGGTTTGACAGATTACATGGACAAAAAAGCGATCTCCCTCACATACCGGAAGATTGTAAACAATCAGCGGGACCCTATGCCAAAGTTGCGGGCAAAATGGCAGGCTGAAATAGGCGACTTAGGCGATACAGACTGGCAAGAGGCGATAGAATCCCCTAGGGTGGTGGCGGTTTCCTCCAGAGTACGCTTAATACAACTTAAAGTACTCCACAGGACTTACTTTACTAGGGTGACATTATGCAAGATAGGGAAAACCACCGATCAGTCCTGCCTACGCCAGTGTGGGGAAGTGGGCACTTTCTACCACACACTTTGGGAATGCCCTGTAATTAAACAGTATTGGACCGCAGTGATGCACACCGTTACTGAGATTAGCGCCATTTCCGTTCCACCTGAGCCCAAACGATGTCTCCTGAACATCTGGGAACCAACAGACCTGAATCACACAGCGCAGGCTTGGGCTACCCTAGGGATGATGATAGCAAAACGAAATGTGGCCAAACATTGGGGAGCAGCTATCGCCCCAATCCTCGAGGACTGGTGTAAAGATATGGATGTGACTATGGCGGCGGAAAAAGCCACGTATGTCCACAGAGGGTGCCCTAAAAAATAGGAGAGAATGCGGGGTAAATGGAACACCTTTAGAAGAGGTATTTGTACCCCTCCGACAATGGGTCCGAGTTCAGACGACGAGGAAGAATAAAGATACTATTTATTCTCTATAATTATACTATGTATGTCTGATGTAAGATGTACCCATGCCTATGTTAATAGTGATGGACACTATTATTATATGTACAAGTCATGCTGCGCATGCTACTATTGCAAGTCTTATTCAATAAAATGTTTATAAAAAAAAAAAAGAAAGAGGAGGTCGAAGATAGGAATGCAAGAAAGTAACTGTGGTCTTTAATGTCATGTCTGTTAAATCATCAGAGCCACTTCATTTAGCTGTATCAAGCCTGTTTTAGTTTGTTCTAGAACTAGTTTTAGTCTGGTGGTCACAAATCCCAAACACAAACCCCAATCACACACCCCCAGGGGAGAGGTGTGGCGCAGCGGCCAGGGCAGCTGACTCTGGAGCACGGGGCTCACGGTTCGATCCTCGGCTCCGGCGGCAGCTCAGCCCAGCACCATGTGACTCTGGGCAATAGTTCGCTTAATCTTCCCGACGGCCCCCAGCGCCTTGAGACCCTTAGGGGTGATTTGTTCGCGCTTTACAAATACAGGGTTATTTCCTCACACCCCCCCAAAACACACTCCAACACACACACACCCCCAACACACACCAACAAACATGCGTGCGCGCACTCACGCACACACACGCAAGCGCACACACGCACCATCTCTCTCGCTCTCTCTTTCTCGCTCTCTTTCTCGCTCTCTTTCCCTCTCTCTCCCCCTCTCTTTCCCCCTCTCTTTCCCCCTCTCTTTCCCCCTCTCTTTCCCCCTCTCTTTCCCCCTCTCTTTCCCCCTCTTTCCCTCTCTCTTTCCCTCTCTCTTTCTCTTTCTCTCTCCCTCCTTTCTCCCTCTTGCTCTCCTTTCTCCCTCACTCTCTCTCTCCTTTCTCTCTCTCCTTTCTCTCTCTCCTTTCTCTCTCTCCTTTCTCTCTCCCCTCTCTCTCTCTCCTTTCTCTCTCTCCTTTTTCTCTCTCTCCTTTCTCTTCTGAGTCACCCGATGCGCTGTTCCTCCAGAAAAAAACATTTGGCATTCAGTCATAGGTCAAATACTAGGTAACTAGTAAATTCTGGGATATGATTGGATTGAATAACATTTTAACACCTCTCATATGTTTCACCATATCTTCAACTGCTAATAGGGTGCATTGAGGTGATTTTCAAGCCCAACTTGGGACCATGACTGCATTCTCTGTTCCTACGTTTGCCCTAATAGAGATTTTATTCTTTGCTCAACCATTCATCTCAGTTGCCTAGACAAAGAACTTGATAGGTTTTTCTGAAGTGCACGACTGCTAAGAATTTGCTGGAAATGTGATGGCTTCATTACTTCACAAGGTATCTTTTCACTTTTTATTGAGGGATTCATTATTATAAACTGAAATATGCTCTTTTTTAAGAGCACAGCAGCATTCCCTTGATAGCTTCCAATCTATTAGACCTATATCAGTCACATATCATGCAGTCATTACTTTAGAGATGTTGAAGACTAATGGATCAGGGTCTAAAGATAATACCATTCTCAACTAGGCACGAGTAAAAATGCAGGAATTCATAGCGCTAACAGTGATGAGTTACCATATTGCAAATATCTGGAATGTCCTTAATATTTTTATCTGGGGTTGATGCACTAGTCATCTGTAATGGCAGCATAAAATTCAATAAATAGCTTTAACGAGACACTAGAAAGAAATCTGTGAACTTCATTCTTAAGAGGACAAATCTGACACCCTATCCCGAGAGAGAGGAAAAAGATCTGAAAAAATCATCTGGTATCAGCAACCAGCTTATGAACAAAGCCAGTATGTTCAGAAATTCTTTTTGGAATTTTATAAATATTTTTATAAATAGTAAAATAGGAGTAAGATTATAAGTGTACAAGATTTTCAAGGCCTCCCTCTTACAAGGGACAAGGACTCTATGCATGCCTTATTACTCTCACAAAGATTTCACCACCAAAATGAAAAGAAGAAAAAAAAGAAAACATGCAGCCGCCTAAATGTAGCAAGCGATATGCATGCAATAAAAACTTTAAATTAGTACAGTATTGGTCCTTCTTTGCAAGTTGTGTACTCAGAACAGTTAGAAATGCTTTTTACTCTTAATTAACATCACAGGCAAATATGATTCTTATTGGTGGAAAGAAAGGGTACTATTGGCTTTGAATTACTTTTTTTTAAAGATATTTTTATTTGTAACTTTTGTAGGAAATGTGCAATATGGTACAAGTTAACTTTCCCATGGACCCATTAGGGCCAACCAACCCCAGTAGCGATAATGTATGAGACACAGCGAACACAAATACCGACATAATTATGTTCCACCTCACCCCCCTTGACAGTACCCTCCCTGCGGTTGCATGGATACCATTATGCATTCTAACAGCTTACATGAGTTCCTTACTCATCTTCTCTTGCCCCTTGATCATGGCCTCTCTCTGCCATTTCCTTACCATCGGCTAGTTGCGTCATCAGATCTGCCCAGTCTCTGAGGTCCTCTTCGACCTCATCAGTTTGTACCCGTTTAAGGCGCATTCTTCCGCCAGGGCCCATTCTAGCATATCCTTGAGCCATTTGTGGACTCTGGGCCCAGTATTGGATACCCTGCATATCGCTATACAGCATTTGGCAAGTAGGAGGCCCAGTTTTGCAAATCTATCAATCAGTCAATCAATCAATCAAGGGTTTGTTAAGCGCAGCTACTCACCCGGAAGGGTCTCAAAGCGCTGGGGGGGCGCAGCTCATAGGCGCTCATGGAGGATGGTCAGAGGTCTTCCCTGGCCTTCCAGGGTACGTGCGGTGCCGGATGCTCATGGTGATTCGCCGAAGAGCCAGGTCTTGCGGTCCTTCAGGAACTTGGGGAGAGTGGGTGTCTGGCGGAGGTGGAGAGGGAGGGTGTTCCAGGCCTTTGCCGCGAGGAAGGAGAAGGAACGACCTCCTGTTCTGATCTTCTTGATGCGTGGTACCGTGGCGAGGGAAAGCTGGGCTGAGCGGAGGGATCTTTGGGGTGCGTGGAACGAGAGGCGGTGGTTCATTTAGGCGGGGCCGGTATTGTGGAGGGTTTTGTGGGCGTGGGTGAGAAGCTTGAAGGTGATTCTCTTCTCAACGGGGAGCCAGTGTAGTGCCCGCAGGTGTTCTGTAACAAAATTCACTTGTCCCTTTTGTGCCATGTAATGCGGTGAGAAATTATGGCAGCTATCTCATTATATAGGAGCTCTTAAATAGCCTCTTTGATTATGCCAGGGCTCCTTCCATAGTAGGGTTCGAATACTAGCAATTCCCTTATGTTGCCACGTTTCCACAGATCTACATACTGGGTCTGAAGGTAATGGTAAGCAACAGTTCCAGGGTTGGAATGCCCTTTTGACTCTGTGCAAACCTACTAACTTGCATGTTTTAAGGGTTTTCACTAACTCTTCTCTAATCTTTTCCCATACTGAGAAAGGTTGGATATTTACTCCTGACAATGGCAGACATAAAACGTCTTCCTGGGTTGGGAAAAAAGTGGTTGGAGGGGAAGTAAACTTGCAAACACTCAGATTTTCGCATGAGCACATCTACACCTGCATATTTGCTCATGCTAAAATGCAGTTCACAAATATTTTCTAGGAGTTCTATTTCTTGGCCTACTTCTGTAAAGTCTTGGGAATTCATGAAAGTCGTTAATCTGCACTTAATCCAAGGACATGGGTGCACTTTATTTAATAATTGGGCCCCTAATTAGGTCTGGCGTTAACCATGACCTTTTGTGTTTATTAAAATGTTCTCTCTCTCCCTGTCTATCAGCTAGCTTCACTGAGTGCGACAGCATTCTGTTCTTTCACAAGGAGCAGATCACCACACAGTTGTTTTGTTCAGTGCCAGGAAATACAGTGCAATGTGTGGCTTTTGAAACCAAAACAATTTTTGCTCTTGCCAGTGTTTGTTATAATTGTGAGGGCCCGGCAGCTCCCACACCAATAAGGTTTTACAAAACCATGCCAGTGACGCATTGACAAAACCAAAAGGCTGACCAACAATTTCAGACCTACTGGATTTACCAATGCTTATTTATTTTTGTTTCCCATAATCTTACTAAAACTGGTTACACTGATTTTCCATTCTGAATATTTTTGAGAAATACTAGCGTACATCAACACATTATACTAAATGATGCTGCAAAGAATTGGTACCTAAATATTTTCAGTAGTTTAGCGAAATGTTTTTGCATTTTTTTTTGTGAACATTTTATTTTGAAAGCAAAGAATCATCAATCTTCCTTTCAAGCTTCTGCAAATATTAGCATGTAATCAGAGACCATTATGGGAGCAGTATACATAGCCTCATATTGCTAAAAGTTGAAAATATGTGTACACATTTTTATACTCTAACCACTGTCAGTAGTGCAGTCTGAGCTCACAACATTTACTTGGAGCGCTCGCCCTAATAATAAAGCCTTTGCATTAATGAACCATAAATACAAGTTTGAACAGCGTTAACACATGGACACAAATATTACCTTAACTGCAGGCAATGCCTTTCCCTGATCCATAATGTGTTACTGTAAACTGGCAGCCAAAGGGTTTATGCTGTAGGGGGTTGGGCCTACTTGTCCCAAGGACAAAATACACATGAAAACTTGTTGCCCTTGACCCCAAACAATATGTCCCGGGCGTCAGGCTATAGGAATTCCACATCCCTGAGTCTGGCGGCGGCGTTCTGGATGTTTTGGAGTTTGCGGGTGAGGCTCTTGTTGATCCCGGCGTAGAGTGCGTTGCCGTAGTCCAGTCTGCTGCTGATGAGGGCGTGGGTGATGGTTTTCCTGTGTTCGAGGGGGGATCCTGTTGAAAGTTTTACGTAGGAAACGGAGGGTGTAAAAACAGGAAGAGGTGACGGCGTTGATCTGGCAGTCCATTTTGAGTTCGGAGTCCAGGATGATTCCGAGGTTGCGTGCGTGGTTCGCGGGTAGGGGTGGATTCCCAAGGGCTGGGGGCCACCAGATGTCGTTCCAGGCATCGGGATGTGAGCCTATGAGGAGTACTTCAGTTTTGTCTGTGTTCAGTTGTAGGCAGCTGTTCTTCATCCACCTGGTGACTGCTTCCATTCCTTCTTGAAAGTTGTGTTTCGAGATGTTGGGTTCGTTGGATCGTGAGAGGATGAGTTGTGTGTCGTCTGCGTATGATAAGATGTTGAGTTTGTGTGATCTGACGATGGAAGCGAGAGGGGCCATGTAGACGTTGAACAGAGTAGGGCTGATGGAGAATCCTTGGGGGACTCCGCAGCTGGTTGGCGTGGGCTCCGAGATGAAGGGAGGAAGTCTGACCCGCTGCGTTCTGCCGGAGAGGAATGAGCGAGGGCTTTGTTCCGGATTCCTACACTGTGGAGTCTGCGGGCTAGAGTGCAGTGTGAGACTGTGTTGAAGGCCGCGGAGAGGTCCAGGAGGATGAGGGCCACAGTCTCTCCTCTGTCGAGGAGGGAGCGGATGTAGTCTGTTGCGGCGATGAGGGCGGTCTCTGTGCTGTGGTTCTTCCTGAAGCCTGATTGGGAGGAGTCGAGGATGTTGTTCTCGTCGATGAAGGAGGCGAGTTGGCTGTTGACAGCTTTTTCAATGACTTTCGCCAGATAGGGAAGTAGGGAGATCAGTCTGTAGTTCTTGAGGTCGCTGGGGTCTGCCAATAGTTTCTTTAGGAGAGGGTTGATCTCGGCTTTTTTCCAGTCATCGGGGAAGGAGGCGGTCTTGAAGGATCGGTTGATGATTCTTTGTAGCTCGGGGGCGTAATGTCTGCGGCTCTAGATGTGGTGGGGGCAGGGGTCCGTGGGGGCCCCGGAGTGGGTGGTCCTCATGGTCTTTAGGGTGGCTTCGATGCTGAGGGCGGTCCAGCTGTCCAGCGTCGGCTGTGTGGTGCAGGAAGCAGTTGGGTGTAGGTTCCTTGTGGAGATTGCTGTTGAAGTTGGCTATACTGTATATTGCCCGGTTTGGCTATCGTGCGAAGTAGGCAGTGTCTGTCCGACAATTTGATGTGGCCTCCTCCCAATGTCCATTGACTGCTCTGCATGCAAATGTCATATGGAGAGATGTGGCGCCATGTTTACATTTGGGACATGCCAATGGCCTACTGGGATATATTGTGTGTAGCCTGTCAGGTGTCAAGTAGGTCCGATGAAGATAGTGGGTGGAAGTGCGGGATTTTAAACCTGGAGTTGCTGGCTATCTCTTGGATTTGGGCATATGACTGCACCCATTCAGCATCCGTCAAGGGAGTCTGCAGATCCCTATCTCAGGCTTGCCGTGCTTTCTGCAGATCCCTATCCCAGGCTTGCCGTGCTTTAATTAGGTTTGTCGGATGATCTGCCACCAGCACTTGATAAATGCGGGACACCAGTCTTCGTCCCTGCCCCAGCATCACCTCCAGAGTTTGCGATGCCTGTGGTTCCTCATGGAAACCCACCCATAACTCCCTAGGAGTGTGTGCTAATTTAGCAAATTGACGAAACTGCCCTGCAGTGCCTCCAAAATTCTCTCTGGCCTCCTTAAATCTCAGAAAATTCTCTGCAGGATAGAGGTCTCCCACAAGGGTGCAGCTTCCCTCCCTTCACGTGCCCAGCATCATGACCTCTCGCATTTGGTGGAACGGTCAAAGCCAATCCAAAGGAAGGGACCTCCTAAAAGGTGGGTGCTTCTGCACCTGCCATACCACCCGCTCCCAGACCACCACGACCTGCTTGACCACCTCGGGGACATTGCCAGGCTGTCTTCGACCCTGCATCAGGCAGATAGTGTACCCTTCTCAATGATACCCCCCCAAAAGGCAGTTCTACCAGTTCTGTTCCTAGTGCACCATATTGCAGCATCCTGTAGTTGCAATGCCATATGGTAAAGTTGTAGGTCCGGGAGGCCAAGGGTGCCTTTCTCTCTGCTCAGTGTTAATACCTCCTGCTGGACTCTAATCGTCCCTCCGGCCCACACTAGGGAGAAAAAGAGACCGTCCAACTCACTGAAGGTTTTCCCCAGTATTGGGTAGAGTGTGTTTTGTAGTGAGTAAAGACATCTAGGTGGCAAGACTATTTTTGCTAGCGCCGCCGACCTATTATCAAGAGGGGAGCATATTCCAAAAGGAGATGGATGTTCACGGCTTTGAATTATTTTAACCTGAAGACAAAGCTTAAACAAAGATGACTTAAAAATAAAAAAAGGATAAGAATGGAACGTAAACAGCATTGGAAAAGTAAAGTATTGACCTATGAGCCCTGACACTTAAGTGTGCTTCTTTTTATGCACATTTGCACGTGATTAGGTAAAATGCCATCACTTACAGTGCAAGAAAGCCAATGGCAGAAGTGGGCAGACCCATTGCCCCTGGCTGTATGCTGTGGTAGGTGAAAGCAACAAGTGAAATGTCAAAGACAGTTAAACTGACCAATGGATGACTAGGGCTGACTAAAAGCCTCTCCATATCCATGTATATGTACATGTATTTATATTTATTTATTTTTATGACTGGCGATAGCCAAGACCTTTTGAGTTTACTAAAATTATGTATATGATATACTTGCTTCTAGGGGCTTTCAGTTAGCCTTCTTCATCCATTGGTTTGTCATTCGGTCATTCACATTTGTCTTCTGCCCACTCCAGCATAAAGGATGGGGTGTTGGGTTAGCCTACTTCAACCATGGCTGACCACTCACAAAGTAGTTCCTTTTAGTGCCGTGAACAACTATGGCAATGTGTGCTTTTTGAGACTAAAAATATTTTTTCTTTTAGCCATTTTTTTATTTTATGTTTTCTTTCCAAATTGGTGATGGTCCAGCAGCTTGCACAACAGTAAAGTTTTACACACACCATGACAAATCCCTAGCTTTGACAAAGTCAAACTGCTGTCAGACTACGTCAGACCTATTGGCTTTGGCAGTGCTTGTTTATTTATGATTTGTTTATTGCATGAGTCTTGGGAGACAGCTGAGTGTATCTAAGCCAGAACGAAACCCCTCTCTTTGTGCACATATAAAAATGTATGTATTTTTTTATTATTATTATTATGGTTTTTTTTATTGCATGGGTTTACAAGACAGTTAAAGCTCCCTATGGGCTAAAGCTAAAAACTTTTCATACACATGGGATTCAAACACTTGTACTTGTCTTTGAATACTTTGGTATGTGTTTGCTTTTGTTTCTGGAGCTAAATACAACTGAAAAGACTTGGCATTGTCCTGTATTTGGAATGAATCAAAATAGGTCAGAAGACTAAAGCAGAATTGATGCTTGGGGACAATAGAAAACAAACATCTAGGGACAAATATGTGAACAACACTCTTGAGGTTACTAAAGGACACCTTTGTCTGTGATGTGCACTAGTTACTGTACAGAACAAGCATTTGCAATGCAATAAATCTCACGTTTGTCGGTTAGAGCTATTGGTGTTGTAAATACCCAAGTGCTCATTTTCAGCCGCAACAGGGCACAATGTGTACAAGAAACATACTAAATCTATAACCTCAATGGGTTAAGCAAACTGAGATAAGAAAAACGTTAGCATGCACAATTATAGCCCAAAAAATATAGAATAAGATAGATTTAAATAGGAAAGAGGCATATAGGAAGCAAAAACACCGAGGCAGTAGGTGAGAGTCTGTTACTAAGTTAGTGCCAGGATGCATTGGCCATGGGTCCCATTTATATATTCCAAAGTGCGCAAAAGGAATAAAGATGGGCTCCAAGCAACATCAACACGTAATTTCTATTAATCCGCAAACAAACTGTGTGGGGGGAAAAAAGCGCACAACGAGGAACCATAACCTCGGCTACCTCTCGGGACACTGGGCAGGTGGGATGCTCCTGTACTCGAACAGGACATTAGATAATAAATACATCTGTCAGGTTTTTAGTCTTGCTACGTGGACGCGTGAGCAGTGACGGAGCCCTCAGCCATGCTGTAATTCTCCAAAACAAGACGAAACACATGACTGTGATGCTGCAACCCACTGTGCACTGCTCCTTCTTCTCAGCATCTGTATTTACCAAAGACCTATTAAAAAGAAAATCGAAAGGGATGACCGACCGGTTGCGACCTATGGGAAACAAGATTCAGGCACCGATGACAACGTGTGAGCAGGACTCCTGCAGTGTTTTAACCCTGATCAGTCTAAATGAATAACAATAACGCAGAGGGAAGAGAAGAGAGAGCTGCGCCTGCTCAGCTGCTGCCAGCTGTGTGTGGGCAGATCTCAAAGCCTAAACAAGGCTCACCTCCATTGAAAAGAAGTGAGAAGCAAGCACATGCATACCAAAAGAAGCCCAAGACATCCCCCACCGCACAAAAAAACAAGAAAAAAAGCATACAGCGATGTTAATAAATAATGGCGCACGGCGAGTGCTGCTTGATGCTGTCGTAGGTGGGAGGGGGTCTGCTTTTGAGGCAAGGCAAGAAAAAAAAGCATGCAGGCGCCGTAAATAAATAAAGACGCACAGCGAGCACTGCTAGAGGATAGCTGAGCGCGAGCACTGATCGAGGACAGCTAAAGAAAGAAATAGTGCTTACATGTAACAGGGCCAATCTGTATGGAAGGTTACAATATTTGAAAAGGATAGGACTAGTAAGCTATTTCACCAATGAAAAGCCCAAGGACAGTAATAGGAGCCAATAGAAAAGTTGGGAGGGGCTTAGAAAAGATTGGAGGGGCTTCAATCCCATATCCTGAACACAGCATGTCTCAAAGAGACAGCAAAAGCACTGCCTAGGCGAGACCTAATACATTCACCTATGTTACTTCCTGAGTGTCTGTGACACAAAAACAACAGGTTTCAATAGTGACAGAAAAAGCTGACAAAAAAAAAAGACGGACAATTTTGTGAATGGTGTCAGTGTGGAGTGAGATTGTCCTGTGTGAAAGGCGTGTAGCAACCAACTGGATCTGCGTGTGATTGTAAAGCTGCGATGTTGTCCCATGCAAAGTACTGCAGGTGAAGAAGATAGGACTCTTGTGACCCGGGACAGCTTGGCAGCTCTGTGAATGTAACTTGTCTTTGTAGACTGGTATTCTTTCACAGATTCCAGTACATGACTTCTATTCCTTGCTAGGGGATTATAATTTAAAATTTTGCACCCTAAAAATAAAAAATCTTTTCATTTGTCCACACTTTACCCTGGTTGATTAGGAGGCACGGGGATAAGTGAGCATGGAATTTGAAGTCCAGTTCGGTCCGCTCGACATGTGATGCACATTTGCAGAACGCTTGGCATGTGAAAGCACATAATACATGGAATTGTAACGGTTTCCACATCTATCAAAATGCTCTTATTTGATATTTGAATTTAAGTTGCAAACTTAATATAGCGAGCCCGAAGCCACTTCAAGTTGTTCTTCGAATTTGAATGTTTGGTCTCATTGTCTTTAGGTTGCTGTTACCAGTAATCAACCTTCTTTCATGTGTAAATCGCAACCCGATGTCAACTGAGGTATTTTATCATGTCCTCGATGTCTTAATAAATGTTTTTTACTTTTTAGAATATAAAAAAGCTCGACAAGAGATTAAAAAGAAATCATCGGATACACTGAAGCTACAGAAGAAGGCAAAGAAAGGTAATGTTTGAAGCAAAGAGTGCTTTTAAAAAATCAACTTTTTGTTCAGCGTTGTATAATATTGATGTTTATTTGATTTGGGGCCTTATTTTCTATTCTATAAAGTGTGAATGGCGTTCAGAAAATGAAAAGCACGGGCTTGAACCGCCTGCTTACCCTGGCCCATCTTCATCTCACACTGGTTACTGGACAGAGTTCTTCCTTGGCACAGACAGATCTCCCAGTCTTCATGGACGAAGGTGACTGCCTCAGTATTCTCTATGGTTAGCATGGACCCCACAGCTCATTAAAATAGTGTGTTTTTCATGCCACCACCTCTCGGTTTTTTCCAGTGCCCATCTGTATCTTAATGAAAACAAAAGGATGTGGAATCCTGGTTCTCCCTCCCATCTACTTTCTCCTTCCGAAAAAACTAACCCTTCCACTTACTAAAAAAAATGCTCTGTTTCCATGACACAGAGTCGCCTTTCTTCACTTCCTACCTTTGAATTAAAACTATCTGGGCTCGCCTGTCACACTTACTCTTTCTCCACACTTTCCTGATGTCCAGAACCACCCCTTCGAAGTACACATGGATTTGTAGGTCGTTACCGAGCTCTCTATAATGAGCAGAATTAGTAGCTAGCCACCACCACAAACACGATGATAAACCCTCCACCAGCTACCGCGGTTACCAAGTGCTGGCTCGTTCTTTGCATCAACTTGTAGTTCAGGTTCTCGTCCCCGTCCTCGAACACAGTTTTGTAACCAACCTATGCAGTCATCATCCCTAAACTTTTTCTATATACTTTCCAATTCCTCTTTCAAAGCATAAGATGTACTAAGAAGGAGGAAATGTGTCGCGTCTGCTGTAAGCTAATGATTTTGTTGTAGTGCCAAGATCAAGACATATTTTACAAGCTGTCCACCATGCAGTAGAAATTTACTGCAGAACTAACAGTGTTCAATTTAGTGGGCGAAAATGCAAGATTACAATGTGGGACAACTGAATGACTGATAGTGTTGTAAATACTTCTTCTATGAAGGAGTTGGCCAGGGTCTCCAAATTCAGCCAATTAGGCATCGCATGTCAATACTTCAACATTGAAACATCATCTCGAAGCAATAGCATAGAAAGCCGAAGCGTTTGTGGAAGGCCTAAAGCATTTTTCAAAAAAAGCTTCTGGAGAAAAATGCCTGGCTTAATTGAGCCTTCCTCCATTTATTTCTTTAAATCCAGGTTCCAAACTTTAGAATGTGATGGCGGTTGGAGTCTTCTGGGCATTTGTCTTGTCAATGATCAGCATGTTACCAGAAATGGGTACAAATGACTGGTGAATGACTGTTATGAGAGAGACAAAGAGCAACAATGACTCGAAAGACTTTTCTGTTAATGTTCAGACCCAAGGAAGATGTATTGTTAAAACTAGCAGGGAAAGCTTGTTTCAGAAAATAGGAAATTTACTGCTTGGAGGACTTGCACCCAACGGTACATTAGGCATATGTCTCTGATCCTGAAAAATAATGCTGAAATTCTGGAAGACAAAGTGGGAATATGTTATGACTTCACTCAAGGCCAATCCAAAGAACAGCATTCCATCATGAAAGAATGCCCAGATAACACATCTGGCTCGGTGTATAATCATGGAGAGCAAATGATGATCAAATATAACAGTAAATGGGGCCAAGAGTGTGTCTGCAGAAACAGGGGGGTTGTGTTTGAAGACTCTACTGGATTGTATTTGTGGTAGTTGTATTTACAGATATGTGCTTACAGAGAACATGTGTTTCCAGAGTGGTGCTGTGTACACAGCAATGTGGGTTGCATTGGCAGAGTTTTTTTAGGGTACATTGGCAGAGTAGCAGGGGATGTACTTGCACTGTTGTATGTGGTGTCCTTTACAGAGCTGTTTGAAGTGGTAATGGTGGTAGGTGTTTGTAGCTTGGCCAGATCTGTGGGTTTTTCGCTTGTTGAATGGTGGGTTGTGTCCTTGTGGAATGGTTCAACATTCTTGTTATGGAGGGAGGGATTTTATATGCATGGGGCAGATTAGTCAGTACAGTGGCTGCTGTACTTGCTGCTTGTGGGATGATATTCCTGGGTTTGTGGAATTGTTCAGTTGTTGTCTGGTGCCCCAGGTGTCCATTGGTTGCACCAGTTTCCGGCAGGATGTGTTTAGGCTTGCATTAAAATGTTAGAAGTGCTGAGCTCTGAAGTTGAGCGCAGTATCTTGTAGTTCTGCTTTAGTTGAGATGTATGTAATACGTTTTGAGACTGTGAATTTGAATTTATTTGCATAAGTTAATTAAAACCATTGCATTACAATAGGAGCATTAAAAAGCAAAAGACATCACAGTTCATAGAGGTTAAAAACTCTGGTAAGGTGCAGTGGTTAAGTCCTAACATTTGACTCCAGGC
Organism: Calotriton arnoldi; assembly: GCA_963921515.1. Taxonomy (NCBI): domain Eukaryota; kingdom Metazoa; phylum Chordata; class Amphibia; order Caudata; family Salamandridae; genus Calotriton; species Calotriton arnoldi. Next base: position 1,658,930 of record CAWUFW010000610.1, read on the forward strand.
TTCTTCACATATTTGTGGTTGGCCGTTGTTCTTTGTCCGGTCCCCTATGAAAGTAACAACTGTCTGGCTCCTCAAATCTCCAGGACTACTTTTGTTACCATTCTACACGCCGATACTCTTTCTTTGCTTGTGCTTTGCAGCTGTGTTGGAGAGTGCTCTTTCAAGGTCCTGTGTTTAAAATAGTCCGGTATCAGCGTTTGGACCTTACGAGGGCTGGGGGGGGGGGGCAGTTCTGGGGTGCATGGCACCCCTGATAGATTGTACAAATCTTCTGCAGCGGGCCAGGGTGTGAGGTTCTGTTTGTGAGAAACATACTGCAGAGGCCTCATGGCAGGTGATTACTTTTTCTCTCCAGCATAGTTCTCTGAGAATGATCCTCCGTTCAGTTGCTAAGGTCGGGCAACAGCACAGGAGGTGTAGCCATGATTCACGTTTGTAGTCACACAGTCGACATACTCCTTCTGTATTTTGATTTGCCCAGGAAGTCCGTAATTGGAAGTGTCAACAATCGCATTTACATCATCTCTCTTCTGGTTTTGGGGTTAAGCGGGGTGGTAAGGTAGGGCTGAGGTTTGTTTACTAAATATGAGTCATTCAGCGGGGTCAGGAAAGATAGTGGTTTTAATGAGGCCAGGTCCTGCTGGAACGAGACTAGTTGGACTTGTTTATTGATACTCAATTTCCAGTTGGCGTATGAAATGCAAGGGAGAGCGAGTGCTGCTTTGTTTATTTCAATGGAGGCCATGGCTCTTGTAAGCTGCTTATTCCATGGCGAGCCAGTTTTTTCGAATGCGTCTCTGAGGTAGCTCTTTAAGGATTCCCTCGGAGATTTTAGGGTTCGAATATAATATTTTAGAAAGTTGGCCTCAAGGGTTAATGATTGTTTGACCAGCCCGAGCTCCAGCCTAAGTCTCGCCCTAGAAAGGTGTTTTGGGAGTTACATTTTTTTTTTATAGGCTACACATTGAGCCCGCTCTAGGATTTCCGAACAAGTGCCAGGAAACGCTTGATGCCCATACAAGAGTGCTGGTAGAAGAGAAGCTTGAGTGACCTTTCTGATGCCCACTGCTGAGGAACTTTTCAACTTGTTGTTCTATTTTATTAAACCATATGTTATGGCAGTCAATTTGTTAGTCAGCTCTTTTTTATGGGCAGTGGGTCTTGCTGTTTCTGTGAACCAGACCCCCAAGTACTTGTATTTCTGCACTGAATTAATTATCCTGGAGCCTATGGTGCATGTAGTGTGTTTTTTGTGCTTTTGCCTGCCTATTATTATAATCTTGGCCTTATCTGGGTGGATGGTAAGATAATTAGATGTGCTGTATTCATGTAGACTGGTCAGAGCTCGTTGGAGGCCCACTTTGGTGTAATCCATGGTGACTGTCATTTGCATACTGAAGAATGTGTAGAGATCGATTGCCTAGTCGGGGGGGGGGGGAGGGGCAGGCAGCTGTTGACGAGAGCTTTTCCCAGGTCTGCCGTATACAAATTAAAAAGGATGGGAGTAAGCACACAACCTTGTTTCAGACCTCCGGTCGTACAGATTTTAGCTGAGAGAGATGTGTGGCCTGTTTTCACCTGTACCCAGGTTTCCGAGTAGAGGGACATTATGGCTGTTAGAAGTGAAGATGGAATGCCCCAATTTGCTAGTTTCTTCCACAGCAGTTGTCTGTCAATCTTGTCAAAGGCTGCTGTTAGGTCGACAAAGCAGCAAAAGAGTGGCGGTTGGTCCGGCTGGGTGGCTTGGTGACAGAGGGCAGATAGAGCGATTATGTTGTCGGTTGTAGCGGCTCCGCCTCGGAAGCCTGTTTAAAAGAATGGGAGCAACTCATTTTCTTCCGCCCAACTTTCCAGTTTTTCCAGGAGGATACGTGCATATGCTTTGGCTTCCAGATCTAACAGGGCTATTAAACGATAATGGCTTGGATTTAAATGGTCTCCTTTTTTGTGAATCGTATTGAGTCCCTCCAATCTTCAGGTGTTTTCCCCAGGGTGTATGCAATGTTGAATAGTTGGGTAAGTAGCGCTGCCCAACCCTCTGGAGCAGATTGGAAAATCCCCGCAGACTATGTGGCAGCTTCATCAATGTCTTTCACAGAGCATTCGCTTGCTGGAGGTCCTGTTCTTGTTGCAGCGTCTGTGAATGTGCCCTGCAAGACTAGAGCCAAAGTAGAGCCTGCGAAGCCTCTGTGATCGAGATGGAAAAGGAAGCAAATGAATGCACTGTCCGTGCTTCTCATCTTTAACAATTCTTGGGGTGACAGGGTGCAACAGCATACCCTGCTGTGAAATAATGTTTGTCGACTTTCTTTTAACCAACTACTCTCTGGATGCAGTTGTTTCTTAGACGCTGCACTTTCTCCTTCTGTAAGCAAAACCCCCTCATCTATACACGTTAACCCAATTAAGCAGGGATACTCCATTACCCTCTTGATTGCGGTTTCGTAGCAACAACTTTTTTTTTTTTTTACTTGGTGCTTGATTTCACCCTTTTACAGTTTTTGTAAGCGCTGTAAATAAATACTAAGCTCCCTGCTTCCTTCTATAGGGGTTTAACATCACTGTCTATCAAAACCCGAACCTCATCTGTCTCATGTGCTTAATTTTTGCCGTTTAATGTCCCCATTTTAGGTCTCGCATACAAACATCTTTGGATGTCTGGCAAGAGCTCGCGTCATCATACAATGCACAACATATATATTTGCATACATATAGCATATAGAAAGGGGCTTTTGGACTGCCCCTTTCACCCACTGGCTAATGAGGCTCAGCTAACTTTAGGCATCAGCTGACAGGATTGTCCATCAGCATTGGTATCACCCCACTGCATATTATGGATGTGAACTACTTAAAAAATGTAGTCCACATTCACATTGTAACTCATGCATTGCTTTTTATTTTATTTTTTAAAATGGTAGGGCCTCCGATCCTGGCCTGCGCTCTTTGTTCTTCAATCCCTCTTCCCTCCTTCCGGATTGGCTGTTTATTTCCGGTGTCCCCTCCCTCAGCTCATGCCCAATACGCTCCACATTATTTATATATTTTTCTCTTGTGGTCCGGTAGCTGTAAAGTTCTACCTGGCCAAAGTGTGCCTGTTTGGCTAAGTTTGTTTTCCAGTAATGTCCATGGTGGCATTAGCGGAGAACTGCTATGTCTGCTCCATCTGGGATTCGATAATCCTCGTCTTCTTGTTGAGAGGACTGTTAGCAGGGAAGTTGAAAATAGTTTTTTTATATGACCCACTTACCCATACTTTCAAAGTTACGATTTTCTGTAATGCCTTTGCATTGCTTTTGCCTTTGCTCTGCATCTAGACCTTAATTTTAGTTGGTGGGCACCACCAGTATTTATTTTAGTGGACTGGGACACTCTAGCAGTCCTAATTAGTAAAATTAAAAGTAATCAGCAGTTCCAAATCTTTTTTTTTTTTTTTATTCCTCCGGCTGCATTGAGTCGTCAAAAAGTAATAGCCTTCCCCCCACCTTATGGGGGAATAATAAAATGCAGCTTAGTAATTAAAAATGTAATGCTAGACAAAAATCATCAGAAATGAAGCATGGATAGGTTCCTCCTTGTTTTCCGAATGAAGCGGTACATTGGTTGTGGCTTAGTGTATTAAGTGCTGTGATGTCCGCCACAACCAAAGTTCTGCTGAGGTTTCTATGAATTCATGGCCTGCACCAGTAGTGGAAGTGGGTGGCAGGATCCGAAGAAAGGTTTTGGGCAGCAACACTTATTTATTTGTCCTGCTCGTTGCCAGAGTGGTGCATTACTGTTTATGCAAAGGGTGCATCACTGAAAAAGTTATAAGCCGAAAAATTGCTGTTTTTCAAGTATGTAGTCCCCTAGAAAGTACAGCATACAAATAAAGGACCTCTGGGACAGGCTGCATTGGACACAGCTTAGATTCTGACCTTCAGGACATTTCACACTCCAGTCCACATTTCGCATTCTGTTCCACCATGTCACTTGTAGCAAGCAAGATTCCATAGTCAGGCAGGTACAGTACACAACAATTATAGTATTTTAACCCCGGAGATAGAGAAGGTCTTCATATCTCCTGTGTACTTTTCTGCAGTGTGCTGCAAGAAGTGATTCTGTGAGCGGCAGGCCGCTGAGGAACACCAATGACTGGTGTCGGCATTATTAGTGCTGGTGATAGCACTTCGTTGGCGCAAAATTTAAATAATATGGTTCAACCTTTTCTTAACATCAATTTCAAGGTTAAGCCCCGTTCCCTCTCTGACCGCCGAGTACAACTCGCTTCATGTGACGGATCTTTGCCACCGTGTTTTGAACCAGGAGCTATTTCATCATCATAAGTTAAATAACAATGACAGTTTCATGTTCAGTCAATGATGAGAGTTTAAATTCGTTTTAAAAGTTTATTTCTCATTAAGAGTTTAGTAAGATTTTTTTTTGCTCTTTTTATTCAGATAAGTCGATAAATTCAAGTAAGTTTACAGAAATCTCATAAAAAAATATAGTTGGAACAAATCATCAAATAATGCATCAGGCGTCTTCCATAAAGGAAAAATACCCTATTCTAAAGAACCGGACCAGGATTTTAGAGTTAGTAGAACGCCTGAAGAGTTTGAATTCAAAGGAAAAGGGCGAGTTCAAGAGAACATAAAACTCAAAATCCAATTAAAGTAGTTGAACTTCCCATTAGGAGTAGTTCATGAAACTCAGCAGAGTCTCAATAATTAGATGCAGTAGCAATCTGTCAAAATCGAACAACAATAATAAGGCAAAGGAAGAACAGCAGCAGTGGTAGCCACAGCTGTCAAAAAGGGACAAGGAATAGGTCTCTGCGATAAATGATAGTGCAAAAGCATTCTGAACACAAGTAGGAACTCGTACTAATATAAAAAGGCAAAGATAATGTTACGAAATGTGTAGCAGGTCTCTCCTCTACGGATCCAATCAGGCAATATCATTTGCCTGTGAGTGAGTTCAGCTCATCCTTTCCCACAAAAAAATGTTTGCAAGCTGCATGTTAATCACAAAGTTTGTTACAGGCATGTTACATATTTAACTTCTTGATTCATGAGCCTCTGTTCCCAAAGGCATCGAACACAATTTAACATTCTAATGCTAATATATAATAACTATGCTAAAGAAGAGCAACACCAACTTGCAAAAATACTGTTTAGTAATACATTTCATTAACACAACAAGAAATACTGTGTTAAAATATACAACTATTCTATTCACGCATTATGCAAAATATGGGGTAAATAGGAAGTTTAGTTATCACAATTAGATGTTTCTTAGCAAACTTTAATACATTTGTTAAACCCATTCTGCAGTAATGACGAATATTTCTAAACATGTCACATTAAGGTCAGGTCTCTAAATTACATGGTGCACATTTTGGCATTGTCGAGTTTACTTTTAGTTAAAAGCAAACTTGCATTTAAGCATTTCTGCGGCCTATATGAATAACTATGTGCCTAGTGCAGTTTGCACTTTTAAAATGCATGTCATTTCTTTTTTAAATTTTACGTTAATCATTGCACATATAGATGTTATTCTAAATATTTTGCATCTTAATTAATTGGCTTCTTCACTGTTAAGCAGACATTTCACCTAGACAGGTTCACTCTGACTGGGCTGTGATCCACTGTCTGAATTCCACCTAATCTGTCCATTTTGTACTAATATCCCTATTTGTGATCTGGACCAATGAAAATCGCTGTTCACTCAGTGCCTACAGGATAAAGGGGATGCATGTTGGGCCTCTCAGAGGTAAGAAGCCTGATTGATCCCTGTCAACTAAGTCCTCATTTTCACTTCTTACTTGTGGGCAGAGAAAGAGGCAACCTTTGTCTGTGCATCTTGCATTGTAGTTATTCAATTTCCACAGCTTCTGTTCCTACACAGCCAATCAAAAGATCTGTCAGTCTGTGAAGTTATTCCCCATGCCCTTACATTTCACTTCTCCCAATCCACACATCCTCGAGTTGGACCCCACTGCACAAACACGTTTAGAAATGTCTGAATCGTCATCAGCTCAGTGATTGAAATGCTTTACTAATATTTTGATACTGGTTCTCTAAAGAATTGTAGATTTCTGCACCACACATCTCCCTCTCTCATGCTGTCTGTCCAACTAGCTCGGTTAGGGAAGCTTGCACTGCTGCTTCACATTCTGTGCCTGTAGTGTGTCTGAGATAGTTTGCACTACTGCCTGTGTGGTAACTCAGAGCTGTGAACCTGATACATTTATCAAAGAGCTGGGAGCTCTCAGGGTTCACAGACGGCCTAAATATAACACTGCATGGATATTGAATTTTCACCTATTGCGTAAAGGACGGACAGAATCATGCAGATAGTTTATTTTACATGACAGGCTGCTTCTTTTTGTTTAAAATCATGTTTCACTCTTGAGTAAGGATTGTCTTCTAGCTACTGTCACAGCACTTCCTTAAAAATTCATTCTGTCGTCTCTTGATCGAGCACTGTCTCCTGATAATTTGTGAAAATCTGCTACCTTTAGCAAATCTAGTTCAGTACCAGATGCCAGCTTTATTTGAAATTAAGTGCCATTACTAAAGGAAGGGACTCCTTAAGAATTCAGTAGCTCAGAACTGTGATTCTGCCATCAACACAACCATGGCTTTGGAACTTACCTACTGCTCACGTCTAGGACGACAGCTGCTTGAGACCTCATTCACCTAATCAATAGGCTTCTCTCCTTCACTTATTGAGCGAATTGGGGGGCTTGGGGGAGGGCGGTTGCAGTGAGAGGAGAACAGCCCCTAAAATCTACCCTCGATATATAAGCAGGGTTAAGGGCACTGTAGCCTATTGTGAGGTGAATTTGGCTCTATTTAGATCTCAAAAGATCCTAGATTCTGTGAAGAGGCTTAGACGTGGACATTTTGGTAGGATGATAGTCATTTGAGGCTAATTAATTGAATTATTGGAAATCATGTGCAGTTGACACATAGACATATATAGATCAAATTCTCCTGTTCCGCTAAATTTCATGCAGTGTTCTGACTACGGAACAAGCATTGGTCCCAATTAAGAACATTTAGCTTGGGGGTTTCTTGAAGGTTACAGCATGTCCTGTTGCTACAATTGCTCTTCATCTATTAATTGCATTTTATTCTATGGATCACATGAGTCTCGTTGGTGCCAGGAAGCTGTGTAGAGGATGTCGGTCATCTTGTTGGGTACGGTCATTTGTGTCTGTTGTCAACAAGTTGAAAATGGACATTTTCTGTCTCCAGAGTTGGCCAAGAAATAGAACTAAACCTCACCTTGTCTACACTTTTGTTTATTAACTGTATGCTGGTAGTGCATAGGAAACTGACTTTTGTTTTTACTAATACCGTTTAATGACTGCTCCTAGTTTTGGAGAGACTGGGCTTTCTAGTTTTAGTTGTTCTTTCCAAATCTGTCACATACTATATAAATGGTTCTGAAAAGATTAATGAAAATCACTTTTTGCTGTCTACATACAAAATCTCCCTGCAAACATTAGTTCTTCCCTTCAGCAAAAACGACTGATTCACATCAAAGATGGCAGAGTTTGTGCCAGAATAGACCCTGCTGTTCATTTGGTATAAATCTGTTCAGTACATGTTCAGATATTTATGATTAAAAATCGACAATTCAGGTTTCTAAGGTTTCATTATTTTTTGTATTTCTGTAATAGTAGGTCAGCAACCTGCTTCACAAGCTTTGGGTTAGAGAAAATGTTTCAAATTGATTGTTTCAGAAGACGTTGAGTTCGCTGACAGTGGCTGATAGCGAAAGAAACAAAGCTCATTTTATTGGATGAGTAAGAATGTTTTTTTTCTCTGGGGCTGGAAGTGCACCAATCAGAACCTGCAGTTCATGAACCTACACATTGCAAACACGTTTTAAGTAGTTCATGTAGGAGCAAGCTGGCCGCAGATCAGCACCAGCAGTGACGACCTCACGCCCTAGTGGCTGCAAAACGTCCCCAATTTTAAAAAATCACTGGAGGTTCACTAACCAAGTGCATGAAATAACTCATTACAGTGATCATAATAATAATAATAGCATTTGTAGAGCGCAACAGCTACATCAAGCAGAGGTGTCCCGACGCTTCGCGGTCAACAGCAGGTGAGGGAGGTCCAACCGAGGTACTAGCATTGGCTGAAGAGCCAAGTCTTCAAGGTCTTTCTGAACTCCCGGTCGGACTTGATCAGGCGCATATGGGAAGGCAGGGAGTTCCACAGTCTGGCCGTCCCCACAGTGAAGAACCTGCCTCCCAATCGGGACTTAGCAAAACGAGGTACACAGAGCAGGTGCTGGGAGTTAGATTTCAACGTGCGTTCTTGTTGGTAAAGGCAGAGCCTACGCTTAAGATGGCCCGGGCCACCATCTTGCAAAGCCCGAAAGGCCAGAGTCGGGGACTTAAACTCTATCTTTTTAGCTACAGGTAGCGAGTGAAGTTGTCTGATGTGCAAAGAGATGTGATGACGGAACGGGACTCGACAAATTAATCTCGCTGCCGCATGCTGTACCATCTGAAATCTATTAATCAGATAGGCAGGCAGACCAAGGTAAAGACAGTTTGCGTAGTCCAGCCGAGATGTCACAGTAGCGTGGACTAAGATCCAGCGACAATCCTCTGGCAATAGATGCAAGAATTTCCTCAAACTTCTAAACTTCCCAAAGCATGAGGCTGATATTTGACTGGCTTGGGCAGAGAAAGAGAGGTCTGTCTCCCATTTGACGCCCAGGTTTTTCACTGCGTTTGCCGGTAAAGGTGGCGATCCCATTTCTACTGGCCACCAAAGTCCGGCGGGGGTAGGAGATGTCTGGCCGAAGAACAAGACCTCCGTCTTGTCTGCGTTAAGCTTTAAGCTGTTATTATTCATCCAGAGTGAAATGTCCTTCAAACACCCCCTAAATCTAGTAAAAGAATCAGCAGAGTGATCCTTAAAAGAGAACACCAGCTGGGTGTCATCCGCATAGGAGACTGCCTTCACTTTCCAAGACGCAATGAGAGAGAAGATTGGCACCAGATAGGTGTTGAAGAGCAATGGGCTCAGGGCCGAGCCCTGAGGCACTCCGCACCACAGTGGCTTAGGTTCTGATTGATGGGGTTGGAGAAAGACCCTTTGAGAGCGGTCTTTAAGGTAAGACTGGATCCAGGAGAGTACTATCCCCTGTAAGCCCAGCTGTTTGAGTCTGTCCAGTAGGATTGGGTGCGCAACCGTGTCTAATGCAGCGGACAGATCTAAAAGGACCAGCATCGCTGAAGCCCCTGCGTCTACCGTCATTCTTACAGAATCCGCCACCTCTGCCAGTGCAGTCTCGTTGCTGAATCCTGATCGGAAACCGGACTGAGGGTCGTGCAGGATGTCATGACCTTCTATAAAATTGGCGAGTTGGTGTTGCACCAGTTTTTCCAGCATCTTCGCGGGTGCTGGCAGTAGTGGGATATGGCGGTAGTTGCTAAGCTCCGTCGGGTCAGCGTTCGGCTTTTTTAATAGGGGCAGTAACAAAGCATGTTTCCAAATATCAGGGAAAATGCTGGTGGAAAGCGAGGTATTCCAAATGTGATTTATAACAGGGTCACAATCAGTTTTACGAATTTTAGAAGAAGGAGCACCAAATGACCAACTAGTTCATCATAAAGACATCCCCCAATCAAATAACAATAACCCCACCGTCAATGAATAGCCAAAACTCAAACAGTGGACAAGTATCCCCCCCCAAAAAAACAGCATCAAATTGTCATATATATTCTTTCTTTAATTGCTTTTTTCCATTTTCGCAAACACATGAAGGCACAGCCAACCCATTTTGTGCCAACATAGGGACTTCTTCAGGGCAAAAAAGTGATTGCAATCAGTGTTAATTCCTGGACACCCTCCCCCCAAACAAGACTTGCAAACATTTATAGTGACAAAAATATATATAATAAGAATCTCTATTAAGAGCGTTATGGTTTAGACATTAAAAAAACTGATATTTGTATCTGGATCACTGGGACCATTCAAAGACAGAAAGAAATCTATATATGGTGCGAGTTATCCTGAAACTGGACAATTTTCGGTGGCGTTTACTTTTTTATATTTCGTCCCTAACTTCCCTTACCATAGGTTTATAGTTTTATTTCAATTAACATATATATTACTATTGCTTATGGTAAAGATTTTCTTCCATTAAAGAGACGTTTTATGTTTTTGTTATGATGTTGGTGCCATTTGATAAATGTGCAGATACCTTTCCAGTCAAATAGAGCAAACTACAAACTTTTGACATTTCTGGGTTCTTCCAGATCCATCTGCAGGGGTCGGGGTAGAGTGGACAGTAAAGTTGTGTTTTCACATTTTAATTCCATAAACTTTGCTTTCCACGACAGTGAAAACTGCTGTGCGGAATTTCACTAAACTCAGAGGTGTGCCTTTGCTTGGTTTGGTGTAAATTTGTTCACTAATCTTTGAGAATTTGGTGGTGGGTGATCTTCAAAAGCTAATTAGGTAGGGACTTTTGCATACCTTATCAGTTAATTTGTGGATTCTTCACAAATTCTGATCCAAGAGGATGATCGATTTGAAAAACACACAAATGGCATCGGAAGCGCAAGTGTTTATTTCCATTTGTCCAGTATGGGATTCAGATATTCTCAAGAGTTTGAGGACTCTGGCAATCCGCATGTTTGGCAGTAACTGAAAATCTTGTTTGCATTCGACATTCCAGAATGCCGGAAATTAAGCCGTATCCAGAAAAAAAGAAACGGAGAAGGCTTAAGAGTGCTAGGGGCATGCTGCCACCCCAGGAAGGATGTGACTAGTAGTTGCTGAAAATACCCTCAAACGTTAAAAATTCCTAGGATTCATTGATCTAAAGTTGGGTTCACAAATTCATGAATAGCATATTTAAAAAAAAAAAAAAAAAAGTATTTCTTTTCCCCCCAAAACTGGTTTACTATGCAGTTAGGTATGGCAAAGACCATGTCCCCTGAGCAGTGTGGACCCCGGGTCTGGCTGGTCGCCCACGGAGGTTTAGGGGCCGGGCCCTGTGGCCAACATTTAGTGAGCACAGGCAAAGATGGATTACCTTCTTCTGAGTCTGCAACCTGGAAAAATAAGAAGTGCTCTCCGGCGCGACACCCTACGCACGCAGAAAATCGTTGCTTCAGTATATGGTTGGAGCTGTGGTGATGGGGTCAAAGATGTTAATGCTGAAGGCTCTTCGTGCTCCAGAAGATTCTGGCTATGTCTGCTGTTTATAACAGTTAGTGGCAGATAGAAAGTTCCACTTACTACACTGCTTTCAAGAACTATAGCCCTCACACTGTACCCCTCCACCAGCAACAAAACCATTCCAATTTTTTTTACATTATACTTGAAATCACCATCTTAAAATCAAGGCCTTTGGCCCTCTGGTATTAACAGAAGCTCACAGAGAACAAGTGGACCACTCCTATTCAAGAGCTTAGAAGGCCCCGGCAAAGCCTCACCTATTTGAAAACAATCTCCTCCATGTAAATACTGAAACAAAGCAGCCTGCCACACACCCTTCAAAACAGCCACACTCCTTAAAGCCATCAAGCGACCCATCACTCCCTACCAGAATCACAAACAGAACTGTCCACTGCCATCAATAGATTATACAAAGAAAAACAGACATGACCAGGAAGCACATCGGTGACTACCATGTCGATCATGGAGCACACCCGGATGCATGCATTTGACGTCTTTCACGCTGAGTAATCTATAAAACGTCCACAATTCCCTTAAAATGACATTCTACAGTATCATGGCAAGCTCCTTAGTGAGGTGCGTTCGTGGTAAACATTTAAGCCTAGACTGAAGGTGTGAGTACCTTCCTTTCAAGGATTGTTCTTTGACTCACTAAGTAACAAACAGATATTTCTTCTACTGAAGCAGGCCCGGTTCTAGCGGGTGGGCCGGGTGGGCCAGGCCCACCCAAACATGAGCCTGGCCCACCCAAACATGAGCCTTGGCCCTCGCAGTTAATCTGCCACCGATGTACAACAACAATAAAAAATTGTTCAGATAACTGCTCTCCAGCAGGATCTCTACCATCCTCCTGAGATCCTCCTTCTCACCTGAGGTCCTGCTGTCCAGCGGTCCTCATTGCGCTAATTCCCCCGCTTGCGAACTCGTGATTCGTGGAGGAAAACGGGCTTGAGGCTTTCCCCCGTTGAGACCGAGCTATTATGGCCGACGCCCGGTAGTAGCCTGCTCGGGTCATCTGCAATTATCTCTGAGGGCTTCCTACCCCTGCGGGTCATCTGCAATTATCTCCGAGGCTTCCATGGCCGTCCGAGGGTCCAGTGTTGGAGCTGGGACCTGCTCAGGGCCGTAACTGCAGCAGCCGGAGAGGACTGAGACCCCTGAATGGCGAGGGCGACGCGAGGCGGACAGCCATTTTGCCCAGGAGAACCCCCCCACCCCCAACCCCCCCCCTCCCGAGTCCTCGGGGTTCACAGTGGCGTGAAGACCCCTGCCGCGGCCTGCCGCACCTTCGCTCTGGGAAAGTGGAAAGCAGATACTACTCACCAGGTTTTCATAGCACCGACCACGAGAGGCGACAAGATTGAGAAACGGGCGATCCCGGCCGGCTGCCCGACTCAAAGATGGCGGCTCCTTGGGACGGAGACGCGGGTCGGGAGCCGGCTCTCCTCTCTACTGTCTGGTGAGAGACTCCAACCCAGCATCTCTCGAGCACTGCAATATTTACCGCCTTGCTCTTCTGAAGGACGGATCGCACCTGAGGAACGGGCGATCCCGGCTGCCTGACTCCAAGATGGCGGCTCCTTGGGACGGAGACACGGGTCGGGAGCCGGCTCACCGCTCTACTGCTTAAGAGGCGCCTTCCCGAGCGGCTGCTCCCCTAAAAAGAGGGCCTCTCAATGACTCTCAATTTTCTATTCAAGGTACCCTTTTATTTCCTACCTTCAATAGCGCAATATGATTGGCAGGGCGATCAACCCCTTAACACTGCCTGACCCTAAAATGGCGACTGCGCTAGTAGCGCTCGCTCATTACCAGTTCTTTATCATTTGTGCCCACGTCTAGGGGAGTTAATGCTTTACCTCACTCGTACCAGATCCATAACTCTTCGCTTGCCAGCTGCCCATTTGTTATCTGGGTACAATAACGAGCATCATCATTGACTCTGATCTCCCTGCATATAAGATGGCGCCCGCCTAGTGGAAACCGGACATTCCACATCATTTGTGACTGTACACTCAGCATCCACGCACTTCTGACCTGATAATGCAGAAGCCTGCTAAACACCTCCCAATCGCATTGATGATTCGCTCGGGAGTACAGGTACTACCGACGGAGGCATGGAACGCAATGCTGCACGGTACCCCCCCATTGCCGAGATGACCTAACGCAGTGGCTTAATCTTGACACTGGACTTAATGACTATGTGACCTCATCTGAGCTATGGGCCCGTTTACTCTTACTTCCTGGGCCCCCACGAGGTATTTCTCTCCCACTGCCGATCTGCCAGAACTGTTCCGCTTCCCAGCCCCATGTTTCCACACCCCATCAGCAATATGGCTGATGCCCGGTGTAGCTGCCTTGACAGGTATAGAGGTTCACCCCCTCGGCCGTCACCTACCCAGCCGGACATTGGGCACTGTTCTCCGCGTCTCTCCGCTGTCGCCTTTCCTCCCACTCCCTCCGACCGTGTAACATTATCTTTTATATGTCGTTGTACTGTGTAACCCTGTAACTGATGTAACTTGTAACTCACTTGTCCTCCTGTAAAGCGCTCTGATACCTCCGGGTCTAGCCAGGACAGTGCCTAACCTCAAGATGGCGTCTGGATTTTGTTGGACTGCGGTATCTCATCTCTCCAACTCCTCCGCTTTATTATGACATTCTCTGATTGCACCTGATCATTATCCTGACAGCGGAGTCCGAGCACCTTGTCCGATGCCCGGTGGAGCTGCTCGGTTCAGCTATAGAGGAGATCGGCCCTGGTTCATCCCCTCGGCCGTCACCTACCCAGCCGGACATTGGGCATAGTTTCTCCCCGTCTCCCTGTTTTTCTCCCTTCCCTCCTCCTCCCCTGACGAATTTCCGTAACTGTGCTTTCTTTTTTCCTATGTTTGATTTTGCTCTTGGAACAAATGTAACTTGTAACCTGTAACTCTGATCCTCATGTAAAGCGCTCTGATACCGCCGGGTCTAGCCAGCGGAATATAAAACTCAAATTTAAAAAAATTTAAAAAAATCACCAATCATTTGTCTGTTGGTAGTTTTTAAATGCAGATAAACTGAATTTTATGTGGATAGCTCAGTGGGTTACTGCCTTTGTCACAGAGATCCTTGTGTTACTTGCAGTTCAGAAGTTACTATCCTAACATAGGACAGTGACCTATGAACTGTCATTAAAGAGCTGCATACAAACTTCGCTTTCTTGTGTTGTGATATAGTTAGAACTTCTCCAGTCTTTCATTATTCTAATGTTGCTAAAAAGAGTTTGTTTGGGCAGTTATACATTTTTATCAGTAAAGCCAACTCCCAACCACTGGAGTACTCTTTAAATCCTGAGTTTGTGCTTCTCCAGACCAAACCCTTGTAAAATATATTGCGAACCAGTATGGATGACATGTGATTTCTACACATTGCAATCCTCATTGGCTTATGTGACATTCCCCGTAGACTGATTTATTGTCTCTGTATAATGTGTGTGTGATGTAAAGTACTGTGACACCCTACACTGATGAGTAGCGCTATACAACAAATGAAATGCATATGAGAGTAGGGCTACGGAGAGATGAAGGGCACTGGTGGAGGGTGGCAGTGAGGGAATCCGAGGAGGAGGTCATTGGGGGGGAGGGGCTACGGAGAGATGAAGGGCACTGGTGGAGGGTGGAAGTGAGGGAATCCGAGGAGAAGGTCATTGGGGGAGGGGCTACGGAGAGATGATGGCAGAGAGGGTATCCGAGGAGGTCATTGGGGGAATGAGCTACGGAGCGATGATGGGCACTGGTGGAGGGTGGCAGTGAGGGAATCTGAGAAAGAGGTCATTGGGGGAGGGGCTACGGAGAGATGATGGCCGCTGGTGGAGGGTGGCAGAGAGGGTATCGGAGGAGGAGGTCATTGGGGGGGAAGGGCTACGGAGCGATGAGGGGCACTGGTGGAGGGTGGTAGTGAGGGAATCCGAGGAGGAGGTCTTGGGGGAGGGGCTATGGAGCGATGGGGGGCACTTGCGGAGGGTGGCAATGAGGGAATCAGAGGAGTTGGTCATGGGGTGGAATGGGGGAGCTACGGAGAGATGAGGGGACTGGAGGAGGGTGGCAATGAGGGAATCCGAGGAGGAGGTCATGAGGGGCACTGTTTGAGGGTGGCAGTGAGGGAATCCGAGAAGGAGGTCATGGGGTGGGGGGGAACTATGGAGAGATGAGGGGCACTAGTGGAGGGTGGCAATGAGGGAAGCCGAGGAGGGAACTATAAAGAGATGAGGGGCACTGGTGGAGGGTGGCAGTGAGGGAATCCGAGGTGGAGGTCATGGGGTGGGGGGCTACAGAGAGATGAGGGGCACTAGTGGAGGGTGGTAGTGAGGGAATCCGAGGTGGGGGTCATGGGGTGGGGGGGAACTACGAAGAGATGAGGGGCACTAGTGGAGGGTGGCAGTGAGGGAATCCGAGGTGGAGGTCATGGGGTGGGGGGCTACAGAGAGATGAGGGGCACTAGTGGAGGGTGGTAGTGAGGGAATCCGAGGTGGGGGTCATGGGGTGGGGGGGCTACGGAGCAATGAGGGGCACTAGTGGAGGGTGGCAGTGAGGGAATCCGAGGAGGAGGTCATGGGGTGGGGGGAGCTACGGAGAGATGAGGGACACTGGTGGAGGGTGGTACTGAGGGAGTCTGAGGAGGAGGTCATGAGGGGGAGGGGCTACGGAGAGATGAAGGGCACTGTTGGAGGGTGGTAGTAAAGACATCTATGGATAAAGAGGTCATTGGTAGGGCGCCAAAAAAGACTTTGGCACCAGCACTAAAGCTGGCCCTGTCATGGCCTTGCTATTTTCGTTTATTTAATTAACAGTTGGGTGATTAGGAAAACTGTGGAGCATACTTTAAAGTGCATGCTAATTACATTAACTGCTATATTCAATGTTTCAAGTTTGAAGGTGATTTTACTAATGTTTTTTATCGGGAATAATGAAAGTGGAACCGCATGGTGGCTGATATGGGGCTGGGGCCCAAGGTCAGCTGTGAGATAAGGTGCACTGGAGATGGGTGGTAGAGAAGTGAACAATGAAGCCTGTAAGGGAGTGTGCTGGAGAGTCCGGGGTCAGGTGGAGGTAGTAATGAAGAGGGATTCTCCCTGAAGGCTTGCACAGAGGGAGCCCGAGTAGTGTCACTTGCCTGATACTCCCAACTTAGAAACCTCCTCTTCCCATCAAAGGGACATTACATGGAAAAAAAACACCTTTTGAGAGTGATAACATTTAGAAAGAGATTTGGAAAGGAGTGCGTTTTACTGGGGCTTGTAAGACTAAGAAGAGATAAAGGAGGGCCCAGAAGCAGGCCTGGCTGGACATATTTGCGACAAATCGGGCCCGCAGTGGCCCACCCGAATGCACCCTTGGCCCACCCAAATAAAAGTTCCTGGAGCCGGGCCTGTACTGAAGGACGGCCTCAGACCCACTGTTGTTGCTATGTACCGCCCAATCACCCATCTTCCATTCCTAATGAAAATCATTTAGTAAGCATTTGCTTCCCAGCTTTGTGAGCAAATAAAGAACAGTGCCATCAACAAGACTACCAGTAGTGGTTCTGGCTGTAGAGCAGTACAGTTAGCCACACACTGAAGTTCACATATTTTTGTCCATTTTCTTAAAACGGCAGATGCTGTGTAGAAGGACTAACAACCCCATGTGGCACTGCCACTCTGTAATTTTTTCCCATTCTTATGGTTCTGGAATGGTATGTGAGCTTTGGCCCGGGTTTAATATGCTGGCTGGCATTTCGCCGCCTGCACTGCAGCACTTCATGAAACAGCACTGCAGTTGTAGGAGGCAAAATGCCTGTGGGCACAGTGGGGAGGGCAGCAGGGGCACGGAGGGGGGCACCCCCGTAAAAAGAAGTAAATACGGCAATCACCGTGGAGCAAAAACCACCACCCAGAGTGTTGTTTTAGTTCCGCTATTAAATGTCTGTAGATATTCTCATGCCACATGAACTATTGTCTTTTTACTCTGAGGATTAGCTGTAGGGGGTCACTGTTCTGCTTACAACTCCCATATCGGGGCATCCCTTTGCTCATGATTCCAGTTCCTACTTCACTGTTCTTGCAAACGTCCAATGAACATGTGGTGCAGTAAATGGCAGCTGCCTCTGAACGGGGGTGGTGGGCCGGGGGGGTGAAAAGATGAAGGAAAATAAAAATAAACGTACGTGCTTTGCCGCCACGTCCGCCGCACGCCTCTTCTCTGTCTTCTTGTCTTTTTCCCGGCTGCTGCCTGCACCGGAAGCACCCAGGCTTCCGGACTCTGCCAGCCAATCACAACGCTGCAGGAGCAACGTCGTGATTGGTCTGAGCGGCCTGTTTGGCCGCTCAGGCAGTACCTGGGGAGGCTGTGCAAGTTCTCAATGGGGCTGTCCCAACATAGCCTAGTGGAGAACATGCCAACTACGCATGACTGTTTGGCCGGCCCTAGAGGGATGGTCAAAGCGTCATGCGCATGTAGGGAGGGATTGCAAACCACTCCTGCTCCCTCTGCAGCGAGCTAGCCCCGCCCTGCCCGGAGTCGCAAAGGAAAATAAAATGATATCTTTTTGTTATCATTTTGTTTTTATTTTCCACTGTTCAACGAGCAGTGGGGCGACGCTTCTCTGCCTTAGCGGAGGAGCCGCCACTGGGTGCAGTACGTAGGGGGTTGATGAGTGCAGATAAGATGCTTGTTCTTGACACTGCATGCCCAGGGTTTATTTCATTATAATAATGTTTGATCGTATGACAGCTTTAACACTTGGATGCACAAAGAGGCCACCTCACTTGGATAAGGTGATGGAGAAGTTGGCATAGGGACAAGGGTAGTAAAACAGTAATCCAGGTTAGATCGCAGGAAAGTCTCTGTCCTCGTTGGCCATTAAGCACTCAGTTCTATGGGGGATAGGCATTGAGGTGTATTTGTTACTTGTCAGTAGCCGGAGAAGCCTAATCACCAAAAATATCAGAATAAAAATAATAGACTGTACGCTATCAGCAGAAATGTGTAGTAAAATGCTGGAGGACCAGTTTGACTTTTTTGTTTTCTTGTGTCACTGTTGCCTTCGGCAATTGCTGCTGCTGCATTCAGCTGACACTTTGGGTAAGTCTTCACTGTGCGCGTCTCCGTGGCTGGTTATTCTGTGGTGGTGTCTGGTGGCTTTTGGTGGTGTGTGCTCTGCACTCTGCTTAGTTGTCTTTTGTATACCAATGGAAAACAGCCAGCACATACGGCTATTTTTATTTAAAACTCTTACCTTTACGACTTGTGGTTGAAGGAGGAGCTTTCTGTTCCATAGCTCTTGGACTGAGAGTTAAATACAGTTGTTACCTTTTCCTGGTAGGTAACCCTGGAGGCTTCTGGATGGCCTACCAGTGCACATAATGGACAGGAACCAGCTCATTGTTTCCTTGAAATGGATATGAACATGGTGGAAGGTCTGGCTTCTATATATTGAATGATAAATAAGGACTTCTGAATGATTCTTCTAGGCTAGAAGCAATCAAACTGGCCTAGATTGAAGAGCCACTAATGAAAACGGGGGGAGGGGGAAAATCAACAGTCTGGACACTTGGAAACATCGAAATATGTTGTCAGTGAAAAAGATGTGGCGTGAATCATGAAGTTTTACTTGAAAGGAGCAGAAAAAGCCCAGGCAAAATTTTAAAGAAAGCATTAGAGGTTAGTTCAAGTTAAAAGAACAGGCAGGGAGAGTTAAGATAATAAATTAGAAGGTTGAAGATACCAGTCGTAGGCGGCATCAGATGGGATGTGTATGGTCTAGAACAGGAGTGCCATTATCTGGCTTGGCATGGTGGAGGTATGCTCATATTTATCTGTTAGGTTCTTTCAATCAGTGAAGGAGCCAAGATGGTGTGTACAAATGTTATTGTGGAGAACACATACGGGTGATATTTCACAATTCTGTCTTAATCTTGCACAACGCATTACTGCTTGGAAGCCCTGTGGACTGTAGCAACGCACCTTAAAAATGAAAAGGATCATAGTCGGTGGCGAGAGAACACATTACCATATAATGTTGCAGTACTACGTCAGTGATCAATAACCTGGTCGGCATTTTCAGTAATGTTGATGGGGGCTTGGAGGAGTCTGATCTTGAAGATTATTTTTTTCAGTTTTAAGGATGTTGTCCAGCATGATAGATGAGTAATAAACATAATATTTAGCTAAGCACAAAACGGCGGAGGAAGCGCACTTCCTGGCATACCCACACACAATCCACCCAGATGTATTGTGGTGAATGTAGTCCATCATTGCCGCACACTGCAGGGGAGCCACAGGGGAGACAGCGGAGCTGTGCGCTCGTCCCCTCCACGCCGGAGTCCTTGCTTCAACCGACGCTGCTGGGAGGTAGGTGACTACACCTCCCAGCAAGCACAGCGCCAGACACGCCGCGCTGCATCTGGGACGCGCCAGGAGGCGCTTAAAGCCATCTCAGGGTTCTCGCAGCGCGGGAGTCCATCATTGCCGCACACTGCATGGGAGCCACAGGGGAGACAGCGGAGCTGTGCGCTCGTCCCCTCCACGCCACAGTCCTTGCTTCAACCGACGCTGCTGGGAGGTAGGTGACTAAACCTCCCAGCAAGCACAGCGGCAGACACGCCGCGCTGCATCTGGGACGCGCCAGGAGGCGCTTAGATCCAGCTCAGGGCTCCCGCAGCGCGGGAGTCCATCATTGCCGCACACTGCAGGGGAGCCAGAGGGGAGACAGCGGAGCTGTGCGCTCGTCCCCTCCACGCCGCAGTCCTTGCTTCAACCGACGCTGCTGGGAGGTAGGTGACTACACCTCCCAGCAAGCACAACGGCAGACACGCCGCGCTGCATCTGGGACGCGCCAGGAGGCGCTTAAATCCAGCTCAGGGCTCCCGCAGCGCGGGAGTCCATCATTGCCGCACACTGCAGGGGAGCCAGAGGGGAGACAGCGGAGCTGTGCGCTCGTCCCCTCCACGCCGCAGTCCTTGCTTCAACCGACGCTGCTGGGAGGTAGGTGACTACACCTCCCAGCAAGCACAGCGCCAGACACGCCGCGCTGCATCTGGGACGCGCCAGGAGTTGCTTAAAGCCAGCTCAGGGCTCCCACAGCGCGGGACGCGGGCTGCGTGCCCGGGCAAAGCCCGGGCCAAGGGCGGGCCCATCTGCGCCCGTCCGCGACCGATCGAGGCTGGGCCATCCCCCTTGGTTTCGCTAAAGAAGCAAGCGGACTTGGTTTCTGGACATCATTTGGTTTAAGGTCAGTGCCCCAATAATCTTATATATATTCTACTGTTCTGGCGGGCTTTCCGGTTTTACTCGGTTGTATTTGAACTCCATCTGAGACCAATTGGTACACGGCTTAGACAAGAGCAGGTGCCCTATCGGTATTTAGAACACAAGAGGTGATTCTACAACATCCATATCAATAGAGTAAGTTGAAAATAAGTAGAAAAAATGGGCAAACGAATTTGTGCTGATAAACAAACGGCACTTCCGAAATCAAAATCTAAAGCCCAACCCACCTCCATTGATAGGATGGTAGAGAGAGCAATAGGAGCGGTAGCAACAGAAATAGAACGGACCGAGAGACGGCTATCACTCACCCCAAACTTGGACCTTCCCTTGACAGATTTGGACACACCACAAGCTCCGGGTTCCTTAATCAGTGACACCTCCAGGGCCCAGACAACTATTGACGAAGTGTCCAATGCTGAACTACATACGGAGGTAGTACCTATGCGTCAAGTGAAGAGAGGAAAACCTAAAGTACCAGCGAGAACAGGGGTGGAAAAGAAGGAAGCAGAAGTAATCATAGACGATACTGATATCGGGGAAAGATGTTTGTCCAGTAGTACTGATAGGGTTAAGGATCAACCTGCATGGGTCACAAATTTAGTGGTGGACTTACAATTTCAAGTAAGGGCTATTGTACAGGATGAACTTAAAATGCTGGTAGAAAGGGTTGATAAGCTGACCATGCTACTTGAGGCCAGGGCAGGGGTCACAAATGGAGGAGAAGGGATTGGCAGTGGTCAAGAAGCCCAGGCTGCATCTAATATCAGCAAGGTTGCCCCTCCCTCAGGTCAGAGTGCCCCCCACTACCGCTACAGATCAAGCAAGACAGTGCTCCGCAAGCTCTAGGAGGGCAAATTTAACACCTGTTCATCCACATAGCAGCAGACATTGGCAAGAAAGTCGACAACGGGAGGGGGTAGGACTCATTAAAGATACTGAAATTAATAAAAGAAAACCATCCCCCGCCGTGCATTAATCTACCAACGGCCTCAACTCCTTACGTTGTTGTTCTGTCAGGTATCCCTGAGCTCAGGAGGGGGCAAAAGGAATCACACCAGGATCTAAAAAATAAGTGTATGGTCTGGTTAGCCAACAACAAGCAATTTTATTATGAGGATGCAGGAGAAATTCTAACAACCTGCCGAGTTGGCTGGGTGGGTTGGTGACCTAAGGTATTGCAGGGAGACTGTGTAGTGATAAACTTTAGAAACCCATTAGTTGCCCGAGCAATCCTAAGTAGGGATGACTGGAGACAGGAGGGGACCATAAGAGCCCTTCCGCTAGGTTATTTCTACCTCCCAAAGAGACCCCAACACGGTAGAGGGCAAAACGGATGGGAGGGGAGGCCTCTAAATCAAAATGATCAAATTGATAATCCGGATCACCAACGGCCTAGGCAACCACTTTTCAGTATACCCACAACAAATAGATTTGGTGTCCTAGATGGAGTGGATTGACTTGAACCTAAGGGGTTGGGGCTGGAGGAGTACAATCACCGGGGAGAGTCAGAGGTGAAAATTGTTCAAGCAGGGGAGATCATAGACCAGCACATGATATCGGAAGAGGGTGAGACCAGTGGAAGGTTGAGAGGGACATTAGGGGGTAATAAAGTCGATCCCAAAAAGGTTACAATTAACAACCAATCTCGTATTTTGAACAGTGAGCCCTCCCAGAAGTTAGACTTGTGTTCTGGCGGGATTCTGCACCCCCCGTCCCCAGAACATAATGCCATAGATAGTCGGCAGGATCCATCGAGGTTGCGAGTTCTTTCTTGGAACGTAGCCGGTCTTGCCCCCAAGATGGACAATCCTGATTGGGGGAGTTTTATTGAGCAATACGAAATTTGTATGTTCCAAGAAACATGGGCAAGGGGGGATATCCCTAAACTAGGCTATGCCACGTATTCAAGCAAGCCTGGCTGATGACGGCTGGAATGCCAGAAACCGGTCCTAGGATGCTTGTTTCCGGTCCAGGGAAGACATGGCTTGGCAGTTCGGGCTGGACTGTTCCCATGAGGCACAGGGTCAGACTGATTTGCATATGGCCATGTCTGAACTGGGGTGGTGGAGTGAGCTAAAGAATGATGATGGATTAAACCCAGATCAGTTGACTGGGGGTGAGTGTTTGATTGGCTCAAACGTTCCGTCCATCATCCCCTTTTGTATCGCTTTGTTCGCCCTAAGTTGGCGGGGGTATGCCCAGACGTGGGTCCCTTGCTCACTTTGCCACTGGATTCAAGCAAGCCTGGCTGATGACGGCTGGAATGCCAGAAACCGGTCCTAGGATGCTTGTTTCCGGTCCAGGGAAGACATGGCTTGGCAGTTCGGGCTGGACTGTTCCCATGAGGCACAGGGTCAGACTGATTTGCATATGGCCATGTCTGAACTGGGGTGGTGGAGTGAGCTAAAGAATGATGGATTAAACCCAGATCAGTTGACTGGGGGTGAGTGTTTGATTGGCTCAAACGTTCCGTCCATCATCCCCTTTTGTATCGCTTTGTTCGCCCCTAAGTTGGCGGGGGTATGCCCAGACGTGGGTCCCTTGCTCACTTTGCCACTGGATTCAAGCAAGCCTGGCTGATGACGGCTGGAATGCCAGAAACCGGTCCTAGGATGCTTGTTTCCGGTCCAGGGAAGACATGGCTTGGCAGTTCGGGCTGGACTGTTCCCATGAGGCACAGGGTCAGACTGATTTGCATATGGCCATGTCTGAACTAAGGTGGTGGAGTGAGCTAAAGAATGATGATGGATTAAACCCAGATCAGTTGACTGGGGGTGAGTGTTTGATTGGCTCAAACGTTCCGTCCATCATCCCCTTTTGTATCGCTTTGTTCGCCCTAAGTTGGCGGGGGTATGCCCAGACGTGGGTCCCTTGCTCACTTTGCCCCTGGATTCAAGCAAGCCTGGCTGATGACGGCTGGAATGCCAGAAACCGGTCCTAGGATGCTTGTTTCCGGTCCAGGGAAGACATGGCTTGGCAGTTCGGGCTGGACTGTTCCCATGAGGCACAGGGTCAGACTGATTTGCATATGGCCATGTCTGAACTGGGGTGGTGGAGTGAGCTAAAGAATGATGATGGATTAAACCCAGATCAGTTGACTGGGGGTGAGTGTTTGATTGGCTCAAACGTTCCGTCCATCATCCCCTTTTGTATCACGTATAGCATAGCAGCATCATCGGGGGAAAGGGGAGGCCGTCAGGGGGGCTTTGCATCTGGGTGGGGACACATTTGGGCTGTACAGCTACACAGTTAGAAACATCTTCAAATGACATTCTGTGTGTCCTCCTTAACTTCCCCTCAAGGATCACAGTTGCTCTAGTAAATGTCTATTCGAGACCAGTTAGCCGTAGTCAAGAGTCAAAGACACTCGATGAGCTAACGACATTCCTTGCCACTGTTCCGGGTAACTACTTGTTGATTGTTGGAGGGGACTTCAATTGCCAGTATGAGCCCCTAGATGGCATGACTAAGGACAACCCGTGTGAAGAAGATTCTCACTGGGCTGTGCCAGAAACCACTTGTCCGCCAGTAAGAGTCTGGACCCCTTTGGTACTCCACATGAATTCTCTTGTATTAAAACACTCATTGAGGGCATGTAATGGTAGAACCAAGTCTGATACCCCTGGTAAATATACTTTTAATAGAATTGGCCAAGGCTCCTTAATTGATTATATTCTGGTTGACATAACATCATGGCACAGGGTAGCAGACTTCAAGATCGAGCCGCGTCACGATAGTGACCACAACGCCCTAGTTCTAGAGTTATTCACACTAAGCCTTAGAAGTACCATAGATTTGTCTACAACTGCTGTTGGCAGGATGACCCTCACTAATTGTAGGAAGAGAGTCCGATGGGCGGAACTAAATCAATCCCAAGAAAAGTTAGGCGCCCTATATCAAACTGTTATTCCAATTCTTATGGATTCTATCCAATCGGTCTCAGCTGACAGTACCCAAATTGAATTATTGAAGGTCGCCCTAAATCACACTAGGTTAACGTCCACTATGGTTGATTTTTTTCTTCCCAATTAAAAAAGTTAGAAATAACAGGATACCCCGCCATCCTTGGTATAATGAAAGATGCCGAAAGGCCAAAACAGCTCTGATTCTTGCCATTAAGGCTAAAGATAGATCTTTAATCAAAATTAATAGAGCGGCCTATCGAACTACTATTGAGGAGGCAAAAAAAGGGTGGGAAAGTGACAAGTGAGAAACCCTTAGAAGCTCTCTGGGTACCCGTGACATGAAGACATTTTGGAATGTGGTAAACACGGGTAGCTCCGAAGGAAAGCCGGCGATAGAGCCAAATTTAGGGGCAAATGTGTGGAAGGACCACTTTGAGTCCTTCTACTCGAGGACAAAGCCAGAGGTCGATGTAGTGGACAGCGCATGTCACTCCCCTCAGGTCGATTGCCCCAATGAATTTATGATTACCCCTAGAGCAGCAGATGATACCCCGATGATAACACTCACAGAGATAACTGGCGCTCCAAGTCAAATTGCACCCGGTAGGGCACCTGGGTTAGATAAGATTCCCGGGGATTTGTTCCGTAGTGAACCGACTATTTGGGCTCCATATTTTTGGATTTTATTTAACGCTGTCTTGCAAGGCATGGTAATTCCCGCTAGTTGGGCCGGGGCTGAAATAATACCTGTTTACAAAAAGGGATCCCCGATGTTACCCACAAATTATAGGCCCATAAGCCTCATTGACATTAGCCAAAAAATCTTTGCACGCGTGTTGCTATACCGCCTGCAGAGATGGATGGAAGAGCACAAAGTTCTCAGCCCGTTCCAAGCAGGGTTTAGAGAAAAAATTTCCACATTGGACCAGATCTTCAGGCTACAATTATTACATTGGAAGGCGGTGTGTATAGAGGGTGGCAGCCTCTATTTAATTTTTGTAGACCTGAAATCTGCATTTGATCTGGTCCCAAGAGATAAGCTGTGGGCAGTCCTGCTAGAGATGGGGGTCCCGTCATACTTGTGCCAAATCATGAGGCGGCTACACGAAGGAAATTATGCGCAAATAAGATTTGGCAAACATGGGGAACTCACCTTGCCTATCCCTGTAGGTAGAGGTGTACGCCAGGGTTGCGTCCTTGCCCCGACCCTTTTTAGTCTTTTTATAAATGGGTTAGTTGTTTTTTTAAATACTGAGAAGGATTTAGATGCACCCAAGTTGGCAGCACGTAACATCCCGGCCATGTTTGCCGACGATACTTTGCTATTATCAAAATACCCAATGGGTATACAGAGGGTCCTAAATAAATTTGAGGCCTTCTGCAAGGAAAGGGGGCTTGAGATTAACCTGCAAAAAACAAAATTTATGGTGTTTAACTCAGCCAAAAGTACCTGACCAAACCCATGTTTAGACGGCAGACCCCTAGAGAGGGTATCTGTCTTTGATTATCTCGGCAATACAATCACAGGAAAAAATGGACTGGGGGGTACAAATCAAAAAACCCAGCCTGAAGCTAGCGCAAACAACAGGGGGCCTGACCAAGGTGTTCCGAAACTCTAGCCATAAACCAGTGGGCCCAGCATTAGAAATATACAAGGTACAAGCTAGAGGTGCTGCTCTGTATGGAGCAGAAATGTGGGGCCACTGTCACATTGATAGCCTAACACAAGTGGAAAACTCCTTTGTTAGACAAATGTTTGGTCTCCCCCGTAGTACACCACTCATACCGCTACGATTAGATCTGGGGGTCAGGTCAATCGAGGACGAAGTTTCTCTGAGACCCCTTTTATTCTGGAGACGCCTATGGGCTACTCCAGAATTGGTTGAGTACAGGGAAGAACTAAGGGAGGTGATGGGTCTACCTGGGGCAGGGAGACTACCATGGCTTACCTATGTTAGGAACACCTTCACGCTCATGGGTCGGGGTAATCAGTGGGAAAACCCAGAAACGACATGTCCCACAGTATCAAGGAAAGAGTTAAAGATTAGCTACTGGGAGTACAAACTGGCCCAACTGCAGGGGAACCATTCAATAGGAAAGCTTACTGTAGCCTGCTTGGAAATTAAAAAAGAGCAGTACAAACTAGAGCCGGTACTCAATGACATCAAGTCGGCTGCCGCAAGGAAGCTCTATTTACAATTTAGGCACGGGGTATTGCCACTGCGCGCTTTTACGAATAATTGGGCGGGCCGACAATCATTGGGGTGCCCGGCCTGCAATGGCGCAGAAGAATCCGAATACCACGTATTTTTTTTCTGCACTGGTTATAAGAAAGCAAGAAAACGATGGCTGATCCAGATATGCAGAAATTTGGGAACCAGGCAATAGCTCAGAGGCTTTCAGGTTACTGAAATATGATGTTAGTCGCCCCATAGCAATTTCGGTGGCAGGCTTCCTATTTTCTATGTGGTGTACCCGTAGAGTCTTCCTAAAAATGTCCCCCAAAGATGGCGATTAAATCTGTGTACATCCCTTTTAAACTGAAGGAATTTTATATGAATTGTATGTGCATTTTAGTATTATTTTAACAATGTATTATTATTATGACGTACATTACTTTGGTGGGTAGGACTATTAAGAAGTTGAATTGCTGTCTAAGGGTCTACAACAATGTTTTTAACCTTCTTTTGACTGTAGTAAACTTTTAACACATAAACCCTTTATTGACTAAATATGGCATTGTAAATTGTTCATTATATATTGCACAAGCACTTTAATGTAACCAGTGATTATGCTAATTATCTCCTCATTGACTGTTCTAAGCACTTTATACAGACAGATATTTTTTATTTTCCTTGAATAGTGGATCTGAGAGATAGAGCATGACCGGAAAATAAAAAAATAATGTATACTCATGCACTGCATACGCACTTAAATGCAGATTGTGGTATCGGAATTGATTGCAATATAGATTTCATCAAGTTATATTATGTATTTAGTGTACAATGCCAAATGATTGTATATTTTTTATTAGTTTTGTTATAAATGAAATGTAAGATATTGTTCAAATGCTTTTATGGTCAAATTGACCGAAATAAAGTTTTATAAGAAGAAGCATGATAACACTCACTTTAGTAGAAAGTCTTTAGTATTCACCATTGATGGTGCAACCAGTGCAGAGTATCTCTTGACACATTTTTTCAGGATATTTGTCCTTCAGTGGAGAGTAACGCCTTAAATTTGGGGGTACTTGGGTAAGTTAAATATTTTTTTAAGAAGAGTTTCTGCAAGAAAGAATGAATTTGACTTTCTGGTATGCAATACGCCTTGAGAAAAAGATGCTGTAACATTACAGTAAACCCAAATATAATCAACAGTGCTTTAACCTAGTGACAAGTTTGAAGTCATCAGCCTAGTTACTTTGTTTAATCTGAGAAGGGACCTTTAGAAGATGAGCCACCAAGGCTGTCGGAAATAGACCAGAGCAGGATATGTCACCCGTGTATGAAAGGGATGGATTGACTAAGATTGTAGACTGAATAAACACAATTACAGGCAAAAAACATATAAATTCAAGGGTAAGCAGTGGACGAGGCACTATGGATAGTGCCAAAGAATTATTTTGGTTGTTGATGTGTGGATTCAGGTATGTTTTTGGAGAAAATAAACATTTGCCAAAATATTGTTTTGATATAATTTGACCTTATGACGGACAGAAGAATATTTTAGAGTAGCCTGCTGCGTACCCAGGTGAAATGAAAAACGTATTCTACCACGCTACCCTGCTAGGGCTTCGACTAGTCGGCAGATCTTAGCAGGAATGAGTGGATCCCTGTGTTCCTTGAAACGTAGGTATTGTAAGACACTATTCCTTTCTGATACATTGTCACACCTATTGTTCCCTTTTGGTGAGTAAAACCGGTAAAATAACATTTAGTGAAGTAAATGCATTTTAAGTACACAATTTTGTAATTGCTTACTAACATTTTAAGCTCCTCTATGAATATAACTCTCTGTATGCGACGCGTGACATTGAAAGGACTTTCCGTGCATGTACTCAATTCTCAGTAAAATCGTAAAAAAACAACTAGGAGGAGTCAATGTGCAAGACGTTCTAGTGGCAATTCATGGTGACAGGATGCTGAACTAAAAGGAGAAAAGGAAATGCCTGAGTGAATTCAGTAGCACTGGTATGAAGGTAACACTTAATATGAATTTTTTTTTTAAGTTAATTGCTATGGACACTGTTGGACTTGGCCCTTTTTGGCAGGTTCACCCCTAAACTTTTTGCCTTAAGTTCTGACATGGTGTTGGTGGTTTTAGGCCTCTGGGCACTTTAGCACTGTGGTCCAGTGTAAAGTGCGTGCGCTCTCTGTGCACATTTGGTGAAGTTGGCCTGCCCTCCCATAGGAATGCATTGGGGATAAGTGTGTCCGTGGTAATTCCTGGTATGAGAGGAGCGGCCGGGGCGAGTTTAGTATGTATGAACTCCAGAGAATAAATGCTGCGCAATGGTGTGCGCAGATTTATGATGACTGGTGGAGAAATGCCACTTTTAGAAGTTGGCATTTCTGTGTGCTATGTGTCTGCCTGCCTGATGTGAATTGCATGTCTGGCTTGTGAGTGACGGGCTGGGAGGTGTGTGTGGCTCCAGGAGGGGCAGGGTGAGTCAGCGCTGGGCTGAATAGGACCTCTGGGCTAAGAGTAGTGGGAGGAGTAATCCCCTGACTCTGAATAGGATGGTGCCTGCCCTAGTGAATGCTGGCTCCGCCCCCTGTGGTGTGTCTGATCACCTAGCCCCCACCTGACAAGGGGGAAGAGGAGCTTTGAAAACAAAGTGCTCCAAATCCCCCCTGAACCAGTTGCATCTGGATCCCCTAGCCCTGTCCTGCAGACAAAGACAAAAAGGTGTATAAAAGTAGGGGCTGTGACCCCATGATGTTGTTCAGTTCTGTATTTGTGCAGTTCTGGTGTTCTGTTCCTGCTGGGGCGTGCTGCTGCTGGGGCCCAGGAGGGGCTGCCATGAGGGCTTGCCTCCCTGGGCCCTGCATTGCCCCCTGGACCTGGAAGACCTTTTTACTGGGACCCCTTTTACTTTGCTTCATCTCCCAGGACCTTTGCTGCATTTAGCGCCCTGTGAGCGCTGTGCTTATTTTCTTTCAATTAATTGTCCCCAGAAGAGGAGAAGAGCGTGGGGGCTGTGCAGCGCGGCGCTGCAGCCCCCTTTGGGAGGGAATCCCGGCAGAGGGATTCCCCCCTGGTGCCTAGAACGGCGGGTGCCCACCCCGCTTATTGGATTTTATTGCGGGAGCCCACCCCGCACTCTGAGTTACTGGCGGGTGCCCACCCCGATGTTTATTTTGACTGAAGCGGTGCCTACCCCGCATAGTGCCGCCGAGGAGAACGAAGAAGCCGCCGCTTCCGGGAGCGACCCGGAAGCCAGGCGGCTGTGCCTGGTTGTGGGCGGGGCGTAGGGCGGAAGCCACCGCCGGAGATCCATCCGGAGCCTCGCAGGCTCCACAGCGAAGTCCCGGGTCCCAGGAGGGGGCCCGGGTGAAGTGAGGAGAGGCCCGGTCCAACGTCGGCGGGGCTCTCATGTCTGGAGAGAGCCCTGCATGCTGCAGAAGAGAGCGGAGAACGGGGGTAGCAGCCGGTGTCCACCCGATCCAGACACCCTTTTACTCTCCAGGCACAAGCAGACAACAGTCCAGCTGCTCTTAGTCAATGTCATTAGCAGGATAATGTGTAAGAATATCCCTGTAGGAACTACTAAAATACATAATAATGCCTACATCGAGGTCTTAGGACTGTCTTTGTGCCAATACAGACCAAAGATAAAAGGTGGGCTCCTCAGGAGAACACTTGGCAATACCTAAAAGCCGTGCTCTGATCTTTCCCTGGGACCTGACCACTTTAAGGCCACGCCCTTGGCCCCCGCTCCACAGCTCTACAGGTATGACAATCTTCCTCTGATGCTTTTTTCACCAGAGACTGGAGATCATCTGAAACGGCGCGATTTTGACAATGGTTTTTAGCTATAAAATTGATTTTTACAGATCTGTTAGAACCCTTTACTAGCTCACTACATTACCTGGTTTCTTCTTGATTGTTCCTGCATGATGTTGGTACGAGGGTGTTTCAACCCTGCCCATATATACAGAACAATAATCTACCTGCAGAAAAGCAAAGGGAGGGGCCGTGGAGGGAGCAGGTCCTGGGGGTGGGCATGGCTCTGCCATGGCAGTTCTCCATGTTGAAGCGACCTGCATCCTCTGCTGAGCAGGCAGATGTATTGCATGCATACTGCTATGCCTGTCTTTTCCCTCTCCATGCTTGTCGTGACTACAGCAGCCTCCCGAAAATACACTTATACACACAAAATATTTTGGGACTGGAGTCAAAATAGTAATTTATCCTGTCCCAGAATATTTTTTCTGCCTCTCTTCCAGTTTTAAACAGAAACATAGAGTACGACTACTTCCAGGAGGCACAGACATACCGGGTTGCTTCACTTATGAGAATACCAGCCCTGCATTAGCAGCTGCTCGGCCACAGATAAGGTAGTGTTGGTGGGGTCGTGCAGGGTAGTGTTTTAGTGTAGGGAGAGGACTGGGGGTCAGGCGAAAGTCGTGCAGGGATACTAAATTAGGGTAGGGCAGGGTAATGTAACTTACTTTTACCAAGAGCATATCTTTACCACGCATGCCTTTGCGTTGTAATGGCATGCGTGGTAAAGGCATATTCGTGGTAAAAGTATGCGATGTAATGGTAGGTCGTGGTAAATGACAACGCGTAGTAATACCTGCGTTGTAATGACACGCGTGGTATTAGTGCACGATGTAACGTGTCATATTCACCAAGGGAAACAGCCATTACAACGTGGCTGTTTCCCCGCATACCGTTACATCCCAAGCGTTACCACGCATGCAATGTAACAACGCCTTGTCATTACTACGCATTTTTTTACATCGCATGTGCTTTTACCACGCATGCCTTTGCAACGACTTTCCTTGTAAAGGCATGTGTGGTAAAAGCACATGCAATGTAAACCAATATTGGCGATTCACCTCGTTGTGAGGAAACAGAGGTTCTTCCGTTTCCTCACAACGACGTGCACCGCCCGTCAGACCCGACGTGCAGCAGGAACCAGGAGGAGAGAGAGGTAAGGGGGATTGGGCCTGGGGTGGGGGTTACTTTTTTAGGGTAAAAGGGGGTCGGGTGGGGTGTGTGTGTAGTGCAGGGTACTGTTTTAGGGTAGGGTCGAGGGGGGGTCGTGCAGGGTAGTGTTTTGAGGGTGAGGACTGGGGGTCGGGGGAGGGTCGTGCAGGGGGTAATGTCAGTGGGGTCCTGCAGGGTAGTGTTTTAGTGCAGGGAGAGGACTGAGGGTCGGGGAGGGTCGTGCAGGAGGCTGTGTTTTAGGGTTTAGGGTAGTGTTTTAGTGTAGGGAGAGGTCTGGGGGTCGGGAGGGTCGTGCAGGGGATAGTGCTTTAGGGTTTAGGGTAGTGTCTGGGGGTCGTGCAGGGTAGTGTTTTAGGGTAGGGAGAGGACTGGGGGTCGAGGGAGGGTCGTGCAGGAGGTAGTGTTTAGGGTAGTGTCTGTGGGGTCATGCAGGGTAGTGTTTTAGTGTAGGGAGAAGACTGGGGGTCGGGGTAGGGTTGTGCAGGGATACTAAATTAGGGTTTAGGGTAGGGCAGGGTAGTGTAACTTACCTTAGATACTTTTACCAAGATTATACCTTTACCACGCATGCCTTTGCGTTGTAATGGCATGCGTAGTAAAGGCATATTTGTGGTAAAAGTATGCGATGTAATGGTAGGTTGTAGTAAATACCTGCGTTATGACACGCGTGGTATTAGTGTGCGTTGTAACGTGTCCTATTCCTTCTTCAACAGCAGTTGCATCTGGGGCTGCCTCCCGCATTTTAGTGATGTTGCAAACCCCACAACTGAATACAGCAGTGCATAGCTTCCACTCACGAGATGGAAACACCTTCTTTGTGCAAGACTTTTCTGCACATTGTACTGTTTGATAAAGCCTCCCCCAGGTGCATGTATGAACCATTCAGATGTTGTGTGACACACTGAAGCACTGTGTTGAGCAGGCTGGGCTGAAACTTAAAAACTAGAATCCAACTTGGAGACACTAATTTAATACATGCAGATTACTTGTAGTAACAAACACAGTGAATCTTATCCAGTTTGTATGCAGAGATCTGCAAACATATTTTGTGTTTATAGAGCAGTGTTTGTCAAAGGGGCATCTCTGAGCCAATCCTTATACAGTGATTTACATAAACATGGGTGCTCTTACCCCTCAAGACTTGCTTTCTGAAGAGCAAAGCAGTTGGTTTATATCGGTCTATGAAATAATTCATCACATTCTGCATTGTACTAGAATATTCTAGAACATTTCATATTTAATGGTCTGCACTGGTTCACAAGTCTACTGGAAAAGAATGCAAGATAGCTGGTGCCGTCCAAGCCAGGCCAAGTCTGCCTTGAGTCAAGGGCAGAGAAAGAACCAAGCCGGCGACTAGCTCTATGAAATGGTTTGTGTGGTAATGATCACATTAAGAGAGTAACGCATGGTTGTCCTCCATTGGTCAAATGTAGTATTATCCATACCATGTTTGCAGGATATTCACATGTGATATATTTACGTATCCTGAATTTAAATGAGAATAATTTACACAGCAGTTATCCTAAAAACCTAGAATGTAATGTTAACTCTGAACCCCACTGGGTAAATCGGCAATAACCACCAAGTTGTTATTGTTACAGAGATGAAGTCACAAAGATTGTTCTGGCAGTAGTTGTGAACTATTCTTGAAGCATACTCTGAATTTATAGGAATACCTCACACACACTCTTGAAAGAAACCTTTGTGAAGCGGACCAATATCAAGTAGATCTCTGATCACGTGTACAGTTTATGCACTCCCATCACCCAGAGCATCCTCCTTCCGAGCGCTACTTGACTCCCGGCTGACATTTTCCCCACAAATACAATAAACCCCTAACTCGTGCTTTGGAGTGTTTTGGTATTTGGCTTCTGTTGACATGGTGGTGCTATTTCATCCTGGTGCACTGTTAAAGTAGTCTACTTGGGCTTCCTTGTGGCTAGCTCGGCCATCGACAGAGCGATCTAGGGAGAGCCTGGAATCACAGGTTATGGAGAAGAGGTGGAGGTCAGGGTGGAGGTTGACGGGACAGGTCCTCAATGCCCTTCCAGTAGTAAGACAATCCATGTAAAATACTCCGGTGGGCAGAAGCGTCTGTGTGGACAATATGAGATTCAGTTATGGTTCATGTATAATATCTGATTATGATGCATAACATATATTATAATGTTCCTATTATTTTTATAAGACGACCTTGTAAATAATAAAGTTGAGGGATTCGTTGTGAAGTAGGTTAAGTGTAATTAGTCCAAAGCACATTTTCCATCATAAAGGTCTTCTATTTTGCAAATTCTTAAATGCAAAATATTCTTGCCATACTCTAAAAACATTCTTGTTATTTGCACCCTTGTGTTAAAAATACATCGTGTACAGAGTTCACAGTGCTAGTGAATTGGTCCAGTGCATTTTATCCTGGTGATTAAGCACTGTAATGAAGCAGGTGCAGAAGGTGATAAGTGATTGATCTGCTGTTTTCTCAGCACACTAAGGACATATAAACTGCCTGATATCTCACAGCCTAGGAACCCAGACTGTGGACATGGTGTTCTCGCATGTTAATGCTCTACAAATGTGCTGCAATATCATTTTGCGCCCTTGATCAAATGTTTACTATGGAACAGTCACTAATGCAAACAAGGTAGATGTACTCAAAGGGGCCATCCAGTGTACACAAAACTTTTCTCCTTAGCCAGTCCTACATTCCTAACAATCACCAGCATAGGCAGTCTAGAATGCTGCCTGGGTTTTGAGACATATTGTGACACCATATACCGGGTGGCCCCTTTCAATGCAGTCAGATCTAGAACTTTGATGCTAAAAAAGCAGGCTGGTTCCAATACAAAGCATTGAGTGTAGCAATAGGGAAACAATAGCTGTGTTCTAATAATAAATCAAATTAAGAAAAAAAAAATGCAGAGAATTTAAAAGTTACAAATTAAAAATGAATCTCAACAAAGAATTATAATAAGCTGAAATTCACATTGGCCATGGGTCTCTGAATTTTATATGGCCAAAAAACATATAAATCAATTTTATTAATCATTTAATGTTTTGTTTTACTTGTATTAATAAGTATTGTTTTAGTTTATATCAATTAATTGAACAATTTATTAATTTTACTGATTTTAAACATGAAAATGCGCTGCTCTTCATCTGACTGACATGACCTATGAAAGGATTGGACATGCAGGGCTGGAGGGGAAATGACGTACTGCCTGCAGCAGGCCGTTTTCATAAGCACAATGCTTAGAGGTATTGGTAGGAACAGTAGCAGAGTAGGGTCGAAGAGCACCAGAAATGTTAACACAACTGAGTCTGACCTTTTTAAACACTTTAAATATTTTAAACAATGCAGATACCAAAGAGCGCATTCAAGTTCCCCTCAATCCCCGCAGACCAGTACTACAAAATATACTTTAACAATCCTTTAATTTCCCAGTACGAGTCCCCGATGGCTTCCCTCTTCCCAGCCGACCATATGTCACCTCTGTCCTAACGCCTGACAACTGCTGTATCTCCAGCGGCCATTCTCTCCTACATTTCTCTCCACTCGAAGCTCTTCAGCCGCCATTTTGTCTGTTCGGATATATTCCATACATATTTCTTTGTATAACATCCATTCAGAGTTTGCAACATTGTTGACTAGAATGTATAGAATGAATCAACTCGATCGAAAAATCTCATTATAAAAACTCCTAAAGTAGGATTCGTCTCCCTGCGTGATGAGATTAATCTGTGGAACTTTCTTTAATGAAGGTTCTTGTTTATTTGCAGGAAGAGGTGATATCCAGCCTCAGCTGGACAGTGCAATGCAAGATGTTAACGATAAATACCTGCTGCTGGAGGAGACGGAGAAGCAGGCGGTGAGGAAGGCCCTCATCGAAGAGCGCGGCCGCTTCTGCACTTTTATCACCATGTTGCGGCCAGTCATAGTAAGTTGTTTTTTTCTTCTCAAACTTGTTATCTTTTCGGTGTTTGTGTGAACAGGAAGCTGCCGTGATAGGAGTTATCCGTATTTGTATTGTGATTTCGGTTTTTAAAGCCAGTTTTACTAAGGAATCGGTCGACCTGAGGAACCGGGTTAGAGTCTCGGCAGCGACGCTCAACATCCTGTGATTCTGGGCAAATCACGTAATCTTTCCGTGCCTAACAAAATGAGTGTGTCGGTCTGTAACGCAGCTGGTGCTCATGTAAAGCGCTCTGATTGATACCTTTGGTATTGCGCTACATAATACTCCCCGAAAAAAAACCAATCACAAAAAAAAAAAAGAACATCGACACCATGCATTACACTTACCATACTTGCAAAACGACAACCACACTCACCACACATTTTCATTCACTACCTTATCTTTACAATGCAACCCACAAGTACATATTACATTGTAATATATCACACAAACACACACATATATGCAAAATCAATCCATATTACCCCTGAACACTACTCCTTCATAAACCCTAAAATATCTCTACTACCTCTTAACACTACCCATCATTAGACCCTTAAAATCCCTTACTACCCTTAAATACTATCCTTCACTGAACCCTAAAAACCCTTAATATCCCTTAGCATACCCCATCCCTAAAAACTCCGTACTACCCTTTAGCATTATCCTTCCCTGAACCCCTAAAACCTCTTGACCTCTACCCTGAAATGTATTACCCCTAAACACTACTCGTCTTTGAACCCTGAAAACCATTCACTACCCCTAACCACTACCCATGCCTGCACCCTGAAAACTTCTTACTACCCCTATACACTGTCCATCCCAGAACCCTAAAAAACTCTTTACTGTCCCTATACACTACCCACCCCTGAACGCTAAAACCCTTTACTATCGCTGTACAATACCCATCTCTGGACCCTAAAATCCTTTACTATCCCATAAACTACCCATCCATGAATCCTAAGAACTCCTTACTGCCCCTATACATTTACAACCCTTAATGCTTTGCAGTTGTAACCCATTTGAATTGTAACATACCTCGTTGTAGTGGTAAATGCGTTATTATAACTTCATTCTAGTGGTTGTGCATTCTAGATATGTTGTAATGATCATCAACCAATTTTACTTATAAACGGTGTAAATGCTTTTCATTACTGTAGGTAATCTTATTTTAATTTCTTTCAGAGCCAATTTAGAAACATGTTTTTGATTTAAAGTAAGTCGAATAGCCCAGCGAGGCCGCATCAGGGCACAGTAATCATTTTCTAGAGGCCTCCACAATAACTGCGAGCAATGTGCAGTCTGTGCCAGCGGTTAACACGTGCCACTTAGCACACACTGAAACAGAGAAAGGACCATGCCGCTCTGTGTGGTTTGTACCAGGTGTCGCTGCTGTGTTCAAACTGACAGGAAGGATGGGCATCCGCACTTGCAAGGCATGCTTCTGACGAAGAGGATAGACCTGCCGACCATGTCATAAGCCACTGACACTCAGTGTTAGCCCTCAGTGCACCTAGTGCTAGGATCCTGGGGTAGTCTTCTGTTATGTATATGGGTTTTAGGTAGGAGACCTTCCTTTCTATCGCTTAAGTGAAGGGTTGGTTGAAGGGGAGCAGTTTCTGAGGTGTTTAGTGTTTGCATTTCATTTCTTAAGTTGTGAGGTGACCTGTGCTTGTTTGAGTGCCGGAGGGAGAGAGGTTGTTTTACAGGTGGATAGGCTATGTATATTTATCTTTGCTGAAGTTGTTAAGGCATGGAGTGGCTACAGGTTTCTACATTCTAGTTTTATTATTTTATAGATGGATAGAAGGTTGAATCTGGTAGACCTTCAGGTAGAGGGTGATGGTAGAGACCTAGCCATAATGTTTCTAGACATCTTTTTGATGCTTTTTTTTGATCCTTCTAGTAAAGGTCTTGGCGTTTTTCTTCCTTTCAAAGTTAATAATGTGAGGACAATTGGTTTGAGTGTTAATGACATCTGTTGGTCAAGGCTGCAGAGGCAATCGACTTTGGTCTGTGTGCTGATTGACATTAATAATAGTGTAAATATCTCTTTACAGTTACGTCATAGGATAAGTCCCCGTAGAGGATTCTTAGGTGGTACAGTGGAACTTGTAAGCTCGTTATCAGGTGATGTCAGACTTGGATCTCCCTTCGTCTGAGGTCTTGTCCTGATCCTTCAATGGTCCGCTAACGCCTCCACTTCTAGAGTCTGGGTACGCGCGGCAGACTTACACGCTATATCATCAGCTGCTCCTCTACCATCCAGATTTCCTTCATGAACCCATCCAGTACTTTGCAGACAGGCCAGAACCCAAAGAGCAAGACAACCTGAGCTTGTCTCCGAGTGCCCTTTTGCATCAAGGACTTTTTACAGAATGAGCTTTCCATACATTACGTAATATCAGCATGCAGTATAAGCTTATGCATACACTTATCCACAAACGCAATGTCTGCATCCCTGTGTGTCTTTTAAGTTGACGTAAAGTTAGCCATGCTTTACTATGCCATTAACATAAATTGCACTTTAGTGGGAGAATGAGGGATTTAGGCGCGCAGTCCACAGTATACAACTGATAAGGTTTTGTATTATCAGTGTGGTGCGCTACAGAGAAGGGATGTCAACACTGCATCCCTAATTATAAATGTGAATCAATGAAACAAATCTCTGAGCACACGCAATCACATATCCGCATGAATAAGAGTCATCCAGTCATCCAGTCGTCCTTATGTTCTTCATGTCTTTGCTTTAATTAGATATTAGTTCTTCCGCCAGCCAACACGTGTTTCGTCTGTGGGTGAGTCATCCTACGACTTCCTCAGGGATGGAAAATTAAATTAAAATCTGTCTTATAAAATCATCCGGTATAGCTATGCATTTAACATATAACCCGTGTACTTGTGTATAGTAAACAAAGTGCTCCCTATAATGTGATACACCGAAGGAAAACCATGCTTCACTCAGCGTGAAAGAACCCATACCTTCCTCAACATGAAGAACGTCATTTCTTTTAGCGTACAATATTTTACATGTAATTTTTTATATAATATATCATATTATCCATTGTTTCAACTGATCATATGGCCGGCTAGTACAATCTATACTTAGTATCAGGCAATCTTTAATTTCAAACATTGTTCTCAATAACGAGAATCATTAAGCCAGATTAGCATGCCTTTCGGCACAACGTAGGTTACATGTGACATACCTTTGTACATTGTGGTACCCCTATACTTCAGTTCCCACTACCACCACAGTGATATATTTAGTTTATATGAGTAGTGTGAACTGTAAAACACATAGCATGATACTGTGCACATAACTGGCTTGCACGTTCTATGGGGAGTACTCAAATATTGCAAGCATGTCTTGATGTCTTCTGTTGTGACAAACAAGTGTGTACACAATAGTCACCATCACCCTTCTGAGGTACCTGTTTTAGGCAGTTTTCTCTCTATAAGAAAATAATCCAGAATTAAACTTGTCTCAGCTTATTACTGTATTATTATTCCATTAGATTAGGCTTTATTATCAATCACAGATGTGGAGGGTAATATGATTACTGCAGCTAATGTTACAGAGAACTTAAATGTACAAACAGACGTAAGCATCGACAGTTGATTGAGGAACAAATCTTGTTGGATTTCACAGCTATTCAATGGTAACAATATTGAAATGTTTTATAACCTAGTCAGTGGAGACCTTGAAAAATGGAACATAGATAAATTATGGAGACAAAACAAATGTAAAGACAATTTAAGTACAGGGGAGCGAACTGCGCTTTAACTCCTACAATCCAACAATGACCTGGTCATAAGAGAAGCGGACAAAGTGGGGAATATTGTTATAATGAACCGCCTGGACTATAACCACGAAATCTTGTCACAACCTAATAATAAATCATGCTATGAGAAATTGGATACCAATCCAATCTTTGAATTAACTAAAAAAATTAATCTCCAACTCCAGCAATGGCATGACAATTGTCTTTTGACTATGAATGAATACCATTACTTGCGAATAGAACGTCCGAGACACCCATGTCTGTATACACTCCCAAAAATACACAATGATGCTGTCTTCCCCCAGGAAGACCGATTGTGTCTGGCATTGGGGAGGCCCACAGAGAGATTATCCGAAAATGTTATTGTGTGTGCTCAGAGATTTGTTTCATGCCATTAACATAGTGTTGTAGGAGAAGACTACAGTGAACTAAGTTTCTAAGAAGCTCTAGCGCGGTCTGCACATTGCCTGCTCTGTAATGTCCACATTGTGGCACTGCATTTTTTTCACTGAAACCTGCCTTTCAGCCACCAAAATATCAGGTTTCACCGACCTCTGAATGTTGGGTGCACTAAATACGCAACATATGCAATGTTCATCTGCCACTTCCTGGCTTTTCTCCTCACCCATATTCTCCTTTTGCCATCACCAAGTAGCTGCCACTCCTTTCAGAAACTGCAAGCCAGCAGAAATCGGAGGCTCATGACTGTTGATGGACACCGACTGTGAAACACACAGATATAGAAAAGAAAATCCATGTCACAGCCTTGAGGTAGGCTAGGAAGCCAAGCGTGCTTTGTTTTAGGGCGTCTCCTTGACGCAGTCACCGAGCCCACATTTCAGCTCCTCTGCAAAGGAACTCGAGAAAAGGGACTAGAGGCACAGGTGATGGAGAGGGGGATCTGATCCAGCTTAAAAATACCCATACTAGGTGCTTTTAGTGAGGTGAGGTGTGGGCTTTGGGCAACAGTGTGTTCTCAGTGGTGAAAGGTGCTACAACCAACCAACCAGCCAGACAGCCATAGTTGGAAGAGTAGCAGTGGTCAAGAGGCACCTGGCAGTACAAGTTCCACTCTGTTCACTTCCCCTTTCTGGCTATGATGCCCGCACCACACCCGGAAGGAGTTCCCTTGTTGCCTTCACCCAGTCCTGCCACTGTAACTGTTAAGGTGAAGTTGGCTGAGTCCTGACAAACCCTCTTCTGCTCCTGGCCAGCCGGGTTCCTCCCAAACCATGACTTTATAAGTTCATTGATGGGGCATTGGAATGCATTTTTCAGAAATTAGATTAGATCAGATCAGAAGAGCAAATCTGACAGTTACTAGAATAAATAATCTAAGTTTATTACATACCCTCATGAGCAATGCTGTGGTTTCGCTGGAACTTACGTCAGCAAAGCCGTCGCCAGTGAAGATCAGGGTTCTGTCCTGAGTCATCCACACTGCAGCTCCTGGTGAATGTGGCTAAGGAGATGTGCCAGACTTTTTACTAGGCTCCAGGAGATTAGAAATAGTTAGACGGGAAGACACAGCTCCATCATGAGAGCCCAGCCTCCCCAGGGCAGTCATTTGTAGAGTCAGTGGCATTGACCAGGGGCCAATGCCAAGCTTCTGATTACCCTACATCTCTAAAGATGGGGTCTGTTTATCTCTACACCAGCTGCCGCAAATGCAGTGCAGTATTGGTGAGTCGCCTAGATAGTGTGGTGGTGCACATCTCCATTCTTTTTGGAGGGTAGGACCTCTCAGCCTAAACATCACAAAATTGTGGTGGTACCAAGAGAGGCAACCTGCAGTGTTCCCCAGCTCTCAGTTGTGCCTTGCTCTCTTCTTCATATTTTCAAAACCACTACACACTCTGTTACCAAGTTGAAAAAGATTTGCATAAAGTACACAATATCCTCATTCTTCAACAAACAAGGAAGTCTGTTAACCATGAATGGTGAGAAAACAAAGCTGCAGCTTATAATCATCAAACTATACTATGAATATATTCATGTAGGTAACACCGATTCAAATAATCCCGAAATTTTAAAATACTTTGTCTGGTTGACAGACAGCTCAGCATGGAGGGACAAGTGAACCAACTAGCCCAGAATTGTAGCTTTTACTTATATGTAGTTCCTAAAACAGTGCTTTTGCTAGATATGTAAGAGAACACCACTATTGCAAGCGCCGTTGTTGGCTCATACTTGGACTACTGTAAGCTTGTTTTTATTGGAGCCCCTAAAAACATAATAACCAGACTGAACAAAATCCAAAATGATGCTGCTTGGCTGTCCGCCATAGTCCCATCATCCCTACTCTGAAAGTTGAACTAGCTGCCTGTGGTGGCTCAAATCACGCTCAGACTAGCCCTTTCATTGGTGTATGAAGTTAAGAACCATCACTGCCCTGAACACTGAACATCACACTTCATTTGGTATGCTGAGATCTAACAAGATCACAACTTTGGAATAATCAGCTTTTCGATATTAGGCAATGCCAAAGTTTAGGCTGCTTAAACAAAGCTAAAATCCCATCTTTTTGGTGCTGTGTAATCCAGCAGGTGGAACTATAGTTTGCTAATGCACAAGACTGTCTGTTTAGCAATATAAATGGGCTCTACCAGCTATAAGGATTATAAGTTGAGAGGGGTGAGAGCCTCACTCAAGTAATAAGTACAGTCCTTGTCAGGGTAAACCACTAAATAAACCTGTGCTTACCCCTCTAGTAGCTTGGCACAAAAGCAGTCACGCTTAACTTAAAGGCAATGTATGAATTACTTATGCTGGACTCAATAGTAATAAAGTGAAAACCCAACACAAGAAAAATCCCAAACCAATTTAGAAAAATAAAGAACATTTTAATAATTAAATGACACCAAAAGGACAAAAATGTAATCAATAGAACCAGAGTTATGACCTTTTAAAGTTGTAGTTGAAAATAGCACCAAAAAGCGCAAAGCGCCACTGGCGGTTATCTTGTCGCACTAGAGCGGGGCAAAGTTACAGTTCAGGCCGGCGGTGATGGAGCACAGGTCGAATACAAGGACCAGGTTCATCCTGCTGAAAAGTTTACATTCACAAATCCACGCGAGGAGCTTCAGGTGGAGTTTTGCGTTGGTGGGAGCCGCAAAGGTATCGTTGTCGGTGCGAGTAGTAGATCAGGTGTCACGGACATTCGTTGTTGTGGTGCAAAGAGCTGGTCATCACTGGAGCTTCGCGTTGGTGGTCAACATGGACTGTTGTGGTTGACATGAAGAGCAGGCATTGCTGGAGGTTCCTGTTGGTGGGCTTCATAGACTGTCATCATTCATCAAGAGGAATCCGTTCATGGTCGTGAAGAGGCTAAAATGTCTGGCATTTCATCTGGATGCCAGCCAAGTTCCAGGACCTGGGTGCACCACTTGACGATAAGAACTCACTCCAGCAGAGGCCAGCAGCAGGATTCAGGCAGGTCCATTTGGTGCTGGGCAGTTGTAGGGAGGGCTCTGAAAGCTTGTTGTGTGTC
Source organism: Calotriton arnoldi (assembly GCA_963921515.1). Lineage (NCBI taxonomy): Eukaryota > Metazoa > Chordata > Amphibia > Caudata > Salamandridae > Calotriton > Calotriton arnoldi. Next base: position 1,701,730 of record CAWUFW010000610.1, read on the forward strand.
TGTAGCTCAAACAGGAGCCACTAATCCTTGAAGTCACTGCTGGGGAGCCTGGGCTCCAGGCAAGCAGATCCAGTCTCCCTTCGTTTGACAGCAGAGCATTCCTCCTTCTGAATCTTCCACTGATTCAGGAGTGTTCTGATGAGAGGTTATGAGGGTGCTAGTTTTATACCCAGTGCCAGCCTGTGGATGGGGGATGACCCCATTTGTCTAACCTGCCTCCTACCCTGGGTTTGGCTCCAATCTGTCTAGTGTAATAAAGGGCAGGCAGGCCTAGATGTGACCTGCATTTGTCAGTGGCAGCACAGTCAGCCATAAGAAGTCAGGAAGGGAGTGGGCATCTACCCTTTGAAATCCAGGAAGGGCTGAATACCGCCCCGAAGAGATCCTGCTCAGTAGAGGAACACCCTCCCCACACCCAAGGCCCTTTTGTCCCCATGACCAGAAGCAATACACAGCCCACTACAGGAGAGCCATTTACAGTCATGTGACCTTGGACACAGACAAAGGCACATTTGGTTTAGCCAGAAAAAAGGCAACTTTAAAAAGTGGCATATTCAGAATAGTAACTTAAAATATGACTCTACCATTCAAGGGATTTTAGATTACAATTCAGCTGAGTAGAAGAAGCATTTCTCGATCTGTTCCCAAACTGAAGTTTTCACGTATTAAGTCGAATAAGGTAACCCAGTGTTAATTTATGTGAGGGATAGCCTTACAACAGTAAAAAAACAACTTTAGGCGTTATTAACTGTCAGGACATTTACAACTTAAATACACATTCTGTTTTTTTTAAGTGCCATGCACCCTACCCTAGGAGTGGTTAGGGCCTACCTTAGGAGTGACTTACTAGTATTAAAAAGGAAAGTTTAAGCCTGGCAAAAGGTTTATTTTGGCTGGTCGAAACTGCAATTTAAAATCGCACAACGGGCTGCAGCGGCAGGCCTGAGACATGTTTAATAGTGCTACATTAGTGGGTGGTATTATGGGTGTTGCTTCCCACTAGTAGCATTTAATTCACAGGCCCTGGGTACTGTGGACTTCCAAGTAAATTAAATGTGCCAATCGGGTGTAGGTCAATTTTACCATATTTAGAAGGGAAAGCACAGCCGCTTTACAAATGATTAACGGGAGTAAAGTGTACAAGGTCCTAAAAGTCAACAAAAGCAGATCCAGCAAGGAAGGCAGAAAATCTGGGGTTACCCTCCAGAAAGGGCCCGATCCAACACTTCCTAGTTCTCGATAGTCATCATTCAAGTCCATTATCCTTATGCCTCCCACTTCCAGATGGATACCAACTCAATTCCTATGATGTTGCTTCCTGTTCAATCCAAATATATGCAGACTGTGTTCCTGGAAAGATGCAGCACAACACATTTGACGCCCTATTTTTCATCATCACCCTCTTTAACAAATTTGTGTTGCTTACTCTACAGCTGATATTCTTCGTAAACCTTCATGTTTGGATGCTTGTAGGCCTTTTCTAAACCAGGGGTTTCCAACAGGTTGATTGCGAGATACCAGTAGCTCATAGGTTGCCACTGAATAGCTTGCACATAAGAGCCTGTCACCAGGCTTGAGAAAATCCAGCTGCCCACCTGATAAGGCAGGTATTTAAAACGACTTGAAAGCAGACCATGCAATATCAAATTGTTTCTTTACAACTCTTTCTCCTTTTTTTCTTGCCTCTCCTTCCTTCTCTTTTTTCATTGCTTTCTTGTCTTTCTTTTTACTCGATTCCTTTTATCCATTTTCCTTTCACCTTCTTTTCTTCCTATCTTTTGCACTACTTTTTTCTTTCCCGACTTATTACTACTTTTCCTCCCTCTTCGTTGTGCATTCTTTTTAAGTTTCTTCATTTTTTTCTTTGTCTTTATTTTACGTTTGTTGTTTTTCTCTACTTCATTTTTCTCATTTCTACCTCTACTTCTCTCCCTTTCCTCCATTTCCCCTTCTTTGTTCTTTTCTTACTTTTTCTTTCTCCCCCCTTTTTCATTCTCTTTATTTCTCCTCTTTTTTCTGATTCTTTCTTTTTTCTGTTTTCTTCACCTTTCTTTCTCTTTGCTTTCAGTAACTTTATTTTGTTCATTCATTTTTTCCTTCCCTTCCTGTTCTTCTCCTTTCTCCATTTATTTTTCTCCCTTTTCTTCCTTGCGTTCTCTCCTTCTTTCTTGATTTCTCTCCTTTTTCTTTCCTTCTTTCTTTCCTTCCTTTCTTTCAGTCTTATCTTTGTTCTGTCTCCATCTTTTCTCTTCTGTTACTATTTCTCTGCTTTTCTCTTTTTTTGTTCTAATTACTTATTGTATGTACCTTGTCTCTCCTCTACTCCCCCACTATTATCCTTCTCTCCATTTCCCTCCTTTTTGTAACACTTTCCAATTCTTTCTGTCATGTTTTCTTTCCTCATTTTGCATCCTTTTCTCACTGTCCTCCCTTCTTTCCTTTCTGTTGTGCTCTTTCTTTTTTTTCTTTCTATTTCTACTTCTTACTAGGTCATTCTTTCTTTCTTCCTCTCCTATCATTCATTCCTTTCACTTTCTTTCTGTTTCTTTCATTTCCTTCTAATTTTTTTTATTTGTTTTCCAATTCTTGCTCTCCTTTATTTTGTTCTTTCTGTTCCTGTTTTTTCGGCTTCTTTCCACCCCATTTTCCTTTATTTAATTCTTGCATTTTCCCTCATTCTTTCCTTTCTGTCTTTCTTTCTCTTCTCACTTCCTTTTTTTTCTCAAATATTATTTCTCTGTTTTTCTATATTTTGCTCTTTCTCCTGTCTAAAGAGAAAAGGGATAAAATTGATCCTTAGAGACCCCAAAAGTAAACCTTTTGCGATACAACTTTTGTGCCATTTATACTGTATGATCCCTGTAGCAGTAATTGGGTACTCCAGGGGCAGTATTTATTTGGCCTTGGCCTTTGTGTACATTTATCAAATCCCTATATTGGGCAGTAGCGCTCAACGGTTTTCTATGATCAGTAGCTCTCACTACAGGAAAGATTGGAGACCCCTGTTCTATACTCTGCTTAGGGTAGTTTTGTTGACTACTTACTAACTTAAATATTCAACTTCAATTAATTACCATTATAGCGATGGAGGTTTTTCTGCCCTTTGGGCAGTTTCCCCCTAATAGTGACCCTCTTAAAGAGACACGTAACACGTTTCATTTATTTAGCCATCGCCCGTGTAGGGTTCAGATATTGAAATGGGTTGTGGCACCTAGCTTTGACTATACCTTCAGCACATTACCCCTGGAAATCCCTTGCTGTATGGCAGTGAAAGTTGACAACTGCATGGAAGTGTTTAAAAGGGGTGAATCCTAAAACCCAGGCAGAAGGTCCTTTAGCTACATGCAGGAACATCATCAGGGAGTCTACGTCTGCACATGGATTCCTGTTATAAGGCTCCTAAACTCTTGCAACTCAGCGAACTGTCTCTGCAATGGAAAAACAAATCTGATTGGCTGACTGTTGATGTGAGTGTGATGGGAGGTAACGGGGGTGGTGGGGGTGAGATTGTTGTATGGCAAGCCTAGTATGTGGTTACCCAAGAGACCACTTGTCTATTCCATGCTTGGCAAATGACATTTATACATAAAGAGCTGAAGGTGTGTTGGTTGCTTCATCAAATTGCGTTTGTCTGGCACAGTGTAGAACTACTTAACAACCGTACAGTTAATTGAATAGTGAGCTAAAGTAATTACTTTCTCCAGTACTTGCTGAAGCATCACAACATAAAATCCTTTTGAGATTTACAAAAAGAATTTCAGGTAAGCAGACTTGATACCTCCATTTCATACATTGTCTTAAGGACTGCTTAGCTTATACCCTGCCGAACTCACCAATTATTGACTGCATGATCACGTGGGGTCGGTCAGCACAAGGGAGTCATCTCCGCTGTCTCTGATATGCGGATTTCTGGACTGTCTTCCAAGATGATTAAACACTTGCACATCTGTTGTTGGCAGCTATGTTCTACTGCGTTCTACACTGAAGAAGGTTGTCTGCCTTAATTCCTCGTACATGCCTACATTAATTTTAGCCCCTTTAAGGAAAGAAATGACTGGCATTGTTCACTGAACCAATTAGATTCAGTAGGGCTTATCCCCAATTCTTCTTGTTGGGCTTGCTGACACAATGGCTGTGACAAAATGCGCATACTTTGAGCCTGTCCCAATCGAACACTCTGATCCTCTAGTGGAAACAGACCTGTTCTATGATAAAAGATTCTAGCAGGGTAAACAGCCTCTACAACGATGCCTTTACCACGCAGGTATCTGAAAGAGACAATTAGTTATAGATTCCTTACCTTAGAATTACCCCCAGGCGTCAGACTGGATCCGGAGAATTTTTTGTCAGCAGTACCCCTGCGCGTCGAAAGGTGGCGTCTGTCAGCTCCGCGTTCATCGTTGGCGTCGTGGTCACCGGGATGACGTTGCGGTAGCTACTTAGACGCCGCCCTCGCGCGCTGACGTCAGTTCTTTCTTTTTCCGCGCCAGCCAGCGCAGATCCGGAGAGAGAGGTACCCCCAGTCACTTTTTGACTGACTTTTTGCCGACTTTTGTCGACGTCGTTTTTGAGTCTTCGACTCCTGGTGCACGTCAGGGATGCCAGGTTTCAAGGCTTGCCGTTCCTGCCGACGGTTGATGTCGGTGACTGATCCGCACCGCGTGTGCCTGTTCTGTCTGGAACCCGACCACAACTCCAAGTCGTGTTCCGACTGCCGGACCATGAATCCGAAGTCTTTGCGGGAGCGGTCCCGAAAGCTTCTCGAGGACCGGCAGTCTGCTCCGCTCGAGGTCCCGGTCGCGTGGGAGGTCGAGGGACCTATCGCGGAGTCACCACCACCAGTCCTCTTCCAAGTCTTCGCACTCCTCAGGTAAGTCGAAGCACAAGAAGAAGTCGAAGAAGCATCATCGCTCTTCGACTTCTCCCCGTCCGTCGGCCGACGCGACAAGGGATGTGGGTGATGCCCCTTCCGGGCTCCGCATGCGGAGCCCGCTGGGTCGACTCTGGGTTTCCCTTCCTTTCCGGGACCCGGTGTGTGACCCCTGCCCAGCTTCGGAGTTTCTACAAAGCGATGCATGCCATCTTTGGGCATCCCGACTCCGCCGGCGCGCCTTCAGGCCCCGCGGACTCGGCTGGGGGCCCTGGGCCTTCGACACCGGCAGCTTCGGCCCCAGCACCGCAGGGTTCCCTTGGATCGAGGCCTGGATCCGGATCGGCGCCGGTCGACCTGATCACGCCTCCCCTGGCGCCGATTCCACCGGCACCACGTTTGCAGCCGAGGCCGGCTGTGTCTCCAGCTGGCGTCGACCCCGGCCTCCACCCCGACGTTGACACGGAGCCAGACCAACGTCGACCGACGCCGGTTCCGGTGCCAACTGGTACTTTTGTGCCCCTGTTCCACCCTGGTTCTTTTATGCACGATTGGCAACCAGAGGAGGGTGAGGAGGACTGGGAGGGGTCTGGAGACCCTTTAACTGACCAGTTGAAATATGATCCGGACTGGCGAGAGGAGTTGGGGGATGCCAGTGGGCTGGATACTTCCCCAGACCTTGGCATGTTGTCTCCTCCTACCGTGGCTACGGAGGAGGGAGCTTCTTACGCAGTGGTGTTGCGTAGGGCGGCCGAGGCCCTCAACCTACCTACGGTGGCGGTCAGGACTAACCTCCTGACAGAGGTGCTTCAACCGGCAGCGAGCTCATCAGAGCCCTTGCTGCCGTTCAATGAAGCCCACACTGACGTCCTTTTGGGCACCTGGTCCAGGCCCAACACAGGGGCTCCTGTGGATAGGATGATCGCCCGGCTCCGGGCGACCCCTCTTTCCTCTCCCAACACCCCTCCCTGAGAGCTTGGTGGTCCAAGCCTCCATGTCCAAATGCACATTCCCTAACGCACCACCTGATAGGGAATCCAAAAAGCTGGACCACCTTGGGAAGAAGATGTTTTCTTCCTCCCGCTTGGGACTGCGGTCGGTAAACACCGCATGTCTGTTGGGCCATTACACCCACTCTGTGTGGGATACGGTGGCGCAGGTGCTGCCCCAGTGCCCGGAGGAGGCCCGGGCCGTACTCTCCTGTGCAGTTGCTGAGGGGAGAGATGCAGCCAAGTTTACCATTCGCTGTGGACTGGACACCGCCGACTCGTTAGGCAGGACAATTTCAACGTCGGTAGCCCTTCGATGCTACGCCTGGCTGAGGTCGACTGGTTTCTCTGGGGATGTCCAAGCTACCCTTAAGGACATGCCCTTTGATGGCCGTCGCCTGTTCGGCGATGAAGCAGACAACGCGCTAGAGCGCTTCAAGGACTCTCGGGCTACGGCCAAGTTCTTTGGCCTCTCCACCACCCGCCCTGCGCAGTCTGCTTTTCGCTCCTTTCGTGGCTACGGAAGGGGTGCCCCACCACGTTCCGCCCAGAGCCACAGGCTGGCGCAAGCTGTTCAGCCCCTGCACGGCTGGGGATGTGGGAACCACTGCCGTGGTTCTGGGGGCCAGCGAGCGGGTCAGTCCACCACAGCCCCCTCTGCAGCAGCCTCCAAACCCTCCTAGTCCGACCTTTTAGGGCCACCACTCGCCAGTGGGCGGCAGGATTCGCCATCACCTCCCCCACTGGCACACCATCACATCGGACAGGTGGGTTTTGCAGATAGTCAGAAGGGGCTGCTCCCCCCTCCTTGGAGACTACCCCTCCCTCCATGCCACCTCAGCACCATCGCATGTCGGCGGATTATGTGGCCCTTCTCCAACAGGAAGTTTCGGCACTCTTGGCCAAGGGAGCCATCGAGCCAGTTCCTGCCCCAGAAGTAGGTCATGGTTGCTATTCCCACTACTTTCTGGTGCCCAAGAAGGACAAAGGTCTGCGTCCTATCTTGGATCTCCAGAACGCCAACCACTTCCTCCGGAAGGAGAAGTTCAAAATGTTGACGCTAGCTCAGGTCCTGTTTGCCCTCGACCCTGGAGACTGGATGGTAGTGTTGGACTTGCAGGACGCATACTTTTACATTCCCGTCCTGCCGGCCCACCAGCGTTACCTGCGGTTCACGGTAGGCCACGAGCACTTTCAGTTTACCGTGCTCCCCTTTGGCCTTACGAGCGCCCCTCGGGTGTTCACAAAAGTGATGGCGGTGGTCGCAGCTCATCTGCGCAGATCAGAGGTTCCAGTCTTCCCCCATCTCGACGACTGGCTGTTGAAGGCGGGATCGCCCCAGGCAGTCGTCTCCCACCTCCAGAATATGGCGGACCTGGCATTCGCTGGGGTTCACTATCAACGTGCCCAAGTCACACCTGACTCCCTCTCAGAAGCTCCTTTTCATCGTAGCGGTTCTGGACACAACGCAGTTTCGGGCTTATCCTCCCGAGCAGCGAGTCCGGGATATTCGGGATATGATTCCGATCTTTCAGCCTCTTGCCCGGGTTTCGGTCAGATTGACCCTGAGGCTGCTGGGCCTCATGGCCTCCTGCATCCTGCTGGTAGATCATGCCAGGTGGCATATGCGGGCTCTGCAGTGGGACCTGAAGTTCCAGTGGGCACAGCATCAGGGGAATCTTTCCGATTGCGTCCAGATCTCGGAGGGCACTGCACATCAATTGCACTGGTGGCTGACGAACCAGGATTGGGTCAACGGCAGGTCCCTCTCCCTTCCCCAGCCAGAGTTCACAGTGGTGACAGATGCATCACTGCTGGGATGGGGCGGCCACATGGGAGAGGCGGAGATCAGGGGCCTCTGGTCTCCGGCGGAGTCCGGGCTCCACATCAACCTTCTGGAGCTTCGGGCGATCCGTCTTGCACTAAAGGCATTCCTTCCCTCTGTCCGGGGAAGAGTGGTGCAGGTATTCACGGACAACACCACCGCCATGTGGTACTGCAATAAACAAGGCGGGGTGGGGTCGTGGACCCTATGTCAAGAGGCTCTCCGTCTCTGGACATGGCAGGAACATCAGGGCATATCCCTGGTGGTTCAACACCTGGCAGGTTCACTGAACACCAGGGCGGAGGAACTCAGCCGCAGGTGCATGATGGATCACGAATGGCGTCTTCACTCGGAGGTGGCGCAAGGTCTCTTTCTGCAGTGGGGAGAGCCTTGGTTAGATCTATTCGCCACCGAAGAGAACGCCAATGTCGGCAATTCTGCGCATTGGAATTTCCAATGCGGCACGCACTAGGCGACGCTTTTCGTCGCGAGTGGAGTTGCGGTCTTCTATACACCTTTCCGCTTATAACACTTCTGCCCAGAGTGCTTAAGAAGATCAAGCGCGACCGGGCCCAAGTCATCCTTGTGGCTCCGGATTGGGCACGAAGAATCTGGTATCCTGAGCTGTTACACATGGCCATCGATCCTCCGATCCGACTGCCTCTTCGAGAGGATCTTCTGTCGCAGCAGCAGGGGACGGTCCTCCACCCGAACCTGTCCAGCCTCCACCTCCTTGCGTGGAGATTGAGCGGCGACAGGTGACAGCCTTTGACCTTCCTCCCGAAGTCTGTAATGTTATCTTGGCAGCCAGGCGTCCCTCCACTAAGACGGTATACGCCTGTAGATGGAACAAATTTGTGGCATGGTGCACAGTAAAGGCTGTGGATCCCCTTTCTGCCCCTCTTTCTGAAGTTCTCTTGTTCCTCCTGTCTTTGGCCCAGCAGAGCTCTGCTTTGGGCACTGTGAAGGGCGACCTCTCGGCCATTTAAGCCTTTCTTAGGCTTCCTGATCAGCCTTCTCTTTTCAAGTCCCCTGTTGTAAATCGCTTCCTTAAGGGCATTACTCATCTTTTTCCTCCTGTCCCCTTCGTAATGCCTCAGTGGGACTTGAACTTGGTTCTTGCTTACCTTATGTGCGCTCCCTTTGAGCCGCTTCATAACTGTCCTCTCAGACTTCTTACTTTAAAGACTGCCTTTCTGGTTTCCATCACCTCTGCTTGCAGGGTGAGTGAGCTCCAAGCTCTTTCTTCAAAGTTTCCTTTTCTGGCTGTTCATCCGAACAAGGTCGTCCTCAGAACCAGACCTTCCTTAATTCCCAAGGTGGTTACTTCTTTCCACATTGGTCAAACCATCACTTTGCCCACCTTCTTTCCGCATCCTTCTAAGGAGGAAGAGAGGCTCCACCGTCTGGTTCCAAAACGTGCGCTTTCCTTTTATTTGGATGGCACCAAGCAATTCCGGGTGGATGACCAGCTCTTTGTTGGCTACGTGGGTGCCAAAAAAGGTCGGGCCGTGCACAAACGGACCATCTCTAGGTGGGTCGTTTTGTGCATTAAAGCTTGCTACTCTTTGGCAAAGAAGGAGCCTCCAGTGGGACTGCGCGCCCATTTCACCAGGGCGACGGCAGCTACCACTGCTTTGGGACGGGGAGTCCCCCTCAATGACATCTGTCAGGCAGCTACGTGGGCATCTCTGCACACGTTCACAAAACACTACTGCCTGGACAGCCAAGTCCGGAGAGACGGCTTCTTTGGCCGTTCTGTTCTCCAGGACTTTCTGGTGTGAACTTGGTTCGCAGACCCACAACCCGGGGTTGGTATTGCTGGGGTATCTATTCTAAGGTAAGGAATCAATAACTAATTGTCTCTTTCAGATGAACAAGTTGCTTACCTTCGATAACGATATATCTGTAAGAGACATAGATTAGTTATAGATTCCTTACCGCTCCACCCATCCTCCCCGTTCCCGGAACTGACTTCTAGGGTCAGGGAATCCCTTTCAGGGCCCTAGTTTTGTGCACCAGTGGTCAGTGTCTTGCATGGCTCTGCGCTTCTGGCGTGGAATGTCGTGTAAAAGAACTGACATCAGCGCGCAAGGGCGGCGTCTAAGTAGCTACCGCAACGTCATCCCGGCGACCACGACGACGAACGCGGAGCCGACCGACGCTGCTGACGAAAAATTCTCCGGATACAGTCTGACGCCTGGGGGTAATTCTAAGGTAAGGAATCTATAACTAATCTATGTCTCTTACAGATATATCATTACCGAAGGTAAGTGACTTGTTCATTTGTGACTTTAACATGCATGGTAAGTATTGGTAAGATGTGTGTGTGTGTATATATATATATGTGTGTGTGTGTGTGTATATATATATATGTGTGTGTGTGTATATATATATATATATATGTGTGTGTGTGTGTGTGTGTGTGTGTGTGTGTGTGTGTGTGTGTGTGTGTGTGTGTGTGTGTATAAGTATGTATATACAACTGTGTATATATGCAAATAACTAAGGCTACGTTTAGGGTTTAAGGGTGGGTAGTGGTAAAGGGTGGTAAGGATAATTTTAGGGTTATGGGGTGGCTATTGGTAAAGGGTGAAAAGGGCAATTTTAGGGGTGGGCAGTGGTAAAGACAGATCAGAAGTATATTTAAGAGGGGGAGTGTCCCCCAGTTGCCACTGGATAGTTATAGTTAAGACTATGTTTCTATTGGCATTTTCTTGTTTTCCTAATACCTTTGGCACTGTTTGACGAATTTTGACAAAACGTCCCCTCCAAAAAGTCTCATCTACCTCTGCTCCTTCCTGGAAAGTTTAAGGGGCATCTGTCAAGCGAGTGCTGAGAAAAAAAGGGTGGGGGGGTGGTGGTCCCAAAATGCATTTTTCCCATTTATTTTTCCATAGGGAAAATTAAACACCGCAACAGCCAAAACGGCTGAACGTAATTACACCAAATTTAACAGAAAGCTAGATCTTGGTCCAGCGTGCTTTTTGTGATTTGGTCTAAATCCATTCAGTAGTTTTTGAGAAATTAAGTTATTAAAAATATATATATTTCACGCTGCGGTGGATCCGCAGAGCTGACAGATCTCTAGATAAGATCTGATTGGCTGCCGCAACATCAAGAAAGTTGTGGCAGTAGCCATCTTAGTGCTCGGGGCTCAGTACTGTGTCCTTGAAAAAAATGACAACAAAAAAAATTAGGAGGGCAGGGAAAAGATTTTCTGCCCCTCCAGGTCTGCTGGGGGCCCCTGAAAGTACCCCCCTCCCCCCAAGGCCAAAATGACAATTTTTGTTTTATCGGCACCACAGATCTGAAGCACCAATGGAGGGTGGTGGAATGGCGGTCTCCCACCTTTTATTAAAATACCCCTGGGGTGGCAAAGACCCAGTACAAAGTGCAGAAATATGTTTGGGTTAGGGAAATGTGTGTCCCCGCCCCATCTCATGCCTTTTAGAGACCCGGAGATCCCATCCACAGGGGCAGTTTGTTTAAAATTTGGGGAGGGGCATGCGGCCCCCCTCCCCAAGTTCTATGAGGTCCCAGAGATCCCATCCCCAGGTGTTGTTACCAATTTTAGGTAAGGGGCATGCAGTCCACCTCTCTGAGCCTAGATCGGCCCCGGGGACCCCATCCCTGGGACCTGATTCAAGCAGTGTCCTGAGGGCTCCATCCTCGGGGATACTGCCATTTACATAAGTGTGCTCCAGCCCGGGCAAGAGCAGAAAAGGAAGCTGCTCCCTCCCGGGCAGGAGTAAAGGAGAATGGTGCCGGCTCCCGCCAGCACCACAATGGGTGCTGGTGGGGGGGGGGGGGGAGTGGGGTCTCCCCACAGCCCCCAATATTTAGGTACATGTGGGTGCCCCGGCGCACCCACTTAGAAATTTTGAAGAGAAAAAACAATGACTGGCTCCCTCCACTGTGGTGGCTGTGGAGCAAGCAAGAGCTTTGGGGCTCCCTCTGTGGCTCCCAACATGAAGAAAAGGGTGTGGGTGCCCCGGGTGGACACTGGGGCACCCAAAATAATAAAAAAAGAATAATAAACGAAATAAATGAGCGGCTGGAGCTGCTCATTTATTATTCACTGCTTAACACAGGGGGTGCCCCATACTGTCCGGCAAGGGCTTTTTGTTTATATATTTCTATATTGGTGGTACCCCTAGAAGGGGCCAGAGCACCAGCAAGCATGTTTTTTGTGTTATGAAGGGCTGCTGGAAGTGCAGCAGACCCCAGCAACATTACAAAAAAAAACAACAACAAAAAACAGTAAGTTTCCTGGGTTATTAAATCTATGACCCCAGGAGAGCTAACCATTTTTAAAGCACTCCTAGCTATTTTTTTTATGACAATCTCGTTTATTAAACATTATACTGTGTGAATTAATGAAATATACATTTGATTCTGATTATTGGTGTTTTTTTTTTTTTTTACAAAGACAATAGGTTTTCTGTATATATGTTGATATGCTGAACCCTTCAAAAAAGCCAATAAGCATACTTTTAATATTTTGGTGTTCAAGCCCTTTTCACAAAGTCATTTGGTCTGCCTTACTTAAAATGACACCCTTTATATAGTAACCTCGCATAGTTAGCCATGAGCACCTACGATGACTTGTGCGCCAGCCCTGTGACCAAGCACAATCTGTGAACTCTGGTTAGACACAGGGCTGGACCTGCTCCCAACCCCATGCCGTTCTCAACCAAAGACTGTGCACGGTGTAGGGTTTCCTGCCTGCGGGGAGTTGGAAGCAGGATCTGGCCTGCGGTTAGGTCAGGCCCTGCAGTCAACCCCATGCTGCACGCCCACTGTGGGGGGTGGGGGGAGGCAGGGGTGAGCAGCCTGGAGGAGTTGGACACAGTCTGTGCACAGCATGGGGTTGACATAATGTATGGTAATAAGATATGACATTCCTTAAAAAAAACTACAAATTCACTGGGGGAAAAAAAATTAAAGGTTAGAGTGATGTTATACTTGGGTATGGTGATAATATCTTAATTTGCATTTAAAAACCTTTAAAATGTTCTTATAATTAGGTGAAAATGTCAGTTAAATCAGGCCTTGAGAAATCTACTTGCCCACTTGCTATTGCGAGTCCGATTGTATCAGGGCGAGCTATATTTAGGGGCTACTCGCCCGTTCTGGCGCTGATAAAGAACAGGTGTTCTCTTCACTCAGAAAGTGAAGGAGCAATATAGATGCCTTTAAATCTTGTTTTTATCTTGGCACATTTGCTCTGTGTTCACAGACAGAGGTCAGAAGTCAGTTTGTCTTCTTACAATTGCTTTTCTTTCTCTGACTGCAGAGTTGCAGTATTTTGTAAAGTGAACTGTCTGATGTGCTGTACAAAGAGTGTGAAATGAAAGGCTTTGGAGTTTCAGGTTTTTTTCTAACGCATTTAAGTTGCTAATAAGTGAACTGTACAAACATTTCAAAATATATTTCAGTAATTATGACACCCATTTTTTTTTTTTTGTAATTGTGTGATAAAAAATAATTTTAATATGATGAAAACAAATCCGATCACTTTTCTTGGTGATGTGCAAATAATAAGTATGTTTTCTGAAACCCAATTTTCACATAATATTGTTTATACACTATATAGTTTTATCAGTAAAACTGCATGTTAGTGGGAACGTTTTTGGCCATTTCAATGGGAAATGTACTGTCTGTAAATGATAGTGCACTACCACACCATGCTTTAGCAATATAGAGCTATATGTACAAAACCTTTCTTGAGGTCGCAAACTGCCCAATTCACAAAATCGGGACTTTTGCGACCAAAAAAAAGGTATTTAAAATGTACAAAAGCCAAATTGTGATTCAGTAACCTTTTATCGAATTGCAGATTGGGTTTATGAATCGGTATTTGAAAGGAGCGTGTTTAGGACATCCCTTCTAATACCGATTGCAGTGCTGTGTATGAATGTTTTGCGACCAAATTACATCACAAAATATTAATTTTTTTACCGACACCGCAAGAGTGGTGATAACATTTGCAAAAGAAATGGGGTCCCCATGGGACCCCTTCTCCTTTGTGAATTTTGATTCAAATATTTTTTAAGAGTAGGTGGTACCACGGACCACTGCCTACTCTTAAAAAAAATTAAACTTAAATTATTCGTTTTTTTCTTTTTAAACACATTCTATTCTATTTAAGGAAAATGGGCTGCGTTTGAAAAAAAATTTGCTTTATTAAAAGCAATCACAGACATGGTGGCCTGCTGAACCCAGCAGGCTACCATCCCTGGGATGGCTGTAATTCCTAATGAGTCGCAAACTGCAACCTACCTCATTAATATTCAAGAAGCAGGCCTATTGCGACCCCCCCTTAAGAATCGCTGTTTCCAACTTCTAGGTTTTTGTACATTAGGACTTGCAATTTCCTAATTGCAATTTGCAGAGAATCGCAATTATGAAATAACAATCCCTAAATTCTCTACATATGGCCCCATATTTATTAAAAGTGAGTTTTTAAACATGAACTGAGAAACACTCCTGCCTCTGAACTAATGGCAATGCTATTAGTGAACTAAGAGGCACGTCCGGGATCATGTGTACCCTATATGTGGGCTTAATTCTTATTATGTATGGAGCAAATGTTTAGTCTATTTAATCAAACAAATAAGGATTTTTTGTACAGCAGAAATAATGAACTCACATATTTGAAGGAGCTCTCAAATGTGATAATGAAGAAAAAGTCGACTCTGTAAAATAAAACATATACCTAGGATCACACAATTTGAGACCAGTTTATGGGTTAGGGACATTACAGTTAGGACAAGTAGATTATTCAAGTTACTAGACCTGCAGGTCTAGTAACATTTTTATTATTTTTCAAGGATGGAAAATGTGCCATTTTAAATTAACAAAACCACTGAAATTCACCAGTTGTAGTTATCTCAAGTAACTATAATTCGAGCTCTATAGTAACTATAACTCACGCTCTCGCCATGCACTGCAAATTACCTCCAATATTATATCACTCATTACCTGTTCTATGACACCATTGATAACATCATTGCAACATTTGAAATGACATAATTGATTAAAATACTTTGCAAGCCGGGTGCGCGAGTTTTGGCTACCTTAGAGCACGTGTTTTAGTTACTTGAGATAACTAACTGGTAAATTTCAGTGTTTTTCTTTTCATCTTAAAAGTATGTTTTAACTGATATTTTCCCCTAACTAAAACATCCCATTAACCTTTGTTTTTTTTTTTTATGAAAAGTAAGATATTATTATGGTATGTTACTATAACGTCACTTTAACCTTTCGTTTTTTCATACCATACCTAACTATACATCACTTGAACCTCTGGTTTTATGAGACAATACCCTTCCAGGCTTAGAGTGCCACAGAAATAATGCAAAAAGGAAGCAGAGAACTCTGGGTAGTTCACAAGTTTGGGTGCAGAGCTGCTCCTTTATATGGAGCACACTACCACACCACAGACACTGAATTTGCACACCTCAAATGTCTTATTTTTTCTAGCAGAGTTTTAAGCATATATTTATTTGGTTTCTACTTACCTTAATGTACTTGAGTGGTAAGGGTATCTCTGGTAAAGGCTGCTTGGAAAAAGCATGTGTGGTAAAGGCATGCATTGTGTCGTCATACAACCTTCTATCAGTGTTTTCTTTGAGAGCTGGGCCTCACTTGACCTGATCCACACCATGTCAAATATTACTGAAGTGATGAACCACTGGAGAAGATGATACACAATATCCTTGGTTGCAGCAAAAATCTGCATAGTCAGGATATGGAAATCAGCTGTTCTCTCCACACATGATTGTTGGCTGAAGAACCTGATGGCAATGGCTTTTCAGGAGAGGATGATAAAAAGGCTGCCTCTCTTCAAACAGATCTGGAGACTTGTTATGTTGAATGGTTCAAATGCTTTTGTTGGATGGAATAAAATGACCTACGTGTGTGAGAGGCCTGTGTGGCACTAAAATATGTAATGTGAATGTCCCCAATTACTTATTGGTAAACTTAATTTGTTTCCAGTCCTCATACGAGCCATTACTTGTGAGGTAAACTACCTCTAGACAGGAAAAACAAATAGGAAAACACTTTAACCAAGTACTGCCCACCCTCCTCCCTCCCTCTGAGCACCATAAAAGCACTTGGCATTCCCAGCATCCTCCACTCATACCCAAGCCAGTCAAAGACGTGAGGAAATGGGAGGGATGGGAATATCTTAATGACTGATACAAAGATGCTTGGAATAGAAGTAATGAAGATTACCAGCAAGTAATTGGGCGACATTACCTTGACGTCTACATCCTCCTCCCAGTCATTACTTGTGAGGAATTCTAAAGCAAGACTGGGCTTTGTCATAAAATAAACAATAGTAAAATGACATACAGTGAGATCACTGACACGCCTACTTATTTAATGAATTGCTTGATTCTTATGGTAACTTAGAATTCAAAATCCCAACACTAAAGTTATTTTCTATATTATCAATACCTTGCAGTCTGTAATGATGGACAAAAGTATTTGGAGAAGCCCAGACAACCGCCCTTCAGATCTCTGCCAACACCATACCCTTTGTTTCAGACCACGAGACAGTCAAACCCCTTGCGGAACTTTCCTAAATGCCTTCTGGAAAGGGTAAATCAGACACCAAAAAAGCCAGTGCAATCCTAGAAGGAATCTACTTACTAAATGTCATGGAGGCAGGCGTTTTACCTTGTCCTGCAGTCACAAAAAGATAGTCCGAGTACATGAAAGGTCAGAATCTTTGCAAATAAATTAGTAGTGCCCTCCTGTCATACAACACATGAAAAACGTATTCCTCTGGAGTAGAAGGGAAGGGAAAAATGGCAAATCCTCTTCCTCTGCCCAATTATGAGAAGAAACTGTTGGAAAAAAGGTAGGATCTAAAATAGATGGAAAAGATGTTCTACACAGCAAAAGCACCCAGTTCACCTATTCTTCCAGACAAAATAACTGCAATCCTTCATTGTAAAAAAAAAAATGTCTACTGATTGTAGAGGTTCAAAAGGATGTTTCTGTAAAAACTGAAGAATCAGAGGTAATTCCAAGGAGAAGTTAAAGATTTTAATACTGATTGAGCCAAAGAAAACCTTATTTCAAAAAGTGAGATGCTAGAGTTTCACCACCACCACCTAGATTTTTAGGTCGAGCCTAGCGGCAGCGCGCATGCACTGCTCGCTCTGTGAGGCATGCTGTAGGGGGGTATGCTGTGGAAACCTTGTCCACTTTCTGCCCATATTTGTCATTGGCTTTGTGTCATTGTCCTTCGAAAATGCTGGCTTTTGATTGATTATGAGGCTTGTTAGTCCCGCCTTCGTACCGCCTTGTCTCCATTTGTTAACGCCCATAAGGACTGGACCTTTTACTTGGCTTGTTACACGGTGGGCTTTATCTGGTGGGTGAGCACTGTTTTGATAATGGACACTGATGGGGACAATGGCGGCTGCAGCACTATGCGCTCTTAATTGTATGCTTTTAACTTTTAATGAGCACGGCACCCGCTTTAGGGACACCGCGCTCACTTTATTTATTTATTCAAGTTGAGCGCGGCGTCCACCTCTGGGACACCGCGCTCTGTTTAATTTTTTTTTACTTTCATAATGAGCATAATTCAGGGATCCGCATCAGCAGCATGCCCTGTGTGACCCTGGACACCGGGAGAGATGACCGCTGAGGATGGCACACACCTTACTGAGGTCAGACTGCCCATTCTTCCATTTCACGTCCTAGAGATACGGGGAGAGGAGCAAGAGAGTGGGATATCGTAAAGGAGGGAGAAAGACGAACGAAGAGAGAAGAGAGTGTGAGGCCGAAGGAAGAGAAAGACAGTGAGAGACGGAGGCACATAGGAGAGAGGAAGAAAAGCAGAGCAGTGTAGGGGAGATGTAGAGAGACTTGGAAACGAAGACAGGGGCCGTTTGTGTTTGGGGTGCACACACGCGTGAACGCTTGTGTACGTGCGCCGGTACATGGTTTTAGTGCTGGACACAGGCTGCGGTATTGTATTGTGTTTATTTGTTTACATCTGAAGAGAGGCCCCGTGTGGCCCCAAAACCAGAAGCGCGCGCCCACTGTGCTGGTCTACTCATAGTGCCTCTTGAACGAAGGGCGCTTGGGGAAAGTGCAGTGCTCCGCAAAATATTCAAGAGGCTCCTTTACTATCCTCACCCCAGTGAGGAAAGTTAAAACAATGCCCCCCCCCATTTTATTTAATTGTTGCACTGTGATAGTTTAGCATTGTAAGCCAGTGCTGGTCTACGGGCACCGCGAACGCAAAAGGAATCGGGCTACCTACCGCCTAGAAGAACATAGAGTGCCGAGGAGCTATTCGCGCCCCTCAGGTGCTCAACACATGGGTGAACCTGGCATGGGTGGAATACTCTCTTGTAAGCGGACCATCACCTTCATCTGACGGGGAAGAGACTATGCCCCCGCCCGCTTTCTCTGACACTGATGGGTGGGCACCAAGTATTTTTATTTATTTTATTTTTAATGTATTATGTAGCGCGAACATGACCCTTGCGGGTATCGGAGCGCTTTACAATAATCACGGCGACATGTAAAACTAAATAACATCATCCACCCTTTACAATCCTTTGGATCTCAGCAAATTGTTCATCTTACACCCTTTTAATTCATTTTTTTCTGGGTTCCCAAATGATTTTATTTTAAGTTTAAATAATGAACTCTTTACAGATCACTCTACACAGCGTGCGCACTTTTGTAAGCGGACCATCACCTTCATCTGACAGGGAAGAGACTATGCCCTCGACCGCTTTCTCTGACACTGATGGGTGGGCACCAAGTATTTTTATTTATTTTATTTTTAATGTATTATGTAGCGCGAACATGACCCTTGCGGGTATCGGAGCGCTTTACAATAATCACGGCGACATGTAAAACTAAATAACATCATCCACCCTTTACAATCCTTTGGATCTCAGCAAATTGTTCATCTTACACCCTTTAAGTTAATTTTTTTTCTGGGTTCCCAAATGACTTTATTTTAAGTTTAAATAATGAACTCTTTACAGATCACTCTACACAGGGTGCGCACTTTTATACAAAGTGTCTGTATTCCCCTGTTATTCCTCATTGTGCTGTCATTGGAAGGCTCCGCCAGCCCATGTCTGGGGACCTTGACTTGAACCCTTGACACAGAAGTTTTCCGCAGCACGCAGGTGATCCTGCTCACATGTTTTGGCACAATTGTTTACAGCAGCCACTGGACTGACGTTGCTAAGATAGCTCGGCGAGTAAAGTGCGCGCTGCGGCGATCTAGGTGTGAATGAACTCTTGGAGGGGCTGACTCAGCCCTTCATCTGTCTGAGGTCTGCACTGCAGTTAGTGCATTATTTACGTAGGTAACGCCACTTCCTGGGGCCGGATCGCTCCACACCTGTCTGACATTAGACTTTCACCCCTGGTGCTTCATTGCACACAGATCGCGATTTTTGGGCATGTGCTATTCTCGTAACCACCAGTACATCAACATCAACTTGATCTGGACAAGGCAATGACCTGTCCTTGACTGGCTGTGACCTCGCCCGTGACTTGCACTGAGCTTACAATTTCCCATGCAGTCCCAAGTAAACACATCTTGTCCAGCTTTCTGCTTTCAAATATGGGATTTGTAGTTCAGTTTCTCTTTACAAAATCAGGACTACATGTCCCAGAATTCAAAGCAAAAACCTGGCATGGGTGAGCTACGTATGCATGACCCGGGGACACCTGGGAGTTCTGCCTACCCTGATCTGCAGCGATCGACATCTGGCTTGACCCCTAGCTGCCACCATGACCTCAGCCTTGACCTGATGTGACTCCGCCCATGACCTGCTGTTAACCTGATCTTCAATGGCCTCGACCTGGCATACTTCCCCATCTTTCCCAGTCCTACCAACTTGGGTGTCAGAGCCAGGTCGACGTCACGGGAGGTCGAGGGTTTTAGGGTCGAGGAAAAAGTTTTGTAAACGTTCTGGCTTTTTCATGTGGTGTCAGTCGTTGATATGATGGGGTACACGTGCACCTTTCAGGTTACGAGTACAATGGAGGGTCAATTAGACCGGATCGGACTACAACTCCCAGCATGCACTGATTTATTAAATGAAAGTAATCAGGTTGTTTATGTAGCGATCTGGCAACCCTGCTTGTTGTTTAGAGCGCTACGAAATGGGAAACAAACAAAACTGCCCCTAAGCGCTACTTTAGAATGCACCAGTGGCGGCTCCCCCCACTGCTTTCTCACGGTGCGAGAAGGCAGAAACATAAACGGTAAAAACTACCATTTATGTTTCTGCCTTCTCGCATTGCGAGAAAGCAGAAGTGCCTCTGTGCCTGAGTTGAGGCGGTCCTGCTCGAGGGCAGCAGGGAGTGGCTTGCCCACTGTTGTGGGTACTGGCTGTTTGGTCGGCCCTGGAGCCGACCAAACAGTCAGTACCCACAACAGTGGGCAAGCCACTCCCTCCTGCCCTCGAGCAGGACCGCCCACTCTCCCCTTTCTCTATGCAGAGAAAATGTCCCGGCTGGGGCGCTCGCCTGCTGCGCCTACCAGCGTTGTGATTGGCTTGGCTTGCGTTGCGTAGGGGAGGGAAACTGCTTCCTGCAGCAGGAACACGCGGACCCACCAGACTGTACAGCGTGGCGGGCCTGGAGCGGAGGCGGTGCGGTACCCCGGCACTCAGGTACGTTTTATTTTTCTTGTTTTATTTCCCCCCCCTCCCATGCCGGCCGCCGCTGGGGAAATGTACGTTGGTTCCCAGGGAGAGAAAGCTAGCGCACTCTAGATTAAATGAGCGCGCCATGCCTCAGTTTACTCTGGTTCACTGATGAAACTACTCATGAGTAGACTTCTCGGGACAGGTGATGCTCGCAGACAGGTTAATTCTGCAGGCTGGTGGTGTGTTGTGAAACTCTGGTGCCATCACAGACAGAGCTGACGGGAGCCGCCCTGGGAGAAACGTGTTCTGTTACGAATCACTTTCCACCGGCTTTACATATGAAATAGGAACACAAGGAAATCTTTTTACAGTCTGAGTTTTCAGACAGCAGTGTACAGGGCTACACCGATGGGTACGAGCCCGAAGACTGAAAGTGACATCTGATTGCATTTCTATGTTCCTCGATGATTGTACCGACTAGCGTTGACTAGGGATCTTTTGAAAAATATAACCAATGCAGCTATGGAGTCTGATTCCCACAATGATCGGAATCTACTCTAGTAGCGTAATGATCGCTATTCTCAGGAAGGGGCAGGTTTGCAAGTACTTTGACAACCAGCCGAATGGAGACCGGGACGCCAAGTGCAGGAACAGTGATAGCTGGGTGTAGCAGTGCGAGAGACCAGGACGAAGGCCCGAAGAAAAAAAGCCTCGATATTAGACAAACTACATGCATTCCCGTTTGTAGGCACCCACATTTTTATTTTTGCATTTTAGTAATAAGCATTTTTGTTATGCCAATATTTCCAAAACGTCTGTTTGCAAAGTACTTTGTGTAAATGCTCCAAATCAGCTGTTCTTGGTGCTTTAAATGGGCAGGTACTCCAATACTTCTGGTGGGAGAGATCCGGCGCTTCTCCGTGACAAACACAAGTTCAATGGAATAGCGAGTACCCAAACTTTTTTATTTTCCTTTAAAGCTCTGGCTATTCTCATTTTCACTTACTCATTGCAATGTACTTGAGCAGTATCGCCATCATTATACTTTGAATGTCTTGTAAATGGAGATTTCTTTTTATCATAGGCCAACATGTGTACCTAATCTTAAGACAATAGACCAGGTCGACATTGATTACAAGCTTCTACTTTAAAGGTGTATTTGTTCCAGTTATGTTTTGTGGGCAGTCAAAGCTTTAGGAGTGAGCAATATATTAAAACTGACAGCATTGACTTTTCCCACATTGCTACCTTTCTGGAGATGCCGCCTGGAAGGGTAGACTTGCATATGTTTGTGTTTTTGTGAGCGGGCTCAGTGGCAGGTCTGTGTGGACGGGAGCGTGCGAGGCCAGGCTACTCGACCCCCCCCCTGGGCCTGGCCTTGATTGATAAACTGTTTTAAAAGAAGCACAATCACTCTTTTGTGCTTCTTTTAAAACAGTTTATTATGTTCACCAAATTGTTTATCTAGTAATATGATGCGCAGTGGCAGTGCCTGCCTGCCTCGCGCATTAAAGCTGGCTTCTGCCTCAGTCGGGTTACAGCCAGTCCGTACCTATCTAGTTGGACAGTTTACATTTGGTATCATTTGCGAGCCTTCACTGCTATTACATTATGTATTTGCGGTGAAGCGTCAGCATAGTAGTAAGAAGAGGAATAAGCAAGAAAAGGAGTAAGAAGTGTAGGACTAATTAGAAGTATGATTTGGTGTAAATAGGACTGAGTAGGTGCAAATTTGAGTAAGTATGAGTAAGTAGAAGTAACTGTAGGACTAAGAGTTAATAGAGATGTGAAATATGATTAAGCGTAAGTAGGATTAAGTGCAGGGTTATGGGTAGGAGTAAGAGTGATGACGGACAGAATGAAAGATAATGAGGGAGAAGATGAAAGGTGCGAATATATAGAATGGTTTATTAACATTCTTGCTTTCTGAAATATGCTTGAAAATGCACCATTTGCCTGCTCTTTTTTCAAAATTTTCTCGGGGGAGAACCCCCCCGAAACCCCCTTCATAGGGTCGAGCTCACTCGCCACATTGCGCTGCCCGTGGCTTTTATGCCTCACCTCTTTCAAATGTCACCAGCCGCCACTGGAATGCACAACATGCCGCCATCTCCCCAGCAGGGCCAGACTCTTCGAGGTATGTCCCACAAACATAACGCGTCATCATCCTTGAAAGTGATATCATTCTGATGTATGAGTTCCATGTGTGTTTAAATGTCATTTCTCGGCCCGCTGCTGCTTCCCGTTTCCGTGGTGTTTACACTAGGTTTTCTTTCGGGCGGGTTCCTTGTTCTTCCAGCTCGTTGCTGGTGTCAGGTTCCCGCTCTTTCAGGGCCGCCCTCTTGCAGCCTCAGTTTGTTATTCTTTCTTATTCTCTGGAGTGGGTTTCGGATTTATTCTCTGTTTGTTTCTGTGCCTCGATGGGGGGAGGGGCGGGGACAGCAGGATGACACCATAAAACTTTTAATTAACAGGATTAACTGTTCCGCAGACCACAGACTGACCTGCTTTGAAGGTACCAATCTTACATCATAGCGGCCAAGTTTCCCAGGTCCATGTGTGCCTTTTTTGGCCAGTACAGGCTTTTCAGGTCGAGCCTAGCGCAACGCGCATGCGTTGCTCGCACTGCGAGGCATGCTGTAGTAGAGTATGCTCTGGAAGCCTTGCCCACTCTCCTCCGATATTTGTAATTGGCTTGTGTCATTGTCCTTGGTAAACGCTGGCTTCCGATTCATTATGAGGCTTGTTCGTCCCGCCTTAGTGCCGCCCTGTCTCCATTTGTTACCGTCCATAAGGACTGGACCTTTTACTTCGCTGCTTACACGGCATGCTTTATCTAGTGGGTGAGCACTTTCTTTTTTAAACTTTTAACAATGCAGACGTTAAAAATTCGCAATTGCGCGAGCTATAGCATTGTAAATGCTTGTTGAGTGCAGTAGTTGTGGGGGCTATTCATCCGTACCGTCGCCGCCCTCCTGCAGCTTCTTTATTAGGAATACTTTAAAAGAGTGCCTGTGTGCTTGCCTAGGGGGAGTGTGTACCATGAAGAATAGGAAAGGAAGTCCCCACCAAGGTTCAGATATGGTAAGTTATAATGGGTCTTATTGGTCGCAGAGGACTCTCCTTGTATGAACAACAGCACAGTCAAGCACGCCCAATTTAGCGGGAGACATCCATTTTTAAAGGAAATGTTATTTTAGCTATCTCCCGCCAACTTTTCATCCATTTCATTGCAAGTTAACAGGTAAACAAAACAGTTTACACCTTTTTCCTCCAGATCTCTCTCTTAG
The DNA here is from genome assembly GCA_963921515.1 of Calotriton arnoldi. Lineage (NCBI taxonomy): Eukaryota > Metazoa > Chordata > Amphibia > Caudata > Salamandridae > Calotriton > Calotriton arnoldi. The sequence continues at coordinate 1,725,360 of CAWUFW010000610.1, forward strand.
GAGTTTCTTAATGTTGGCATCTATCATACACCTAAGGTGCACAATTCCTGACTGCATCGGTTTGCGTTGATTTGCGTGAAAAGTTCATTTCTTTAGCAGAATGTGATGAATGTTCCTCTTAATGTCACACTGGCACCTAGTTTATTTTTTTAACAAAAAGGTTTAAACGAAATACAAAGAAACTATGATGTTCTAATTTAGAGAATTTTAAGATACACGAATGGATGTTTTTGCCTGAATTTAGGTTGGTTGCAGTTTTAGTTACATTTCTAAATTGTGGTCCCCCAGTATTTTTTTACTTCACTGTATGAAAGTATACCCCACTTTGATATTACGGCAATTTTATTATAGTTCATTTTGGTTTTATATGTGAGGGGTGAGAGTCGAAAGGACAAATAAAGTAGTCGGACGACCGGTGTTTGTCTTACAGTCTGATTAAAGCCACCCCACAGTGGGATTTGGAAACAAAGCAAAAAGTCAAATATGAAATTCAAATATATGTGACACTGGAAATGCGTTGGCAACGTGTTCACATTACAATTTCAGGGGTGCAACAGGGTGTCCTTTTGGCACCCTTGCACCCTTGAAATTGCATGCTCAATTTGCGAGTACCTATTGGGTACTCTCAAATTGCGCATGCAATTTCTTAATTGCGACTCGCAATTTGCGACTCGCAATTAAGGAATTTGTAGGAATCGCATTTTTATTTGCGATTCCTACATGCATAGGCAATAGCGATTCTTTATTTGCGTTTCCTTAAACGCAAATAAAGATTCGCTATTGACATCTTTGATGCATGGGCACCTACATGCTTTCCTGCAACATTCAGCGTGCCATGCACGCTTTCACTGTGCGCTTTTCAAAAAAAGGATTTGTTTCTCAACTTGACAAACAAATGCTTTTTTGGTAAAAGCGCCCCATACCGCGCTTTCACTTTATTAGCGCCCATGGACCTTTCTTTAGACACGGCTCATCTAAAGAAAGGGTCGTGGCCTCTATTAACTGAAAGCGCAGCATGGGGCGCTTGTAAACAACAAGCATTTGCAATGCAATAGGTCTCGCATTTTAGAAACTTTGACCTATTGGTATTGTAAATGACAATGCCTTTTATTATTGCAGGTTTTTTAAACAAGGATAAAAGGCATTGTCATTTACAATGCCAATAGATCAAAATCTCGCAATTGCGAGACCTATTGCATTGGAAATGCTTGTTCTAGATTTCCGTTAGGCAGGAAAAACAAAACAGCTGGGAATACCAAGGCCCTTTATGGCACCTGGGGGGTTCGGCGAGACTTAGTTCACTGTATTTTCCTGTTTGTTTTTCCTGTCTCGCGGCAGTTTTCCTCACAAGTAATGGCTGGAATGAGGGCGTAGAGGTAATGATGTCCTTATCCTTGTGTTGGCTCTCTACATGTGTGGTTTAGCCTTTGTTCCTCCTTTCTCCAATTTCTCGTTTTTTCTCGTCTTCTTTCTTGTTCCTTTCCGCCCTGTTTTTAATTTACTTTTCTTCTACGTCTTTTCTGGCGCTCTATTTTTCTATTATTTACAAAGCTTATAAAGTACTGTTGCTTTCCACCACATTCAAGTATTATGTTTTGTTTCTCACTACATTGATCCTTTGATGTACCAAAGTGGGTCCGTTGAAAGCATTCTGGAGCCCCTATATGTGATGCAATAAAATTAAAAAATGTTGCCCCACTGGAGTGAATAATGCTCTTCAGTTCTCCATGGGTTTATGTCCGACCCTGCTGCTATTTAGGAAACAAGTGAAGATGTCACCATTAATAGTATTTGAATGCCTTATCAAATGCTTAGTTTCTGCATGCTGGATATTGTTGTATCTACTTAATGCTTATCAGCGAAGAGTGGACTTTTTTTAATATTTATTGCTAAAGCAGCAAATCATAACCACGCAGATGAATAAATGAAAAGCAACCATTGTGTACGATCATAAATGTAAATGAGAGCTTCTCTTAGTCATCGTGATCACCTCCTTTTCTCAGGAAGAAGAAATAGCGATGCTGGGGGAAGTGACCCATCTTCAGACCATATCGGAGGACCTGAAAACCCTCACCATGGATCCTCACAAACTGCCCTCTGCCAGCGAACAGGTCAGTCTATTGAATGGAGCTCCCTTCTAACAGACAGAGTAGGGTAGCTGGGTGCTAATGCTCGCTTTTATGCTTGAAGTATTTATTTCCTGGAAAAGACAGGTAGATTGAGAAAGGGCGTACTCTGTTTTGATATGAATGGATGAAGAAGTCGAGCTCGAGAGAGATGTAGGTTATACCATTTTGACCATCTGAACACCCAACCAAGGCTGCTCCCAAGGCCTTACCTCATACACGTGCTCCGTTTCCCACCTCCAGATTTCTAGACGGTGATATAGGCTCTGCCAAATAGCTATATTCTGCTTCTATGGCTGCTGTCTGCCTCCAAGACGCATAAGATGTATATTAAACAGCAGAATGATGCTGCTAGGGCTGGTGATGTACCAACTGCTTAGGAACTCGGGAGGCTGTGCCCTGGCTTCAGTACATGTGTCTGGAATACCGGGTCTTCGCAGAACCATTGTAACCTGTCCACAAAGCACATAGAGCATGTGCCGAGATGAAGGTTTGCAGTGGGCTGTGCCACGGTACTTTTATTGACTGAACCGGTAGTGCTGTCAAAAGAGTGCACCCTTGGGCCTATTTTACTTTTGGATATCCAGTTCTCAAATCCTATCAGAGTGATACGCATTCCTAATGGGTAAAATGAGTATGCTGCAAATATGAATGCAGCAGCGTCAACAAATCAAGGCGGCGATGTGGATCATTTCTCACTAAACTTTAGCTCAACCTGTTTACCCCCTGGACAAAGTATATGTTTTTAGAGGCTCAGCGGAATCAAAACTAATGATGCGCAACTACACCAGGACTTAGAAATAGTGCATTGATTGTTAAAATATATGTAATGTAGATATAGTTCTGCCTAGTCATACGCTTATAAAGTCTCTTAACCCAGTTCTTCCCTGCAACTGGATCTGACTTAAAACTGGTCACACAACTAGATGCATTGAATTCTCAGCGAATTGGAGAAAATAAAAAAAAATAAAACGACAGCTGTTGGAAATACATAAAATTAGCTTGAAATTGAAAACTGATAAATTACTTAAAATGCCCAAAAAATATAGCTAAAGGTACTGTTCATTGACCTAAATGTCTTATTTAAAGCCAGTAGTTTACATTTACATATTTTAATTGCCACAAGGCCGTTTCGCCAGACACCTCACAGGATTCCAAAAGTACTTTGTTCCTTCCTCTTCCAGACTTACTTGTTTGCACACTGCTGACCCAAGCCCGGGTGTGCTTCACAGTTGCTCTTCCCTCAGTGGCATGAGCGATGCAAGTGAATATGTGCCTCAGACTAGTTTGCTTCCTGGTAGACCGTACAACTGTCTTTCTGTATAAAAAGTGCTGTCCTCGTGCACTCTCCCTAAATTGTGAATTTAGCCTAATTTCGGCTCATTTTATCTCTGAATGGTTTATCTTACTATTTAACGTTTGAGACAAAGGCCTGTGTGGCCATCGACGCCCCGGTATACCAGGCTTTTTTAATTAACTTCTTCCATTTTCCGTGTAAATTGAATGTTTATTTCTGTCAATACAACTACTACTCCCAGAATGCACCATGTAGCTAAATGAATGCTCACAAGTGAAACAAGGTGTCACTGGTGCCTTGGAGTCATACGGTAATACACAGTTCATTGCACATGGAATAGATTTGCTTGTAGCCATTCCTCATGTTGTGTGCATCATTGAGCAGAACAACACATGGGACATATTTGACCTTTTGTGATGTTCAGCGAGCAGTTGTATGGGTGTGGCCATTGCAGTAATGTATTTTTGTAGCTGCTGTTTCATGCTGCTGGTCCAGCAGTAACCTGCCTAGAAGTCATCTAGTGCTTGTCACAGCGCTCCGTTCTTCAGAAGGCAACGCTTCACTTTTTGAGCCCAGTCTTAGCAATCAGGAGCATGTCGCCTCAAATAAACATTTGCCCTCTAGGAACTGGTGTAGTGCCCTGAAAATTGAAAGGGCTCTGCTCTCGTTAGATTATCATTAAATGAATGTTACTTTCTTCAGCTTGACACTACAGGAGATGACCATAGACACGTGTGCATGTGGTTAAAGTACAGTCACCTAGAGAGTGACCAACCTAGGACAGAATACCAAAGTATTCTTCAGCAAAACCCTAAAACAAATGTTCACATTGCATGTTCTGGTTAATGGAAGTATAGTTTTATGACATGCAGCCCACGTTGAGCACTAAGGCATTTCTTCCAATTTATAATGTGAAACCGCCCAGCGAGCTGCCAGATATCTAACAGGAATTTCGCTGCTGGGACTTTTAAATAATTTATTTGAGGTGGTTGTTACATCTTCAATTTGCGCTTACAAGTGAGATTCAGTAGCTTCTAAATAGTGGACAGGAATGCATGTATACTGGACTTAAAATGGGAAAACGAATGAAAACGTGCACAGAGAACGGCACAATAAGAAAGTCCTAGATGGCGAGTAAGATCTTAAAAGAAGCCTGTGCTGTCTGCAAAGGCCAGCACTCTGAGCAGGTACATTCCTGTTGTCCGATGTGTGGACAAGGACACCCCCGTTTTATAATGCTGCTTATTAAACCAATGTCTGAAAAGAAAGCTAGCCATCTTACAGAATCCGTGTATGCAACATTGTGAATTTGTACTATTTTAGTACAATTATAGATGGTTCCATAACCTGCTCACAGCAGAACCATCCTCCATACAAAGGTTCATGCCAAGAAAAGGAGAAACGTCATCTCACTCTTGCGATACGAAACTCTTTTGAAAGTAGTGATCGCATAGTGTAAGGCTTATCTACGATTCACGTGGTCTTAACATATCACATTTGATCAGTCTCTATTTTGCAGAATGCCTTCCTATGTTAACTAAATATGGTTATGGGCCAGATGTACTAAAGGATGTTGTGATTGCAAACCCTGCAATTTGCAAACTCACTGGGCTTTCAACTTCAAAATCCCTTTTTGTTATGTACAAAACCCATTGTATGTGCTGGAAACGTTTGTCTGGGTTTTGTTACCCATACTGAATTGCAATTTGGAAAGGGGGTTCCTTCCACATTGCAAGTCGGTATTCTGTATGTCAGTGATTTGCAACCGCAATTCTGGTCCCAATCCACTGATCAGTTACAGACTCCTCAAAGTAGGCGGTAACTGAATGGCTAAGGTAGATTGGATTGGCAGCCTCAGGGAGAGTAGGCAGTGGTCTTAGTTAGGGTCCACTGCTTGCTCTGCTTGATGTTTTCCAAACTGAAATCTTTTTTTAAAGTAGCCCATGTTCCTTAAAAGAACAATTGCTGCTTTAAAAAAAATGTTTTCCATTTGGAAATGCAAATACAGGATGATCGTCTGCTGTCCCTTGCAGGCCTCTCTCGGTTTGTAAACGGGGTCACAAATTGGTACCAGCCTAATTAATATTCAGTCAGCAGGTTCTTCTACAACTAACAAATGATGAATTTGCTAACTGACGTAATAGTGTACAGGTCGGTTTGCAAAATCGGAGTCCATAAAAAAAAATCAGTGCACAATTTGCAACCACTTTTTAGGAACGGACTCTTTGTACATCTGGCCCACGTTATTATGCTATTATGTTGTTATTACTAGTTCGATTGCTTGTGTATGATGAGTGTGAAGTAAAGTTTTGTTTCTAATCAATTGCTTGATGTTTTACTATCAGGTAATCCTTGATCTGAAAGGTTCAGATTATAGCTGGTCATATCAAACACCGCCGTCCTCTCCGAGTACCACCATGTCTAGAAAGTCCAGTGTCTGCAGGTATGGATATTTTATGACTTTACAAATGTTCCCACTTTCAAAAATGAGCATAAAAGCAGTGTGTGTTCTTGGGATTCGTATAGTGTGATTTCATTTTAGCCTCTAATAGTGTCAGCTGTCTATTTTCAAGCACTAATCTTACCCGTCATCCATTCAGGGGCACGGTACATCGTGAATGATTACTGTGAGAAATTGGGCTGTTGGTTGACTAGAGTGTGAGCCCTGGTCAAGCGGCAACCACAGTCCTTGTCAGGATGAGGAACAAGATAACCCTGTGCTCAACCCTCTGGTAGCTTGGCACAGAACAATCCGTCTCAACTTGGAGGCAATGTGTAAAGTATTTGTGCAACACATCAAACAGTAATAAAGTGAAAACACCGCACAAATAATATCCCACACCAAGTTAGAAAAGTGGAACTTTAATAAATAAAAATAGACAAAAACGACAAAAATCAACCAGTAGAACCGAAGATATGCAGTTTTAAAGATTTTAGTAAAAATAGTGCCAAAAAGCACAAAGAGTCAACTGTAGATATCTGGTTGTGCGAGGCCAGGACAAAGTCACAAGTTCAGGTCGACCGCAACAGAGCACCGGCTGGCTACAGGGACCCAGTTGGGCCATCTGAACACAGCACCTTTATCCTGGTTTGTGGAGCGTTGCGAGAATCTGTGTTGAAGATGTGTTGCACGGCCGAAGCGATGCATCATTTCCAAGATGTGGCAAGGCTATTCTGCGAGGGCCTGTGTCGTCGTCTAGGATCCAGTAGAAGGGGCTTGTGATGTAAAGTCCAGCATCAAGGATGTGACGTGCATTCAGGGTGATGCATCGGTTGCAAGGCTGCGATGCTGAGCCGTGTGTAATCGTTGAGGCTGCCGCTGACGAGAGATGGGAGGGCCTGCCCGAAGCATGCATTGCATATCTGTGGTTCCGAAGGCAATGCTGGCTGCAGCAGCGATCAAGGTCTTTGCGATGGGTCCTATCCATGCAGCAGCGAAGATGTCGGTTATGCTCTGGATTGCACCGCGCAGCAGTGAGATGCATCATTTCACCTGGAGCCACAGAGGCTGGTAGAGTACTTTAAGCCCACTTCCAAGGGTACAAGAGTAGGGTGACGTCATTTGGCTGGGTAGACTCACAGATGGCAGAGTTCAGATGCAAGGTTGTTGGAAGCCTGTTGTGTCCCTGAGACTTCAGATCTGGAGGCCAACCAGCGAGCCCTTGGTGTCACTCTGGGTTCTTGGTTCAAGAGATGCAGGTCCACTCCTTCTCACCCAGGCAAGCAGGCCAGCACAGCAGGGCAACAGTTACTTCGGAGCAGCAGTCCAGCAGAAATGCAGTCCTTGTAGCTGCACAGCAGCCAGTCTTCTTGGCAGAGTATCCACAGGTCCAGAAATGTACTGAAGGTTTGGTGTCTGAGGGCCAATATTTATTTGTGCCTTTGAAGTGGGGAGAAGCCTCTTGGTGCATGCCCTTTGAAGTGCACATGTGCCCTTCCTTCCTAGCCCTGGCTCGAGACTAGTTACATGGGATATGCAGCCCTTTGTGTGGAGACAGGACACAACCTATTCAAGTGTAAGTGGAGCTGGGCTCAATCCTCCCCCCCCCCACCTCCCATCCTGCCAGTGATGGCTGATCCAGTCACACCGAAGCTCCCCATTGTGTGTGACTGTCTAGGAGGAATACACAAAGCCCAACTCTCACCCACACCCATTCATGTGACCCAGAGACAGGCTAGAGGCACCAAATGGCGAAGGCAAAAAATGCAAACTTGCATGTTGTACAGAATTGTAATTTGAAATCCAACTTCACCATAAGTTAAGCTTTTCAATTGTGATTCCAGAGACACCAAACATGAAGGGGTTACTTGTTCCCATTTGAAAATTACACTTATAAAAATGTAATAAGGTAATTCCAATGTTCTCCTGTGGAAGAGGTAGGCCTTGCAGTAGTGAAAAACAAATGTAAGAGTTTTTCACTACCAGGACTTACTTATGCCCACTATCCCTCCTGGGGTATAAGCCATCAACCAGGACTCTCCAGCCATCTCTGTACTGGGCTTTTCTTTCAATCTGACTCCAGGTGTGACCTATCTCCTTTCAGTCAGCCTTGAGGCCTCGACGCCAGGTGTTTCTTGGCCTTCCTCTTTTCCTTTTTCCATGAGGGTTCCAGGTGAGGGCTTGCCTGGTGGGATTTGATGCTGGCTTGGCGAGGATGTCGCCTATCTAGCCCCAGCGTCTTTTCATGATTTCTTCATGAGCAGGGAGTTGAAAAGTCTGCTGCCACAGTTCGTTGTTGCTGATAGTGTTTGGCCAGCGGATTTGCGGGATTTTCCCCATACAGGTGATGATGAAGGTCTGGACTTTGTTGGTGGTGGTCACTGTTGTCCTCCAAGTTTCTGCTATGCACAGATGGACCGATTTTACATTGGTGTTAAAAAGCCTGATCTTGGTTTGCAGCGTTATGTCCGTGGAGCTCAAGATCTTCTTTAGTTGAATGAAGGCAGCCCTTGCTTTGCCGATTCTTGCCTTGTTTTTGGTGCCTGTGCCGCCTTGCTTGTCTATGACACTTCCCAGTGAGGTAGGTAAAGGCCTCAACCTCTTCCATTGCGTCACCTGCAAGAGTGACTGCAGTATGCTGGCCATACTAGCTTTCAGGATCTTAGTTTTTCCCCTGTGGATGTTGAGGCCAGTTTGTGCTGATGTGGCTGCCACTTTGTGCTGATGTGGCTGCCACTTTGTTGGTCTCCTTTTGCATCTGCAGATGGTTATGGGAGAGTAGGGCCAGGTCGCTTGCAAAATCCAGGTTGTTGAGATGCCTCTAAGGTGTCCATTGTCTCCCATTTCTTTTGCTTGCTGCTGATGTCTTCATGATCCAGTCTAAGGCCACCAGTAAGAGAAAAGGAGAGAGCAAACAACCCTGGCAGACTCTGGTTCTCACTTTGAAGGCTTCTGTGAGTTGTCCCCCATGGACTCTTTTGCAGGACATTCCCTCTTAAGAGTTTCTGATCATTCTTACAATGTTTATCTGGCACACCGTAGTGGTGGAGGAGTTTCCACAGGGTCTCCCTGTCCACGCTGTTGAATGCCTTCTCATAATCGAAGTTGGGAGGGGGGGATTCCATTCCATCGACTTCTCAATGATGATGCGCAGTGTTGAAATCTGGTCTGTGTAGAATTGATCTTTGAGGAAGCCCACTTGCTAGTCTTAACTGAGCATTAACTTGTTCCTTCATTCTCTTCAGGATGACTCTGTTGAACACTTTGCCTGGGGTTAAAGAAGAGTTATCCCTCTGTAGTTTGCAGTTACTCGGGTCATCTTTCTTGGGGATCTTGATCAGATATCCCTCCTTCCAGTCTGATGGCACCTTTTCCTCTTTTCAGATCCTTCCAAACATAGGGAAGAGTATGTCTACTGATGTTTTAATGTCTGCTTTCAGTGCCTCTGCAGGAATGTTGTCAGGTCCTGCATTTCTCAGATGTTTGATGGCTTGCATATTTCTTTCTTGGTTGGTCTGCTGCATCAGATTGGTAAGTCCTTGTCAGCTGGCTGTATGTCTGGTGGAGACTGTGGCACGGGCTGGTTCAGCAGTTTTTCAAAGTGCACCACCCATCTTCGTTGTTGGCCTTCTTTACCCATGATTGCCTTCCCAGCTTTGTCTTTGGCAGGTCTTTGTGGCTTGCTATATCTGCCAGGGAGCTTCCTTGTAATGCCCTAGAGTTCTTTCAAGTTTCCATGGCTTGCTGCTTCCTGTGCTTCTGTGGCAAGACCATTGATGAATCTTCGGTTATCTGCTCTTAATTTTTTCTTTGCTTCCTTGTTGGGTTTGGTGTCTTCGCTTTGAGGTTTTGCTTTTTCTGCTCTTGTTTGGCTGGTGTTAACTGCAGCATTCTTGTTGGATTTTGCAGAGAGTCTCGATGGAGATCCATTCTTTATACTAGTGTTTCTTGGGACCCAGTACCTCCTGGTAGGTTGATGTCACTGTTTCTTTGATCTTCTCCCACTGGCTTTCTACTGGGTCTCTCCCATCCTCTAGTTCTTGCAGGACTTGAAACTTGTTACTGGGGGGTGACTGAGTATTCCTCAGTTTCTGTGCATCTTTGAGCCGGTAGGCGTTAAATCACTGGCATCAGTGGCGGCCAGCAAAGTTTGCAGGTGGTGAGGCGGGCACGCGGGGGTCACGAGGCGGGGTGGATGGTAATAAATAAATAATAAAAGAAACACTTACCTTGCAGCGCCGGTCCCGCGTCTCTGCTCATGCTCTCCTTGTCAGACCGAGGCACAGGAAGCACAGAAAAGGCCCCCGTGACCAATCACAAACGCAATGCAGCGTTGTGATTGGTCAGCACCCAGGCTCCCCTGACCAATCACAGCGCTTCAATGCAGCGTTGTGATTGTTTTGAGCGTTCTGGTTCGAGACTCAACCAGGGAATGGGGGCCTGGGTTTGTTCTCTACGCAGGCTGTAATGCAACCTGCATGGAGAACGGGGAAAGTGCGCATGATTGGTTTGGGCGGCCCAAGAGGGCCAGCCAAACAGTCATTGCGCACTTAGGAGTGGGCAAACCACTCCTCCCCTGCCCTGCTCCGAAAGCAGAGTAGCACCGCCCACCCTCCTGCCAAGCAGCAGGAAACATAAAATTATAATAACTCTAAAGTTATTGTCATTTTATTTTTCCTTTACTTTGCAGTGCACTACTTAAAAGCAGTGGAGCGACGCTCCTCCGCCATAGCGGAGGTGCCGCCCCTGACTGGCATTGGTTTAGCTCTTTCATCAATGCTTTCTTCAGCTTTAGCCTGGTCACGACAAGGTGATGGTCTGATGCCACGTCTGCTCCTCTCCTCACTCTCACATACTGCAGGGACCTTCTGAACGTCTTGGCAATGAAGACATGATCGATCTGGTTCTCTGTTGAAGGGTCTGATGACACCCACATTGCCTTGTGTATTCTTTTGTGTGGGAATACACTACCACCTATCACCAAACTGTTCAGGGCACAGAGATCTGAGAGACTTTCCCCATTCTCGTTCATGTCGCCAATGCCATGGTTCCCATGATTTCTTCGTACCCAGTCTTGGCATCGAGGTATGGTGTTGTCTCTCAAAGTATTTTTCATCTTTGCTGTCATTTGTAGGTACATAGCACATAATAAGATTCATGTTGATCCGCTTTTTCTTTGTGTGAAGGGTCGCTGTGATGATTCGTGGCCTTCCCATCCAATCAGCTCTGTTGGCTGCTGGCGCTAGCATCAGCGCTACTCCCTCAGTATGTGGGGCGTTTTCTTCCTCATGTCCAGAATACATTCCTCTTGGAGCCAGTCTTTTCTGTCCAGACTGTGTTCATCTGGTCTCGCTGATGCCAAACTGGGCAGGGTTGTATTTTTTCGCCTCCACTGCCACTTGGCTGAATGCCTGTCTTCCATGTCCCGATGGTGGTGGTCTTCGTCGAAAGCAGATGTATCAGCTTTGTGGCTTCCAGGGACTCTGACTTTCACCACAAGGCATCATAGCTCTCTCTGAAGGAGATTTCTCTCTCCCTATGGCCAAGATGTCTTTTGGTTGGCGTTTCTATAGCTAGGATTTTTTAACATGGTGGGGTTAGCTAGCCCAACGCATAACCCTCCTCCTTTCGCAGCAGGGCTGAGGACCGGCCATGTCGGACATGTAAAGGTTAATGTCCATCTTTTTAAATACACTGCACCCTGCCCTTAATCTGTCCAGGGTCTAACTTAGGGTTAACTTGTATGTATTAAAAAGAAAGGTTTGGGCCTGGCAAAAGGTTTATTTTGCCAAGTCTAAATGGCAGTTTAAAACTGCATACAAACACATACAGGCTGCAGTGGAAGGCCTGAGACATGTTTAAAGTGCTACTAAGTGGGTGGCACAATCAGTGCCGCAGGCCCACTAGTAGCTTTAATTTTCAGGGACTTACAAACAAATTATATATGCCAATTGGGTATAAGCTAGTTCAACATGTTATAAGGAGTGAGCACAAGCACTTAACCACTGGTTAGCAGTGGTAAAGTGTGCAAAGTCCTGAGGCCAGCAAAAAAGAAGTCCGCAAAAACAGGGGGCCTGAAGGCAAAAAGTTGGGAGAAACCCACGCCAAGGATGCAAGGACTAACAGTTACACACTGTGCCACTGACTTTACATTATCGCTTTCTCATGACATAGTTTCACATGCATGGTAGAATGGTGCCAATGTGTGCACAACTCTGTGTAACAGACATACATTCAGAATAAAATCCAGACCCATTGGCATTTGCCAGTGCTTGATTTATTTATCCTTTCAAGCGCTGGCCTGTATAGTGAATCATCTAATTGGCCTCTAGTTTTCACACGTGGGTGGAGGAATCTTAGCATCAAAGTTTAGAAAAGAACAACATTTTTGAGACATAACTGTTTCTCAACGCTCACGTAATAGACAAAAACTGTATTTCAATCATCACTGGACACAACGGGACATTTTACAGAATCTTTGCACAACTGCAAACTTGACAACAAAACTAGTTGCATGGTTTTTTATTTGCTTGTGTAATAAAGACCGGAGCAAACAGCTTGCTCTGAACAGAACGTTTGCGCCACAATAAAACAAACTAAACTGGCGTTCAGTTTTTACATAAGACATAGAGAACAATATGATGGGGGCATTGCTGCGGAACCTTAGTGATGGTGACTAAGAATTAGCTCTAACGTTGTTTTTTTTCTTTTTTGGAATTAAAAAAACGAAATAAATATCTCAAAAAAAGGAAACCGGAGAAAGTTAGTGTTCTCCAATTTTCAAAAGCGAACAATGGGACTAAATGGAAGGTAAAACCTATTACTTCTATTTTTGGTTGCATATGCAGCAAGATAATGTGCACAACTGATTTACTCCATCTTTAAAGGTTGTTCAAGTACCATTGGTAAAGCTTCTACTACATACATAAACTGATTTATAAGCAGTATGTGTCCTTCAGATGTTTAACAGATGTTTCACAATCAGTCTCCTCCTTTGTCGCCCCGAGGAAAAATCTTTCTTTGATATGGACGGGGAGAAATCTGTTTTCCCTTCTCCAGAAGACTGCAGAGAACAGATATGCTCAACACAATAAATACTAATGACCAATAAAATTATTAAAAATGATGTAAAATGCTGTGATGCATTAGAAACCACATCCTTACGGTTAGAGCACTTCATTATAGTATTGAGGAGAAGGTTATTGGCTCATAACTGCAAAATGAGGTGAGGCTGGAGAGTCAATTGGATTGGACCCTCTAAATCAGAAGCAACTGGTAAGAGGGTGATAAATCATATAAAGCATTTTTGATAAGGTAATAGCAGCATCATGGGTTACCTTGGAATTCAAGCCTGCCCTGGTGCCAACAGATTGTAGTACATGAACAGCAGCCCTCTGTAGTACTCCGACGTGTAGTGTATGTACAGCAGCCCTCTGTAGTAATCCTTCTAGGTGCTCCTCGTCAGGGCAGGCTTTAGCATAGGTGGCACCCATTGTGACCACCTTTGAGGGCACTCCCTCCCCTCTATGACTACCTTCTCCACAGATTCCCTCACTACCACCCTCCAGTGGTGCCCCTCATCTCTCCATAGACCCTCTTTCACATTTAATTTCCTTTTTAGGGCTGCTCATCCCAGTGTATAGTGTTTTACATCGCACACATCCAGAGACAGTGACTCATACAAGTGTAAATCATTGTTTAAGAATATTTACATAACAGTGAAGACTATAAAGTGTAGAAAATCACATTATTCATACTGGTAGACATTAAATGTTAAGAGTGAGTGGTCTGGAGAAACAAAGTCAGGATTTAAAACTCAAAGAAGTGTTTCGGGTCTCTGTGGCAAAAGCAGTGACCCACTGAGCAAAGTACATAAAATATAAGTCTGTGAACTGCTTGTTACACATTGTCCTTTGCAGCAGGCACATTAACCCTCAGTCCTACTTTATGGTGAGTCAAAACTGTGTCTAGTCAAAACACCGATCTCTCCAGCAGGTACATGAATCACCAGAGTTATCTTGCCATTATTATTATTCCCTGAAACTTGTTGTGCACAGAAAGATCTCTGCAGCAAGTGTCGGTAAATCTGTAAAATATTTTGAAATTCAGCACTCCTCCCTCCTGAGGTTTGCACCTGGTGCTGCAGCACTGGTTGCACAGCCCCAAAGCCAGCAGTGCTCCTCATTCAGCAGTGGGGGCGGTAAATAAAAATTGGTTTATTCTATTTCATTTAATGTCAAACTCTGATAGAAGCAGTGTTCATTTCTAAGCAATGTAGTGAACACGGATAGGCTTTCACATCAAGGACATCTGAGCAAGTCAGAGGAAAAAATATGGATGATTCAGTGGGTCACTATTATGGATAAGAATCAGTTCTAGTGCCACTACAGAGCACCAAAATATTTGCTTCGTTGGACTTCAGTACTGCTTGATCACTGTTTAGTTTTCATGTAGTGATTTGCTAATGCATTGTTAAATTTGAAAGTATTTACTTCCTGATATTCTCTTGTTAATACCTTATCCAATAGCCTATCCAATTTATATTATTCCCCGTTAACACATAATTGTAGGTTGCTCTTGTAGCACATTTTGGTCAGTCTCCACTTGGCCAAATTCACTTATCACTTCCATTGTGCCCAATTAGCACATCGGCAACAGTTTCTGTTGCGGCAAGTTACCATAGTATTGACACTTTCCATTATGGATAGTTTGTACATCCTTGTATCCCATTATGCCAATTGCAAGTCACTCTTGCCTGTTTCTTTTTGTTGGCATAGCATTGCAACTTTACATTATGCCTGGTTAGCATATCATAGCTTTTCCTCATTATGTCCAGCTATCATTGACAGTTTGCATTTGTGACTGGTAATCAAATCAAGGAAGTACTTTCTTCCCTACTCCTGAAAGTTAGGACTAAACTGATTTCTTAGGCCATAAAAAAGATATCCACTATCCTGACTGAGGAATTTTAACTTTCCTGACTGAGGTATTTTACAAAAGCAATGACAGAATATAACTAAGGCTCGTTTTTACGGATTTTCACCGATAAATACAGACCGAAAATAGCGTGTTTCCTGTCTGCATTTATTTTTAAAATCGGAAAAATAAAAAAATGGGTGCCTCTTGTGACTGACTCTCCATGCTGTCTTTCATGAATTCCAGGCCAGCAACTGAGCAGGTATACAGCATGGAGAGTTAAAAAAAACAGGATGGGGTTCCTTAAATATAGGCATATGTTAACTTGTATTTGTATACAACGCTAATATTTACATGTTGATGTAGGGTTATGTTATATTTGGCTTCTTAATTTGCTAAAATGCGTAAAGCATCAAAGTATGAGTGCAATTTTAGCAGTTAAATAAATATGGAAATATACCAGTTCAATGGCATGTGTGGCTGTAGATACACATGCTCTGCCTACTCCTGCTATCTAGTGTTGGGTTCAGAGTTGTGCAACTTGTTTTTCATCAAGGAAGTCTTTCGAGTCACAAGGTAGAGTGACTCCTCCTCTCGATGATACTGCGCATGGGCATCAACTTATTTGTTAGATTTTCTTCTCTCCGCAGTCTGGTTCAGATGTGTGCCTCTCCTCCATGTTCAATTCCTTTCTGAAGGAGTCTTCGGTCCTATCCGGTCTTTGACGGTATAGTGAATCTCGGCTGCACTTTACCAATTGATAATCTTCATCAGGTCGGACATCGATCAATCTCCCTTCCGGGCGCCACCCGTCTTGGGCCTACCTTTCTGCGTGCACCGTCGGTACAGAAGATGTATTCCTGATGGAACGAACAACTCTTTGATTCTGCCAGCAGTGTCATGCAAAATATCCACACACCGACCTCCACCAGGTGTGTAACCTCTCCCTGTTGCCAGACCATCGCAAACCGACTGCAATGGCTGCAAATCCTTCCGATCCAAGAAAACACTTTGCGTCCAAAGGGCATGTCAACTCAAAATGTCTTGCTGCAGCGAGGACGACACTCCTGACGTCTTCGGAAGGAGCACTCCCAAGAAGTTCTGTAAAGTGAGGAGGAGGATGCAGCGTTCACCACCGAGGAGGTCTCCGGCTCCAATGGGGAAGAAGAACTCTAAATCACCCTGCCTCTCGGGCAGCACTTGAGTTCTGTTGCCCCAAACCCTGCTCCACCGAAAAAGAGTTCCAAATACTTGTCCCTTCCACTGCAAGAGGTCGCTGGACCGCCACTGCCTTCGGGCCATGGTCGGATCTGAAAAGAGCCTTCGGGCCCGGCCCTGAAAACTGCTGTAACCCTAAGTCTTCGGCACCGACCTCTTCTGATCGAGCGCATTCTTCGGTCTCTGCCAAGCCATCGGAACCGACGCTGCAGCCGGCTCCATCTGTTTCGGTGCCTGGAAAACAAATCATCTAAAACCTCGATTCCGAAATCAACTGAATTGAAACCCTCAAAGCATTCTTTGGTTTCTTTGTCTCTGGTCGAGCCAATTCTTGAGATGATGGACATTAAACAGATAAAGATCCTTATTCATGAGGGCACAGAGCGAATCATAGCCTCACCTCCTCCTGAGAGGCATCTGACATTTGAGGAGGACTTGAACATTCCTGTACCACCCAAAAAGAAGACAAAAGGCAAAGCTACAAGCCCTGCACATCATCCTCCACCACCACATTCACCACCATCATCTCCTCCTTCTCCACATCAAGACCCTCTTGCTCAAACACCTGCATGTTCACCAACAGGGGGTTTAGGAGAACCATTAGGGGGACCCCACCGTGGGATGTTTATGATACAGACCCCATAACTCCCAATGACCCATATCTTTACTCAGCTTGCCCTTCACCACCTGAAGATGCTAGTGCTTTCCAACAAGTAATTGCCAGGGCAACTACCTATCATGGAGTCCAACTTCATAGGGAATCTCTAGAACAGGACTTCCTATTTCACACGTTGCCATCCCCCCATAAGGATGACCCATTTAAAGAACCTGTACGTGCCCGAGTTATAAGCCCCACGGGGTGATAAAAAAATATAAAGCGGCTCCCCCCGGCCCACTTTTTATACGTAGCCAGGTCCTGCCAGACTCTATTGTGGCGACCACAGCTCGTAAACAAGGAGCAAATAGTCAAGCGAGTGGGGATACCCCACCTCCTGAGACAGAGAGCAAACTCATTGATGCTGCTGGGAAACGGGTTGAAGCTCAAGCAGCCAATTGTTGGTGTATTGCTAACTCCCAAGCCCTACTCGCATGTTACGATAGGGCCCACTGGAATGAAATGGAAAAACTGCTGCAGTATCACCCAGAGGTACACAAAAAAGGGGTCACTAAGTCGTTAGCGAAGGTCAGGCCATCACCAATAATTCAATCAGATGTGCCTCAGATGCAACAGACACAGCTGCTAGGGGCGTCAACACCAGTATATTGCTCAGAAAGCATGCCTGGCTCAAGTTTTAAACCAGAGGTTCAACAGGAGGTTTTGAACATGCCTTTTGATAAGGAGCATTTATTTGGCCTTCAAGTGGACTCTACTTGAGACAAAATGAAAAAAGACACTGACACCGCGAAAGCAATGGGAGCACTCTAAACTCATACACCTCGCAGTTCTTTTCGCCGCTCAGGCTACATGGGCGGATGCAAATCCTTTGCCACAGATGCCGCCACTTTCAAGCACAAGCAGGGGAAATCCACCTATAAAAAAGGTTTTTACAAAGGCTCCTTTAGAGGCAAGAACATAAATAGAGCAAGAGGTAGGGGTGCTTAAACATGTGGTGCATCCTCCGCCCCCAAACAGTGACTGCCCTATCCATCCCCCTGATCACAGAACACCTGTCGGGGGAACACTACAGTCCTTTCACCCGGTCTGGGAAACCGTCACAACAGACCAATAGGTACTAGCCATTATCCAACATGGCTACTGTCTGGAGCTCATTATCACACCACCCAACATCCCACCTCACAATCACAGACTATCACAAGATCACTTAACTCTTCTGAAACAAGAGGTCCAAGCCATTCTTCTCAAAGGAGCTATAGAGCCAGTTCCCCTTCATCAACAAGGCACAGGGGTGTATTCCCTGTATTTTCTAAAACCAAAGAAGGATGGGTCACTGAGACCAATCCTAGATCTCAGACCTCTCAACTACTACATCCTATCAGAACACTTTCACATAGTCACTCTACAAGATGTCATTCCACTTTTACAGATGGGCGACTTCGTGGCCACTTTGGACCTTAAGGACACCTACTTTCATATACTCATTCATCCTGCTCATCGCAAATATCTTTGGTTTGTGATAGCAGGAAAACACTACCAATTCAAGATTCTCCCCTTCGGTTTCACTACCGCACCAAGGGATTTTACAGAGTGCCTAGCAGTAGTAGCAAAAAGAACAAATGATGGACGGAATGCTGAATAATGCAAACATTCACCCCCAGTCGCAAAGATCTGGGTTTAAGCCATCATTATTTTGCTCACCACGCCACCCCAGTTTGGACCCAGCAATATGCAAATCAGTCTTGACCTTGCTCCTCATGGGAACAGTCCAGCCCAAACTGCCAAGCCAGGTGTTACCTGAACTGGAAACAAGCATCCTGGGACCGGTTTTGGGGTATCATCCCTCATCAGCCAGACTAGCTTGAATCCAATGGCACAGTGAGAACGGGACCCACATCTCTGCCTCCCTTAGTGTAGTAGTAGTAGCAGCACACCTTTGTCAACAAAACATTCATGTATTCCCATACTTGGACGGTTGGCTAATCAAAGCCAACACCCATCGACAGTGTCAGCAACACATACAGATGACAATAGAACTGCTACACAAATTGGGGTTCACCATCAATGTCCCCATGGCTCACCTTACCTTCAACCGTACTTGGGAGCAATCCTCAACACAGTTGGGACTAGCTTACCACAATCCCGCTCGGATACAACACTTTCAGCACTTCTACCTCAATTTCACTCAAACGGTACACTCACAGTTCAGATTATGCGTCTACTAGGTATGATGGCATCTTGCATTGCCATAGTTCCCAACGCAAGACTAAACATGCGCCCAATACAGCAATGTCTTTCTCGTCAGTTGTCTCTCACAGTATCACCTCGGGGAGCTAGTGTTGATAGACTGCCAGACTCCCCATTCTCTGCAATGGTGGAACTCCAACAATTTGTTGAAAGGGTAGCCTTTTCTGGGCCCTGTACCTCCAATCACTCTAACTACAGATGCTTCAGATTCAGGTTGGGTTGCACATCTCAAAAATCACACAATACAAAGTATGTGGGATGCCAAACATCAATCCCTACACATCAGCTACTTGGAACTTCAGGCAGTATTCCTTGGACTGAAAGCGTTCCTTCCCTATCTATCTCACATGGTTGTCCTAGTCCGGACAATAAGACAGCTATGTACTATCTACAAAAACAGGGGGAACACTGTCTTTTCAGTTGTCACACCTCTCTCAGGCCAAATGGAACTGGGCTCTTCAACATCCCATTAATTTATTGGTCGAATATCTGCCGGGGATGGACAGCGATCTTGCGGACCTGCTCAGCAGGACTCACGAATGGGAACTTAACCCACAAGTCCTACGTCCCTACTTTCAAAAGAGGGGGACTCCTCACATAGACCTGTTTGCCACGAAAGAAAGTGCAATATGCCCAGATCGCATCCAGGTTCCCACACCCACTATCCAAGTGCAACGCACTATGGATGAGTTGGCCGGGAAGGTTTGCCTATGCTTTTCCACCTCTCCATCTCATTCCATTTCTGGTTCAGAGACTCAGGCAAACATCTCTCACCATGATCCTTGTAGCTCCCACCTGGGAATGTCACCCCTGGTTCGCAACGCTCCTGGTTCTCTCAGTAGTTCCACACAAGAAGCTCCCCAACAGGCCGGACCTTCTCACTCATGATCAAGAACAAATCAGACACCCAGACCCCAAGATCCTCAACCTAGCGAATTGGCTCCCGAGGTTTTAGTGTTTGTTTATTTAAACTTACCATCAGAATGCATGGATATTCTTAAACAGGCACGCAGACCCACAACTGGAACCTGTAATGCTGCAAAATGGAAGCGTTTTCTTTGCTATTGACAACTTAAACACATGAATCCTATCAAGGCCACTGTGCGGGACATTATTTGCTATTTACTTCATTTGCAAAAGTACAATTTAGTATACACTTCCGTTTGATTACATCTTCCTGCAATAGCTAACTATCTCCAAAATAGACAGCATCTATCACTCTTCAGAATTCCTGTCATTAAAGCATTCATGGAAGGACTCAAACAAGTCATTCCACCTCATGTGCCTGCAGCACCCTCCTGAAACCTAACGATTGTGCTTCTAGGCTCATGGGTCCTCCTTTTGAGCCTTTACACTCAGGCCCACTTCAACTTCTATAATGGAAAGTGGCATTTCTAGTTGCCATTACATCACTCAGACATGTTAGTAAGCTCCAAGCAATAACCTTAAAAAGAACCATTCTTTCAAAAACATAAATAAAAATTAGTACTTCAGACTAATCCAAAATTCATACCAAATGTAGTTTATCAATTTCATCTCAATCTATTAAACTACCCTTTTTCTCCCTAACCCCGATTCTGTAGCAGAAAGAGCTCTTCACACCTTAGATGTAAAAAGAGCACTCAGGTTCTACTTAGATAGAAAACTTTCAGGAAAACAAAACAACGGTTTGTAGTTTTTCCGCCACTACATAAAGGTAACCCTATATCCAAATCCGGAATAGTAAGATGGATAGTAAAATGACTTCAAACTTACTACAGTAAAGTCAAAAGACTTTCACCTGTAACTCCCAGAGCACACTCTACTCATAAGACAAAAACAATGGCTTTTTTAAGCAAATATCCCCATAGCTGAAAATTGTAAAGCAGCTACATGGTCTACACCATATACATTTACTAAACACTACTGTGCAGACGTGATAGCAAGCCAATGTGGGTCAGGCAGTGCTACATACACTTTTTCAAACTACTGCAACTCCCACACGCTAGCCGCCGCTTCTTAGGAGGGATTGCTTTACAGTCTATGCAGAGCATGTGTATCTACAGGCACACATGCCATCAAACTGATTATGTAACTTACCCTGTAAGCATCAGTTTGTGGCATGTAGTGCTGTAGATTCACATGCCCTCTCCCCAGACGCTTGTGGCTGTTGCAGTTCCATTTTACACAATTCTCTTATCATGGACATCTTCATAGTGACACTTTAGTTGCGCTCCTTTCTTACCCGCGGGAAAAGAATCTAACAAACGAGTTGATGCCCATGTGACGTATCAAATAGTGGATCCTCATTCTACCTCGTGACTCGAAAGACTTCTTCGAAGAAAAATAAGTTGCACAACTCCAAACCAAACACTAGATGGCAGGAGTATGCAGAGCATGTGAATCTTCAGCACTTCTTGCCACGAACAGATGGTTAAAAGGTACGTAACACAATCCTTTCATGTCTTCATTTATTCTCAAAACTGCAAATAATAGTGGATAAATACCAATAAGGTAGCCAAAAAATTAATGTGGATAAATACAAGTGGAAATGTGAAAAAATAAATACCAAAAACCTGGGAGCCCTTAATATAACAAACACTGACAAAGCCAAGGCCAGCAGCCAACGACAGACTTATTAGTTCTGCTAATGCTTGTTTAGTATGACTTGTGCTGCTTGCATATATCTCGATCCCGAAGATCTCTTTGGGATCTAATGCTTTTTTTATTTTCCCCATCCATTTATTTTTTATTAATGGACATAAATATTGTTTAGTCTTGTTGCTGTTTTTCGTGGCTTTAGAACAAATATTTTTTTAGCAGAGAGAATACAACAACTTTTAGTTCTATCAGACTATGAAACAACCAGTTGTCTTTTTTGCAAGTTGTTCAAATACAAGTCCTTGGGGAGCATACACTTTCCTGAGAATTTATTCTGGCAATGCATCTGTGAAATATGTGGCTTTAACCTTGCGTGGTTTGATGCCACACGTGGTCTTTGGGAGTAAAACTCCAAATGAGCTGTAGCTGAGACGTGAGCGCGGTCTGCCTCTCTACTACCTCAGACTTAACTACGTTTTATTTTTAAAAGTCCATATTCGGGGGTCCACTCTCCTCTGGACCCTCTACAAAACTTGGAGCATTGTTCAAGACATTCTTGAGATCACTGGAACTGTTGTTTTGTGGAGCCAACTGCACCATAAAGGGCCATCAATGCTGCCTTTGAGGCCTTGTCTGTCATACATGACCAGAGTCCTCATTTGTTCACCTCACATGTGTGTATTTAGCACGTTGATGGTAATTCTGAACTTAACCTCTAGAACAGCTGGGTAGAAGTAGCCAGTTTGGATAGCTGGGGACCAGTTCCTCTTAAATACTATTTAGTCATATGCAAGACAGTGGTGTAGCTATCATAGGTGCACTGGTATTGGGGTTGAGAGCAGCCCTCTGCACCCTAATTATGGATGTTTTACTACCTAATATGGAGGAGATGGCATTTTCAATGACTGCATTAGGGCCATGGTACCCTTGCTAGGCAATTGATGCAATAGGGCGACAATAGATTAAAGGAGGTTTCTGATTTTTAGGAGTGTAAAGCTCACTTGAAGAACAATTTCAGAACCACGTTAAAGAGCTCTTCTGGCCACCCAAAGGTCACAGCCCTTATTCTGACTACTAGCAAAGGCTTCAGCGCCCAGTGAAAGCACTTCTATCCAAAATTTATGGACCAAGCAGAACTAGGTGGAAAAGTGCAGATCAACGTGAAGGTTTGTTCATAAGACTACTTCGAAGTCCAAACTTCTAGACCCTCACACACTCTTCCCCGTGCACACAACATAAGGAGTTGAAGAAACCTGGATAATAGACATAAATGCAAGAGCTACGATATTCCACATAAAACATTTATTCACTGCTAGCAGTGGCTCAATATCCACCATACAAAAAAAATCAGCTTGCAACGGAACGGGGCCACGTATGCAGAAGGGAACCAAGGAGGTGCAGGTACTCACCACTCACTTGCAAGTAGGAGTAGTGTGTGCATGCAGAAAAGGGAGATATTTCTAATCCTATCTGGTTGCATCCATTTAAGAAAAAGTGGTCAAACTCGAATCGGATTGTTTCAAGCTCTTCTTAAGGTACGTTGTTTTAATGAATAAGTCATTCACCGGGTTCATAAAGTGATGTAATTCATTGTAACATTTTTTTGACAATTATGAATTACCTTTTGAGGACACAGTGGGTCATTTAGAACGTGGCATGAGGTCTGCTCTGTCCACAAGGACCTACCTTCGCCTTCCCAGTAGAAGACTAACCACTGTGTTTAAAGATTGTTTTGTCAAAAGTGCTTCCATCGGTATGGCAAAATAGAATGCTGGGAGACTATGTTGAGGTGGCCAAACTAACTTTTTTTTGGTCAGACAAACCCCTAGTTTTTTGTCTGTAAAAGAAAAATGTTACCGACAAGCAGGAAGTTTCCTCCCTGCATATGGATACCACTATTGACTTTCCCTGGTTGGGTCTTCCAGGCCACGCTTGGTAGGCGCAAGCATGGAAAATCTGTGAAGATGTGGTGGCACTGCGGCAGATGGGCCACCGCCAGAGACAGAACACCGGCAGAGCTTCTGTAGCCAGTCATTCAGCACTTACATCACTGCTGAATGGAATGGGGGCGACAGCATGTTTAGAAGAGCAGGAGCTAAACAAGCATTTGCAATGCAATAGGTGTTGCGTGTACAAGAGTTTCAGCTATTGGCAATGCAATAGCTTAAACTCTTGCAAATGTGAGCACTATTGTATAGCAAATTACTAGTGCCCATGCAGCGCTTCACTTTCATGGAGGCTACGTCTAAAGAAAGGGGCGGGGCCGACATTAAAGTGAAACCACGGCATGGGGCGCTTTGACAAAAAATAGCATCCGTTTGTCAAGTTGACACTAATAATTCTGCACCTGAGTCATTCAGATTTTCGTGGGTCAACACATTATTCTGTAGAAGAGTTCAGCACAAGGGCCTGGAACCTTTGAAGCAGAGAGGGATATCACAGCTCTGTTTAACTGTAAAAAGAAAAAACATGCCCTACGTCATGTCCTTGTAGACGAGCATTGGCACAGCCAATAGGTCTCGCCTTTGGGACCTTATAAGTGTTTAGCCATGCAACAGATGATGTTGTTGCACCAAGGATATTGTGCTGGATAACTAAACACTTAAGGTCCCAAAGGCGAGACCTATTGGCTATGCCAATGCTTGTTTTTTATGTCCTTGGTGGTATTGGTTGTTTATTGCCCATGGGGGGATGAAAGGGTAATCCCCATCCTATTGCCTCTTAGAAGATGAAAATGGAGGAGGGGCTTAGCTGGGGTCAGAAAGGGCTCCCCCAGCCCTACATCCGTGGTGAAATGGTAGTGGGGCTCATGCATGGAGCCAGTGGCCCAAATTAATTCCATTGCAGAAAATCCCCATGGGAGGGTTTCAAGAGAAAAGGAGAGGGTCTACCCTTTCCCGTGGTGCCTTTCCATTCCCCCTAGTAGCCCCCTCCCTCCCCAGGAGAAGCGCAGCCATCATAAAGACAACTACTCACCTTGTGCGTGTGAGATAGAAATGTTCCAGAAGAATCTAATGAGCCATTGCTAACGTGATCTGTGCTCACCCTCCTACCTTGCCAATCAGTTTTGGCCCGGAGGGACAGAGGCTCGCTCTCTCAGGGGGATGAAAGTGAAATGAAAAGTGCTCAGGGGGTGAAAGTGAAATGAAATCTTAGAACACGGGCCCCAGCAATTCTCGCAAAACTATGGCGACTCGAGCCGTACAAAGACAGCTCGTTATCTTTGGCAGTATTAAAATTTGTTCTGTAACATTTCAAAAGTATATTCCTGCAACTGTTCCCCGTTTGCACTTTTCTGTCGTTTTCTATACTTGAAAATTTATATTTCAGAACCCTTTATTAAAAGTATCAGTGGGTAAAACTTCTTAAAGTGTTTGCCTGGAGGAAAATTATTGGAACGCTGCAGCTGTGATTTCACATTTTTCTAGAGTATTCTCCCTTCAAATAGAAATAGTTTTGCTCCTAAGAGGCCAAGACAGCCGGTCTGATAAATCTCATTTAGGGTCGTCGAAAACTCCGTTGAGAAGCGGCCAGTAAAGAACCGAAGCAAATCATATTTTAGATGTGCTGACGTCACACGCACACGCTATATGCCAAGTTTACCAAAGAATTGCCCATTAGTGTACAGCAGCATGAATGTGCATGCTTCCTGAAAGTGAAAGGGCTGTGAGCATTCCCCCTTAAAAATCTATGCACTAGAGGCCAATATTTCAGAGGAGTGTTCTTTGAGACAGCCCCGCTGCACTTGGAGGCTGATCTTGAACATCTGGAGCTCTGCTGCTAGCTTTAACAAGGAATGCGCGTGAGCTCGGGAGTGGTGTGTGCGTCCACGCGCAGTCTGCTCATTTTCAAGCACTGCACTCGTGCTTGTGGCGCGCCCCTGCTCGCTCCCGCAAGGTGGATGCCGCCACAAGCACGAGTGTGTGCTTGAAAATGAGCAAAGCGACGGCCAAAGGCCCTCCTATGCAGCGCATGCGCGCTGCGTAGGCGAGACCTAAAAAACGAACAAGAAAGCAAAGGGATATAAGTGTTAAATGGGAGGAAGGAGATTGCAATGAAAAACAAGCTGTGGTCGTAGTGCAAATCTGAACAAGAAAAAAACTTTTTTCTTGCATCATTTAACCAGCTAATAAATGAATTTGTGATTTTGAGAACCATATCGAGATGCGTCCCAAGACAGCTACCCTTCCATTTGAAGTTGCATAGTAACTTTTCTGGATTGGTTCAATGGAGATCTACACAAGGGACCTTTTGTGTTTCACAGAGTAGTATCCAACTTTTGTCTGGAACTTTTCGTGTCACGAAACTAACAAAAAACGTTCCACATTACTTCGTTTTAAAAGGTAGATGTATCAGTAGCTTGATGGCCTATTTGGACCAAGTGCTGTTATCGTCACTGTTCTCTTTGACCTGGGAGGCAACAAACGGTGCTTTTAGTTAAACGGTTACTTTGACTCCTGGGCGGCGCCTATACGAAATGGATACGAATACCAATAGAGGAGAGCTCATATTATGGTTATGTTTTCTATTGTTTTTAGGGTAAAAAAAATCTTGTTGCAACCAGTTACCTATGCCTTTGAGCCTTCTATTCTGTACTTTCAACTGATGCTTTTACACCAGAACCCGTTGCATCTGATATTTGTAGCTATGTTGCCCTCTTCTTAGAAATCTTGTGTTTCGTGTTCTTTAAGCCTGGTGTGTTCTACTCTATTATTTCATGCCTTGCATTATGTAATTTAAGCAATGCGGGTCTTCTTTTGGAGTCTTAGTACCTTTCTTGTTCCCATATATCCTATTTGTTATTGAATAGGTTTCCTGCTGTAGGTTACCTTTTTGGGCAGTTTTCTATTTTTTCTGCCACCCTTAGTCTCTTCTTCTGAGGCCTGTGCTTCTTACTATGTTTCATCCCATGTTATCTTTTGCACCTACGTCGCCTCCTCTTTGAAAGCTTTATTTTCTTGTTTTGGTCCAGCGATTTCCATTCTGCCAAGCCAATTGTTTTAGCAATGTGTCCCCTATTTTGAAGCCCCGTTAGCTATTCTTTCAGGTTGTGTGCATTTTTTTTTACTCTACAAGGCTGCATATGTTTACTTTTCAGGGTTCAGTTTCCTATTCCCCACGTTTGTGTATGTAGTACTTACTCCTTGTTGTTCAGTCTTAACTCTTATGGTAGACCTTTGTGTCACGCTCTAATATATTTCTTTCGGACATACACTGTTAAATAATTATACTTTATAAATCACAATTCGGAAGACCTTGATATCACATCTCATGTTCACCATGAAACTTCTATATCTGTTGCACATTCAAGCGATCCACTTGTCAGAAGTAATCATGCCTTCTGAGTTACTTTGTTTGCACCCCGCAAAGACTTCCATTGTTCAAACCTGCCCCCCCATACATAAGGTAAATGTAAAAGATGTAGCTGTACTGAATCATGGAATGTTTCTCTTATTTGTATTACTTTAGCTGTGTGCGTTAGTCACCGCTGGCCTCAATAAGATGGCTTTAAAAGTCTTAAACATTCACGTTTTAGTCAGTGTTTTTACTGGGTTCACATTTGCAAAAGCTATTACTTTTCATCTCACACAAGAAAGAACAACACAATCCACAAAGAAGAATGAAGATATTTGTTCGGCTAAAGCGTATAACCAGGGAGTTGGTTCACTACTAGTTCGGTCATAGGTTTGCACTGTTTGAAAATGTCTGGTGTGCCAAGTCCACTCTGTGGCTCTTCTTTCCGGAAGAGATCAGATCTGACACTTCCTAAAACACTAAGTTCAACATCAGAAACGCTAGAGGGCATGTACGAGCTCACTTGAGATGTCCGAAGAGACTGGCTTGTCTCCAGAAACGTGTGCCCATTTCCATTGTCCAGATACTCCCCTACATCTGATGTAAACGTGTGCGTGTTATTGCTCGCAGCTTTTTTCCTTTCATGTGGTGTGTCCCGTAGGGGTCTCTGCTGATCGTCCAGGGTTTCTGGCGACGTTCTAACGTCTGAATCTGCCACTTTGGCAGCTGTCACCAAACCACGGGGCTTCGCCAACTCAAGCGCCCTTTTATAGGACTGGACAGGTGACACTTGTGAAATCACTGGCATGGGCGCAGGAATGTTTGCTGTTTTCAAGCTGGTTGCAGAGGTTGTCGAATTGTAGGATTCAGAGCTTGGGATTGAATATCTAGACTTTGGGGGAAGCAGTATCGGTTCAGGGCTGCTATCCAGGGCCTCGGAGAATCTAGCAGTATAGTCAGGGCTGGTGAAATCATCAGAATAGCCAGTATACTCCAAACTGTCAATCAGATCTTCGGACTTCCTGCGTCCTGTGCTGCTCCTCGGGCTCAGCTGTGCACTCTGCTGGGATCCATCTGCACTGAAGCTCCTGGAGTCTCCATGTTTGCCATGGACGCTGCTGCCTTCGTGGTCGTTGCTGCCATCGCGGTCTGAATCTTGTAGCAGTGCTGATGGCAGAACCCTCTCAATGACCCTTTTATTCGAACAATCTGTCCTCGCGGTGTTTTCACTGTGAAGCTTCAAGACACGGTCCTCGTTCAGTGTGTGGGGCTCTGGGTGTTTCCTGTCGCTGCTGTCATGGTCCTCGACCCTGCTGCTTTGGATTAAGGTTTCGATGTTCTCATCTAAGGATGCGCTGTGGGCCCCCCGCCTGGCTCGCCGGGAGTGTGATCGGCTTCGCTGAGCTGGGATCCTGGGTGATTTGGCCAGGATGCCTCTACTCTTAGATTTGCTGGCCTTGTCTTTGAGGGTCTGCACTTGCTGTTTTCTTAGCCTCTCTCTGCGCTCGTGCAGGATCAGCATGCCCGGGTTGCTTTGCTGCAGTCGCAGCCGAAGGGTATTGGTCAGTCCATACTGGAGTTTCTTCTTGGGTTGCCCTGCGGTTGGCACCACGCTGTTTTTGACTATCCCTTTTGCTTTGGGAGGCTCTTTCACATGTAGTGTTTTTGCTGGAGAAGGTGGCGGGGTCGCAGTAGCCACAGACATGTCCGATCGGTTCCTTTTTAGCTTGGGGGTTGGTGACCTCTGCCTACCTTTGTCTAGAGTGGTAGGGGGCGCAGAGGGTTGTTCGGTAGGCCGGTACAGCCAGGCCAGCTGAGGATGGATACAAGGATGCTGACTCTGGGGGCCGGAGGAGTCGCTGTTAAGAAGAGACAGCTCCAGCAGGAGGGCATTGAGCAAAGGCAGCTGTACAAGCTTGCTCGCAATGTCGGTGACACCCGCTGCTGCTGTTCTTTGGATAGGTTTGGTCTTTGGGGGTTCTTGGACTGGTCTGTGTACACTTATCTCGTCTTCAGATGACAGCTCGTCCTGCAGCTCTAAGCGCGGGAGCTCTTCTTGTCGCAGGCTGCGGACAGGAGGCTGTTCTGTAGGTAGATGGGTGTAGTACATCGGGGGCGGGCAGAAGATATTGGCTTCTATCTCCAGTTCCTGCCTGTCTGGAGCTTCTCGTGCGCGACCCTTTGGCTCAGTCTGAGTGGATGCTAAGGCGGTGTGCTTCTTCCAAGGAGTCCCCAGCGGCGGCCACCCATCCGACTTGCTGTTGGGCTCTATAGACCCGCTCTCCGGAGGCGCTGGCACCGACACCGCCGCCTTCTCCTTAGCAGGAACTGGGACCACGGGACCTTCGGGCTGAATCGGAGACCTGGATAAGGGTTTGTAGGAAGGGTCCTGCTCTGATACCGGGATCGGTTCCTGCGGCGAGGATTCGATGGGAGGCCTTGGCTCGGTCAGTGTAGGCGGCTCCCCAGCCTTCTCCTGCGGGATGGCGGGGCTGATGTGCCGCAGCAGACCGCCCCCCAAACTCATTAGGCGGTATCCCAAGGACATCTCTCCCACCGGACGCCCCAGCAGGTTGTGCAGCGGGTGCACCCCGCGGTGGGCGCGAGCACTGGGCGTGGAGGCTCCGAGGGGCGCCGCCAGGAGGTCTCGAGCGACCGCAGCCAGGGAGAGAGGACAGCTGCCCAGCAGGCGGGGCAGAGCAGCAGCGGAAGCCGTTCCGCGTAGGTCTAATAGCATGGCGTAGAGCGGGCATCGGTTGAGCTGTCCCAGTAGAACCTGGGCGTCTCTACGTAACAGGCACGACTTGCCCCTGCCAAAGTGGAAGAGGAGGCCCGAGGGGGGCGGCGTATCCTCATCTTCCGCCGGCGGCGGGTGTATCAGCAGGGTCGGGAAGTCCAAGAGCCGGAAAGCGACGGCTGGCAGCGGCTGCTCGCCCTCCGGCAGTGGCGGCTCCAGGCGCACCCAGTCTACCAGCAGCTCCAGAGAGAAGAGGCTCTCTGTGTCCGCCATAGCTGCTAAACCTGGGAAGCGGCACTGCGCTCCAGGGGCAACGACGACGTGCTAGGCGCGCACTGCACGGCGGGAAATGTAGTTTCCGGAAGCGTCAGTGGTTTCCTAGGAGATGGGTCAAACGTAAGGCCCGACACAGACGTTCTAAAGTAGAACTCTCATTGGACGATGGGCCACCACGGTGTTTTGAGAGTGCACGTGACTTCTAGCATTTCCGATGTAGTGAATTTGTGAACTACAAGCGTTACTCGTAACTCTTCTCTCCTTTCTAATGCCCCTTAGCAGGGCTTTAAGTGGGCCGGGTCCTGCCGGTGCTCATCACCGGCATTTTTAAAAAGTAGGTGCTGAGACAGGTCCCTATCAGTTCTCTATTTTTGCCCTCGGGGTGAAAAAAATAATCTTAACTCTGCAGCAGCACCGCTCTTCACTGCCTCTGATGTAACTTCAAAAAGACTCGGTATCGTTATTTCACACACTCATCGTTTCAGAACTGAAGCATTTTCAATTTTATATACTGCGAAGCCGCAGTTGTTGCTTACTTAGCTTCAGTCCTGCCAAGTACCATGCATCACGCGTTAGACTAACGCATTTCAGTGTGGTGGTCCGCCTCACCACACTGAAATGCAAAGTCACGCATAGCGCCTCCACAGCTGTCAAGTCAGAGCGCTGCCGCGATATGATAATGTACCACAAGCCTCAGTGGTACAGCGCACCGCGCGCTGTTCCTGGCAGGTTTAGGGCCTCTGGCTCAGCTGCTAGAGCTGCACAGTGTTACAATGTAACACTTAGGAAACACGCACCGCGTTAGCGTTCACTGACGTCAGGACGTCGGAGTCAGTGCCTGCCTAATGGCTACCCAGATATTATGTTTGAGGCACACGACTTTAGCAGGAGCGGGCAGTAGTTCTCTTGATAAAGTCATGGGCTGCACTTAGTGCAGCTGGGGCAATCATGGCAGCTGCGTAGCTCGCCCCTCGAACCGCGTAGCAGGTTTTCAGCGACTGACCCGACCAAACCGGCAGCTCGTGTACCTGCTGGCACACACTGCTGCCCTGCCTCTGGCAATATGGGATGAGAGCTGCTCGCTGCTGCAGTGCTCCCTCGCAGTATCCCAAAACCGGACCCGATCCAACCGGCCCCGCCTGAGACAGTGTGTGTTTGCTCAGGTCCCGGCTGAGGCAGAATCATGCGGCGTGATGAGTCGTTGCCGCCTACGAAAGAAGTAAGTGGGCCGAGTCAAGTATACTTGTTGCTAATGGCACGAAGTCCAGGCTCTATCCAGTGGGGCATCTATAAGGTGATCTGCCCCCCTCGGGCCTGCAGAGCAATGCTAGTGGGCCTCTCCTCACGGACTAGTTGTGCGTGGGGCCTGCTGTCGTTGTCAAGTCACGACTTCCACACTCCCTGGTCAAAGGCGCTCTGCAGAAGCGGAAACAAGTCATGAAACAATTTGCACACACTTCCAAGCAGACATTCCACTTTACATCATGTTCAAAAGGCAGAATTTTATTTTAATAAGAACTGATACCCTTAAGGAAGGCAGCTATAAGTGACAATATGTACCCTGTGCCTGCAGCCATACTTTGCACAGATCTCGACGTTTTACACATAGTAACCAAAGCACACTTTTGTAAGAAATCAGTAAAAAGAGGGAAAACCTCCACAAATGAAGACATTTTACTCATGCCTTGAAGTCCAATAGACAAACGATGACACTGATTTGTGATATAAGTAATAATCAAATGTGTTTTTCTACAGTGCTCGAGGTCGTCTCACCATCCGTGGAGCTTCGTAGCACTATAAATAACAGCACACCATCCCACACAATCAACTTCAGAAAAAAATGAAGAACCAATACCATATCCATTCATGGGGCCTGTAGATTTCACGTCGATCCTTACAGAAGGGACTTAAACCTACTTAGCCATATTACCCAGTGACTATTTCAGTTTAGTGCCCCTGCCCCAAGCACTCGAGGGCAAGTTAAAGGTTGCATTTTGTTTTCCAAAAACAGTAGTAGTTATAAATAACAATAAAAGTAGATGAAAACAATATAATTTTACAAAATGTAGTAATGACAAAGGTAAAAAGCAATAGTTTTACACGGTAATTATTTAATGTCAAACTAGCGCCTCCAGGTTGCTCTCACAAGTATATAATTTAAGTTCACGCACTATGGTTTGTTTGCAGGTGAGAAACAAGAGGGAGAGTTCTTGAGGTTAAATTATCTTCACAATGATAATGATAAATGAGTGCTTGGGGAGGTGGATAATCTATAGAATAAATTCATCTGGAAGGAAAGGAATTTGAGAAGAAGAAACCGGTCCACTTAGATGGGATTAGGCTCTGCCTTTAAACTATAAGCAGTAACTCAGTACCTACAAGTTATCTAACAGCATTTCAGTGTGGTGGTCCCTCATCTTCATTGCTTGATTCTTCTCGCTAGAAAGTGTCACTCATAGTCGTTGAAATGTCACTCATAATTTCACTGAAATTATGAAAATGTCACGCATAGCAATCTAAAACCTTGGCAGCTATGTAGCTTATGCAACTAACAACCATTGCCAAAGCCAATAGTCCTGGCTTGTTGTGGATGTAATGTTCCTTGTTGTATTATACATGTGAATGCAATGACAGAAGCAGCAAAATACCAGTCAGGCAGTGCACTATGCTATGCACAGATTTTAATCTTGCATGTTTATAAGCCACGTACTTAATAACGACCACGCCCCTTTGGGAGACCTCCCCTCCCCAGTTTTTTCATCCCACTTAAAGCCCTGCCTCTTAGAAGTTTGAAATCAGAAATAAGAGGCATTTTGGAGGACAAAGGGATTTTTAGACACTCCAGTGTACGGCATTACAGTGTGTTTTTTAAAACGCCCAGCAAGTTATTTGTGGTAAGCTACCCCTTTGAAAAATGCCAGTTTTTAGATCAAACGGACTATCTATAATAAGTTAGCTGGCAGCATTTCGTTTTGCTCTTTTGCAGTTGCATTGCACCTAGAAGTTTCTAAAATTTGTAATCGTGCATGAACCTAGGAAGGAGATGTGGCCTAACATCTAGAGCGGCTCCCTTTGGAACTAGGAAACTATGTTTGAGTATCAGCGTTGGCTCAACATCGTGTTATTCTGGGCAAACCAAATCAATGACCTCGTGTAATGTAAGCTGGTGCTCATGTAAAGCGCGCTAATACCTTTGGGGCAAGTTCCCACTATATAAAAGTGCAAAAACAAACCTGCACTCAACGCAAAATCGTTTTTCTGTTTTGCTTACAGAGAATCTCGGTAGCCTTTCAATAAAAAAAACGAAGTGCTCCAACTCCTCCTTAGTTGGAGAAAGTGGTATATAAAGGCAGTTACAATACAATAAATCTCTATACTTAAAGGGGCTTTCGGTCATCCCTCCCCATCTATTGGTCTGTTTGTCATTCACATTTTGTTTATACCCACCACAGTGTACAGCTTGGGGCAACAGGTTTCTGTTCACTGTGAGCAGGTTGGTTTTTACTTATTTTTTATTTGTTTTCCCAATTTTATGCAGGCCACCTTTAACAGAGGCATTTTTAGGTCTTGTCTACTAGACATGTGGGCTTACAAAGAACATACAGGAGCTTGGAGCCAACCCAGTGCTTACCATAGGTTGGCTTTCCTATGAATGAATAAATGAATAGTGGAATTTGTAAAGCACACACCTACTACTAGAGTATTCCGGCACTAGACATAAGGCAGAAGGGAGGGGAAACCAGCTTAATCTATGAACAGGTGGGATTTCAATTGTTTGCAGAAGATCTTTTTGTCGGGAATGCATCAAAGGGCCAAAGGGAGTTCGTTCCAGTGTTTGGCTGCCAGTACTGAGCAGGCCGAGCTGCCCCATTTCTTTTGCCTAGAAAATGGAATAAACAACAGATGGGCTGACTGTGACCTCAAGGATCTTTTAGGGCAGTAAGTGGTCAGTTTGTCTCGTAAGTATTTACACCCTATCCTGTAGAAGGCTGTGTGCGCCACAGTCAGTCCTTTGAAAATGACTCTCTTCTTCACTGGAAGCCGGTGCAACTGGCTTTGATACCGAGATATCGAAGCATGTTTAGGAAGGTTAAACAAGAGGCGGACGGCCATATAGTGTATGTTTTTTAATTTCTGAATGAGGTAGTCTGGGACTCCTAAGTATAAGATGTTAGCGTAGTAGACTTTAGATCGTATCCTATGAAGCCTGCACCACCGTTTTCTGGGCTTACCAAGGCAGGATTTTATTTAATTTTTATAGCATCCTGAGAATCCAGCATGATGTTTTAACCACAATTGAGATATGTGGCTTGAGTGATAGGTTTGTGTCAATAAGAACTAAGTTTCTTGTGACTTATGCTGGGGGAGGAGGCGAAGTGCAGTTGGCAGGCCAAGCCCCAGACCAGCCGGGCAGGTGGTTGTTACCAAACAGCAGGACCTCAGTTTTTTCGAGGTTGCTTTGCAGGGAATTAGCCTTCAGCCTTCCCATCACTGCTGTCACACAGGCAGCGAAGTTTGCTTTTTCCTCGGGCTCCTATTACTTTCATTTGCCTACTTCTTATGCGTGTCCCAGCTTGTGTTTTTTCCCCTCCCATGGAGCATTGCCTCTTTATCATCCCTTTTTGATTGGGTGGCTTCTGTGGCTCCACAGCAGTACTTTTTTTCTTTCGATTAAGCACTCCACGAGCTTGCTTTTTTTTTTTTTAAAGCTGCCTCCCTTGTGTACTTCTCTTCCCTTGCACTTCAAGGTTGCTGTCTGGTGGCCAAGTGCTTCTCCCCTCCACCTCCATGTTGTGTTTGCCCTTGTGTACCCCCCACCACCCCATAGCTTTCTCGCCATTGTCCTTTTCCCTCGCTTGCTCCCCGTTGCTCTCTCACCCGTTGCTTCTCTCCACTATCCGTGTTGCCTCCCCTCACTGCGCCCTCCTCTTTCACCTTTTTCCCTCGTTTTCACCATGTACTCCCTTGTTGCTAACTTGCATGTGTGCTTCCCCTCGCCTGCTCCATGTTTCTCTTTAGTCCGTTGCTTCGCCTCCCTCCCATGCCCCCGTTGCATCCACCCCGTGTTGCTCCCCCCCCATGTTGCCAGGACCTGTAACTAAAAAAAAAAAAAAGTAGAGGAAAAAAAGGGCCCATGTCATTTTGTAGGCATGTGCTTGTGTTGGGCGCGTGCCGACAAAATTATGCGAGTGCCGTGTCATAGTCTTTTTTTTAATTTTTTTTAACCTTTGGCCATATTGCACAACATCAGGGTTGCTGTGCAGCATGGCTACAACCGTTGGTCCAAGTCAATAGGTCACAAAGGCTCGTTATTATTCCTACTGTTATATGTTAGCAAAAATTAAATGAAACATGTTGCAGGCTTGCAAAAGCTAGACGTATTGGCTTTGCCCGTTCTTGTTAAAGCATTTGCTTAACTAAAAGGAAGGCGTAATTGTGGGATGGGGGCAAATAAGCTCTTTAGCCAGGCCGAATAACCCTTTGCTTAATGGGCGGTTCACATAAATAAAACAGATATAGCATTGCAGAATTAAAACGAAGCTCCAGTGAGAATCAAAAACGCATGCTCTGGTTTAAGTCTTAAAGGTCATGGAACA
The DNA here is from genome assembly GCA_963921515.1 of Calotriton arnoldi. Classification (NCBI taxonomy): domain Eukaryota; kingdom Metazoa; phylum Chordata; class Amphibia; order Caudata; family Salamandridae; genus Calotriton; species Calotriton arnoldi. The sequence goes on from CAWUFW010000610.1 coordinate 1,760,705, forward strand.
TCCCCACTGTCATCACGCACTTCCTGTGGTGCGTTTTCTGGCGTTATTAATTGTATTTTACCCCATGAAGGTGTACTCCACCATACACCATTGTCGGCATGTACAACTGCATACATACAGGTTCATAGTATCCCAGTTTGTGCTTGCACAAGGGGATGTTCTGATTTGATAACAAAGCAAGTACAGCTGTTGCAGCGTCTGCAAGCTTTTAGGTTACCTACTGCTGCATACTAACTTGAAGTGTATAGATCAGCATGTAATTTAGCCCTTTCTGAGGGGTCCCACATGGGTCTGTTTGAGTGTAGTCCTAGGACCATAGCATTAAGTGAAAACAGTGTGGCAGTCCATTTAAAACTTAATGTATATTGTAAGGGATTCCACTGTTTCCCACTATTGTATAGTCTAGAACTAATGTAAATGTTTGACTCTGTTATAGTGGACTAAGTACTGATTTCTGAGTATACTCCTTCTCAAAAGTTAGTTGCAGTATCATTACTCCTATTGTTTTAGTCTAGTGCCTGGGAAAAGTAAAGGATTATAATGGATCTGTTTTGTCCAGCAACATGGCATCCAGTGCTGGCACATTCTGTCAACAGCAGTCCAGCAATTTATTAGAATTGTGTAGACCCAGTTTACAGGCGGAAATGCACTTCCTCCACGCATTATACCGTGCACATGGAAGTGTAGTCGTGTTTCAGCTGTATCAGGCCTGCCAGGAACAAACTGATGTCCATTCCTAAAGCCATACATTAGCCAACGATCTGGTGTATGATCAACTATCGACAAAACTGAAAGCAACCTACTCGCACTGTATATTACTGAAGGAAGCAAAAACGAAGGTTTGATTAAAACAAAGAATAGAAATTGTCGTACAGATTAATTGCCTTTTTTGTAACGCTGTCCAATGTCTGTTGTCCACAAATTTATATCTGCACATGCCAAATTACAAAATCAGTATGTGAAATGTGCTGTTACTCCTTCATTTTAAAGCTGTACTGTTTATTGTTCTTGAGTGTTTTGTTAAATATGAAATATTAATAAATGTTATGTTGTCCGTAAAGATTATGTAATGAGTCAGATTCTTGATTTTCCTTCTGTTGGGTATTTAAAATATAATTCTCTAATGTCTTTAAAGTGTTGTTTTAATGCTGTCAAAATAATTTAGCAATGTTTGAACACTGTCCGCGTCTTACCCTAAGAACTGTTTTCGTTCAGTAAAACAGTTGAAGAGCATGCTCTTTATGGTGTCTGTGCAACCTTGTTTTGTGGTATTCGTAAAACAGCAAATGTTGCTCTACTCTGCAGGTTTTGCTTGAGTAGCATTCTTGTTATTTCTACACACTGACCCTGTTCTCTCCTGTATGCATTAACAAATGCAGTGGACTCTGCACTCATGCGTGAGCTATAAGCTGCACATTGTGTGGCCAGATCACCAAATGTGCACTTATTTTTTCTGTTTGTTTGTGGGTGTTCAAAGTGTTTGTGTTGCAGTATAATTTTTCCCTTGTATTTGAGCACACGCCTAGAGGTGTAGTATCCTAAACTGGCCCTCCAACAGTCTTGGGGGAAGTTGGATTGCTGCTGGTTTTGACATTCCTTCAAAAGTCTTTTGTGCAAATGGAGTTTGAAATCTAGTGACCTTCTCTTGCCATGATGACTAATTATTACCCTGTCCACTCAATCATATAGGTAATTAACGAAACTAAAAGCACTACAGTGAAACAGTGATTGGAAGACCCCCCCCACCCCGATTAAATACAATGGGGAAAGTAAGAAAGAATCCGTTCTCTGGTTCATGGAGCGAATGTTTCTATGAGTTAATGAGACTTTTATAAAATAGGAAACCTTCTTCAGTTCCATTTGATGCACAGCGTGAGACACTGGCTTCTTTAAGAAAAGTGTGTCTGCACTTGCATCTTGGATATCTTCCTGATGGCCTTCATGAAATTCTCAGCTCCCCTTGGAAAACCTTAATGTCTTTTCTGTTGATATCCGCGCTTCGAGTCCCTCTGTTAAAACTAGAGATTGCATGACCATAAATTGATTTAAAAATTTTTTTTCAAGCATTCACAGTAGAACTGACTGCGTAATGTAAGGAGAACAGAATGACACAGTAGGTCCAAGCGTCTCACTGTTTCAGGACGGAGGCCCTTACGCATCTCAGGCGACTCCTGACACTGATCAAAAAAGATCCAAGTGGAAGCTTCTACCCTTTTGGTTACTGGGGAGCTTTTTAGGGAGGGGTTGTTCTTTTTTATGATTAGAGAGTTAATGAACTACTTCCATATGCTAACTGGTTGGGTGTAGTGCAGAGGGGAGAAGAATGGTATAGGCTAAAACTATCTTATTGGGCGACTCATCAGATTTTATTGCCCCCCGCGATAGAGCTAAAAGGAGAATGGGGATAATTCAAACCACTAACAGGCTAGAAGCTTGCACTTGGATCTTTTTTTTCCAGTACCAGGAGGGGCCGGAGGAGGAAGCATGCCACCTATTAGGTAGATGAGGGCCTTCGCCATGTAGCAGTGAGACACTTTGACCCCCTGTGTCTTTCTGTTTCCCTTACAATAGGCAGTCAGTTCTGGTATTTGCTCATCATCATCGAAGGTTGTACTGACAGTTTATTTAAAATCCTCCTGATCCAGATGTGTGTGATGGGAGGATTTTTTTTTTAGCCTTAGGTAGGACCTTTTAAAAGCATTGACTAGACTAGGCATACAATCACCACCCGTAAAAGTACTTCACAGTTGTCAAACTCGGTAGTCGAATCATTTCTGGTGCTTAGCCCATTAATTCTAGCAAAAAAGATACTGCACCTTTTTTGCTTGTTTATTTTGTATGAATGATCTTTTTTTAACCACTCATGCTACCCCCCAGCTCGAAACGTGTGGAATGTTAATTGTTTTGTACTTGGTCTTTTTCCCCAACCCTGCACTCTCCCTCACCTCTTGTCTTTTCCTTCACCACCTCTCTCCTTTTCCCTTTCGTCTCTCACAGCAGTCTGAACAGCGTTAACAGTAGTGATTCCAGATCCAGTGGTTCGCACTCTCATTCACCCACTTCACACTATCGCTATCGCAGCTCCAACCTACCACAGCAGCCCCCTATGCGGCTGTCCAGCGTTTCCTCTCACGACTCAGGCTTTATGTCGCAGGACGCTTTCCAGTCAAAGTCGCCGTCCCCTATGCCGCCCGAAACCGCCACACAGGTGAGAAATGTCTTTGTGCGCTTTCTGTTTTTATAGATTCAGAGCATGTAAATTGATGCAGATTAGCAGGTAATGAGAGATGAATGTGCAGCTTCACCTGAAAGTAAAAATTAGCTACAATAATAAACCTTCAAATTTAAACTGAAAAATATAGAGCACACAAAATGGCTGCCCCCTAAAACTGTGCTATGGCAAAATTCCCAAGTCCATCTAATCTCATTCCACGCCTGTTGTAGGGTGGGCTAATTGACATCCAACTGCAGTCCCTGCAGATTTAGGTTCAAGGGGCTTGATGGTGGGCGTTGGTGAATGTTGATATTTTTTCAGATGATACTTTTTGCAGTCTACATGCTTGAGTCTTTATTCTTATGGTCTCCAAACTACGTTTTTGCCATCTTCAGTTTCAAATTTCACCAAATAAGCAAGGGACGAGAACAGAAGACGCGTCACTAGTCATATCAAGAAAATGTATGCCTATAGTCTTGTCACTTTACACTTCAGGTGGACATGTTTTCAAAATGGAACACAGCGCGGACACCAAAACTCGCAAATGTCTTTAAATGTGTCTTTGTGCCTCCTGCAAATGGAAAATGTGCTTATTAGTCTGACTGTTCCTCCTGGAAGTTTACCATACCGAACCTTCATAGAGTAATGGAGAAGGAACACTAGTGCTTCTCGCTCAGGTACAACTTGTGCACGTACAATATGCACAAAAGGAGAGCGTGGTGAGGCTCACTTTTACTTGGGTTTCAGACAGAAGATCTAAGGAGGCTGGAAAAGAATGTTGTTTTTGAGTTTAGCATTTTTTCTCGAGTTAACAAAAACATTTTTACCCTCTTGATAGCTTGTCAGACCCACCTCTGTCGCAGTGCTTCTACTGTGTTGGAAGTGATACAGAGCAGTACTTTCTTAAAAACTCCTTGCTTTACTAACTGCTTTACCCTGTTTTACTTCGCTCTACAGCTGATAACAACATGCACAGTCTACGCTTGGAAGCACTAACATCGCTTCGAAACTACCTGTTTCAAACGTGCTTTGCTTTACCTTGAGTTCCAGTTTGGCTTATGTCTGACCCACCTGTAGCGTCCAGACAATGACAACATATGCAGGTTGTAGTTTGAATAGGTCTGTGCTGGCAGGTGGAGATGGTGTGTACTGCATGTTGCTTAATAGTAATGGTAAAGTTTGGTCATTTGTTGTACCTGGAATGTTTGTTTCTTCAATTTCCAAAACTAACAGTGGGAAGTCACTGAATTGTGATGCTGTTAATATGCACATAAAGATACTGGTGATCTTTATTATCTGTCTGACAAACGCCACCATTGGTAGTCCAAAATCAGACTGTGCTCAGAACAGTCCCCGACAGTTTTTCCCCCAAGGGACATACACCTAAGCCTTTTTTTGTGGTGTTGCAGTTGCTGTATAATGTTTTCTGCTTGGCATAGAAACTGAAGGCGTGTGAGCTCTAGAGTAAAATCACCCTTGTCAGTAATACTTTTCTGCATGCAGTGAGTTCTACTTGTAGGAATCAGTAGAAATATGTAAGTGGAGCTCAAGTGGTGCCATAGTATAGTTGGGCCGAGCTCTGGCCCTGTGCCGCAAATTCAGTGAGAAGCCAGGCCCTAACTTAAACTAATTGCAATGAGCAGAGGAAAAGCCAGTACTACAGATAATAGTTTATCTTTTCAGTGAGGACATATCCTTGCCCCGTGGCAAACAAACATATTCAGAGATGCTGCAGCGGTGCTGGGACCTTGCATTGAATGTTCTGCATGCTCTTCCTTGTAGGTGTGTGATCATGTTTTAGGCCTTCCTTTGAGACAGGGCTTTTTCCAAGCTGGATTATGTTAACACTGATAATGTTTATGTGGAAATTTGCAGTTAACCCCAACCTTTGTGTCTGCTTTACTGCACATAAATGTCAGAATGCTGTAGATGTTTTTAACAGTGTCTGAGTTTTTAACCCTTGCTTGTTTTTCTTACTTCCCCCCCCCCCCCTTCTTTCCATGTTTGTGCCTATACATGTATCTGTCTTACTTTTCGTCATGGCATGTGGTCTTTCTCCCATCCGCTCTTCCTTCTGGCTGCGATGCTGTGTTCTGTGCTGAAGAATTCGTCAAGCTCTGCCTCATCTGAAGCCTCTGAGACCTGCCAGTCAGTGAGCGAATGCAGTTCCCCTACCTCGGTGAGCTCCGGCTCCACCATGGGGGCCTGGGCTTCGACAGATAAGGTGAATCCCTCCTCCCCGATACCAGTGCATTTACATAGTTAACACAACGACAGCAGTGACTGTGACTAGAAGGCACCATGCTTCAATATGACGTTCAGATACTCTGGAACACAAAGAAAGTGCTGTTTTAGTAAAGTCTTCAGTGTGAAGGAGGACTTCCATGGTTTGCTGCAAATTAAAAATATACTTTCATCATACACTTATAACAGTTCAGTCCATGTCTGAAAATATTTTGCTGTTGTACTATAGGAACCTCACGCTCTCAAGCCATAAAGTAATGTTACTTATCTGATGACATTGCTTGCTCAAAAGTATCCTCACTATTTCACTTTATTCAAAATTTAGTCAGGGTCCTCAAATTAAACATAATATTTTACAGTCATAGTCTTGATAATAGCAAAGGGAAATATGTGTTCATGCAGCACTCAGTTTTTTACCTTTTTATATTTCCAGGGTCGGGAGCCCTTGCGATTTAACAGCATTGTTTGAGAATCGGGAATGCCCAAAAGACTGAAAAGAATACAGGAAAAAAGTAAAAAGAAGCATTAGTAATAGGTCTGGCTTATGAACGAAAGTACCTTTTGTGTCACTGATGGGTGTAGACACTTAATAAGCCATCATGGACGCACTCTGTCACTCATCTCTGCAATTATGCATCCACTCATCAGTCCACTGAGTCATCCTTCCGTTAACCCTCTTACACAACCGCAATAAAGGACATACAAACTCAACAACATATGCAGGTTAAATTAAAAGAATACAAGTAGAAGAAAGAAAACATGCTGCCTACTGAACACAGCGGGCATATGTTTGAAACAACAAAACTAAGTATAGTGGTGGGTGTTTGTCTTGCAAATGTATTGTAAATAGTCTATCATTGTTTTAAAGTTCAAGCATGGACATCACATTTAGAACCGACGTGTTGGCCATCTTGGAGTGATAAAACAATGATACCTTATAGACACCAGTATTCCATAACGATCTGGTTTATAAGAAGTAGCCATGGGGAATGCAGTGCACTGCAGGTAAAATGAGCAGCATGCAAGCAACCCTTTAGCAGCGGCCGTAGAGCTGTAGTATACTCTTAAGAAATATTAAAATAAAAATAGGAGACACAAAGAAATTAAAAGGGAACTATAAAATGAGAAAATTCAAACTAAAGGACTGGCCAACCACCCTAATACGGAAGCGCAATAATTATCAAGTGGATGAACACACGTGATCAGAAAATGCCATAATTCACAGGCCAAAATAGCCAAGGACTGATGCAGACTTTACCATTACCCCATGTAGTGTGCTGTCATGGGAGGAATCGGAGTGTAAATCACACTCAGACAGACCAATGGCAAAACATAGTGGACCAAAAGACCCTCTATGTATCTATAGGTATGGATTTATATATTGAGAAGATCCTAGAAAGAATTAGTACAGTGCAAATCTTGCCCCACTGAGGGTTGCCAGAGGCAGTAACCAACACCAAAGTCATTCCCTACAAATGTAATCTGACAGTTCATGTAACAAAATACCCATCTGTAGGCTTTAATACAGAGAATAACAATCCACCCTTACGTGCCTGTTGATTTTAATATATGGTTTTCACAATCAATATATCAAGCCTAATGTGTTTATCATAAAATTTTATAATAAAAAGATCAGGCCTGTGGCAACAAAAATAGTTTTCCTAGTGAACCGTTCATGCCCATAGCTGTTATGAATAGCTTATCACCAAAACCAGCTTAGGCATTCTGTACTGATAATAAGCTGTCCCACAAGGCAGCCATCAAGCATACAGTCATAAAATTACATGGTAAACAAATAAGAATTCTGACAGTATAGATCTTCCATACCCAAAGTTTGTCAGAGGGGGTAACCAGCATCAAAATGCTCGTTCGTAATGTATCTGTGAGTTTCCAAGTAACATAATACCGATCGGTAGGCTATAATACACAATAATTACACTCTACCCTTAAATGCCTATTGACTTTAACATAGGTTTTTTACAATCAGTATGTCGGGCCTACTGTCTTTATCGTAACTTTTTATTATAAACAAGCCTATAACCTTTATCATTGGATCCATGACTCCGAGATAAGCTCGGAAGGATCCCCCAGGCGTCATGGGGAACTTAAGAAATTGGACCCAGCAAGCATAGGACCAAACCTACAAAGTTGGGCCCCGTTCGCCAAGTTTAAGTTCAACAAATAAGGGGTCACACTGATACCTCTAAGCAATTAGAGATGTAAGAGATATTCAATAGAATCTGCAAGTGAAGGAGATTATCTCATTGTTATCAAGATATAAAACCAAATAAAGATACGCTTGGAAAAAAATAACTTTTATCAGTGGCTTGTCACCATAAGCAACTCAGACCTTCTCTGTTTGTTCATAAGCCTTCCCACAAGGCAACCATCGGGTATACCATAATAAATGTACAAAATACAACTGTCCAAATTTTACAAAATCCCTACTAATAGAGCCCAATCAGGATTACCATAGTGCAAATCGCCTATCCCTACGGTTTATTCTGGTGGGTCACATGCACCAAAACCCTTACCTACTACCATGATCTGCAAGATTACACGTAACAGAGTGCCTGCCTAGAGGTTTTTGCACAGTGTAATAACAATCTATCCACAAAAGATGTGTGCCTATAACACATACGTTTTACAATAATTAAGGCCTAACTGCTTTCTCATAAACTTTTTTTATAAACAGATCACCACTAAGGAATCTGACATAACTTTTCCCAGTGAACTGATAATGCCTGTACACTGTACCAGTGGCTTTACACTGTATACAATTCAGGCCTACAGAAGTACGCAGAAGCTGGCAACCATCAGGCATTTATTTATGAAATTACAAATATGTACACACTTACAGCTGGCAAAACAATATACAGCCCTTTCAATAGGGCCTAACAATAATCATCACAGTTAAAATCTACTCCTAGGGCTTATCAGAGTGAGTGAGTGACCAACATCAAAATCCTTGCCTACGATGGTAATCTGTGAGATTATGTAACAAATACCTCTCTACGGCCTGTAATATAATATGGCCACAATTTATCGTTTGAGGCCTACTGGCCTTACCATATGCTTTTCAAAATAAATAATTTTAATATTAATAACTTTTCATAATAAACAGGCCTATGGCATCTGGCATAACATTTCCCTGCACACCAATCAAGCCTATAGCTGTTATCATTGGCTTGTTATCATAACAAACTCAGCATTAGTGTACTGAGTATAAGCTTTCCCACAAGGCAACCATCAGGCATAATTATATAAAATTGCAAATGTATACAAAATTAGTTGGCAAAGCATAATACTATCTCTCCTAACAGGGCTTTACGGTTATTCTATCATTGCAAATCTTCTATAGTCATGGTTTTTCAGAGGGGTAACTAACACCTAAAACCCTTGCCTACTAACATAATCTGAGATTACATGCAACACAGGGGCTTTAATTCAGAGAAAAAACACTCCATCCTTAAATGCCTATTGACTTTATCATATGTTTTTCACAATCGACCTGTCACGCCTGCTGCTTTTCTCATAACGTTTCATAATAAACAGTGAGGCATACAGCCTTTCTCATTGGCTTGTCACCATATCCAGCGTAAGCCCATTTAACTGAGCTAATGTTTTCTACAAGGCAACCATCCAGCAAATGTCTTAAATGTACAAATATATGCAAAATGACAGTTAGCAAAGCAAAATACCATCTCTCTAAAGAAAGCCTTCTATGGATTATTATAATGCATATCTTCTATCCGCCACAGTTTGTTCAGGTGGCTCACCCACAGTAAAACACTTGCCTACTCCAGTATTCTGTGAAATTACATATAAAAAGCAATTATCTACAGGCTTTAGCAAAGTGTAATAACAATCCATCCGTAAAACCTTATTGTCTTTAACACATGCTTTTCACAATAAGTAGGTCAGGCCTACTGACTTTTTCGTAATGCTTCACAATTAACAGATCAAACCTATGAAATCTGGCATGCTTTTCTCAGTGAACTGATGAAGCCTTAACCTTTTGACATTGGTTTGGCAAAAATGGGTGAGACATGGAGGAGGGAAACATTCTGAAAAATCTATTCTCTCTGCCTAGATCGTCAATGGTACAGGCAGCGAGACTAGAGTTGGGAATCACCTCATGGGGTATAACAGCTTGCATGGCATTACTACGCTTCTGGCAGCGCTTGGGATCAGGCGAGGAGCATAAAATCTCACAATGGTGCAAGAACGAAATTGTAAATAGTGAGCTAACCTGGGCAAAAGGGATCAGAGCCACTATCAAAAAAGCGTGCTGTATGTTAAAGCTTAAGTTATGTCCCCAGTCCCTCCAACTTAAGATCGATAAGAGGGAACTTAGGATCCTGGGAAAAGAAACTTCTCGAGCGCAGGATCAAGATTACCTCTTGAGGAAAAGCTCAGTTCTCCATATGGCCTCAGTGTGGCAAAAGGAATTACACTATCCCTATATAGACAGGCTACCTAGCTGCCCGTTAAGGCGAGAAGTGTTAAGGTTAAGAATTGGGGTAAACCCGTACTATGCGAATAAAAGGGTAAAAAGCTCTAATAAAGGAAAATGCACCTGCACTTTAGGAACTACATGTGACATTATACATCTATTATTGGATTGTCAGAAGGTTTTAGAAATACGAAGAGTTTTTATGTCCGATTTAAAAAAAATAAAAAAAATATGATATTAAAAACAGGACGCAAGCTGTAAACCTTTTAGTGGAAATGATTAATTTAGACGTAGCTTGTGCCATGGGGAAATATATAAAAAAAAGTTAGAGTTCCTTAAATGTAATGAGTATTGAGGTGACTAGATTTTTAAGCTTACAAGGAGAATGAGCTATGAAAGGACAAAAGTAACGTGGTGAGAAATATACGAATGTTTACGAGATTAAAAATAAAATTGTGTGTTTTAGAATAATTTTTAATAATTTTTAAAGACTTGAGGATTATAGGCTCTAAGAATGTGTATTGATTATTTTATTATTTTTACCTACTTATTTTATTGAATGATATGTTGCCTATTTGTATACTTTTATGGTTGTAAAAGACCGAATAAAGTTTTTATTGATTGACATTGGTTTTACACTTTACCCAATACCGGCTTTCTAGTGCACATAAACTGGCAGTCATCATATATACAGTTCTAAAATTACAAATATGTAGAAAAATACAGCTTGCAAAACCATATGCAGCCCCCCTCAATAGGGCCTAAAAAGAATTCTTACAATGAAACCCCCACCCTGGGGTTTGTCAGAGTGAGTAGCCAACAATAAACAGATCAGGTCCTTGGCCATGATCATTGGCTTGCCACCATAACCAACTCAGTCCTGCTGCATCAAGTATGAACTATGCTACAAGCCAAAAAGTGCAGTACATGCAGTCAGCTCAATCAAATCTGTAATCCTAGACATACAAATCCATGTTGGTTAATGACTGTCCTCTTCTATTTTGTGCTTCCTCCAGAGCACAGAACACAGTTTATCAAAGACATGTTAGTTGCATTACAATGTCATGTGTGTGTCCCTGAAAGTACAAGCTCAGGCACATGGATAAATAAACAAAATGATCACAGCTACGTGGAGGGATACACACTTTTTTGTGTGGAAGCAAACCACTTCTGCCCAATCAAAATATGTACTCCTGGTTCCCAAAATGTGGGCGGAGACAAAGCTCCTCTCCTGGTGATCCTCTCACAATTGTCTGAATTGTCTGGCAACAGCTATGCTGTCCAGCCAGAACATGAAATATCAAATCCTGTACTGGTACAGAGCTATGAATGAATGGTGATATTTATGACCGGGTTAACCGTGAAGTCATGCCTTATCCTTTTCCTCTGAGTAATTCAAAATTCATGCTTCTTCAGAACGCATATGCTTTTCCTTAATGTTGCTTTATAATTTGTTAAATACATGTTTAATTCAAATTTGAAGTCATTGTCTCAGATGCAAAGTTCTTGTCTTAAACATGAACCTCTCTTAAGAGAATAGTTAGCAGATTATGGAACACACATGTAATAGGGTTACACATCTGGCAATTTTATGTGTACTAGCAAGCAGTTCACAAAGGCTACTTTGTTGCAGGGAAGAGAACATTTATATTTTTTAAAGACAATCTAAGCGAATTTCTTGCATTGTGGAAGGATGGTGAGCAGCACCTTATAAAGATGTACTTTAAGACCATGTTTGACCTTTTCCTGAGGATTATCTGTAAATTACTCCCACTGGGTCTCACACCATCAAGTCATTCAACACTAAATACATCCCCTTTGATCTGAGGGTGAAGGATTATGCAGTTGTGTTAGTCTTGCAACAGGTACTGCCATTTCGATATTAATTGCCTTCATGGCTGGAGTGGATATTAAACATTACAAAAGCACATGGGATCTGATTTACTCTTGACTGTGCCTCCTATAAATCTGACCTCCGCTGTCTTCCGGTGCTATGGCCGTCATAAATACCTGTACGTCTGTTTTTAAACAAGGCATTGTCAGATGCTCATGGGATTCTCAGTTCATCCTCCTACTGGAACATGGTGCTTAGGTCAATGTAGAGCAGGTTAGCCTGGCCTGAAGGAGAAGGGACTATACTGAGTTAGTCTGTTGGAGGTGCGATCCATTTTACATGTACCATTCAACACTAAAACAGAAGCTGCTGTTCATTTGTAGGTTTTACCTGTTTGTGTTGACTTCCTAGCCATTCTCTGCAGGTTGAGCAGAAACCCTTGGTTGCCATCATGTTTGCATGTTCATTGACAGATGTTTTTTGTAAGGCAAGAGTTGTCACGTGATTGTTAGATGTAGCTGTTGGGGTCCATGGGTTTGCATAGGTAGGAAGTGTCACACAATATCAAAAATATTATATAGAGTGTTATATAGGGAACAGCTGTAGTCTGTTTATGAGCCACACAATATTATATAGTGGTTTATAGAGAAAAGCTGGAGTCTGTGGTTATGAGCCGTACAACTGGTGTATCCTCCTGGCACCACATTCTCTTATTTTGATTTCAAAGTATATAAATGCAAGAAGTCTCTGCCTTTTCCAGGGAAGTCATTTAGAGCCGAGTTACATCGGTCAGTAACCGAAGGAAGGCATGTTACATACAGTTCAAGTTTGTATAAATATGCTTGACATAATTACATACACAAAGTAGACAGACCTTTACTTTTGCATTCCCTATATAGAGATGTACATTGTTAATCAGAGATTTGACATGTACATTTGAATTTCCTAATCTTAAATTGTTTATTTTTGCAACCTGCTCCAAGCACATTGCTTGTCGGTACGCAAAGGGCTACATCTGCATATAAGACTAGCTACTCTGAACATCTGTTAAAGCAATCGTTGATGCATTTGCATGCGCTTTTTTGTGAAAATGTTATCTTGTGTTTAATTTATCCCAAATGCATCAAATCCACATCATTTATTCTCATCCAGGGTTATATTTACCTTTTTCTGTTTGTTTTCCTTTGTTTTGTTTGTCTCCAGTTATCCAATGGTTTTTATCACTGTAGTTTATCAAGTGAACCATATCTAGCTTCAGTTGGTGCAGGTCCTTTCCCTCATTACCCGCCTGTTTCCCGTCCCTGGACCCGGTCTAGCTCTGTGCACCTTACAGACTACCATCATTATTACACCATTGGGCCTGGCATGTTACCATCATCTAAGATCCCTAGCTGGAAGGTTTGTGTTTCTTTTGTTGCACCATCTTTTAAATCCTCAAATCCGCAATGGCCATCATGCACGTCATTCTTAATTGCAGTGTGTTTTATATCGTATAGTATCTTACAGATCTGTTGTAATACATTGAACGTAGACTTGCTTTAGTACGCTGCTTATAGGAAGCCAATGAGACTGTGAATTATAGTCTGCTAAGGGGTATTATCAAGAGTATGGGGGTGTAGTAGAGCAGTGAGTGAAGCCATCAAAGACTGTTGAAATGAGTCAGACATATTAAATCACATACACAGTGTACCTACACACATGCAAGTTGGAACAAATGAATACTATTAGTGAAAGCAAGCAAAATGTGGATGTTGTTACTGTGGTGTTTGTAGTATAGAGCTCAGGGTTACTATAATACACTCTCATAATAGGGGGAGGCCAGAAACCAAGGCGCAACTAAACCCATTTCCAGTTGATTTGGAAGAGATTTGAAATCTCAACTTCTACCTATGGTGGATGCTCACCTCCTCCAGAAGCTCTCCAGATTCAATGTACCCATGGATTCACTTCTTGATCCTCCGCCTCGTGTCCACGGAGACTTGGATGCCAGCCATTTTTAGCTTTTTCTGTGGCAAGTCTGAGGAGCACTGAAATTAGTGACATAAACCAGCTGCTAGGATTAAAAACATGGGTGCAGGTATTGTTGGCAACAAGTAAGAAGGAGCAGTAGTGATCTTCGTACAGTGTCGCCATGTCCCTATTCCTTCCATTGTGCTCGTCCATTAGGCGTTTGGTTGAATACATATCACTGTTGGGGGAAGCCTGAGTGCCTTTCTGCTTCTCAGTCCTTCATGGTCCCTTCCTTCCATCAGAGCCATCTCTCAGCAGGCCTAAAAAAAAATCCAGAGAGAAAGACTATACGGTGCCACTGCCAATATGTACCTTCATACGTTTTTCCCACATCTTAATGTGCTGCGCATTGCCTGCACCTACTTTCCTCGTGGTTCAACTGCACACGCAATTTGTAACTGCGAGCGGTGCCCGACTTTGTGTTGTGCTGCAATCTGTGATGGGCTTCCACTTCCAGGGGGCCATGGCACAACTCAATTCCTGACAGTCTTGCTGTGCAAACATATAATTCTGGGTTCAGGGAATGAGAGCCTTTGCCCTCAAGAAAACAAGTCATCAGACAACAGCAGTTTCTCCCCTTGTGGAAACTAAAGTCAAAGGTGAAACCTCATTCACACTGTGAAGTATCCTGTAGTGGATCGCCCACGTATCCCTAAAGGCGATAAGGCAGGTGACCATTTCTCATTGGAGGTGGTGGTCTCACCAGAAGAAGGGAATAGACAGAAATAATATCTTTGAAGATTAGCACGAAGTGTGACCTCTCCTGGATAAAAATAGGCAATAGAGACTATTTTTCTAAATCTTTTGAGTTAGAGATAGAAGGCTAAGTGTCGTATATGATGAGGATTGTAAAGCAAAAGAGAGCGCAGTGGTTATCCGCAGTTCTCTGGGCTGGCTGAAAAATATCCAGTCAATAAATAATGTTTAGATTACATTTTTGTAATAAAACCTATATTTCCTAAATACCTTTCCAACAGTAGTAAGGGGAAGAAGCAGGTAGTCTGTTCTTAGTTTCACTGTTGGCCTGATGAATATTTAGCAAATGACCATGAATGAATAAACCTAATTATTGTGCCTTTTCAATTTAAACTGTACTTCTAATTCTGCCCACATTAGGTTGAAGGTAATGTTCATACTATAAGGCGTGCTACACAGGTCGCCTTAAGTTAGGTAGCCAACTAGAGTTTTTTAATGAGGTCTGCCACCTTTTAAGACATTCTTCGCAAGTTTGTCACGAACAGAATAGTTAGTTATTTATAGTGGTACTTCATAGCCATTTTTAGGGGAGATTGTTATGGTGTGTTTTCTAGCTTTTATTATTATTTGCAGTGCATTTAGAATCCACATTTAAATTACATAAAAAGCAACTGTCACCCACAAGATCAATGAAATACTGAATGGGTGTGTTAGTCGTGATGGATTCAAGTTTATATCTGTTTGCAAATCTACTAATCTAGGGAATGTGAAATGGCCACATATATAGTTTGCTTAATAAAAATACTAATGTTTGTCACGCCAATGCCATCCCGTAGCGGTGGTGCTATGTGTGCTGAGCAAGCATTTTAATTGCCGCATCTCTGCGTTGCCTGAGATTCGGAAGAGGGTATGTACTTGTGCTACAGGTGACTAACAGATATATCCTATTTAGGACTGGGCTAAGCCAGGTCCATACGATCAGCCTTTGGTGAACACCCTTCAGCGGCGTAAAGAAAAGCGCGAGGTTGACCCTGGTGGAGGAGGAGGCCAAAGTGCCCAACCAGTGCAGAGTGACGAGGGGCAGCGACCTCGGAGCATGACTGTCTCAGCCACCTCCAGGGTAATGTTCTACTTGTTAGAATTGTCAATGCACACTAATCAGAGCGCTGGTCCGGATGAGTGTTCGTAACTCAATATTTCTGTTCACAATGTATCCATGAACTTGGCCACTGCCACCCAGTGTTCCACTACTTGAAAAAATGCAAGATAAATGCTCTAAAATTTATACGTAAACCACCTAAAAGCATAATTTCATTAAATGATGTAACCCTGGGGTGGCTGATACCGCAGGTTTGAAAAACTGTTATAAACTAAATAATCAGTTTGATAAACTGAATACCTAGACTTTTTAGCTGCTTGTAAGATTGCATCTTATGTCTCAACGACACAAAACCTTATAGAATTTTTTTTTTTTAGGTTTATTAGTTAAGCTTTGTGAAGAAATGAGTTAGGAAGGGGGTGTGAAGCCCTTGGTAGTGTGCATTTCCTCCCAAACCTTTGTAGGGCATTGTTATCACTGTTTTTAACTGCACATCACACCTGCTCGAATGAGATTAGGTAATGTCCACTCTGATTTAAAAGGCTGTTGGGCAGAGGTGCTAGGGAAAGTCACTTTTTACTGGTAAGTAGGATTCAACTCTATACCAAATAGGAAGCTTCATTTCGCTGCATGCTGCCGTGTTTGAGCTTGCGGTGCAAATAAGAGTCTGCCTTATATTCAAGAGCATGAGCTATGATGATGCTAATCAGTGGCCACACAGAGAGGTTATTACATTCAAAGGTCCATTCTGTGAACTCATAATTGGAGCTGAAGAGATTTCTATCTTTAATAGGAAAAATATTTATTTAATAAATACTGGAACAAGTTACACAGCAGTACGTTACAGAATTGTCCACGAAAAAGCGGCATATAGATGTGGTGAAGGTTATTGATGTGTATTAGAGGGAAGTTTGTCAGTACACTGCATAAAAAAAATGTAATTTACATTTTACGTTATGATACAAATGTTGATGGGTTTGAGGACCACGAACCAAAGTGGGGCTGGGCTGGGCTATAACAGGAGGATCTAGTGCGGAGGTTTTTGACATTTGAGAGGGATGTCTTGAGGGAACACTTGATTGCTAGATGGGGGCATAGGCTCGGAGTTAGTTGAGAAGGATATTGCAATGGAGTGAACCAAGTAGTTCAAAGAATTTGAACTGGAACTTGGATGGTGCGCAGGGTAGTTTAGGCACAGACCGGTAATTGCATTTTTCCAAACGCAATCAGTATGAGAGGGACTATTGGGAGCTGTTTCTAGAGCGAAGTAAAGAGGTGACCTGTCATGTACTGCCTTAAAGAACAGGCTGAGGAGTTTAAAAAGTGACATATCAGTTGGCTTGGTGGCAGGACAGAAAGGCATGTATTTTGGCCTTTCTGTTTCATTGGAAGATCTAAAATATGTATTTGCCAAAGATGAGAATTTAATTCAGTGGGTGCAGCGACACAGTAGATGGACATTTACGAGGCCGGTGCAGTAATTCAACATTCTCATGACAAGCGTTAGTAAATAGAACCTGGCTTTCATAGAGGTAGAGCGACAAAAGTAAGCCAGTTTCATGCTGGAATCTAGTTGCACTCCAAGATTGCTAGCAGAGAGAAAGGATGACAGTAGTTTCAGGGGTGAGGGAAAGTTTTAACTGATGATGATGGGTGAAGTGATTTTAATGGTTGAGGTGGTGAGAGATGTTATATTTGTAAACATTAGTAGATACTGTATAGGAGTCGAGGATTCTTGTTTGAAAATGAGTGATAGAAGAAGTTGTGTGTGTCAATGGCATAGAGGAGACCGAAGAATCTTAAAGTGGGGATGATCAGCTCAGAGAAGGTGGTATACAGTGAGACAAAAGGAGAGAGTCTATGACTTAGCATTCAGGAATACCCTCTGGTAGGAGTGCGGGCACAGAATGTGAGGAGCACCAGCAGACCATAATAAGTGATCTGCAAGGTAGGAGAACTAGTCCAGCGCTATGCTGATATCTCCTGTTAAAATAGTGATGACAGTTGTGAATGTTACAGAGGTTGAAGAAAAGGCTTGAGGAAACTTGGGTATGGTGAGAGGCAGAGTTGAGAAATGTGGACACTTGTGTGACTATAGTTTAAGGTGAAAGCTGGAAGTCAAATTGTTAAGTAAGATTCAACAATTAAGGTAAAGGATAGGCTGGGTGAATTCTAGACACTGAACTATTTTTGGAATTAAGGAAAATTGGTAAAAAAGACAGTATTTAGAGACAGAGAAAAGGTTAGCTGTTAATTCATTGAGCAGTCATAGAACTATGGCAGGTTTAAAGTGTTGTGTGTTGGCGCAGGGATCCAGTACCCTGGATGAGAAGGCCATTGGTTTGAAGGTTTGAGAGGTGATATAGTTGAATGGAGCCCAGGAGGATGTGGCTGACTAAAACATGAGGATAGATTATGCTGGGACATATGGTGAAAGGTCAGTTAGCAGGGGGTGTGTCTAGGACAGAAAATAAGTGGGTATGGGCACTAAAGAGGATGCTGAAAGCGACATGAGAGGAAAATCTATGTCCATATTGTTGGAATGAGAGATTGTCATGACATTGGGAGGATGTAAATTTGCTTGGGACATAAGAGAGGTTAATGTGCAAGACCACTGTGGTTGCTGTGTTGTGTGAAAAATAGTTCATATCAATATGCAATTTTGCTGAGTCTAGTGTTGTTGTAAAGGAGTTCAGGGCCTTCTTAAACGGGTTCCAGGTATTTGGGGTTACTTAAGGCAAGGTCAGGGAGAGAGAGGGGATGGTGAGTTAGAAAATATGGGCAATACCAATAGTAATGTTGCTTGTCCCTAGAGGAATGGTTGAGAGGTCAATGGTGTAAGTGAAATCCGTCAACAAGGTTGATGTCATGATGAGATCATAAGTGTTTGTTGTGAAAGCGTCTAGCAGTAATAATGCAAAGGAAGTGGCCCTCGAGTAGTTGGAAAGAGATGATGATGATTTTTTGGATTTAGATTGAGGTCACTGATGATGAGACAGGAGTCCAGCATTATATTTAGATCTCCTAATAAGAAATACTAGTCTGCTTTCAGTGCTGTATTGTCTAATAATGTGAAGCTCGGAATTTGTGAGGATATTGACTCTGTTAGATTCCTGAGTAAATGTGGTAGATTCTAGCAGTGGGATTTAAATAAAGCAAGACATTGATATCTTAATATTATCAGCAAGTCTCCGGGTTTGCCGTGGGAGTTGGTAGGTCTAGAGTTAGTATTACAGTGGAAGTGGTCTGCGTTAGTTTGGACATTGAAACGGGTAATTAACATTTTCCAAACACAGAGGGGGAATTAGGTGCTGTTTCTAGAGTGAGGTTGGGAGGTGAGCTGCAGTGTACTGTTAATCATTTTTTTTGGTTGAGATTTGGTCACAAGAACCATGAGGAGAGTAGAGGGGGAGGCAATAAGCTAATCATATTTAGATCTGGGAAAAAAATATAATGGCTCTGCAACATAGTATAATGAGGTGAACTTTGAAAGGTGAGATGATACTGGCTGTGTTATGTTCCAGGGCAGACAAGTGGAGTCCTGCAGAGGAGAATTGATGAGGTTGGGGCGGGGGGGGGATATGTCTGCTGGGGTGATAGTGGAAGGATATCTGTGAAGTTAGTGTGTTGGGATCAACATGGATGTAGATTACAACATTACATTTGTGATCACAAAATTTACTACATCTGGTCTGATTCCTGCAATCCTCAGTCAACCTTACAATATGTCACAGTACTATCGGTGTAAGCAAAATGAAACTTTTAGAAAGATGAGTGTTCACGATGCTCCTGGGTTTCCACATTAATCAGAACATGTTCTGATTAATTTGTAATGTTATGTGCCCTCACACATGTGCTTGTCTCCTTTGCGTATTTCAGGGACTGACTAGCTTCTGTTTCCGGTTTGTCTTTACATGATTCTATAGCAAGGAGAAGAGATTGAGGCCTGTGAAGAGCTTGCCCTTGCGCTGAGCCGAGGTCTGCAGTTGGACACACAGAGAAGTAGCCGTGATTCCCTGCAGTGCTCAAGTGGATACAGCACCCAAACTACCACTCCATGCTGCTCCGAGGACACAATCCCATCACAAGGTATGGGCAGAATGATCGGCTACAAATCAACTACCGATTTCAAGATGTTATTTCTCGCTTTCAAAAGTGTACTTTTACCAAACTACCACACTCTGAGACTCATCAACATTGCAGAATTTGCTCTTAATGTGTAACTATCCAGTGCCCCATTATTACTGTTTTTTGTCTCCAGTTTCTTCTCAATAATATGTGCTGCCCCTTATTCTCCTGCAGTGGTAGATACCTTTCCTAGGCTCCTTCTCTTGTACACAAAATGGGCACAGTATTTTTGATACTACTGAGGGTAAAAGCCCAACCTGCTTCAGCCATGTGTAGTGATTAAGTAGAGTGCAGCACGGTGAAACTTGTGAATAGTACTGCAGCAAGTACTCTCTGTTGGTGATGTCTTGATTCTTCACTGCTAATCTAGTTGTTTTGAAATAATTAGCACTCAATACATTTGAATTTGCCCCTGATCTGTTAGTATCACATTGCTCCATATACATAAAACAGGACTTGTCCCGCTGCCATTCCCAGGATAAGGCTCTGGGCTGAGAGGCGCTGCATCAAGCCTATTTTCTAAAAATTACCAATTGCCGTCTCAACCCTGTTTATAAAAGGATGCATTCTAGCCACATACTCTAGCCACATAAATATAAATGTGCATTTGACTAATTTCAGACTTACATTAGTGGATGCCGGTTGTGTTCCACAGTAAACTTAATCCCTTGGCCAAGGAATAAATTGAAGTTACTGAGTCCAAGACTATCTTGTACACAGAGAATGTTTTTTTCAGGCCACCCACACGTTGTACCAATAATCCACAACTAGTACAACCCATATGGTAGATCCAAGTAATTACATGAACAACATGAATATATTCAAAAATAAAATCATATTTATTTACATTAAAACATCTCTTGAATCACAATCTCATAAAACAACCCCATACATTTCACAAGGGTACAGATAAAATTTCATATACACAAAAACATTTAATGACAACAGACACAGGAGAGAAACAACAAATAGACAGTACAATTTGTCATCAAACAGCACATCTACAAAAGACACTTCTTTAGCTTGTCCTAGATACACTATATTATCTTTAGTCTGTAGGATAAGCTGATTCCAAAGATTGTGCAACAACAGCGTCGACGCGTTTCGATGGCTTAATTTATTTTTCCATCTTTTTCAAGACAAACTTTTATTTCTATTTCTCTCTCTATCGGCACTGAATGGTTGCCATAGAACTGACCCTTATTTCATATGAAATTCATCTTCACTGTCTGACTGCGAAGCGTAATAGCGGTCCTCATTACCCCAAATCTGAAAACACTCAGAAGGTTTTTCGCTTCAGATTTCTGTTTCTCTTTAAAAAAGCTTTTTATTTTTTAGGTTTGCTGCCGTTGGGATCTGTATCTTATTTTTATGTTGCCAGCCTGGAGTCCATTGGATAGTTTAATATGTTGCTAGAGGTGAGGAGTACTCCCGTGTTACGCTGGCGTGACGAAGCTCTAGCAGTCCATGAATACCAACATTATAAGTGTTTGCTAAGGCATAAGATTCTTCAGCACCTTAGTGTCTACGGCTTTTAAGGATACATATTAAACTATCCAATGGACTCCAGGCTGGCAACATAAAAATAAGATACAGATCCCAACGGCAGCAAACCTAAAAAATAAAAAAGCTTTTTTAAAGAGAAACAGAAATCTGAAGCGAAAAACCTTCTGAGTGTTTTCAGATTTGGGGTAATGAGGACCGCTATTACGCTTCGCAGTCAGACAGTGAAGATGAATTTCATATGAAATAAGGGTCAGTTCTATGGCAACCATTCAGTGCCGATAGAGAGAGAGAAATAGAAATAAAAGTTTGTCTTGAAAAAGATGGAAAAATAAATTAAGCCATCGAAACGCGTCGACGCTGTTGTTGCACAATCTTTGGAATCAGCTTATCCTACAGACTAAAGATAATATAGTGTATCTAGGACAAGCTAAAGAAGTGTCTTTTGTAGATGTGCTGTTTGATGACAAATTGTACTGTCTATTTGTTGTTTCTCTCCTGTGTCTGTTGTCATTAAATGTTTTTGTGTATATGAAATTTTATCTGTACCCTTGTGAAATGTATGGGGTTGTTTTATGAGATTGTGATTCAAGAGATGTTTTAATGTAAATAAATATGATTTTATTTTTGAATATATTCATGTTGTTCATGTAATTACTTGGATCTACCATATGGGTTGTACTAGTTGTGGATTATTGGTACAACGTGTGGGTGGCCTGAAAAAAACATTCTCTGTGTACAAGATAGTCTTGGACTCAGTAACTTCAATTTATTCCTTGGCCAAGGGATTATCTTTTCTACTGCTTAGTAGTACCCTATTCCCCTGGTTTTAAGGGGTCCCTCTCTTTTTTCTTATCTCCACAGTAAACTTATACATCATATAATCTGAATTCTGGGATTTCCCAGATCTGCAGGGGTCGAATTTCTAACCCACGAGTGCAAGGACTTAGTTCAGCACACTATGCTGAGGAATAAATACCGTTTGGACCGCAGCCCTGTCACTAACCCACTAAGCTGTCGTGCGTGGACAGTGTTGTCAGTTTACCAAACAATCTTTTGTTCTTGAACCCAATCAAACAAAGTTCTAGAAGCAATAGGGATCTGTTTAAAATGTTTATTTAAAAATTCTTAATCTGGTATTTAAAATGTGCATAGTAACCACAGCATGAAAATATAAAAGCAATTAACCATGTCACAGACAGCGAGAAGAAAATGAACATTTCAAATTTGTTTAAAAAGATCATACTACCTCTAGCTATTTCTAAGTGCTACACTGTAGCATTTAGTAGGGAGCCCAGCTATCTATTTTCTTAAGTACGATTGCACATCATACCTGTTGACAGTTAATGCAGCTGTCCTTTATCAGAGTTCTTGCCGGGGAAGGAAATGTCCTCTAGGCAAAAGTGCATGTTCTGCTACACTTTCAGGCCTCGCTCTCTAACTGAAAGTGGCTGATCCGGCGTGACCTCTAGCATGAAGACCTGTGCTAATCGATGGTCAAATCCTGGATTTCTTGTATGGTTTAACCACTGATTTTATCTCGTATTTTCAAAATAAAATGGGGCTCAAGACATGAGTTTCTTAACAGACGAAGCTATTGGGACACAAGATGCGTCAGCCCTGTCCACACGTTGATTTTAAGCTGCCATTGCTAAAACCCTGAGATCTATACAGCAAGGGCCCATGTTAGAATTGTTGTGAAGATGATAAACCAGAAATGAGCAGCCATGTACATGACCTTCACACGTTTAGCTAAAGATATGTAGACGAGAACATGGATGTTAGACCTGGCATCTGTTGCTGTGGTTACCCTGCCATTATTTATCTGACCTCCTGATTTTTGACTGTGTGCTGAACTTCGCTTTTGCTGGTTTTAGGACTCTGGGCACTTTAC
The DNA here is from genome assembly GCA_963921515.1 of Calotriton arnoldi. Taxonomy (NCBI): domain Eukaryota; kingdom Metazoa; phylum Chordata; class Amphibia; order Caudata; family Salamandridae; genus Calotriton; species Calotriton arnoldi. The sequence goes on from CAWUFW010000610.1 coordinate 1,783,783, forward strand.
CACTGCTGACCAGTGCTAGTGTGCATGTGCTCTGTGCCTAAAATGTAATAGTATTTGGGTTATCCATGATTGGAATATTCGATTTACTAGTAAGTCCCTAGTACAGTGCACTGCATGTGCCAGGGCCCGTAAATCAAATACGCAGCACTGATTGTGCCACCCACAGGAGTAGCCCTTCAAACCCGTCTCGGGGCCTGTGTGTGCAGTTTTAAACTGCCATTTCAACCTGGCAAGTTCACCTACTTGCCATGCCCAAACCTTCCCTTTTATTACATGTAAGGCACCCTTAAGGTAGGCCCTAGGTAGCCCCATAGGCAGGATATGGTATATTTAAAAGGTAGGACATGTACTTGTTAGTTTTGCATCGTATGCATAAAACGGTTAAAGATTCACAGACATTTTCAGTTTTGATTTTACAACTTGTTGTTTTGTATATGAAGAACGCTACATTTCATGATCAAAGTCATTATTAATATCTTGAGGGAGGGCGGTGTAATCATGCCAGTTGATTTAATGGGTTGTATGGGGGGATTTAGTTTTTCATAAACAAGTGTCACCTGGTGGAATTATGTGTTCAAATGCAGTGGGTTCTGGGAATTGTAGGAATGAGGCAGATGGAGGTGCATATAATTGGTCATTTAATAGGGGAGGGGTTACATTTGGCGATTTGAAAAAGGAAGTTAGACACGAGCGAGTGTGAGAATGTACTCGTGAGAGGTTGGAACAAGCAAGAAATAACGTGCATATGTATTACAGGTATGGGAGTATTTCAGTCAAGCTCTCTTCCTACGGGGATGGTTGCATTCGAGTACATGGTGGGTGGAGAATGGTTCTTTTTGCGCTAGAAAGAGAAGTTTATGATTAATGAGGGGGGAGAATTTTTGGAAGAAGCCCCACAGGTATGATTATATAATTAGAGGGAGAACGTTGGTCATGGTAACAATTACATATATGGATTAAGCAAAACTGAAGTTTTAGTATGTGATGCGTGGTGAAGTCTAAATACAGGATCTAATGTCAATGTTTGATATTTGTAGTGAACCCCTGATGAAGGGCGATGAAATTAGCCCGAAATGCATTGGGAAGATCATACTACTGAGGATGAGTCTTGTATATTTCCTGCTTCGGAAAAAGGTCCGGATGGACATATCCGCAGTATCAGAAACGTAAATACATGTAATGGCTCTCTTGTGACAAAGCAAAATGGAATGAACATGTGGATCATTGGATTATCGTAAAATAAATGCGTTTGAAAAGGATAAAAAACATCAGCATCTTTATTACAAAGAAATCACGCTGTGCGTCCGGGATGGGAGTGGAGTTCCGCTCCCTTTATTTTGAAGTTCACCTACTTGCCATGCCCAAACCTTCCCTTTTATTACATGTAAGGCACCCTTAAGGTAGGCCCTAGGTAGCCCCATAGGCAGGATAAGGTATATTTAAAAGGTAGGACATGTACTTGTTAGTTTTACATGTCTGGTAGTGAAAAACTGCTAAATTAATTTTTCACTACAGCAAGGCCTATCCCTCCTATAGGTTAGCATTGGAGCTACTTTGTAACATAGTACAAGTTTATCTGCCAGTTGGGAGCATATAGAAATTGGAGTTTGGTGTCTCTGGACTTACAATTTAAAAACGCATCTTTTAGTGAAGTTGGTTTTTAAATTGCAGGTCTGAAAATTTAACTTTTAGAAAGTTGGCATTTTCCTACTTTAACCATTCTTTGCCTCTGCCTGGCCCTAGAATACATGTCTGGGTTGAATGACAGTTGGGCTTTTTAAATTCACTCTAGAAAGTCACTCATACAGAGCTGAGGTGTGCCCTGCATATCTTGATGGCCCATCACCAAGCTGATGAACCTTCCTGAGCTAGAGTGGTGGGAGGAGCTGACACTTGCACCTGAATAGGGCTGTGCCTGTCCCCACACAAAGAAGTCTCCACCCCCTGTAGTGTGTCTGGAGTCAGGGCAAGGAAGGGCAGGGTCTTGTGCACTACAGAGGCCATTATTTAAGTCTTCTTACTACAAAGGCCAAAATGGGGATAGGTACTGGACCTCTGACACCATCTACTCTGAACACTTCTGGATTAAGGACATTCTGCCAGGAAGAAGAGCTTTTGTGCTGGCAGGAGGGACTGCCACTTTGCTGTCTACTTTACTATGTTGGCCTGTTGCGCACTGCTTTTGGTCTGGGAGTGAGAGGACTGGACGTTGTGCTCTACATCCTGCTTTCTCAAGTTTCTCCAAGGGATTGAGTTGAGCTTGCCTCCTGTTGAAAGCCTCAGGGCCATCAAAGACTTCACCTGTTGCACCTGGGCTCCTCTGCTGAGAGCCCTGCTTGCCAAGTGGTGCCAAATCCTGTTCCTGGGCCTTTGGAAGTGAGTTTCAGTGCTACGAGAAGAACCTCACATCGGGCAACTGCTGAACAAATGCCTGTCTACAACTTTGCTGCTGTGCCAGTGCCTGCACAGAAGCCGTGGTCCCCGCTCGATGTAACAGGCGTGACTTGCAACGCAGGTACCGGCGATGCATCGGTGCCTCCGAAGGACTGCCACTATGGGAGTCCCAAGCAACACCATCGACGTCCGTGATGCCCCCTCCAATTCCGACACCGCAGCTGTGGCCCAGTGGCTCAACCTCGACACAGTGAACCAAAGCCTCCTGGCATGACGTGCAATGCCTCATCGACGCCGTCCAGCAGTAAGGAACCGAGGGTCATCTTGGCAACCGCCACATCACCTCCCCTACGCCCCACAATGTCCCCGGGCCTGCGCGACTCCACCACTCTGCACCGCTGCCAGGAACCGACACCTCACTTGCTTCAGTGATGCCTGACCACCTTCGTGCAACTCACTGTCCTTGAGTGCTGGTGTGCCAACGACCTGCATAGCAGTAAGGAACCGACGCTGCACTTGCCTCCCCTACGCCACACCACCATGCGCCTTGCATCATCTTTGATTTCCGACACGTACAGAGTACTGTACCAGGGTCCATGTGACTCCTGACACCAGCCCTCGCCCCATCGAGGCTGGACTGACTTTGTGAAGTCATCGACGTCAAGCGCGACCAGATAGCCCCGTCGGAGCTATTGTGTTCTAAAAGTTATACTTGATTTAATCATTGAAAAGTGTATGTTGGATTTTTGTCATTTTGGTCTTGTTTTATTCAGATAAATATTCGCTATTTTTCTAAACTGGTGTGAAGTACTTTTGTGGTGTTTTCACTTTGCTACTGTGTGTGTGTGTGTGTGTGTGTGTGCTCAAATACTTTACACATTGCCTCTTTAGTTTAGCCTTATTGCTCTATGCCAAGCTATCAGAGGGTGAGCACAGGCAAACTTATTGTGTGTACTACACTTACCCTGACTAGGATTGTGGTTCCTGCTTGGACAGGGAGCATACTCTGCCAACCAGAAACCCAATTTCTAACAATGGAGAAATGGCCTAACCTAACTAAAATGCAACCTGTCACGGTGTTAACAACACATCTTAACAGTCGTTATTCCATACAGCAGAAAACTAAAACACAAAAAAAAGAAGGGTGAAGCATTACATATGGAGGAGAGAAAGCACTGTATCATTACATTGAAGGTACAGGAAAGGAGCTCTAGGCCTAAGAGCCCATATCAACACGGGCATGGGACTCACAAGCCTTGGGCTTGCCAGTGTAAAAGCAATCCACAGTGTTAAGGAAAAGTGTGGGACAGCTAGACATGGAAAACAGGACGACGCATACAGGTAGTACCACTCAGATGAAAGAAACTGGACCATCCCCACCATTAGCAACAAACGTAAGCCACCAAAGAAATCGGGTAAAACAGGTCATTCCTATATTCAAGTAGCAGAGCAGGCCACTAGAATCAGTGTCTGCCACCAAATGCAAGCCCAAGAACAGAACACCTGCATGAGAGCAACTGTGTTCATTGTGAGGCATGCCAAGTCCCTAAAATAACAGACAAGACTTTCAGAGCTGACATACTTTAGTCAGAGCTACGTAATACTAACACCACAACTGTGACTCACCCAGCCAGGGCAATCAATACCTTTCATCCCTTCCACCTGGTTTACTCTGGCAGGTCTCAAACCCCCACCATAAATATCACAGTAGGAAACCCCTCACATCCACACAGCACTGTGTGTGTTCAGTCACTGTGGCCATAGCTGATTCATGGACAACTCACACTCCACAGAAGACCCTTCATTGGTGAACCCACAATAGGAGGGTACAATATGCATCTAGAAGAAATAAATGGTTATGTAATTTGAGAGTGTGCTCAATAAAAAAAACATAACATAATGGACTCTAGTCTTCCACTGTACAAGATCCTCTTTGTGGGAGACTACAGTGATTCTCATGAACTCTCAACCAGTTCCAAAGATGAGAATTTAGACTCTTGTAGAGCCTCCAATTGTTCAGGATGAGCAACATGTAGTTCTTCCATAACCATTTACATTCCTGAATGGAGACTTGAGATACCTCTGGCTCCTGCTCATGTTTTTGGTGGGGAGCAGAAGGACCCTTCAGATATTCCTGGGTTCAGAATAGGTATCTTGTTGTTCATTTGCTTTCTCTGGAAGCTGGAGTTTTGCCATTCCCGTTATGTCTCTTGTTTTTGTGGGAAATTGTGGTATATATTCTCATTGCCTAAAAGGCATACTCCAACAACAACACTGAATGTCTTCCTTTGTGGTACATATCTAATTTCTCTATAAGCAGCTGTTGCGACGGAAATGTTACCCTGCATGGCTTGATAGAGTGTGCACTACCTTCTTGAGATAACCTTGTAGCATAATTCTGTAGGCTTATGATTTGTTTTTTATCACCTCAGCACACACAACAACCTCGTGTGTACCGAGGACCACTATAAAATGGTGTGAGACCCAAAGTGGAGCTCAGCAGTTGGCGAGACACACCACGTTTACCACCCCTCCCCCCTCCCTTTTTTTCTTATAGTGAATAATGTAGACCCACCAGCCTGAGATGATCTGGCAATGATGACAGCAACCGATTATAGAAAAAAAGTAGGCCTTTTCACCTTTTGCCTGCAGAAGAAGAGTTGCATCCTGTTTCTAAAGGACCTTTAATCTAGGCTGTTTAGTCCATCCATATGAGAAATGGATGGAGCGGGAGTATTTGATCTGCATGAATAAGACATAGAGTGTGTATGTGGTGCTTCACAATGGGCAAGCAGGAATTTGTTTTTGGACTCCTGTATGGATGATAAGATGGAGGTTGACGATGAACCAGTAAAATATTCCTAGGCGTTTTGAAGTGAGCCAGGCTCATATAAATGAGGGGTGAGGGACAGAAGCCTCTTTAAATTTGCAGGCGGAGCCCCTGTCAATTAGCTGCTTCCTTTGGAGGTAGCTGTAGACAGTTTTGTGTAGTAGCCAAGTACGAAAGACACCCCCTGCACTTTTGTGAAACTTTTCTACAGCCTCTGACCAGGAACACCCAGCTACACCCCCCTTTCCAGCTACATTTGCAGACCAAAAAATATTTGGCTGAGGTGCATGTGTGAAGAGACCCAATCTCCCTTACCCAAAACAGAGCTGCTCCCTGACTGTCTGCCAAAGTGCCATAATTATTGCATAGAAAACCCAAGTCTTTCTGATGAATACATCTTCCAGCAGATTCTTTACCTTATTAATTAACCCCCAGAATAATTTCCCAGCAATGGTTCTTCAGTACCACCAGGCGAGGTCCGGTTGCTCCAGCTGCGACTCTGCCTCCGGACATGATAATAGCAGGGAATATTAAATAAAGAAAAGCAGTAGTTTCTGTAAATGTGTGCGAGCGTGCGTTGCTTCTGGCAGCCTGGGCCTCCCCATTGCGAATGCCACCAGCCTTTTGGGTTGCTATGTTCATACATGGTAGAAGTAGGCAAAACATGCACAACATGACTATGCCTTTTCTTGGTGGATGACAAATTGGATGTTTCCAAACAATTCCACCAATGATATAGAAATTTCATGGCTACTACAGGGGAGTACAGTCTTGACAGACAGCCTTTTCAGCCTGACCCAATGCCTCAATAACTATACCACTCCTTTCAGAGCAAGGGTCTAGGGGATGAAACCAAAAGGAGCAGCAGATGCTGATGCAGACTCCACCAATCTCTGCCGACTCTGCTACTTCACACCTCTGTGCCCTCTCCTCTCCAAGCTGTCATCCTCCGATGGAGTGGAGGGGTCTCTCAGTTTAAACCATTTAGGAGACAATCACAATATGTTGGTTATCCAGCTAATCCACATGGGCTAAATCATACATTTCCTATCTTCTCCTCCGAATCATCCTCATTCCAGCAGGCTTAAGTCTTTGTTGTGCAAAGTGGCCAGAGAGGTGGTGCCTTTAGAGTGCACATAATTCTACAACATCTGCTTCTTGGTCAGCAGGAAGGAAGTAGGTCTCATCCCCATCCTGGTTCTTCGTCTTCTGAACAAAATCACTAGCGATAACCCTGGATGAGAAATTGAACATGTAAGCCCACATCAGCGCATCCACACACAGTGCGTGTTCCCAATTTAACTTACTTGAGAAGGTGAAACCATTCATCCCACCACCAGATTTCAAGACATCAGTGCAATCACTAGTCTTATCCGGATTGGACTATGGTAGTGCAACCTTAACAGATTACCAAAATCACTAACGGCACCACTGACAGAGACTCTCAATGCAGCGGCAAAACTAATAGGAAAGAGACAGTCCAACCACATCACACCCTCTCTTGTTTCTCTCCAGTGGCTGACACACAAAGCCCTGCACCAAATTGAACCCAGGTACATTGCACAAAAGCTCACAATCTCACGAAGCAGTCGCTCCCTGTGGAGTACCAGCTCATTCCGGCTCGAATCTCCAAGATTCAAATAAAAAAAGAAAACCTACACCTGCTTGGATTGGCCTCAAGGATATGGACTCTCTCCCAGCTGAAATTCAGTCTAATCCATCAACCCACATAAGAAAGAAGTCAAAAGGATTCTACTAAACAGATTCCTAACATAAGGACCAGGGAGTCTGCGGTACTGTCTGAAACCCAAGTTCCTCTCACCCAGACACAGCACCAGTCTTGTTTATTAAGCCACCAGGAGAGAGGACTATGAAAGCGAATTTTGTCTTAATGCCGATGTCAGTCAATAGTTTATGGTTTTTCTATGTACAGCACTCTGATACCCATGGGTCATGTTGACGCGTTATTAAAATCTTATGTTTGGCCCAGCTGTTCTCAAACTGATCAGTATCTCAAAAACTCCTTTCTGATTCCTTTCAGTAATTTACATATTACTGTACTTTGTGACATGCAACAGAAAAACAAGCCTGAAAAGCTATATCTTTATAAGATCAAGTAATATACACCATATTAACTCCCATGTCCTGCATATACTGAGCAAGTTGCTGTTTTGCAGTATGATTCTGTGTATATGCTATTTGTTTAGAAATCTATCAACTAAGTTCCTTAAGGTCGAACTAGGGAAATTTAAGGATATGACCCCCTGAACTTGATTGTTAATGCTGCAGCAAGAATCGTACCAGTCCTTAAGAGTAACCGCAAATGGTTTAGCATAATCAGTTTGTATTTATTTGTGAGGAGATGTGACCATGGGCCTAGAGCTGCGGACCTTTGAACTAGGGTGCCAGGTTCAATTCCTGGCCTCTGTTCAACATCCTGTGATTGTGGGTAAGCGCTTAATCTCCCTATGCCTAAAACAAAAATCAGTATGTAATGTTTTGTTGTGAAGTGCTCTAATGTGCTTGGGTGCACCCTATAAAAAAGCTGCAAAATTTGAATTGTGTGAATTGGTTTGATTCGTATAAGGAGTTCAAAAGAGAGACAATCCTTTCTTCACTAATCGGGTTTTGAAAAGTATTTAAATTGGCTAATCTTTTAACTCCATCCATGCGTCCCTCTAATGGAATTGCCTGCCAAGATGAAACTATCCATCTTAGGTTCTGGTTGGCGACTGTTTGCTCCAAGATCATAATTACCACAGTCAATGTTGTGTGCGGATTTTTTTTTAAAGCTAATGTATTTTAATGTATGTCCTGTTTTTTTGGTCAGTTTCAGATTATGACTACTTCTCAGTCAGTGGTGAACAAGAGGCAGAGCAGCAAGAATTTGACAAATCGTCCACCATTCCTAGAAACAGTGACATCAGCCAGTCCTACCGTAGATTGTTCCAGGCGAAGCGCCCAGCCTCTACTGCAGGGCTGCCGACCACTCTGGGGCCAGTTATGGCCACACCTGGTGTGGCAACTATCCGAAGGATCCCATCAACCAAGCCGGCCGTGAGACGTGGCACCCTAGGAGCTGGGCCCATTCCAATCAAGACACCAGTGATTCCTGTTAAAACACCAACTGTACCAGATATTCCTGGGGTATTGCCCCTAACACCAAGCGGGCCTGATGATTGCGTAGATCCAAGCCCAGACTCTCCCTCGACTGGAGAAATCACACCAGGGGCTAGTGGGCTCCCATCCTCATTATGGAGTGGACAGGCGTCTGTCAATCCTCCACTAACTGGCCCTCAGGCAAGTATTTCAGAGGAGCAAAGACCTGCCACATCCGAAAAGGAGGCAGATGAAGATGACAGAGAAAGTGGAGGTACTGATATGTCTCCAGGCCAAACTGAGCCTGACCTGGCCTCTGAGCAGGGAGCAGGAGACGCACAGGAAGGTGGAGACATGCTGAATGCCATCCGCCGCGGAGTCAAACTGAAGAAGACTTTAACAAATGACCGGTCAGCACCGCGTTTCTCCTAAATGTATAGGAATACTGCCAGAGTATGAAAACGGAGTATGAACAGTATCATGAAACATCTGTTTTTTTAAACGTCCATTCCAATCTATAATCACATGTTATAGAAAACGCAATGTAAACAGGTGTTTTGAAAGTTCTGAAGTTTCTCTTGACAAGCTAATTAAAGGGTCAGCAGCACTGACAATGAATTGCTCTTTTAATTTGTAAATAATTACAATTTTCTTTCCGCACATTTCATCTGATATTCCTTTTTAATTTTTCAGAAGGTGCCAAACTCCATTTAACTTTTGTATTAATATTTGTAAAGATCTAAAAGGTTCAGGCGTAACAAAACACAGCAAAGTAATTTCATTTTTGCTGCAGGACAGACATGCATTGGCTTTACTTCAAGCTTTTCTAGAGTACATTGTGGTAAGTTCAGTTAAAAAAAAAGTTACAACTTTTAGTTTCATGTACAAAGTAACTTGAGATTTACTCTTTATATTACTTTTTTGCAAAGGTTACAACTGATAAATATTAAAAGCAATATATATATACATACAAAAATATATGTGAAACAAAGAAACGAGAACGCATTGGAGTGTATTGGGGTAGGGGTAAGGTACACAGTTGGTGTAATAGCTGCTGTGTCATGCAGGTAGACTACTTGGAGTCGCTTACAAGTACCTCCATGGGTAAAGAATCCAGAAAAGCCATATTGGATTGCAGTGTTTCAGTTTTCATTGGGTATTTTGCAATGGGTTTTGTGCTCCTTTTGCCACAGTTCCAATTTGCTGGGCAACAGCGACATCCAATCATACGCATGCTGCTTTAATTGTGTAGGCTTACAGTTCTTCAACCTTTTTTTCCGTTGCGTGCTAATCTTTTTCCATGAAAAGTAACATGTTGGGGTGGGGAGTGGAAGACATAAGAAAGGGTATGGCCAACTAAAAAAAGAATTGTGAAGCCGCTTTCTGAATGATAGCCGAAAGTTAATGGTTGCTATCCAATTGCTTTTGCTCTGTGCCCAGCAGGCTGGGTACATTGAAAAGGCCTACATATTTTAAGAGTTTATCAGACAGTGTTAGACAACTTGAAATATTTTAGTAGTTTACATTACAATTAATTTGCGTTAGGATTCAGGGGCTTATTTTTTAACTTATTTGAAAGGAAAAAAGGATTTGGCCTTGTGCAAAGCGAGTTGGGAGAAAGATTTGGATGAGGTCATAATAAAAAAAACAAAAAAAAAACAGCACATATATGGGTAAAAAACACTACCCTAACTAGGCTAAGGAATGGCGAGGACGGGTGTTTTAAATATTCTCTTTTTATATTGTAGGCAATATATTTTTGGAATATTGACGATGAGCAATGCAGAAGAAGTTTCTTTTTTCTTATTGGGAAAAGTACATTTATTATTTTGATATCTGCCCCCAATGACTTAATACTATTTCATTGGGAAAGTGGGCAGGAAGAGGGGGAGGGGGGAGGCTTGTGGTTTTTCCTGCGAAACTTGGCAATCACCATATAAAAACTAAAGGGGCTAGTTTCCACAGAAATCAGCAGGTCCTTTAACGATTATTGTTTCACCCATCACAGCATCCGATGTAGTAATTAAATGTTAATGTGTAGTTAAAGTGTTTCTACAGAAAATGTATGACGCTGTGACTTGCACAATCCTTTTCTGTTATTGTTTCAAAGCAGGGGCATGATTATAATATTCTTAAACCTGGCTTTTATTTTTAAACTTCATCTTACAGAGCATATAAAAACATAGTGCCTGTGGTGTAGCCCAGGAATCACAATGTTTGAAAAAACAAACAAAAAAAAACCAGTGGTCTATGCATTAAGCAAATTGGGCCATGACACCTTTTTTCTTTCAGCAAATCCTGTTCTACAAGGTGGGACTTCATTAGTTATTAAGTGGTATCTATACCTTTACAATAAATGGATGTGACTGTACACTAGTACAGTTTCTCACTTGTTTAGTTATTAAACGTTTAGTATATTCTCAGTAAGTTTGATATAAAATGTTGCCAAAATCAGTGTAGAAAGGATGTGACTGAACACTTCGAATAGTTTTGTTGTTTGTGTTTTTGCATATTGTAAAAGCAGTGTCACAGCTGGAAAATAATTTAAAAAAAACATGTTTCTAATTGTAAGTTATTGTGGTTTAGTTGCTAGTTTGTACCGAGAGTTGACCTCTCCCTGTGAAGTTTTTGTTCTAACCTGGTCTAACTAACAATTGCTGTAATCGTGTCTCCCTCTACATTGTAATGACTGCTTCAGCCTACATAAAAATAATTAAAAAGTATGTTTGTATCTGTGTTTTCCTTGTACAAGAAGAAATGTCACATCCTTGAATAAATGTATTTGTCTTGTTTTTATAACCGTTCCAACAAAATAGCAAACCAATGCTGCTTAATGTATATATGTATGTGCATATGTATACACATTCTAATTTCTCTTCACTTAAACAGTCTTTCACAAAAGGTATAATTAGGAAACAACAGAGGCACAGCACTTAATATGCAATGTTTATTCATTTATCAAATTCGAACTACCAAGTACCCTCTACGACTGGCACCTAAAACCAAATTCAGATCACAACTGACATTATTAGGTATATTTGTAAAATAATTCCAGAATTGTTGCACAGGATTTTTCACAAAGCCAGAATAGCATCATATGACAGTAAGTCAACTAAATATAATTTTAACAATAGATAAAGGTGGGGGGGAGGCTCTTAAAAAATGTAATTTGGGAGAAAAACTGTCAAAAACAGCTTGTCTCATTTTCATCGTTTTTAAAAGAGAGAAGTCGAGGGGAGACATGATAGCAGTCAAATTTCACCTCAAATGATGTGATGGGCCATTGACCGTCATTTAGAAGCTAGCAACCAGACAAATGCAATCATTAAAATCTTTTGCAGGAAATTTTTAAAACCGCACACATCAAAACAACTTGGTGACCGCCATCTGGATTACTACAATGAAGCATTTGGTAAAAACCTTCATGTCTTCATCATTTAACAGTTTGAACCTATTCTAGATCTGCTGATCTGTCGTTGAAAAGCATATTATTTACTTGAATACAGTTTTTTGGCCATTGATCATAGGTCAGTATGGCCCATGACAACATTGATCCGAACCCCCCTAATGCTACACTGTAAAAAAAATTAAAAAATCAGGTCTTTTCCCCTCTTTTGGGGGGAGCATTTGCATAATCCAGTCCAAAGAAAAGAGCTCCTCATGTCAGTGACCAGGTTTTTGTATGGTCATTAAAACTCATTAGGTCATATATAAAGATTTCCACGTTACCAGTTTTTAGCTTTTTCCCATCATTTTGAGGTTGAGTGTGGGGAACATGCCATTTACCTTTTGCTGGAATTGGTGCCATTGGTTCAAGTAAATAGATCAACACAAAGTTTGTAATTTGTGGCTACATAGGCTCTATCACAGTTCTGTGCACAGGCCTTGCCCAAGACTTAAAAACAGCAACACTGGGCATCTCACATAACAGTGCCAGGACCAGAAACTGCCTAAAGTCCTGCTTGCTCAAGGTGCAGAGCAAAATCAAATATTCAGCTCTGATGATGAAACCTTGTATAAGAGACTCCCCAAATTGTTTATTCAGATGATGATGATGAGGAGGAGCAGGTCCTTTTTGTAGACAATCAAAACCTCTCAAACGTTATTTACGCCTTAACAAAAGCCTTAAAGCTTTGAATCATCCACTCCCACAGGCCATCAAGGCACAAAGTCCTGCCTAAAATGGCATCAGCCTCGAGACAGAAGCAAGGCTTGGATATTTTAAGAGTTTTGTCCTTCTTCATGGCAAAGCTCATTCACCTGGGCCAGAAGGTGCTCATAGACCTTGCAGGGAGTTCAGCCTTGACATGAGAAAGAAGCACCTCCCATGCCATCACAAGGAGATGACTCTCAATATGACCTAGAAAATACACTGCCTCCTCAGCGTATTCATCATACACCTTTACAGAATCAACTTGATGATGCATAAGACACCTACAATGATTAGGACATGGAGTAAGACATCTGAAAGACTAGTAGAATTATTTGCCTTGAGCAGTATTCCTTGTGCCCATCCCTCTCGGATCCCTCTCGGATCAGGTGGTATCTTCCCATGATATCCGACAAAGGACACCTTACTTATACAGGGGCAGTGAGAAGAAGAGGAGTCCTATTTTCTACTAGAGACCTTTTCTTCTCTGCAATGCAAAAATCCAGTTTTGCCAATGTCCTGCGAATGTCTCAACAAGCAAGAATATATACAAGAACCTAGCCGGTGCTAGACTATTAAAACAGAAGGTGGACAGAAACCTTTAGCCTTCCTCCGCAATGGCACATACATGTTGCAATGCCGTAATATGTTTTGTGGACACAAGAGGTCGGTGAACTGTAGGATCAGTGGTGACCTCCCACCTAACAAGTAAAGCAAGGCACAGTAGGCAAGAAAATTAATGCAGCTGCAGCAACAGAAATAGTATTTGTTTTTGTAATGATCAACCTGAAAGATACTACTTCCATATCCTAATGCATCAGGAGGACAGATGCTATCTTTGGTGTGTGGTAGGTGGCAGGCATCATCAAGCATTATCCATTTGGTATTGGTCCCACTCCAAGAGTTTTCACCAAATGCTGGTTAGTAATGACAAAACATGTATACTGCAAAGTCATACAATTAACCGAAGAGGAATTTGCTTCAACAATATCAGAGCAACACAAGCAGGCCATTCAGCTTTGGCATCTGCTGGGCTTCCCAGTAAACATGCAAAAGGCATTTCTTTGCCAAGCTAGGCAGAAAAAATCTTTCCCAGATGGCTATTGACTCTCTGAAAGTTGTGGCAGCAGTGGCAGTTGCGGGACTCAGTGTTTCAGAACACAATGCCACCTGGCCAGACGTCACATACTCTAACATTAAAAACAGTGGTGAAATTGCTGGGAATGATAGTACCATACACTCATCTGCTACTTCACACAAACTTTCACATGAGATCACTTTACAGCCAGTGGTCAAAAGCAGGGGGAACATTGGAGAATCCAGTGATGGCAAAGAGCAGTACACAGCAACCTATGCATCAAACCACTCACCAACCTTTCCAAATCCCTTTCCAATCTCTTCAAACTAGGAACCAACTGATTCCCACAAACCATACTCCTCAGAAGCTTTTGCTTCACTAGAAACATTCATAACAGTTGTTTTATATAAGTGTTAATAAGCTTAATGTTATCTGGAATGAAGGTGCAGCACTGTTGTTTTTTGAACGCATGGCAGACTCCACCCTGCTTTATAAAAAGGATATCTAGTGCAAGGCGGTTTTGCATAATTATAGCACACTAATTCTTCATTGATTTTAGTTAATGCTCCAACAGTGTTAAGAGGCAGGGCGATCAACAAGTGTTGACAATCTCCTTATTTTCACATAATTCAAAGGCACTCCAATCAATGAAATCATAGCACCAAGCAATTTGCCCAAATCTGTGCTTCACTCTTATCAAACCAATATCATTATTCGGTTTATTCACATGGTAAACCCATGGGAATATCAAAGCAAGATGGCAACTAACTACCCAATTACAAAGCAGGTTAAAATAAGCAGTCCTGCTACAAACAATAAATTCCTCTAAATATAGGTTCCTCACCAATCAAAAACTCATAATTAACCACATAACTCCTTTCACACTCACTTTCTCCCAAAAATCCATTGGACTTATGCTCTGAGATTTGAATCACACCACACGCAGTACTCCCCGCTTTTCATGTGCCAATCTCAATCGCAGTTGCACATTTGAAGTCCTTAATTTCTCTTCAGCTTCTATTTGCATCTTAACCTCCCTTGCATCCTACTAAATTCTCAAAAGTTCTACCCTTCTATCATGATACTCCTTAATAAACTCACGCTCTTCTTCTCTCATGCTACACACAAACTCATTTTTAGTCTTGTTAATATTCACGTTAGGTTGTGCAACCACTCTTAACTGTTTAGAAAAAGTTACACAATTTCCAGAGTTTTCAGATGCAGAAAGTTCTTCCAATGAAGCACTAAAGTTGGAAAATATGGAGACAGAAACTCTATTATGGAAAACACTAATAAAAACATTACAGGAGATAGAATATGAGAGGGGCAGTTGAGATTAGATTGCACCCTTTGCCTTTGAGAAAGGTAAATATGTACAGACAAAACAGTCCTTAACATTCATAATTCTAACAATCTCCTCTAATAGATTTGAATATAAATTCTCACTATAAGTATCTACACATCTAACCCTCGGTGTCAACTTCATATGTACTATGATTGTTTTTAGTAGTTAGTTAAACTTGTGGTGGTGAAGTGTAGCCAACTGGAGAAATTAAGCACAGCAATAAGCCAACTAAACTTATTAATAAATTAAATTAATCAATGAAAATACACTGAAAATTTTGCAGCACCTTTGTCTGCAGTTTGCCGTCTTCCTTTAAGAAAAAGAAAAATGAGACCACAAAACCGAACTTCTAAAACAAAAAGTAAAGAATCAGGAATCAATCTTCAATTAATTCAAATTTTTAGTTTATTAGCTCAGTCCACGAGGTACATAACAAGCAAAAATCTAGTTTAAAGTTATTCTTTTGCGGTTTAGATTTTCAGCTCCAAAATGTCATCAAAATCTTGAGACTTTTTTTCTTTATTGAGTTCAGG
Organism: Calotriton arnoldi; assembly: GCA_963921515.1. Lineage (NCBI taxonomy): Eukaryota > Metazoa > Chordata > Amphibia > Caudata > Salamandridae > Calotriton > Calotriton arnoldi. Next base: position 1,799,212 of record CAWUFW010000610.1, read on the forward strand.
TGGTTCTTCAATGTCCTCTTCAAAGAGTAACTGGCAGTAGTTTGTCAAATCATAGACTTCTACATCTAATTCTTCATCCGTAGAGACTGATGAAAGATGCATCCATTCAGATGATGTGTATTTTCTGTTTGGCACGTTCCCTCTTGTCAGTCTTTTGGCTACACATGATCCATTTTCACTACTGTCAGAGTCTACTTCAGTTGTCTCTGATTCTGACCTTTGAGTTTTCCTCTGCAACATTTTTTTTCTTCTTACTGTTTCAGGCCACTTGAGTCTTCGATGCACATTCTCATCTTCAGATTATCTTGTGACTGCTGTTGAATCTTCTTCACTCGCTACTGGATTTGTGATTTTATCAGCAACTTGACTCACTGTGAACTGCTTGCTTTCCTTTGGGAATTCTTGAAACTCGAATTTTCAGCTCTACTTTCTCACAAACTGGAGTTTTAGTTGGAGTTTGTCTCTTCTTCTTGCTCATGTTCTTGATTATCACCCTCTTGGTCCACACAGAGCACTTAAGTTTGGCACTGGATCAGTGGTTGTTGTAATCATCTCTTCTTCTGCAGTCTTCACTCTTTTCATGTGAGCAGCATGGATCCAATTTGAGATTCCAGCACTCTTCACAGCAGTGTTAGTCACAAGAATCACTTCATGGGCACCTCCATCATGGCTCCAAACATTTCTTTTGAATGTGCTTTCTCACCAGTACTCAGTCAGCAGGTTCCAACATGTAACACTGGAACTCTTTTGTTGATGGAGTTGCCACATTCACCTCATGTGATACATGCTTCACCACATCAGCCAGACCTTTACAGTAGTCAAATACAATGTCATCAGTTACCGATATAAGTGCTGCTGAAGAAATGCAGGAGATTCGCATAACCCTCCCCATCAAGACTTCATGCGAAGAGAGGCCAGTCTTTTTTCTTTTTTTGTGTGGAATACTTCTAATGCTCATCAGTACAAGTGGAAATGCATCTGGTAATTTCAAAGTTGTTGAAGGACATATTTTCGCCAGCTTGGGTTTTATAGTTCCATTCATTCGTCCCACCACCTCTGATGCTTCTGGTGTCTAACTGCAGTGGAACGTCTGATCTTTGTAAAACGGTACATAATAGCTTTAAGATTTCATTTTTTAGGTAGGTACCTCTGTCTGTCTGGGCAGTAGCCATTCCATACCTTGGAATCAATTCCCTCAACAATAGTTTGGCCATTCTCAAGCTATCACATTTTCTAGTTAGTCAGGCTTCCACCCATTTGGAGAACAAGGAGACAACTACCAAAATATATCTGAGCCCATAGCACACAGGCATCTCATTATAACCTGCCTGAAGCCTAGTCCCTCAACTTTCCTGTATGACTAATGTTCATTTTCCTTGATTCATTCTCTTGAGAAGTAATGCATTTCTGGCATAGGTCTTCTCCTACAGCTCTAAAGTGATCATAATACAAAAAACTATTCACATTATTAGTTTCATCAGTTTTTGTATCGGACTTCATTGTTCTTGACTTTTATATGATTTTTACAGTTTCAAGAGCACAGTACGCAGCCATAGTGATTGCCCATGGTGACCATGTCATCACCAGACTTATAAGCAATACACTTTACAACAGAAAATTCTTTAGGTTGCTGTAGAGCCTCTAATAAATTCAAAATGTAGGTCCAATTCCTAATCGGAGTACCAGAGGATGTTGTGAAACTGCTTTGTGACCACAGTTCCCCAAAATCATGTACCACTCCAAAACCATACTGGCTATCTGTAGATATTGTCACACTCAGTTCATTAACTAGCCAGCCAGCCAGCATGCTTTTGTCAGGGCAATCAATTCTGCAACTTGTGCTGAAGTTACATTACACAAATATGATACTTCAACAATTTCAGATATGGAACAGACTTTGTAAGTTGCTCTCTGTATACCATGTTGGTCTCTCATACAAAACCATCTACAAATAAAGTTAAAATCAAACTCAAAAGTGGAGTGTCTTTTATGTCTGGTCTTGGTTTGGTACACAATTCTGTCTCATTAATACAATCATGATCTGATTCTTGGGCTCATCACTGTTTGGAATCAGCAGCAGTGTTGTAGGATTCATGGTATTACACCTGCTAATTGAGATGTTATCAGCTGCCAATATTGTTTGCTCATGTTTTGTTAGGTGTTTGTCATATGCTGATTGTGTGTACATCTCCATAAAATCTCGGCTGAATGACAGACTAACAAAAATAAGTGTGTAACCCATCGCAATTCTTTCCCTCTGCTCTATTGCTAGACAAACAGCTACGGATTTCAGACAAAAGGAACAGCTGTGAAGATGTCCGGTTCCAAGGTAGTTTCGGTAAGTAGATTTATTAAGTAAGATGATAAGAAGAGCCCCACCAGGAGCAGCCTTCCTGCTCCTCAGCCCATCCTCCAACTGACACTACACTCATCCAACATTCCACAGAATCATCACACCAACACTCCACACACCCAGATACACAGGCTGAGCACCAGGTCTAACACAGTGGCTAGTGGATTTGATGTAGCAGAGAAGTAAGCAACAGGCAGCTTTACCCCACCTTCCTCTTGCCCAAGAACAGAGTGAGCACACCATCCTTTTCTGCAGTACAAATAAACATCCTTATTATAATCTGGCATTTCTAGAGCTGGTGCACTGTAGAATTTTCTCTGAGTTCTAGGAAAGCACTTATGCATTAATAATCAATTGGGACTGGGTCCACTAGGTCGCTGTGAGTAAGCCTTACTAATGGCTTTACACTCTGAAATGTTTGGAGTCCACTGACGACAGTATCCAACCATTCCCAAAAACATCCTTACTTCCCTCTGGGTAGTCTCCGGATCCATTATCGGGATGGTAGAAATGCGTTCTTTGGACACTTTTCTCACCCGTTTTTCAAGGTGATCTAAGTAAATCACTTTTCTTTGACAATAGTGCATTTTTGTCAGTGGCACCCTATGCCCATTGTCAGCAAGATGGTTCAAGAGTGTTATTGTATCCAACTTGTAATTTTCTATTGTTTTGGAAGTGACTATCATGCCGGCAATATACTGCACCAGCACTGAGTTACAAGGCAGTTGCAGACTTTATAAATCTTTCTTCAGGATCTGACTGAAGATTAAGGGACTTTCTGTTAACCCCTGTGGGATTCAACACTAAACAAGGACTTTATTGAGAAATCTGAATGCAAACTGATATTGGCTGTCCTCTTGAAAAGAAATGGAGAAACACGCTTGGCACAAGTTGATGACTGTGTACCATTTTGGATCTGCAGGAATCTGAAACAATATCACAACAGGATTTGGTACCACCGGACAACCTTTGACTACAATTTTATTTACTTTCCTAGAATATTGGCCCACCCTCCATTTGCCACTATGTTTTTGAATGCCTATCTCAAAAGTTACAAGGACTACAAAGCACCTCTTGTTGAATTACCTGTTCACTGATTTTTCTATGACAGGCTTTATTTCTTCTTCTTCTGCTTCTCTAGAATTGACAGTCTTAGGGTAAAGTGCACCTGGTTTTAACTGGCTCTGCACTTTTAATTAGTCCAATTTATTTACCTGTAAAATCCCCCACCTTTTCTTTAACTGTATGTCTCAAATCAAGAGGCAGTTCATCTTTTGTAAGACCTGGAAACAACTGAACTTTTTAGTCTTGTGATTTTATTTTAATTGAATTGAATTTTGACACCATCCAGTGTACAATAGATCACACAACTCGTCTTGCATAACAAATCCCTGCCAAACAAATTAACAGGACTTGAATCACACAATATGAATTGGTGATCACTTTCAATAGAGCCAATTTTTACAGGGACATTTTATAAAACCTGACTAGTAATTTGCTTATTACTTTTTCCTACAACTTGGACTTCTTTTCCCGAGAGGGGTAGCTTTGGAACAAACCGTGGAGCAGGTAGCACCAGTATCAATCAGGAGTGAACTCTGGGACTGCACCAAGTATGCAATCCTCCCCCTCCCCAAGTACCTTCATTGCAAATTAACTGCATTCAGTGTAATCTGGGGAAATCCACTATTTAAAATCAAAGGATTCTGTTGAAACCCTAAATTCTGGTAATGAGGCATCTTGTATTGTATCTTTCGCTGCAACAGTGGCGCTACAGGCATATTCATATGAAATTGCCCATGACTGCAGATTTTGCATAGGTGTCTATTGGGCTGGGGCAGTCAACTGTGTCATGTTAAACATTTTGCTGCATTTGAGGAACAAAATCATTTTGAAATTGATATGTATTCTGTCTGCATTCGTGCTTCCAGTGACCAATTTTCCCACAGATTTTACAAGCAGGACTTTTTTTTTTTTTAAACAATGTTGATGTTCACATTCATTCCAAAATTATTCACAATTCCTCTAACTCTGCCTTGTGGAACCACAATACCAATTTCCTTGCACACTAATCTCCTTGCATTCCAAGATTCAAATTTGCACCAGAATCTGCAGACGGTGCAATATCCATATTCAAATTCATCCTTCGATTTTTGCAACTCTGAAACTGCTTTGTTTTTGCAACCATCAACTTCTCCTTAATCTTTTTCTGCATAGCATCGGTACAGTCACTGCAATATTTGGCATACTTGAGCATCTCATCAATATCTTAGTCTGCCAAGACATCTCACACTGCTTAATATGAGAACTCAAATCCAAAAGGAAAGTCGATAATAATCCGCTAACTACTTCATTTGATGGATCTTCTACCCCCTGTACTCTCTATGGATCGGCATAAGCCCCTCATAGTATGTATGCACTGTATCTCATCTCTTGCGATGCTCATGATTTGCACTCAATTAACCTCTTTCTTTGATACCTTTTGCTTTAAATGCTCTACCAATGCAATGTATTTCTCCATTACAAGTGGATCAGGACCATTTTTAGGCACCACTCTTTGCGTTTCCTCTGTTGGAGAAGTAAGAGCTGCTTAGCATTCACTCTACAAATCTTTAGGAACAGTAATTTCAAACAATATGTTCAGATCCACCCAAAGCATTTTCTAAATGATCACTAGCCTTTCAACTTCTGTGTACCACTTATCTGATTCCTCTCCAAGTTTTAAAAAATTTGTCATAAATGCATAAAGATCAGACCTAGTCCAAGGCACATGTAAATATGCTCCTCCATGAACTCGCAAAGGGAATTCTATCACAGCAGTTTACTTTTCAGGCTCACTCATGCCTTCATTAACTTTCTTTTCAGAATCATTTTTTCCTTTTAGTATAACTCTTATAACTCTTTCTTATATTTATCTCTGTACTTTCTCAAATATCTCAAATCTTTGATGTAATCAATTAACTCACTGATATATGCTCACAGAGACAATAAACTGATATTCTTTATTTCAGTTTCACTCAAATCCATTCTAAAGTTTCCACACAAATTCTTCTTTTGATGCATATCTGTCACACTCTTCTGCTACTTTCTCAAGTCTGTCATGTGCTTCACACGCACATCTAACTGCTTCTTTGATCAAATATTTCAATTCATCTAAATTGTATAAGAGAAGTCTTTCTATATTAATTGTACTTTGTAAAATTTCTGTCAACTCAATTTTCAAATTAGCAATATTAATTTCTCTCCTTTCTCATTCAGTTGGTTGTGGTGTAGTGATAACATCCTTAACTGGAACTATTGTATCAACTGCAGTTGTAATTCCACTAGGACCAGGTAAAGCTAATAATGCATTATCAGGCAGAGCCCTCCCACTACTGGGTGCTTTTATTACATGTGCACCCATGCTCAGCCCTCCTGCACCCATATAACATACTGGCAGTCGTGTATCTGTGTATCATCAGTGTAAGCAGAAGATCTAGAATCTAGTATATTATTTCAGAAATTATCCTCCTTGTTAGAAATATTTTCAGAGTTTTCCTTGTCTCTTTTAATTTTTTTATTTTTAGACTCATCAGATTTATTCCCAATTTCCTTTTTGTCTACCTCGCTAATTATTGCAGGAAACACATTAACACCTTGCATTGTGTCCTCTTCATTTGATTTTCTCTGCATGCCCCACTTGGCTTACTACCATTGACTCACTGTATTTGTTACCTGTTTCCTCATTATGTTGCTTTCCTTCTCAATGGCCCGTCATCCCATTCATTTAATGTCTCAAACAGTGTAGGTCCAGGTTGCGGTTTTCTCACACACACATCACATGCTGTAGATATTTGAGCTGTCTGACATCAAAGGTACCCTCTAAAGGAAATTGCAAGTTCTTGTCACCAGTTGTATTCTTATGCCAGTCTTTTCAGCACACACATGTATAAAAACCCACGTCCTCCATCATTTCGATTGCAGGGGAATCCACAGGAGAAATGTTTTCACCTTCCTTCATAGGAACACTACAATCTTCAAGCTTTTTCAATCCAGCACCCATTTCTTCTGATAAATTATATACCAAACATGCAAAAATAAATAAACAATCAGCCAATCACAGCGTGGCTATTGCAAAGGTCAGCGCAAAACCAAAGGGGATGATGGACGGAGTGTTGAACATTCCAAGCACTCACCCCCCAGTCAACTGATCTGGGTTTAATCCATCATTCTTTAGCTCACTCCGCCACCCCAGTTCAGACATGGCCATATGCAAATCAGTCTGACCCTGTGCCTCATGGGAACAGTCCAGTCCGAACTGCCAAGCCATGTCTTCCCTGTACCGGAAACAAGGATCCTGGGACCGGTTTCTGGCTTACAGCCGTCATCAGCCAGGCTATCTTGAATCCAGTGGCAAAGTGAGCAAGGGACCCACGTCTGGGCATACCCTGCCAACTTAGGGCGAACATAGCAAAACCAAAGGGGATGATGGACGGAGTGTTGAACATTGCAAGCACTCACCCCCAGTCAACTGATCTGGGTTTAATCCATCATCATTCTTTGGCTCACTCCGCCACCCCAGTTCAGACATGGCCATATGCAAATCAGTCTGACCCTGTGCCTCATGGGAACAGTCCAGCCCGAACTGCCAAGCCATGTCTTCCCTGGACCGGAAACAAGCATCCTGGGACCGGTTTCTGGCTTACCTTTGGTTTTGCTATTGCAAAGGTCAAACAATCACAGCATGACCTACAGCAGCAACCGACGGTGACAATCAATTGCAATGTGACTTCTCTGTGAACTAAATCAATACAATACCTTCAACTGCAGCAAATCCCTCATATAAAAAATCAATCTTGTCCACTTATCCTAATAAAGTGGAAGGAGAAATTTCAATCTCACGAAATAGAAGAAATTGGTATTCTTTCAATATTATCGATTATACCAAAGCAGATTCACGACCAGCGGCAATCCATTCCTAAATAAAACGGCATGTTTACTCCTGTGCATCAAACCATAAACAAACACCAATCTAATTCTAATTGGAAAACATCCAACTCCAAGTTCTTATTAATGTGGAAGTCCCTATCTCAGTATGTATGTTGCGCCTCACAAAATACACAACCACTTTGCAGACACATTCAACAATATATCTTGAGATCTTGGATTCTGCCAAATCAGGTTACCTTTCTAACAAATAACACAAACAGAAATATCATCCTCTTTTCACTCAAACGAACGCAATAACAAACCTTAATTCTCTAACGGACAAATACAGAGGAATCATCAAAATCATAGTAATGAAACCACCCAATGAACTGCAAATTAAGAGCACATGCAGTGTAATTCATGACGCCATACATATTCACACTCTCGAACTACAAAACCCGTAGTCTACTTGCAAAATGCCACCGTCACGCACAATGTATTCTGTCCTATTAATATTTAATCTCCTTTACTAAGGAGCTACTCTGGAAAACCACATATAATCCAATGTAGGTCTGGTCATGAAAATCTGGAATGCTGACAGATTGCAGAACAAGGACAAAAGTATCTTATCTTTAATCTGTTCCCTGTACAGGCCACCAAAAACTGTAGGCACTATCTCTTAGAAAATCTGCACAATAGTCATAGCACCCATCGCAGGGTAAGGACTGTGTTGTCCTCAAGAATATATGAGGTAATGTGTCCCTAGTGAGAAGTTTCATAACAGCATAGCAAAATACAGTCAATAATATAGACTGACTCAAAATGGGAGTTCAAGATCGAAATATTTGGAAACCATGAAGGTTTATTAAAATAGTAAAGTGCATAAACAGAAAACAAAAATATAGTCAGGTTCAAATAATCAGTCATAACGCATAGGAATCAAATTGTCATAAAGACACTTTGGGCCCGATTTTGATGTCGGGCGGAAAGCCATCCGCCAGCTTGTCACAGGCTTTCCACCCAACATCGATGGTTTCCCTCTGACCACCGAATTACAATGCCAGCAGTCGGAGAAAAACCAGCAGGGGGATTCTGCTGCGCTGAGCCCGTTGGATCGTCGGCAGCCATCATATTCCCACGATGACAGTGGAGCCAGCCTCGGCTCCTCCGTCGGGATTAGGCTGGCACTTTCCCACAGCCTTTCCATGTCGGCCATTCCGACATGGAAAGGCTGTCGGAAAGTGACTTTGGGGGCCCCCTAGCAGGGCCCTCTTACTCCCTGGCCCTCCTCCATAGGGCCTGGGGGCCACCTATGGTGACCCCCTAAACATCCCTGCACCGTGTGGCAGGCACCGCATGGTGCCTGTCACATGGTGCGGGGATGTTTACCAACATCCCTTTTTCAATGGCCGCTTGTGCTGCGGGCCTTTTCCGCCCGCCGAACAAGCTGCCATTGAAAAATTGATGTTTCCGACTGCCCATAGGGCGGTAGCATCCAAATTCTGCGGTTGGAACCGCCGACCTATGGTCTGGCGGTTCTAGTCCGCAGCGCGTCCGACCGGCATCGTATTCTTCCCCTTTGTATTTATGGTAGATGTGGCAATAAGCAAAATCTGGAAAACAGACTTAGTCCAAAGTGTACAGCAAATTGACAGAGAATCAAGTAGCATCCCTAGTAGAGACCCAAAAAGAGCTGGCTCGCCTTGAAATTCAGAGGTTTGTATAGTAAATTTCACTATAGAAAGTAACAAGAAATTAACTGTCAGTGTTGTGTGAATAAATGTACCGGTATTACAACAAATCACAGTTTAACACTATAAAATGTCATATAATTCTACCATCTTAGCACTATCCTGCTTTATGAATAATAAATTGGCCCTTCTGACCTGTCAATTGAGGTATCAGAACTAACTAGTTAAATAAACAATGAAAATACTCAGAAGTGAATGGAATACATTGTACAAGCAGGAAGAGCCTTGAAAATAATTATTATTATTAGTTAGCATTTCTAGAGTGCATAGCTACCCAGAGGCATCCCAGCGCTAGCAGCATGGCAGAAAAAGGAGTGTGGCTTACAGATTGAGGTTTTGGAATAACCAGGTTTTCAGGTGCTTTCCGAAGGTGAGAAGATGTGTCTCTGAACGTAGCTGCAGGGGGAGTGTGTTCCAGAGCTTAGCTGTGCTGTAAGAGATCTACCCTCACTACGCATCCTCTGGGTTTTGGGGATGACGGCGAGGCTCATGCTTGCGGAGCGGAGGGATTTCCTGGGATTTCCTGGGATTTCCTGGGAATGGTAGAAGGTAATGAGGGACTTAAAAATAGACGGACCTTTGCCCATCAGGGTTTTATGAGCTATACAGAGGGATTTGAATTTAATCCTTTCCAAAATGGGCAGCCAGTGTAGGGTCCTCAGGCATGGCTTTGCCGATTGAGTTCTAGGAATTCCAAGCAGCATCCTAGCGGCACAATTCTGGGCCACTTGGAGTTTCCTAATAGTGGATTTGAGCGCACCCAGGTACAATGAATTACCATAGTCCAGGCGCGAGAGAACCAGAGCCTGGACCATAGTTCTCCTAGCCCCCATGGGGAGGAGGGGAAGAATTTTCCTCAACATTCTGAGGATGCCATAACACGTACCGGCCACTTCCACCGCTTGTTGATCACATTTTTATGATTTGTCAAGCCACACCCCCAGACTTTTAATCTTAGGCTTTGGGGTGGGTGCATGTCCCAGACATGTTGGCCATTGCAATTTGAGGTCCGCGTTGGGTGGGTTGCCCAGATACATTAGTTCAGATTTGTCACCATTAAGCCTAAGGCAAGAGTGTTGCATCCATGTTGCTACCTTCTCCAGGCAGAATTCTAGGTCAGAGGGAGCGTTGTGCGGGTGATTTAGAGAGACCACTAGCTGGGTATCATCCGCATAGGTGATAATTTTTATCCCGAATGGCAGGACAATATCTGCCAGCGGCCTCATATACACGTTAAATAAGGTAGGACTCTGGGAAGTTCCCTGAGGAACTCCATACCTAAGAGGTAGACACCTCGAGGTAGATTCTCCCACAAATACTTGGAAAGTTCTGCCACTGAGGTATGATTGGATCCATGCAATTGCTTCCCCCGACACTCCTACACTCCTAAGCCTATTAAGGAGGATATCAAAATTGACAGTGTCGAACGCTGCACTTAGGTCGAGGAGAATAATGGCTACTGCTCCTCCCTGGTCGATTATCTTTTTTGATTCCTCCACTACGGTGATGAGTGCTGGTTCCGTTCCGAGAAGGGGTCGGAAACCGGTCTGAGAGTGGTGTAGGAGATTATGGGACTCTAAGAAAGCCGAGAGGATAGAGTTGACATGTTTTTCCAGGATCTTACAAACCATTGGTAGCAGAGATATTGGACGATAAGGGTTTAGGCTCGGTTTCTTCAGTAGAGCTCTCACCATAGCATGTTTCCAGGAGGGAGGAACCTGGCCGTTGGTGATAGAAAGATTCATGACTTCCAGTATTACTGGAAGCACCACCTCTTTGACCTTGCGCAGCTGGTGAGGGGTGGTTGCGTCACACAGGGAGCCCGATTATATCTGATCAAAGATTTTTAAGAGCGTGTCCTGGTCTAGAAGTGTGAATTTCTCCAAGGGGTACAAAATGGAGTCTGGAGGCCTGGTGGTATCGGCATGATCAATGAAAAGGGCTGGGACGGGAGGGTCACTAGGACAAGGAGAGGCAGGGCAAGTGTTGTAGATGGCTTGAATTTTTCCCTGAAAATAATCTGCGAATTCATTGCACCGATCGGTGGAGATAGTGGTCAGGGTTTCGGGGGCTGGGAGCTCTAGCAGAGTCTTTGCTATGCGGAAGATTTCTCTGGGGGTATTAACAGCAGAAGTGATTTTTGCTTCATAATAGAGAGCCTGGGCTTTTTTAATTTCCACTTGATAGCATTTTATAGACTTTCTATAATCCCTTTTACTAATCTCACTATAATCCTTCCTCCATTTCCTTTCCTGACGTTTACAAGCCTGTTTGAGCGCTCTGAGCTGGGGTGAGTACCACGGCGTTGTCCTCACTCTCAACCTGAGGGGGATCTCTTTGACAGGAATCACTTTGTCCAGTGAGGATTCTATCCAGTGGGAGAATTTTCCTGATGATGAGGTGGGGTTAGAGTCTAAGATGGGTTTGGAGCTCTTCAATGCGCTAGACCATGACTCTATGGACAGTTTTGCCCAGGGGCGGTCTTTCCTGATCCTGATTTCCGTGGGATTGCGTAGCATTACAGATTTTAAGAGAATGGGAATCAGTGAGTGATCCGACCAAGGCAGGGGAATTTGAGTCCCGACCGACAACAAATTGTTGTTGGTAAATACAGGGTCGAGTGTATGGCCTTTGATATGTGTAGGGCCTGTCACTTTTTGCTTCCGTAGGATAGCTGATAGGTCTTGGGAAAGTTCCAAGGCCTCTGTTATTTTTGTCATCAAAGTGTAGGTTGAAATCTCCCAACAGGGTGATGTTGCTGGATGAGCTTGCTAATGACGCTGCCACTTCCGGGAGAGAGTTGATAAATTGCCCCACCCTTCCCGCGGTGCGATATATAAGTACTCCCGGGAAGGAGCACGTTGCCAATAATGAAATAGAAAAGAACAGACTTTCACAATCGGATACGGGGTTTGGCTCAACCCGACACTTAAAAAACTCTTTAAATATGACTGCGATACCGCCCCCTTTCTTCTTCTCGCGATCTCTACGCTGGATGCTATAACCTGGAGGTAGAGTTTGAATCACCGAGCCTAACATGTATCTAAGGAGTTTTGCGAGAATCGTATCATTTCATAATTAACAGTGCACATGTTGCTGCATGCGGTGTCGATGAGAAATATAAACACACAATGAATGAAAAGTGCTTTTAACCCCACAGTCGAGATGATCATAGCAGATAAGGGTATCTTTACTCCTTGGATGTAGAACAAAACACCTATCAATATCACTCATGCCCTAATCACTGTGAAGTTCATCTCATCAGTTTCATAAAACTTTATTTTGTGTGCCTGAGGCACGCATATAAAATGCAATACAAATAAAACAACATATTTACATACATACAAACTATTAAAATAACATGGCTCTATGACAGAGAACAGCAGAGTTTAATAATGCACCTACGGTGGGACATGCAAATTCACTGGAAAGCCTCTGTTAAAACATAAAGCAACCTTGCATTGTTTAATACTGTACTATTGCGTTATAGGTATTAAGAATCATCTGGTAAATCTAACAAAAAATGTACAAAAAAAAGTGAAATGCAGTAAACTCTGATCAGATATCTTATCGCAACGACACAAACAAATGCTGGCAGAACTGAATTGACTCAAAAGAAAATATGAAAGACTCCGTACAGTGCCAGTCCTAAAACCGCAAAGTAAAGCATACTCTGTGCCCAGAAACTAAGGACAAATATGGCTCAATAGTCATACAAGATTGATTAGTCACATACTGTCCTATGATGCATTTAAACTCAATTTCTTCTCTATCAGAAAGCAGTTGTTTGATCAAACAATCTTTAATCCATGCTTTATCCTTTTCTTTGGTTGTTAAAGGTTTATCAAATAACAGTGGGCATCTCGATCTGCTTAAATTAAGTTTAACGTATCGTAGCCAAGGTATGGACAGCCCTTTCTCACAAGACAAACAGTCCATGAAGATTAAGTGGTTTAAAGTGTGATGTGTGTCCGTCCAAACAGAAATCCAAAGAAATAACAAAGCTAACTTGATAAGATGCTCTAAGTACTTTAAACCAAGCTCCTCATGGCACATACAGTGTGGATTGCTAGGGGGTGCAGACAAAATATGTCTGCAAAAACGATTCTCTTCTAGCTGCAAAGAACATTTGTCATCACCCCACAACCCAGCCCCATATGTAGCAATTGATAAATTGGCAATGATAGATTTCCAACAAGGGAATCGTAGGTTTCCCCCGGGCTTAGATGGTCATTTTTCCAGCAAACCCACAAAATGGAGGAATTTCTGACGTCTTATGCCAATGTTAGTCTTCCACGCAAAGCTCAATAACTAATCCTAAGCAAGGAATATTGGAAATCTTTACTAAAGGGTTGTTATAAATAGAAAATTTTGCAATTATGAGCGACCAGCAACGTAAGATATAATTTTTGACTTAAAAACAAATTGTACCCAAGTCTTAACTAGACATGAAATCAGTAAAAAAAAAAAAAAACACTAAATTCCGCTGGGCCCTTGGCGTGGGAGCCAGTAACACCAGGTCATCAGCATATAACATCATGGCTACTGAGGTATTTTTGACCAATGGGCATCCGTGTATCATTCCAATAAATAGTAATTAATAATATTGATATTTAAAATACATAGTAAAGGGGCCAAAATGCACCCTTGAGGTACTCCGTTTTGTAATCTAAATGATTCTGTGAGTACCGTACTGGGTCCAAACCTCACCTTCTCATTAGCATGCAGATTTGCCAAAAAAAGTGACAAGTGCTTGATCAAGACCCATCTCTAATAAAAGGTGCCAAAGTTTGGATTAATTGGAGAACATCGGTGGCACTGGGAGAAACATCTATCTACGAGTCTTCAGAACACCTGGTGACGGCAGAGGCGAGCCGGTGGGACCATTGGTGACATCCACCTTTGGGGTCTCACGGGAGACTGGAAGGTGAGACTGCTCGGACGTCCTGAAGAAGAGGATCCGACCACTCCACACCCGACAGTGGCGACCCAGGGGCAAAGGCCTCAGGGACGCCGGTGAGAGTGGGTCCCGCCACGAGAGATGGATCCACAGCCGCTCTCCTGCATGTCCAGGGAGGACGAAGATCTTGTGCGAAATGGTAGGAGCCAACAACTACCCTTCAGTTGGAGCTAAGGACGTAAAGGTGGGACTCGTAGCGATTCCTCCACACATCCCCAGGGTGCGTTGGAGCGACACAGCGAAAGGCACCAGTCCAGTGGAAGCCTGGTGAGGAGGGCCTCCAGGACATCCCGTGAGAGGGGAACACCTGCGAGAGGGGCATCCTAGTGAGAGGGATGTCCTGTGACTACTCCACCATTTGTAGAGGAAAGCAAGACTGCTGGTGCGGAGAAACCACGACAACCAGGACTGATTGGTGGAAAGCAACATCCATCTGATCCACCATCACTCTACCTGTTTCGTCACCACGAGAGCGATGCCAAGAAAGACTGTGAACAACTTCCATGCACAGAGTCGAATGGAGACCGGACCCGCAGAGCACCCATGAACTGTGCCAAAGAGAACTGGTGGTCCCAGCTGCCGTTGTACCATCATCTTTATTTTGCAAGCAGCTAAATAGACTCCTTGAAAGTTTTCTGTTATCATGTTTTATTTTGTTACAGTATCTCCCACAGGTTGGACTCTACTGTTTCCCGTTTTGAATAAAGTTTGGGAGGGATGTAGTGATCTGCTGATCACTGGTCTAGTTGTTATAATGCACCAGCCACTCCCAGAGGGCTGGCTTACACCCTACCCCCATCCAGCACAGGCGTCACTGGACATGTGACCCTGCCAATAAAAGGGGCCGGGCGCACGTGCCCTGGGCCAGTTCTACCCACTAAAAAAAAAAAAGTTTGGATTAATTGACTTATCAAAAGGCACTAGATAGGTCCATAAATGCGAAGTGTAAGTTGCAGACTTTTGCAATGGTGTACTTGCCGATAGTTACATTCAAATTGAAGCATTGCTCTAAAGTCACCTTGCTGTGGTGCCCTACGCCAAAGTGAAAGGGCAATACAGTGAATTCCTGCCCTTTCTCCCTCTGCCGGTGCTGTTTCGGCAACCTAGCACTAACGTAGGCACCCTTTGTGCAAGGGTGCCTCCATTGCATGCACCTTCCTGTACAGAAACAATACTAAGAAGAGTGTTTCTCTTTCTATGTGTGCTGCAGAATTCAGCACATTAAGAAAGAGGACAAAACAAGGAGGAATAAAGATATTTCTCCTCATTACGACTCGGGAGGCGTAAGGATTTTCCCATCCATGGGTGTTGCATGGAAACACCCTCCGCAACGCCCATGGAACGCCCTCTGAGCGCAGAGTAAGGAAGTGACCTATTGAGCAGATCAAAGAAGCAGCACCTTGAGACCCTCACGGGTGAGTAGCGCGCTTACAATTCCCTGATTGATTGATTGAATGTCCAAATGAACTTGCACAATGGAGAAATACCCCATGTTAAACCTTTTATGTTCCAGATGCACTACTACCTTTTCACTCAGCCATCTTCCTATTGATCCAGATGCCTCAGAGGGCCAACAGGTCGACTACAACACTACTTCTTGCATTAATCATTACAATATCTTCCTCTGAAACTTCAGCCATCAGACTTCAGTAAGTGTAACTTTCGCTTCTTTGGGAACCATCTCGCTCTTGTCCATACTTAATTTAACAGTGATTTCGGTTGAAGGCACTTCAGATCTCACTCATGTTGAGTCCTGGCGGACCTTTGACCAGGGTCTGGTGACAGTGACTTTATATGTGGAGTGAAGTAGTCAAGCTGTTGCTGGGTCAGATCCAGCATTTCAAAAAACACTTTTGATTGCTAGTCTTCTAGAATGCCTCTTGTTCCGCGGACAAGGTCTGTTGCCTTCAAATTCCATCACTGAATCCAAAATCAAAGAGAAAACTGGACTAGTGAGCAATTACTACGCAGATAGAAGAAAACTTTAGTTTCTTGGAGGAGAAAAATCTGAAGCCAGCAAAAACTCTAAGAATTCAAGCAGATCAAATAAGCTGAAAAACCAGCAGATAAAATGGAACATTATGAAGAAGCAGGAGGACAGGAGCCTTCTGGAGGGAGTAACAAGCTGGAAAGATCGACGTTGCAAAGCAGCTAGCCGAATGCACTGTCTTCGTTTTTATGCTGGAATTAATTAGACCTGGAACAGGAACCAGAAACACATGATGGACTTAATCTCCATATTGGATTGGGATGGACGTTTCAGAGGGATGTTAGAAAATACAGTAAAGCCAAAGTAATTCCTGGCATGGAGCCAAAGGATTACTAAAAGGAAGGATCAGGATCAAACTTTATTAAGAGCAACAGAAGCCACCAGCTGTGTGCGACCACGAACATACGGTCAAAAAATTAACATGTCCAACTGCGTTGAAGCAACCACACCCAACAAGTTGCCTAGTGCTTAATTTGAGCTGGTGGCTCCGGTGTGCAGCACCGGCACTTAATTATCATCGCTGGCACTTTTCATGAGCACCAGTTAAGGACACATTCATTTATGGTAGACACAGGGAGACCAGTGCTTAATTTGTAAAATATTAAGTGCCAGGGCTCTGACCAGGAGTCCACTGCAGCTTGCACCACCCATCGCCCCTGTCATCGCTGCCAAAATCAACTACTAACCATCTCTCTCGTATGTAAATGCGACAGTTCAGATTATTCCAGGTCCCCAAAGCTAAAGGAATGGCTGGGGAGGCAGGTATTAGCAATTTTAATGTATATTGTTTTCCTAAACAACTGTTATACTGCTCATCTCTAAATTACATGAGCTGTGCCACCTTGTGGCAGACTGCCCTAAGTGTGGTGTTGACAATTAGGTGCTGGTGCCGGGCACCGGAAACCAATTAAGTGCCGGTGCTCAGCACCGGAAAGCACCGGCTCAAATTAAGCACTGAGGGAGACTATGTAATTTGCCCAGAATCACAGGATGTTGAGCCGACTCAAAGACTTGAACCTGGTTCCCCAGCTCTGAAGTTGGCAGCTCTGGCCATTACGCCATATCTTTTCACCACTTTCATGGCTAGTAGTTGGTTGTGCTTTAGGCGGAACTAACCGGAAAAATGAGCTGGTGCAAGCTGCCTCCTTATGAGAGCCCAGGTGCTTTTTTTTTTTTTAACAATTTAAACACTGCATTTGCGTACCAGGAGATGCTAATTTGCAGGGCTTCTGAGTAAGCTGACAAAGACGCCACCAAATGCAGTAAATTCAGGTGTCAACATAGACAAAAAAGGGAAAAACCTTGGCCCTGTAGTTTTTCTTTTTACAAAATGTGATAGTCTGCTCCCCCAGGGGAAACGGGTTTACCTGAATTTCTGTGAAAAAATGTTGAATCAAATGGGGAGTGTGATGCTGAGAATCAGGTTCCCACAAACATTTAGAAGAAGGGTATCCCTTCCAATCTATATAAAACTGAAGGATGCCCCTATGAATGCAAAAAATATTTACAGTGTTGATTTCAGCACTTACTGGCCCCATCAGAAAATGAGAAATTACAGGGAAAACTGGACCCAAAATTACCAATTTCACTGATAATTCCTCATTTCTAAGAGCAACCTCATGGCCCCACTTGTAATGGCCAGGATTTTCCCTATCCATGAGTTGCAGTTACTGTGGGCCATTTTCCAGGCCACTATTATGAAGGGCCATAATTAAAGTGTGTGGCTTTAAACAAGAAACATGAAAGGAAGGATGAAACTTCTACGAGGGTGGCAATCTTAACCTAATAGTCACTGGATTAATATTGAGAGACAGAAAATGGTCCATAGAATCTTAGCCTTAATTCATAAGTTAATCGAAGAATCAATGTCTTTAAAAGGGAGCCCCACTTATACATTGGTATAGTTCTTCAGTTTTTATTGATCTGCCTGCTCTGCACATTTTCAGCCTTTTCTGTTGTTTTCCGGTTTTGATATTATTTCTAAGAGATCATGGAAAGCTGGAACTGCTATATCAAAATTGAAAAAGAAAGACAAAAAGCCTTGGGGCTAAAATCTATAAAATTCAACAACAAAAAATAACAGACTATCTACCATAGCAGAATAAACTAATTAAGTAAACTCAGCTGTTGGTAACAGGACGAAAGAGCTTAATACATTTTCAATTTTTGAATTAAGGACCTTTACCTGAAACTATCTTAGACGGAAGGCCATGAAGTTGAAGAATTTCAGAAAAACATACATTTGCCATTTGGGTGACTATGGGAATGTTGCTTAAGAGTGTAAAATGAGCCACATTAGTAAAATTATCCATGGTAACCATAACAGTAGTACAGCCCTCAGAAGGTTGTATGTCTATAATAAGATCAATAGATCTGAACTCCGAAAGTCAAACTCGTCTTTATAAAGGTTGTAAAAACAAAACTCCCTTTTTAGAAGCAATTTTGGCTTGATAATGTTGGTGCTTTTTAACCCCTTCGCTGCTAGGCCTTTCCCCCCCCCCCCTGTGCTAAGCCGTTTTTGGGCTATTTGGGGTAGTTCGCGCTTAGGCCCCTGTAACGTTTTGACCACATAAGGTATCCACGCCAAATTTGTGTCCTTTTCTTGCAACATCATGGGGATTCTAAAGATACCCAGGGTTTGTGGATTCCCTTGGAGGGGACCCAGAAATTAGCCAAAATACAGCAAAACTTTTTTTTTTTTTTTTGTGAAAAATGGGGAAAAAGTGCTGCAAATGAAAGCATCTGGTTTTTTCCCTGCAAATGGTATCAACAAAGGGTTTGTGGGGCTGAAATCACAATTTTCCCAGCTTTCAGGAACAATCAGACTTTTGTCAGAAAACCAACATTTTTTACACAGTTTTGGCATTTTACTGGGATATAGCCTATTTTTGCTATTTTTTGTGCTTTTAACCTTCTTCCAGTTAATGGTAGAAATGGGTATGAAAGCAATAATGAAAAGCTATACATTTTAGAAAAGTAGACAAAATTCTGAATTCAGCAAGGGGGTCATTTGTGTAGATCCTTCAAGGTTTCTTTATAGAAACTAACAGTTAAATATAGGAAAAATTGAAAATTAGTTGAAAAAAACAGCCATTTGTGCCAACGTTTTCACCTGTAACTTCTACTATTTGTGACAGCTGTTTGAAAGCAATATACCGTTACATCTGCTGGACCTTTCTGGTTGTGGGGCTAGGTAGGACTTGTAGGTTCACCAAGAACCTGACGAACCCAGAGCCAATAACTGAGCAGGGTCTTGCAATGGTTTTTCATTATGTACCGGGTATATAGCAATTAATTTGGGAAAATATATACATGGAAAAATCGGTATGAAAGACACCTATGTATTTTTGAAATTGGAACAAAATATAGAGTTTAGAAACAGTAGATATTTGCACATTTCCGAAATTGTGAGTACCCATACTAGCATGAGAATTATAGCTCATTTTTCAAAATAACTTTTTTTTTACACATTGTCTTTCATTTAGACGGCAGAAATGCATTGAAAGTCAATAGGTAATAACAGTTGCTCTACAATTCTGTGTTACCCTAAGTCTCCTGATAAAAATGGTACCTCACTTGTGTGGTTAGGCCCAGTGCTCGTGACAGGAAACGGCCCAAAACGCAACGTGGACACACTTTATTTTTACAGTGAAAACTGACTCTTTTTTTCAAAGTGCCTAGCTGTAGATTTTGAACCCTAGCTCTGCCGGCACCTAGGGAAACCTAGCAAACCTATACATTTTTGAAAACTAGACACCCAGGGGAATCCAGGATGGGGTGACCTGAGTGGCTCTCACCAGTTTCTGTTACCCAGAATCCCTTGCAAACCTAAACATTTGTCCAAAAAAACACATTTTCCTCACATTTCTGTGGTGGAAAGTTCTGGAATCTGCATGGATCCACAAAATTCCACCAACCCTGCGTTCCCCATAGTCTTCCGAGAAAAATGGTACCTCACTTGTGTGGGTAGGCCTAGTGCCTGCGACAGGAAACGGCCCAAACATCAACGTGGACACACCACATTTTCACAGTGAAAACGGACCCTTTTTTTGCAAAGTGCCTAGCTGTAGATTTTGAACCCTAGCTCTGCCGGCACCTAGGGAAACCTATCAAACCTATACATTTTTGAAAACTAGACACCCAGGGGAATCCAGGATGGGGTGACCTGAGTGGCTCTCACCAGGTTCTGTTACCCAGAATCCCTTGCAAACCTAAACATTTGTCCAAAAAAAACACATTTTCCTCACATTTCTGTGGTGGAAAGGTCTGGAATCTGCGTGGATCCACAAAATTCCACCCACCCCGCGTTTTCCAAAGTCTTCAGAGAAAAATGGTACCTCACTTGTGTGGGTGGTCAAGTACCCGCGACAGGCAAGGGCCCAAAACCTACTGAGGCGACATCAAAATTACCTATCGCAAAACAACCTGATTTGCAAGGGGGGTCCCATGAGTTTTTGGCCCCGGGCTCGGCGGCCATCTAGGGAAACCTACAAAACCCACACATTTCTGAAAACTAGACACCCGGGGGAGTCCAGCGAGGTATGGCTTGCGTGGGTCCCCTAACATTTTCCTACCCAGAATCCCCTGCAAACCTCAAATTTAGCTGAAAAATTCACTTTTTTCTCAAATTTCTGTGTGGCATAGTTCTGGAATCTGCGTGGATCCACTAATTTCCTACTACCCAGCGTTCCCCCCAGGTCTCCCGATAAAAATGGTACCTCACTCGCGTGGGTGGGTCCAGAACCCGCGACAGGCAAGGGCCCAAAACCTATTGAGGCGACATCAAAATTACCTATCACAAAACAACCTGGTTTTGCAAGGGGGTCCCATGAGTTTTGGCCCCGGGCTCGGCGGCCATCTAGGGAAACCTACCAAACCCACACATTTCTGAAAACTAGACACCCGGGGAGTCCAGCGAGGTATGGCTTGCGTGGGTCCCCCAACATTTTCCTACCCAGAATCCCCTGCAAACCCCAAATTTAGCTGAAAAATTCACTTTTTTCTCAAATTTCTGTGTGGGAAAGTTCTGGAATCTGTGTGGATCCACTAATTTCCTACCACCCAGCGTTTCCCCAGGTCTCCCGATAAAAATGGTACCTCACTTGTGTGGGTAGGCATAGTGGCTGCAACAGGAAATGGCCCAAATCGTACTGTGGAGACTTCAAAATTACCTATAACAAAACTACCTGGTTTGGGGGGCACCTGGTTCTTTGGCCCCGGGCTCGCCGCCATCTAGGGAAACCTACCAAACCCACACATTTCTGAAAACTAGACACCCTGGGGAGATCAATGAGGTATGGCTTGCGTGGATCCCCCAACGTTTCCCTACCCAGAATCCCCTGCAAACCTCCAATTTAGCTGAAAAAATCACTTTTTCCTTACATTTTTGCATGGGATCACCGTGCTGGCACAAATGTCCTACCACCCAGCGTTCCCCTTGTTCTCCTGAGTAAAATGATAACTCACTTGTGTGGGTGGGCTAAAGGCCTGTGACTGGTAAGAGCCCAAAACAGGGATTTAGGGTATAGCACCGAGAATTCGAGGCGCTACATTTTTTTAAAAGTACGTCTTTAGCTAATTCTGCTTTTTTTCAGCTAAATTTGAGGTTTGTAGGGGATTCTGGGTAGGGAAACGTTGGGGGATCCATGCAAGCCATACCTCATTGGACTCCCCATGGTGTCTAGTTTTCAGAAATGTGTGGGTTTGGTAGGTTTCCCTAGATGGCCGCCGAGCCCGGGGCCAAAAACTCATGGGACCCCCCTTGCAAAACCAGGTTGTTTTGTAATAGGTAATTTTGATGTCGCCTCAATAGGTTTTGGGCCCTTGCCTGTCGCGGGTACTTGACCACCCACGCAAGTGAGGTACCATTTTTATCGGGAACCTGGGGGGAATGCTGGGTGGTATGAAAATTGTGGTTTTTCTGACAACAGAATATTATGACACAGTAATGCAAGGAAAATGCGTGACTATAGTCCCATTTTGAGGTTTGCATGGCATTGTGAGTAAAAAGCTTGTTGGGATCCATGAGAGGCACACCACCCAGCACTCCCCATTTTTTTTTTTTAAATTTACAAAAATATCTAAAGTTGGTACATTTTCCCTAGAGACAGACTACACCTTAGCACAGAAAGACAAATGAGACAAATATGACTGCCTATCCACCTGTTCCTCAAGTACACACACATACTGGTTGGTTTTGGTACAAGGGTGAGTGAAAGGTTCAAAATGTATATTTTATTAACAAGAGATTTCACAAAAAGGAAATGCACTGTTAATAATTAAAAGGCTAAAAACCTGAACCAATGACTCACAGCTCGTAAGCTGTAAAGCCACAGCAAGGCACCAACCTCTTTACAAGCCATTCACACACCTTTCATACTTGACACATGCTTTAACACCACCAGCTGCGGCCCCAGCACATTACAACACTCACATCCACAGACAATGTGGAGACAATGTACACCCTGGCAGAGAGAGACAGAAAAGACAAATATTCCTTCAAAATGAACAATTCCTTAAGTACTCACACATACTGGTAGGATTTGGCACGAGGGTGAGTGAAGGTTCAGAGCGTAAAATTCTATTAACAAGAGATTTCACAAAAAGAAAATGCACTGTTAATATTTAAAAGGTTAAAAACCTGAACCAATGACTCGCAGCTCGTGAGCTGTAAAGCCACGGCAAGGCACCAACCTCTTTACAGGCCATTCACACACCTTTCATACGCGACACACAAGACCATTCACACCGCCAGCCGCGGGCCCAGCACATTACAACATTCACATCAACAGACTGCGTCATTCAAGGGCCCATCACTTTCATACGCCCACATGACTGACACAGCAATCACACCGGCTGGTGGTTGACTTAGTGTCTGCAGTGGCGTTTGACTAGCAGAGTGTGTAATGACCAGCAGCAAGTCACTACTCGCACACTGCCAGCCAAATGCCAGGCCACGCACACCGACCGCCATGCACCATCCCACCCCCACTGCCAGCCAAGCTCCATTCCATGCACACTGCCAGCCAAGCGCCAGTCCACGCACACCGCCAGCCAAGCGCCAGTCCACGCACACCGCCAGCCAAGCGCCAGTCCACGCACACCGCCAGCCAAGCGCCAATCCATGCATACCGCCTTCCAAGCGCCAGTCCACGCACACCGCCAGCCAAGCGCCAGTCCACGCACACCGCCAGCCAAGCGCCAGTCCACGCACACCGCCAGCCAAGCGGCAATCCACGCACACCCCCAGCCAAGCGCCAATCCACGCACACCGCCAGCCAAGCGCCAATCCACGCACACCGCCAGCCAAGCGCCAATCCACGCACACCGCCAGCCAAGCGCCAGTCCACGCACACCGCCAGCCAAGCGCCAGTCCACGCACACCGCCAGCCAAGCGCCAGTCCACGCACACCGCCAGCCAAGCGCCCGTCCACGCACACCGCCAGCCAAGCGCCAGTCCACGCACACCGCCAGCCAAGCGCCAGTCCACGCACACCACCAGCCAAGCGCCAGTCCACGCACACCGCCAGCCAAGCGCCAGTCCACGCACACCGCCAGCCAAGCGCCAGTCCACGCACACCACCAGCCAAGCGCCAGTCCACGCACACCCCCAGCCAAGCGCCAGTCCACACTGCCAGCCAAGCGCCAGTCCACGCACACCGCCAGCCAAGCGCCAGTCCATGCACACCGTCATTAAATTTTGTTTAACAAGAAAGAAAACACAAACCAATTGCAACTAGATACAAAACTATAACTACAAAAACAACAGCAGTAACTAAAGAGATCTTTCTATTGCCAAACGTGAAGCTGAACAACAACTATATAAAACCATACAGACTAGGCAGTACACTATTAGACTCACGGTTGCTCCCAAAAACTCTTTTGAGTGTGATACAATCGGAAACATGTGGGCACACACAGCCCAGGATTAGAAGGACAATCGGCACAGTGCATACGACTCTCCTTCCGCATACCTCTTCGCAAGCAGACTCTACATCTCTTACAGGGATTGGTTGTTTGGGACGTGGGAGGAATTAAATCGGGAAAGTGGCGATCTTTCAATCTAGCCACATCCTCCACCACTCCAACTCTAGGAACACTTGCCTGTTCCACAACAACAAGGCTGCCTATCACAGACTCCTGAAACTGAACAAAAGTAATCTTTGACGCAGGAGAACACTCCTTGAACACAACAAAAGCATTGAAAGTTGCTAAATTGAAGAGATGGATGGCCAACTTCTTATACCAAATTTAAGCCTTACGAACAGCAGTGTAAGGTTCCAACCTCTGATCTACTCTATCGACACCACCCATGTGCTTATTGTAGTCTACAATGCACACAGGTTTGCGCTCTTCAGCAACCTGACCCCAAACAGTCACAGGTGAAGTACTCTCATCATGAATGGTAGTCAGCATGTACACATCCCTCCTGTCCACAAATTTCACAGCTAGCAGTTCCTCACTACGCAAGGCACTGCACTGTCCCCTCTGAAGCTTTTTGCAAACAAGCTCTTTTGGGTAACCTTTACGGTTAGAGTGGATTGTACCACAAGCAAAAGTGTCCACTTTAAACAATTCCTTAAACAATTGCACAGCAATGTAGAAGTTATCAAGGTACAAATGGTGGCCTCTGTTAAACAGTCCTCTTGCAAGATCCCACACAATTTTCTCTGAAACTCCAAAAGTGGACAATAGTGGAATCCCTACCAGTGTACACCCGGAAATTATAGACATATCCTGTCCTACTCTCAGACAACATATACATCTTAATTCCATAACGGGCCCTCTTGCTAGGAATGAACTGCCTAAAAACCAAACGGCCCTTGAACAGGACCAAAGACTCATCAAGAGCTATTTCTTTCCCTGGAGTATAGATCTCTGAAAATCGATCCACAAAGTGATCAAGAACAGGCCGAATCTTAAAAAGACGGTCACAGTCAGGGTGATCTCGTGGCAACGCCAAAGCATTATCAACAAAATGCAGCATCCGAAGCAAAAGTAAATACTGATCACGACTCATAATTGCAGGAAATATGGCCGTTGCCATCAAGGGACTGGTAGACCAATATGAAGCCATGGACGGCTTCCTTATCAAGCCCATCAAAAAAGTCAAACCCAAAAACTTTTTTATCTCATCCAGATTTGTGGCAGTCCACCGGGTAGCTCTAGAGCGGGGCCTAAGTCTGGCACTGTTGTCCCTCAAAAACTGTTCAGCATACAAATTAGTCTGCTCAACAATCTCAGCCAAAAATACATCATCCATGAACAACTGAAAAAACTGTATAGGCAAAATAAATTCACAATCCACTTTACAACCTGCATCACCACTAAAGACAGGCAACACCGGCTGCACCATGTTTGGATCAACCCAGATTCCAGCACTTCCAGTAGGAAGCCTTGCAGCCTCAGGCTGCAATATCGATGTCTCTTGCGGCACCATCGACACATCAGTGTCCTCCTCTAAAACAGGCACTCCATCCGCACTGAGAGTAGCTTCATCTGCACTGAGAGTAGCTTCATCATCAGATGATTCCTCGTGGACAGAAAACTCACTGCCAGAATCTTGCACTGCCTCCTCTCCCTCAGACGCACTGTCAGTCTCATAATCCTGCTGAGAGGAAGATTCAAAAAGCATACCAACCACCTGCTGAGCAGTAATTCTACGGCTAGCCATAATCCTTACTAATAAAGGTAACTTGTCAAACAAGTCAACAACAACAAACACTTTGTAAAATAAGCAATAAACAAAATGTGTCTTTATCACAAAGACCTATATACTCAAAAACTATACCACTCACTTGACAGAAGCAGCTAGACTCACCACCACCTACTCTGCACAGACACAGTAAGGATCAACAATTTCCCACTAAAAAAGAAAAAGAAAAAAGAAAATTACACATAAGACAATGCAAAACACATCGCAAAGAATTTCATGCTCAGAACACTAACTAAATATGCTGCCATTATGACACCACTTACAAAAAAATTCATTCATGCATGACAATAATACTCATTTGGAGTAAACGCAACAAAAATGTTTTTCAGACCAAATAAATGCAATTACGCAAAACTGCAGAACAACCACTGCCGAAACCGCAAACAAGATTCAAAAGCTTTACACTAGAATAAAAAGGAGAAAAAAACATTACAATCACATATGCAAATAATGCATCAGTCCACACACAATCCACCAACCAAGCTAAGGGGTAGGTGGGCCTAAGAGTATAAATAAAATATTCACCCCCGTAAAAGGGGAGCAACCCTTGCCCAAGAGGCCACTCCCCAACACCAAAATTTAAAAAACCCTGGTGTCTAGTGGCTTCTGCCCCCCTTGGGGGCAGATGGGCATAAAAACATACAGCTGATCTGCCACCCAAAAAGGGCAGAAATGGCCCCAATCATCCTCCCATAAAGGGGAGCGACCCTTGTCCAAGGGGCCGCTCCCCAACATAACAAAAAAAAATCCCTGGTGGCCTAGTGGCCATATAAAAAAAAAAATCAGCCGATCTGCCCCCCAGGGGGGCAGAAACGGCCCAAGGGGCCACTCCCCACAAATAAATCCCTGGTGGTCTAGTGGGCAACTACATAAAAAAAAATGGCGAGATCTGCCCCCCCAGCCAAAAACATTGCCCCCAAGGGGGAGCGACCCTTGCCCAAGGGTCCACTCCCCACAAATTAATCCCTGGTGGTCTAGTGGGCCACTACATTAAAAAAATGGCAAGATCTGCCCCCCTAGGGGGGCGCACACAGCCACAAACATTGCCCCCAAGGGGGAGCGATCCTTGCCCAAGGGGCCACTGCCCATAAATGTATCCCTGGTGGTCTAGTGGGCCACTTTAATTAAAATAAATGGCGCGATCTGCCCCCTAGGGGGGCAGACACAGCCAAAACATATTGCCCCCAACAGGGGAGCGACCCTTGCCTAAGGGGCTACTCCCCCAAACAGGTAAACAATTTTTTAATAAAAAATAAAAAAAAATCCTGGTGTCTTGTGGA
Source organism: Calotriton arnoldi (assembly GCA_963921515.1). NCBI lineage: Eukaryota > Metazoa > Chordata > Amphibia > Caudata > Salamandridae > Calotriton > Calotriton arnoldi. The sequence goes on from CAWUFW010000610.1 coordinate 1,826,169, forward strand.
CGTTCCTGCTGCACGATCGCGCAGCAGGAATGCTCAAAAGAGGCATCAGGGGAAAGGAAAACCCTTTCCTTTCCCATGATGCCTCTTTTTCCAAATCCCCCCCCCCCCCACGAGGAGAAACTTACCTCCTCTCTTCCCAACGCACTGGAAGCAAATGGCTTCCAGCGCGCTGGGAATCCTCTAATGACATCAGCGCGCCTCGCGCGCTGACGTCATTAGATGACGTGGAGGGGGGAGGCAGGGGAAGGGCTTCCCCTCCTATCCCCGGTGGGGGCACCATAAAGGGCGACCCACGGGGGGAGCGCCAGCGCTTCCCCCGTGGGTGGGTGCTAGGACAGCCGGGAGCCGTCCGACGCACACGCCCACCGTGACGTCGGACGGCTTCCGGCCATCCGACGTACGGAACGGGTTAAATCAAAAGGGCCGAGCGATGGATAGGCGTTCTGTATGAGGTTTTAAAACACAAGATCCCTAAATATAAATCATGTAAACCCACAAAAGAAATCGCATAACAAAATCTAAACAGGAAAGACCACGAGACAAGGTTCAAGTTACAAATCATAAAGGTTTATTTAAAAAATGTAAGAATCAATACAGAAGGTAAAAGGCAATGGGTAGTCAATCAACTCAAATTATGCAAAATATGCAAACTGCAAATATATAGAAAATATCATTGGCAGCAGAAAATGAACTCTAATCTAATTTATAGCCAGCATAAGGCAAATCAGAATTCGGAGCAGTTGTCTTAAGGACTGCTCAGCAAAGCAGGAGAGAAGAGCATGAAAAATATTTGTGCTAAATAATAATGATTGTTCTTACACTCCACTTGCTGGAGAATTAGAAATGTTACTCAACCATTCTAATTTTTATTGGGTGTTGTGCCTCTAATAAAATGTGGCTCCACCCACGTGATAGACTCCTGAGTAATTTCAAGGATTATAATGCAAAGTTGATTGTAGGAGGAAATAGCCTTTCTCTTGAAATATATCAAACCCTCAGAGGAAGATAAATGTTCATAGTGGTAATAGATAAAAATGCTGACAAGGAAGAAACTTTTCATGATCAAGAGTTTCTTGTTCATGGTATTGCTAAGATTAAGAACTCCGATAAAATAGTTTGTGAATTTAGAAAGCACTTGATCCTGAAATTATAATACTGAAAAACGAAGGCCCCTCTGGCCTGATTGTTCACATACTGTAAATTTGTATATTTTACTGACCCGTTTTGTTGCTTGTTTTTTTTTACCCTAATAACACTTTTTGAATGCTTCTTGTTAGAAACGGGGTCTCTAGTTGGCAGCGGTATGCACCCTGTTCAAGTAGAGACCACCACTCTAGTCAGAGTAAGTCGGATACAACCCGAAATTAACCTATGCTCACCCACTGGTAGCTTGGTACAGAGCAGTCAGGCTTTACTGAAGAGGCAATGTGTAAAGTATTTGTGCAGCACATTAATTACAGTAACACAGTGGAAAACACCTTAAAATATAGAGTATATTTATCTGATTAAAACAAGACCAAAACGACAAACGTCCAATAAGTAGAATTGGAAATATGAATTCTTAATGATTAAGTGTGGAAACAGTGCTTAGAAGTCACTAGCGGTCCAAAGGTTACTTGAGGTCGAGAGGGACCGGTGCAATCCAAAGTTCAGGCCGATCGCGATGGAGGGCAGGTCGGCTACAGGTCCCACTAAAGAAATACCTTGGATGGAGCTTTTGTCAACGGCGAGAGCTGGCTGAGTCGTCGTTGAGCCGCACAGAGGAGGTCCTATGTCGTCATTGAGCTCTGTCAAACTGCAGGAACTGCATCGGCGACGAGCGGCTTCGGTGGGGATCACTGTTGTCGTCAAGCCACATTGGCAGTGAGAAACACTGTTGTCGAGCAGCCGCTACATCGTCGTCTAAGGTGATGCATCGGCGCCGATCGGCACAAAGTTGCTGCTGTGTCAACATTGAGAGTTCAAACAACTGCAAACCCCATTTCTGAGGCGCAGGACTGGAGGGGGGCACCTCGGGGAAGGCTAGGATTCACAGATGGCACAGTCCAGCAGCACCAGGAAAGTTGCAAGAAGTCTTTTGTGGCCCTGAGAATTCAGAGAACAGGAAGCAAGCCAACAAGCCCTTAGGAAAACTTGGGTTTACAGGTGTAGAGGGCAGGTCCAGTCCCTCTCACTCCCAGGCAAGAAGCAGCAGACCAACCCAGCAAAGCTAGTTGCAAAGTGGCAGTCCCTTCTGTAGCACAGCAATCAGCAGGTAGCAGGCCAACACAGAAGAGCAAGTAGCAAAGTGTCGTTCTCTCCTACAGCATAGCAGCTCTTCTTCCAGTCAGAATGTCCTTGATTCCAGGAGAGATCTAATTTTGTGGTGTCGGGGGTCCAGTGCTTATACCCAAATGTGCCTTTGAAGTGGGGTAGACATCGAAGAGGCCTTTGAAGATCACATGGTCCTGGTTTCCCTGCCCTGGCTCCAGACACACTACAGGGGGGGATGCAGCTCTTTGTGTGGGTACAGGCACAGCTGTAGGTGTCAGCTCCTCCCTCCCAATTTACCTCAGGAGGATGCAAATGTCACACCCCAGCTCCCTTAGTGTGACTTTCTAGAGGGAATGCACAAAGCCCAGCTGTCATCCTCACCCAGACTTGTATTCTGAGACAGGCAGAGGCACAGAATGGTTAAAGTAAGAAAATGCAAACTTTCTGAAAGTGGCATTTTCAGGCTTGCAGCTTAAAAATCAACTTCACCATAAGTAGTATTTTTAAATTGTGAGTCCAGAGACACCAAACTCCAAATCTCTATCTGCTCCCAATGGGAAATTACACTTAAAATATGTTTAAGGCAATCCCCATGTTAACCTATAAGAGAGATAGGCCTTGCCGTAGTGAAAAACAAATTTAGCAATTGTTTACTACTAGGACATGTAAAACTCAAATGTTCATAACCTACCTTTTAAATACACTGCACCATGCCTCTGGGGCGGCTTAGGGCCTACCTTAGGGGGTGACTTATATGTAATAAAGGGGAAGGTTTGGGCCTGGCAAGTAGGTTAACTTGCCAGGTTGAAATGGCAGTTTAAAACTGCACACACAGGCTCTGCTATGTCAGGCCTAAGTCATGATTACAGGGCTGAGTGGGTGGCACAATCAGTGCTGCAGACCTGCTAGTAATATTTATTTTACAGGACTTGGGCACATATAGTGCACTCTTCTAGGGAATTAGAAGTAAATTAAGTATGTCAATTGTGGATAATCCAATGTTACCATGTTTAAAGTACATAGCATATGTACTTGAGCCATGGTTAGCAGTGATAAAGTGCCCAGAATCCTAAAGCCAGCAAAAATAGAATCAGCAAAACAGGAGGCAAAAAGTCAGGGGAAACCACACCAAGGATGCCAGGTGTAGCACTTCTCTTATAGTCAGGAGTTATAATTCTATCATTGAATAGTTTATTTCATTTTATTAAGCCTCTGTGAGGAAGGCTCTTAACACTTTTCATTTTTGTTAACTCTTGTGGCTTTCCTGATTGAGTCAGCTATTCCTTAGCACTGAGATGCCCTTTTTTGGGTGTATGTGCCCTCTACTAGTACCTCAATCAATCAAATTTAAATTGCTGCGGTGCAGAGATGCTGATTCCTCCCAGAGATCAGGTGAGAAATGCCTCTTAGGTGAGTGAAAGACACACAGATGATGGACGGAATGCAGAGCAAATCATGCATTCACCCCCAGTCAAAAGATCTGGGTTAAATCCATTGTTCTTTTGCTCACCATGCCACCCCAGTTTTGACCCAGCCATATGCAAATCAGTCTTAACCCTGTGCCTCATGGGCACAGTCCAGCCCGAACTGCCAAGCCAGGTCCTCCCTGGACCGGAAACAAGCATCCTGGGACTGGTTTTGGGGCATCACCCCTCATCATCCAGGCTAGCTTGAATCCAGTTGCACAATGAGCTTCCGTCTGGGCATACCCGGTGCACTTAGGGCGAGAAAGCAAAGACAGGCAGATGATGGACGGAATGCAGAGCAAATCGATGGATTTAACCCAGATCTCTTGACTGGGGGGTAAATGTTTGTTCTTTTGCTCACCATGCCTTAGGTGAGTGAGGCAGAGGACCGCGTCTAGCTGCAGATAAATAAAAAGTGGATCTTGTGGTGTAGTCGCCCAGGACCTACCCTCCTTTGCCGACCTGGGGTCAGCCTCTTTGCAGTATTTACTGTTTAAGAGGGTACCCGGTCTCTTTACCCCCTTTTTTTCACACCTTTTTTCGCCCCACATGCTTTGTTTATAGGGTAGCTACCAACCTGGTCCTGATGAAATGCTATTGACCCTCCTGGCATACTAGGCATGAAACATGTTGACCTCACTCTACACACACTATAGCTATTAGGGTACATTATTACCTCAGATAGCGTCTCTGTTTTTAATTCATCAAGGGGCCACTACTTTATTAAAATCTCCTTGGTTCCTTTAGACCCTTTTAAATCACCTCTTCACCACCCTATATCACCCCCTCACTTGCACTCATCATACAGCTTTATTATCAGAAGATCTCCGTCAAAGAGCCCCCAGTGAGGGGCCCGTCGGGCATTGCAGCGCTGGCCAAACGAGGAGCGCTCAATGATGAAGCATGAAACCCTACCAGGTGTGCGAGAGCACTTTGATCTGATCATTCAGATCCCCCCACGATCCATCCGACTGTGCAGACCTGCTGTTCCATCTATCGGGGCCTGTATTGTCCCTTACTTGAGGAACTGCCCCCTCTGTATTTACTATACATTGGCTTTGTAGGTTTATGGGTGCAGGACCTTTTTAAATATTACTCCTCGTCCCACCTTTAATTATTTACAGTCAATGCCACCAGCACCACACACTTTCCCATTTAAAGCAAAAAACATAACACATAGATAACATTAAAAAAACTACAAAACTTAACGATGCAACAACATGTGCGATAATAGTATGAATAAATAATCAACATGTGGAAAAATAAACAGAATTAAGACAATATGGAGTCATTGAACTTTTCAGGTACAACTGTATGCCTAGCACTTCGTGTTACTTTAGTTCCATCCAGCAATAGTTGGAGTCTTGAACCATCAGTGGGGTATGAAGATTCACCCACAGATTTATTTATCACAGTCTCATTTTCTCTTTCATTCCTGTCAGTACCAAGACGTGCATGTGATTGCTCAGACAATACCACATCCAAACATTCAGCACCTAATGAACTCCCTCCTTTCTAGAGGTGAATCAACCCCTGGTTTTCCACAAAATGAAACTCTGTTCAAATTCCATACCACTCCTTGCTCTGCTCTCACAGCCCCAAGTAGTTCCTCAATGATTTTTACAGGCTTTGACCATTACCCAGTTAATTCTGCATGTTGTCCTGGAGATGTCACATGCACAAATTGGCCAACCCGTGGCACTCTAGTTGATGGTTTATCCCTTTTGAGCCTATGGCTATAGAACATTTTCTACTTGTTACTTGCTGACCCTACTACGGACCATTTCATGTATGGATTCCCTGTCCTCACCTTGGCGCTTAAAATGGTACGTTTTCCCCTTAGCCCACCACAGAGCTAAAAAGGATCCTGGTTTGCGACCCCTTAGAAGCTCCAATGGGGAAAACCCTGTTACAGAATTAGCAGTAGTCCTATATGCAAGCAAGGTTGCTTGTAAAGCCTTCCTCCAAACCATTCCTCCACTAACTGCCAATTGGATAGCTTCCTTAGTTACAGTATTAAAATGCTCTATCTGCCCATTAGATTCAGGATGTCAGACAGCTATTTTTTTGTGTTGAATCCCACATCTTCCGAAGATAAGCCAAAAACGTTGTATACTGGTGAATTGCAGTCCGTTATCAGAGACTATAAATTCTGGAATGCTTTCATGGCAAAGTATGTCCTCTAGGAAATTAATCACAATATCAGAAGAGACATTCTCAACAACTCTGATTTCTGGCCACTTAGTATAGTAGTCTACAAGGATGATGGCTTGCAATTCTCTAACTGCGGGTCCATTGAAAGGCCCTACAATGTCTATCCACAGTTTTCTCCAAGGTCCTTCTGGCAACATGACAGGAACAGGCTCAATAACACATGGTATAACTACCTTGTCACTTTTGTTACAGACACCACACTTGCGTACCATGTTGTCATTCATATCATCTATCCATGACCAACAAATATACTCCTGCACTCTCCTTTTTGTGGCTGACATCCCCACATGTCCTTGATGACCTTGTTCAATGATTTTCCTTCTGACACCAAAAGGTGGTACAATTTTGTCTCCTCATTAGTCTTCCCCCTTCTCAAGAAGGACTTCATTGTACTTTAGCAAACAACGTAATTTCTCCTAGCATTTTCCTCCCATTAGGCCATTCTTGGCTCTAGGTAACATCTGATGTCTTTGAAAACGAAATCACTTTTAATCATACTTATCCACTTATCTTCACTACATATCCTCCCAGACTTGAAACCTATAGAGAATAGGTCTTGGATACTAAAAACTACTTCTCTTTCATCCTCATCCACCATATTATCAGGAATAGGCAAGGACCAAAGAGACAAAGTCATCTTGCGAATTCATTTTGCCAGACACATGTTCTATGTCGAATTAGTAATTTTGGACCCCTGCCGCAAGTCTGGCCAACCGGTCGTAACTCTACCTGCACCAGGAGTAAGCATACTGACCAAAGGTTTGTGATCTGTCCTTAATACAAATCTGGTCTCCCGAAGAAACATGCAGAAATGCTCTGTAGTCCACGTGCATGCTAGTAACTCATTCTCAGTTATTGACTAGTTTCCTTCAGACTCTTGTAACGCTCTCGAACCCATTCTTTGTAGCCATCCGTTTGCTGTAACACCGCACCCAGACCTTCATTACTGGCATCAACTGAAACTATGCAACATTTTCCCACTAGAAGTGGTTTCAAAGGTGACGCTTTAACAATGTCATGCTTTATTAAGGTAAATGCTTTTCTTTGGGGATCTCCCCAGACAAAGTCTGAGTTTTTTTTCAATAATTACCGCATTGGTTCAATTTTGGAGGAATAATTCTCCACAAACTTTGCGTACAATTTAGCAAGACTGAGAAAAGACACCAACTGTTCTTCTCTCACTGGATCCAAAGCTTCTAAAATGGCCTTCACATGAGAGTTTTTCGGATTGACTCCCCCCCTCCCCCACCCCGGTGAGATATCACGTGCCCTAAATATTCCACATGGTCACACCTGAACCAACACTTTTTCAGCTTCAAAGGCAATCCTTTGTCCGATAAACCTTGTAGAACATTTTTTAATCTCAAATCATGTTGACCTATCTCCTTACCAAATACCAGAACATCATCTCCAAATGCTATAGCATCGTCCAGACCATCAAGTGTCTCTTTCATAATGCGCTGAAAAAATTATGCTGCACTCGCCAATCCAAAAGCCATTCTTTTAAATTAGAACATTCCTTCTGGAGTGATAAATGCAGTAATATGTCTGTTTTTGTTTTTTCAACACCACCTGGTGATAAGCAATGGCAAGATACAAAGTTGAAAACACCACTGCTCCTTCTAGAGTAGAAATCAGTTCATGTTGGTTTGGTAAGGGATGGCGGTCTATCCAAATGGCATTGTTTAAATTATGAAGGTCCACACACAGCCTAAGCTCTCCTGAATTGTTGAGTGAAATTACTACTGGGGTGACCCAAGGAGATGATTCAATTGGCTCAATAACATCCTTTGAGCACAAATCCTTCAAGATATCTTTCACTTTTCCCCTATAGGACAGAGGAACATATCTAATGTGGTGTCTAACAGGTACCACATCGTTCTTGGGTATTATCTTGTGCTCAAACCCTTTGTACTTTCCCAATTCCTGTGTGAACACTCAATTGAATTATTTTTTTTACATTTGGACTACCTCTTCTACAGATCTTTGATTTATCCTTTGGCTACTTCTATTCATCATTTGCTAATTCTTCAGAATTTATCACATGGACTGGCGGATTGGCTCTATGGTCTAATCTGATTTCCATCTCCTCTTGATGTGTGGCCAACCGAAGAGGGAATCCCCCTTATCCACTACGAAAACTTTTCCTCAGGTTCTACAACTATAACAGCGGCGGCTCCTCCGCTAAGGCGCGTCGCCTCACTGCTTCTAAGCAGTGCAACAACAAAAAAATAAAATAACATGATTTTATTATCATTTTTTTTTCTCTACGGAACCAGGTAGGTGGGGCAGGGCTGGGCTTCTGTCACAGGTCAGGAGGAGGAGAAGTATATGCACTTTAAGTACGCATGACGGTTATGCCGGCTGTCTTGGGCTGGCCAAACAGTCTTGCCACTTAGCATGTTCTCCACCGGGCTGTATTGCACAGCCTAGGTGATCATGCACAGGCTCACAGTCCCCGTCTGAGCGCCGAACCAGGCCGCTCAGACCAATCACAACGCTGCTGTCGGTGTCGTGATTGGCTTAGGGGAGCCTGGGTGCTTCCTGCTTCCGGGAGCGGGGAACAGCAGAGGACGATGAGAAGCGTGCGGCGTGAATAGGTAAGTGATCTTTATTATTATTTTTCAAATTCCCCCTACCCCGCCACTCCCATTCTGCAACAGCCGTCACTGGACTATAAAACTTTAAATCACAAAAGTAACCAACACTGTTTAATTTGTTTCCTGGATAACTTCCAGGGTACCTGCCAGTGTGTAGTAAGTTCTCCCCCACCCCAAAGATTGCTAAACAAATCCTGACCCACAATAGTGAACCAGGCACAAGAATCCACCATAACCTCCACCCTTTGCCGGTCAACTAAAATATTGCATTTGGGAAGGCCCTTACTTTTTGTTTTTCTGCATCTACACCAGTGCTTAATTTGTAAAATATTAAGTGCCAGGGCTCTGACCAGGAGGCCACTGCAGCTTGCACCACCCATAGCCCTTGTCATCGCTGCCAAAACAACTACTAACCATCTCTCTCGCATGTAAATGTGACAGTTCAGATTATTCCAGGTCCTCAAAGCTAAAGGAATGGCTGGGGAGGTAGGTATTAGCAATTTTAATGTATATTGTATTCCTATACAACCCTTGTTCTGCTCATCTCTAAATTAGATGAGCAGCACCACCATGTGGTAGACTGTTCTAAGTATGGTGTTGACAATTAGGTGCCGGTGCCGAGCACCGGAAACCAATTAAGTGCTGGTGCTGAGCACCGGAAAGCACCAGCTCAAATTAAGCACTGATCTACACTCAAAATTACATTCGGGTCAAAACTCCCTTGGTTGTCCTCCGGTTTTTCAGATATCAGGCTAATTTTCCATCCCCTGCAAACTCTGTTAAAATGTCTCCCCAATAAAATGTTTTTTTTTTTTTAAAGTTGTTACAGAATTTGTCAAATTCTGGATATCCTTTTGAATTACCCATATGTGTGTTGCTACCACACCTATAGCAAACCACTCTGCTCTTTTTGTCAGGTATGCCCCTTTTACTATTCTTCCTGTTGCCTTCTACATAAGCTTTGCTCCCAATAACATTTACTTCATGTGAACAGGAACCTCTTATTTCCTCTACAAACTTTTGAGAAAGCGTGTTCAGCTGCTTCAATAGTCAAATTAGGAGTAGCCAATAACCCTTCTTGGATTTTCTTATTATTTATCCTCATCAAAACTTGATCTCTTAATTCCTGGTCATAGTTTATTGTTTCAAATTGACATGTTGCTGCAAGTGTTCTTAGAACTGCAACATAATCTTCTATACTCTCTCCAATTTCTTGTTTTCGTGAATAACATTTGTAGCGTTCCATTACTGTATTAATTTTCGAGACCCTTACGAAATTGATTGTCTTGCCATATGTGACTTCTAGTTGTTTTGTGGCATAATCAAATGAATTTAAATTGGAGGCACTATGTATGGCAGGTAGTAATTTAATTTGTCTCAAACCCTCTCCACCTACAGTATTCCTAAAAGTCAATTTCCTTTCATTTGGGCAACCTTCAAGTGCGTCGATAAATGCCAAAAACCTGTTAAACCAAGCATTCCAGCCCAGTTTATTTGGCTTTTACCAGGTATAGGTAGAAATAACAGAGGAATGTGTTACCTGACATAGTTCCCAATAGTTACTAAAGACAAATTAAAAAATAACAAACCAAAATAATTCCAAGTGGTCACCGTTGTCTATGAAGAGAAACACTACCGTCGTCGATTTATTTTTTTCTTAACCGGATCATCCTAAAAACATCAATGGATTACTTCCTCCAAGTTGTGTTCATATTTGTTGGTTGTACACAAGGTGGCGCTGTTTGATAACACTGTGTAGGAACTGTCTGATTATGAAATTAATTCTCAGTTTGGAAAGCATATGCATTCCACAGTAGGTAAAAGACTCAACGCTGTATATCTGTGGCATCAAAGCGTGCGTGCTATGATGGTGGTGACGCAAAGATCCAATCCAAGATTCAAACTCGTTCTTTTTTCTCCAACCGAACGCCACCTCCACACATTCCATATCTCCCTCCCTCCCTCTCTCTAACATTCCACAGATTGCGCCTTACATTCTAACTACAGGCTGCGTGTTCAATTGGAGATTTCGAGTAGATTCTTCCAAAAGGTTTCACAGAAGAGGGCTGCAATTCAATCAGGCAATCGGTCTCTATGGGGTGGTGAGGGAAGATCCTTTGGTACAGAGAACACATCTGGAAATTCCTGAAATTTAGTAGGAAATGAGGATAATTGGGCAATAGCTCTAACTGAAGATGAAGAAACTGACGAGGGATTCTTCTCACTAAGATACTTTAAGGCGAACTTCTCAGAAGTATAGCTTTGTATACTATATTCAGATCCTAAAAATAGTCCAAAAGACTGTGAATAGCCAGCCAGAATAACTGGATACCTGGGTGAAGCTCTTAATTCAAATTCCAATATTTCAGAATGTTTTGCAATATTCATTTGGTTTTGGGCTACACTGCAGGACCAATGATAATTTCCACAATGTGGGATTTTTTTCAAAGAAATGTTACTAATAAGGTTATCCTTTGCCCATTGTTTGTCCATATAAGTTTTCGAGGCACCACAATCCACTAATAGTGGCATATCTTGATATGTAAATGTTAGTGTATCTTTAAGAAAGATGAATCCTGAAGGTGACGTTAAATTACACACTTACAGGCAATTAAACTCGTTTCTTCCCCTTGCTTCAAGGACGGGTTCTCTGGTTTCTCAACAATGTCTCTGGTTTAGTAGGGCACTGTCCAATGAGAGGACATTTATTTTACTCCTAGGTACACGCATAAACCCATCTTCCTACGACGTTCTCGCTCATCTTCTGATAATGGACCTCTTATTAAACCTAACTGTATAGATTCTGCCTGGGTTTCAATAGCAAGAGTTCTTGGGGAGACTGAAGAAGAGGATGGTTTAAAGAAAGCACAAGTGTTTAGTCTAAGTCCTGGCTTTTCTCCGATCTATCTTCTGGTATCCACTCTTCAACCTGAAATACTAAAGATATGAAATCTTGGAGTTTTCAGCTCAAGAAACTCTGGCCTTCTCTTCTTAATTGTTTCCCTGAATCCTCTTCTGAATAAGGAAAACGCCTCGACCCTGCGTTTTTCTTTTTAGAAAATGTGACCCACTTCTGCTCTGAATGATCAGAAATGCGGGGCTCCTGTTAAGAAAATATTTGTGCGCATGCCTTTTACTGTTGTCCTGCTTGATTGGTGAGAACTCCTGATAGAAAACGAATGCAAGAAGAACGGATACAGGTGGGGATTAAAGGAGACACAGAGATAGGAAGAATGAAGAAAGCTAGGCCGGGATTATGAATGGGTCGGCGTTTCCGACCCCTCTGCAAACCCCTCTTTGTGTAGACTTTGCAATTCCAAGTTGTGTGGACTTTACCGCACCCGGTAATTACCGGGTGCAATAAAGTCTGCACCCTGTGTTACATTTGGCAGGTCATAACTGCCATAATGTAACAGGGGAGGGGCATTGTATTTACCGTGATCTGCCGATTTGGATGCAGCAAGCACCAAAATTGCATGATAATCCACAAACACTAGGCATAGGTGCCGTTCATCACTCCTGACACACGCCGAGCCCCGAAGAGTCCGATTGTATTGGGTGGGATAAACAGAGCTTTTCCCGTGGGGCACATGTAATCAGGGAACAAGTGAGATAATCAGTGTAAGGGTGAAAACAGAAACTGGAGAACGGCTGTGGGGGGCAATGAATGGGACTGACGGAAAACAGAGAGGGGGAGACTGAATAAATACATGGATGAGAGGGAGAGACTGAATAAATACATGGATGAGAGGGAGAGACTGAATAAATACATGGAAGAGAGGGAGAGACTGAATAAATACATGGATGAGAGGGAGAGACTGAATAAATACATGGATGGGAGGGAGAGACTGAATAAATACATGGATGAGAGGGAGAGACTGAATAAATACATGGATGAGAAGGAGAGACTGAATAAATACATGGAAGAGAGGGAGAGACTGAATAAATACATGGAAGAGAGGGAGAGACTGAATAAATACATGGATGGGAGGGAGAGACTGAATAAATACATGGATGAGAGGGAGAGACTGAATAAATACATGGATGAGAGGGAGAGACTGAATAAATACATGGGTGAGAGGGAGAGACTGAATAAATACATGGATGAGAGGGAGAGACTGAATAAATACATGGGTGAGGGAGAGACTGAATAAATACATGGATGAGAGGGAGAGACTGAATAAATACATGGAGGAGAGGGAGAGACTGAATAAATACATGGAAGAGAGGGAAAGACTGAATAAATACATGGATGAGAGGGAGAGACTGAATAAATACATGGGTGAGAGGGAGAGACTGAATAAATACATGGATGAGAGGGAGAGACTGAATAAATACATGGAGGAGAGGGAGAGACTGAATAAATACATGGAAGAGAGGGAAAGACTGAATAAATACATGGAGGGAGAGACTGAATAAATACATGGAGGGAGAGACTGAATAAATACATGGAGGGAGAGACTGAATAAATACATGGATGAGAGGGAGAGACTGAATAAATACATGGATTAGAGGGAGAGACTGAATAAATACATGGGTGAGAGGGAGAGACTGAATAAATACATGGATGAGAGGGAGAGACTGAATAAATACATGGATGAGAGGGAGAGACTGAATAAATACATGGAAGAGAGGGAAAGACTGAATAAATACATGGAGTGAGAGACTGAATAAATACATGGATGAGAGGGAGAGACTGAATAAATACATGGATGTGAGGGAGAGACTGAATAAATACATGGAAGAGAGGGAGAGACTGAATAAATACATGGATGAGAGGGAGAGACTGAATAAATACATGGAAGAGAGGGAGAGACTGAATAAATACATGGATGAGAGGGAGAGACTGAATAAATACATGGATGGGAGGGAGAGACTGAATAAATACATGGATGAGAGGGAGAGACTGAATAAATACATGGATGAGAGGGAGAGACTGAATAAATACATGGATGAGAAGGAGAGACTGAATAAATACATGGAAGAGAGGGAGAGACTGAATAAATACATGGAAGAGAGGGAGAGACTGAATAAATACATGGATGGGAGGGAGAGACTGAATAAATACATGGATGAGAGGGAGAGACTGAATAAATACATGGATGAGAGGGAGAGACTGAATAAATACATGGGTGAGAGGGAGAGACTGAATAAATACATGGATGAGAGGGAGAGACTGAATAAATACATGGGTGAGGGAGAGACTGAATAAATACATGGATGAGAGGGAGAGACTGAATAAATACATGGGTGAGAGGGAGAGACTGAATAAATACATGGATGAGAGGGAGAGACTGAATAAATACATGGAGGAGAGGGAGAGACTGAATAAATACATGGAAGAGAGGGAAAGACTGAATAAATACATGGAGGGAGAGACTGAATAAATACATGGAGGGAGAGACTGAATAAATACATGGAGGGAGAGACTGAATAAATACATGGAGGGAGAGACTGAATAAATACATGGAGGGAGAGACTGAATAAATACATGGAGGGAGAGACTGAATAAATACATGGATGAGAGGGAGAGACTGAATAAATACATGGATGAGAGGGAGAGACTGAATAAATACATGGATGAGAGGGAGAGACTGAATAAATACATGGATGAGAGGGAGAGACTGAATAAATACATGGAAGAGAGGGAAAGACTGAATAAATACATGGAGTGAGAGACTGAATAAATACATGGATGAGAGGGAGAGACTGAATAAATACATGGATGAGAGGGAGAGACTGAATAAATACATGGAAGAGAGGGAGAGACTGAATAAATACATGGAGGGAGAGACTGAATAAATACATGGATGAGAGGGAGAGACTGAATAAATACATGGATGAGAGGGAGAGTGAATAAATACATGGAAGAGAGGGAGAGACTGAATAAATACATGGATGAGAGGGAGAGACTGAATAAATACATGGATGAGAGGGAGAGACTGAATAAATACATGGATGAGAGGGAGAGACTGAATAAATACATGGATGAGAGGGAGAGACTGAATAAATACATGGATGAGAGGGAGAGACTGAATAAATACATGGGTGAGAGGGAGAGACTGAATAAATACATGGAAGACAGGGAGAGACTGAATAAATACATGGATGAGAGGGAGAGACTGAATAAATACATGGAAGAGAGGGAGAGACTGAATAAATACATGGAGGGAGAGACTGAATAAATACATGGATGAGAGGGAGAGACTGAATAAATACATGGATGAGAGGGAGAGACTGAATAAATACATGGAAGAGAGGGAGAGACTGAATAAATACATGGAAGAGAGGGAGAGACTGAATAAATACATGGAAGAGAGGGAGAGACTGAATAAATACATGGATGAGAGGGAGAGACTGAATAAATACATGGATCAGAGGGAGAGACTGAATAAATACATGGAAGAGAGGGAGAGACTGAATAAATACATGGATGAGAGGGAGAGGATGAGAGGGAGAGACTGAATAAATACATGGATCAGAGGGAGAGACTGAATAAATACATGGATGAATAAATACATGGATGAGAGGGAGAGACTGAATAAATACATGGATGGGAGGGAGAGACTGAATAAATACATGGATGGGAGGGAGAGACTGAATAAATACATGGATGGGAGGGAGAGACTGAATAAATACATGGATGGGAGGGAGAGACTGAATATATACATGGATGGGAAGGAGAGACTGAATAAATACATGGATGGGAAGGAGAGACTGAATAAATACATGGATGAGAGGGAGAGACTGAATAAATACATGGATGATAGGGAGAGACTGAATAAATACATGGATGAGAGGGAGAGACTGAATAAATACATGGATGGGAGGGAGAGACTGAATAAATACATGGATGGGAGGGAGAGCTGAATATATACATGGATGAGAGGGAGAGACTGAATATATACATGGATGAGAGGGAGAGACTGAATAAATACATGGAGGGAGAGACTGAATAAATACATGGATGAATAAATACATGGATGAGAGGGAGAGACTGAATAAATACATGGATGAGAGGGAGAGACTGAATAAATACATGGATGAATAAATACATGGATGAGAGGGAGAGACTGAATAAATACATGGATGAATAAATACATGGATGAGAGGGAGAGACTGAATAAATACATGGATGAGAGGGAGAGACTGAATAAATACATGGATGAGAGGGAGAGACTGAATAAATACATGGATGAGAGGGAGAGACTGAATAAATACATGGATGAGAGGGAGAAACTGAATAAATACATGGATGAGAGGGAGAGACTGAATAAATACATGGATGAGAGGGAGAGACTGAATAAATACATGGATGAGAGGGAGAAACTGAAAAAATACATGGATGAGAGGGAGAGACTGAATAAATACATGGATGGGAGGGAGAGACTGAATAAATACATGGATGGGAGGGAGAGACTGAATAAATACATGGATGAGAGGGAGAGACTGAATAAATACATGGATGAGAGGGAGAGACTGAATAAATACATGGATGAGAGGGAGAGACTGAATAAATACATGGATGAGAGGGAGAGACTGAATAAATACATGGATGAGAGGGAGAGACTGAATAAATACATGGGAGAGGGAGAGACTGAATAAATACATGGAAGAGAGGGAGAGACTGAATAAATACATGGATGAGAGGGAGAGACTGAATATATACATGGATGAGAGGGAGAGACTGAATATATACATGGATGAGAGGGAGAGACTGAATAAATACATGGGAGAGGCAGAGACTGAATAAATACATGGATGAGAGGGAGAGACTGAATAAATACATGGATGAGAGGGAGAGACTGAATAAATACATGGAAGAGAGGGAGAGACTGAATATATACATGGATGAGAGGGAGAAACTGAATAAATACATGGATGGGAGGGAGAGACTGAATAAATACATGGATGAGAGGGAGAGACTGAATAAATACATGGATGAGAGGGAGAGACTGAATAAATACATGGATGAGAGGGAGAGACTGAATAAATACATGGATGGGAGGGAGAGACTGAATAAATACATGGATGAATAAATACATGGATGAGAGGGAGAGACTGAATAAATACATGGATGAGAGGGAGAGACTGAATAAATACATGGATGGGAGGGAGAGACTGAATAAATACATGGAAGAGAGGGAGAGACTGAATAAATACATAGATGAATAAATACATGGATGAGAGGGAGAGACTGAATAAATACATGGATGAGAGGGAGAGACTGAATAAATACATGGATGAGAGGAAGAGACTGAATAAATACATGGATGAGAGGGAGAGACTGAATAAATACATGGATGAGAGGGAGAGACTGAATAAATGCATGGATGAGAGGGAGAGACTGAATAAATACATGGATGGGAGGGAGAGACTGAATAAATACATGGATGAGAGTGAGAGACTGAATAAATACATGGAAGAGAGTGAGAGACTGAATAAATACATGGATGAGAGGGAGAGACTGAATAAATACATGGATGAGAGGGAGAGACTGAATAAATACATGGATGAGAGGGAGAGACTGAATAAATACATGGATGAGAGGGAGAGACTGAATAAATACATGGATGAGAGGGAGAGACTGAATAAATACATGGGAGAGGGAGAGACTGAATAAATACATGGAAGAGAGGGAGAGACTGAATAAATACATGGATGAGAGGGAGAGACTGAATATATACATGGATGAGAGGGAGAGACTGAATATATACATGGATGAGAGGGAGAGACTGAATAAATACATGGGAGAGGCAGAGACTGAATAAATACATGGATGAGAGGGAGAGACTGAATAAATACATGGATGAGAGGGAGAGACTGAATAAATACATGGATGGGAGGGAGAGGCTGAATAAATACATGGATGGGAGGGAGAGACTGAATAAATACATGGAAGAGAGGGAGAGACTGAATAAATACATAGATGAATAAATACATGGATGAGAGGGAGAGACTGAATAAATACATGGATGAGAGGGAGAGACTGAATAAATACATGGATGAGAGGAAGAGACTGAATAAATACATGGATGAGAGGGAGAGACTGAATAAATACATGGATGAGAGGGAGAAACTGAATAAATACATGGATGGGAGGGAGAGGCTGAATAAATACATGGATGAGAGGGAGAGACTGAATAAATACATGGATGAGAGGGAGAGACTGAATAAATACATGGATGGGAGGGAGAGACTGAATAAATACATGGATGGGAGGGAGAGACTGAATAAATACATGGATGGGAGGGAGAGACTGAATAAATACATGGATGAGAGGGAGAGACTGAATAAATACATGGATGAGAGGGAGAGACTGAATAAATACATGGATGAGAGGGAGAGACTGAATAAATACATGGGAGAGGGAGAGACTGAATAAATACATGGAAGAGAGGGAGAGACTGAATAAATACATGGAAGAGAGGGAGAGACTGAATAAATACATGGAAGAGAGGGAGAGACTGAATATATACATGGATGAGAGGGAGAGACTGAATAAATACATGGGAGAGGCAGAGACTGAATAAATACATGGATGAATAAATACATGGATGAGAGGGAGAGACTGAATAAATACATGGATGAATAAATACATCGATGAGAGGGAGAGACTGAATAAATACATGGATGGGAGGGAGAGACTGAATATATACATGGATGGGAGGGAGAGACTGAATAAATAAATGGGAGGGAGAGACTGAATAAATACATGGATGGGAGGGAGAGACTGAATAAATACATGGATGGGAGGGAGAGACTGAATAAATACATGGATGAGAGGGAGAGACTGAATAAATACATGGATGAGAGGGAGAGACTGAATAAATACATGGATGAGAGGGAGAGACTGAATAAATACATGGATGGGAGGGAGAGACTGAATATATACATGGATGAGAGGGAGAGACTGAATATATACATGGATGAGAGGGAGAGACTGAATAAATACATGGATGAGAGGGAGAGACTGAATAAATACATGGATGGGAGGGAGAGACTGAATAAATACATGGATGGGAGGGAGAGACTGAATAAATACATGGATGGGAGGGAGAGCTGAATATATACATGGATGAGAGGGAGAGACTGAATAAATACATGGATGAGAGGGAGAGACTGAATAAATACATGGATGAGAGGAAGAGACTGAATAAATACATGGATGAGAGGGAGAGACTGAATAAATACATGGATGAGAGGGAGAAACTGAATAAATACATGGATGGGAGGGAGAGGCTGAATAAATACATGGATGAGAGGGAGAGACTGAATAAATACATGGATGAGAGGGAGAGACTGAATAAATACATGGATGGGAGGGAGAGACTGAATAAATACATGGATGGGAGGGAGAGACTGAATAAATACATGGATGGGAGGGAGAGACTGAATAAATACATGGATGAGAGGGAGAGACTGAATAAATACATGGATGAGAGGGAGAGACTGAATAAATACATGGATGAGAGGGAGAGACTGAATAAATACATGGGAGAGGGAGAGACTGAATAAATACATGGAAGAGAGGGAGAGACTGAATAAATACATGGAAGAGAGGGAGAGACTGAATAAATACATGGAAGAGAGGGAGAGACTGAATATATACATGGATGAGAGGGAGAGACTGAATAAATACATGGGAGAGGCAGAGACTGAATAAATACATGGATGAATAAATACATGGATGAGAGGGAGAGACTGAATAAATACATGGATGAATAAATACATCGATGAGAGGGAGAGACTGAATAAATACATGGATGGGAGGGAGAGACTGAATATATACATGGATGGGAGGGAGAGACTGAATAAATAAATGGGAGGGAGAGACTGAATAAATACATGGATGGGAGGGAGAGACTGAATAAATACATGGATGGGAGGGAGAGACTGAATAAATACATGGATGAGAGGGAGAGACTGAATAAATACATGGATGAGAGGGAGAGACTGAATAAATACATGGATGAGAGGGAGAGACTGAATAAATACATGGATGGGAGGGAGAGACTGAATATATACATGGATGAGAGGGAGAGACTGAATATATACATGGATGAGAGGGAGAGACTGAATAAATACATGGATGAGAGGGAGAGACTGAATAAATACATGGATGGGAGGGAGAGACTGAATAAATACATGGATGGGAGGGAGAGACTGAATAAATACATGGATGGGAGGGAGAGCTGAATATATACATGGATGAGAGGGAGAGACTGAATATATACATGGATGAGAGGGAGAGACTGAATAAATACATGGAGGGAGAGACTGAATAAATACATGGATGAATAAATACATGGATGAGAGGGAGAGACTGAATAAATACATGGATGAGAGGGAGAGACTGAATAAATACATGGATGAATAAATACATGGATGAGAGGGAGAGACTGAATAAATACATGGATGAATAAATACATGGATGAGAGGGAGAGACTGAATAAATACATGGATGAGAGGGAGAGACTGAATAAATACATGGATGAGAGGGAGAGACTGAATAAATACATGGATGAGAGGGAGAGACTGAATAAATACATGGATGAGAGGGAGAAACTGAATAAATACATGGATGAGAGGGAGAGACTGAATAAATACATGGATGAGAGGGAGAGACTGAATAAATACATGGATGAGAGGGAGAGACTGAATAAATACATGGATGAGAGGGAGAGACTGAATAAATACATGGATGAGAGGGAGAAACTGAATAAATACATGGATGAGAGGGAGAGACTGAATAAATACATGGATGGGAGGGAGAGACTGAATAAATACATGGATGGGAGGGAGAGACTGAATAAATACATGGATGAGAGGGAGAGGCTGAATAAATACATGGATGAGAGGGAGAGACTGAATAAATACATGGATGAGAGGGAGAGACTGAATAAATACATGGATGAGAGGGAGAGACTGAATAAATACATGGATGAGAGGGAGAGACTGAATAAATACATGGGAGAGGGAGAGACTGAATAAATACATGGAAGAGAGGGAGAGACTGAATAAATACATGGATGAGAGGGAGAGACTGAATATATACATGGATGAGAGGGAGAGACTGAATATATACATGGATGAGAGGGAGAGACTGAATAAATACATGGGAGAGGCAGAGACTGAATAAATACATGGATGAGAGGGAGAGACTGAATAAATACATGGAAGAGAGGGAGAGACTGAATATATACATGGATGAGAGGGAGAAACTGAATAAATACATGGATGGGAGGGAGAGACTGAATAAATACATGGATGAGAGGGAGAGACTGAATAAATACATGGATGAGAGGGAGAGACTGAATAAATACATGGATGAGAGGGAGAGACTGAATAAATACATGGATGAGAGGGAGAGACTGAATAAATACATGGATGGGAGGGAGAGACTGAATAAATACATGGATGAATAAATACATGGATGAGAGGGAGAGACTGAATAAATACATGGATGAGAGGGAGAGACTGAATAAATACATGGATGAGAGGGAGAGACTGAATAAATACATGGATGGGAGGGAGAGGCTGAATAAATACATGGATGGGAGGGAGAGACTGAATAAATACATGGAAGAGAGGGAGAGACTGAATAAATACATAGATGAATAAATACATGGATGAGAGGGAGAGACTGAATAAATACATGGATGAGAGGGAGAGACTGAATAAATACATGGATGAGAGGAAGAGACTGAATAAATACATGGATGAGAGGGAGAGACTGAATAAATGCATGGATGAGAGGGAGAGACTGAATAAATACATGGATGGGAGGGAGAGACTGAATAAATACATGGATGAGAGTGAGAGACTGAATAAATACATGGAAGAGAGTGAGAGACTGAATAAATACATGGATGAGAGGGAGAGACTGAATAAATACATGGATGAGAGGGAGAGACTGAATAAATACATGGATGAGAGGGAGAGACTGAATAAATACATGGATGAGAGGGAGAGACTGAATAAATACATGGGAGAGGGAGAGACTGAATAAATACATGGAAGAGAGGGAGAGACTGAATAAATACATGGATGAGAGGGAGAGACTGAATATATACATGGATGAGAGGGAGAGACTGAATATATACATGGATGAGAGGGAGAGACTGAATAAATACATGGGAGAGGCAGAGACTGAATAAATACATGGATGAGAGGGAGAGACTGAATAAATACATGGATGAGAGGGAGAGACTGAATAAATACATGGAAGAGAGGGAGAGACAGAATATATACATGGATGAGAGGGAGAAACTGAATAAATACATGGATGGGAGGGAGAGACTGAATAAATACATGGATGAGAGGGAGAGACTGAATAAATACATGGATGAGAGGGAGAGACTGAATAAATACATGGATGAGAGGGAGAGACTGAATAAATACATGGATGGGAGGGAGAGACTGAATAAATACATGGATGAATAAATACATGGATGAGAGGGAGAGACTGAATAAATACATGGATGAGAGGGAGAGACTGAATAAATACATGGATGAGAGGGAGAGACTGAATAAATACATGGATGGGAGGGAGAGGCTGAATAAATACATGGATGGGAGGGAGAGACTGAATAAATACATGGAAGAGAGGGAGAGACTGAATAAATACATAGATGAATAAATACATGGATGAGAGGGAGAGACTGAATAAATACATGGATGAGAGGGAGAGACTGAATAAATACATGGATGAGAGGAAGAGACTGAATAAATACATGGATGAGAGGGAGAGACTGAATAAATACATGGATGAGAGGGAGAGACTGAATAAATACATGGATGAGAGGGAGAGACTGAATAAATACATGGATGAGAGGGAGAAACTGAATAAATACATGGATGGGAGGGAGAGACTGAATAAATACATGGATGGGAGGGAGAGACTGAATAAATACATGCTTGGGAGGGAGAGACTGAATAAATACATGGATGAGAGGGAGAGACTGAATAAATACATGATGAGAGGGTGAGACTGAATAAATACATGGATGAGAGGGAGAGACTGAATAAATACATGGATGAGAGGGAGAGACTGAATAAATACATGGATGAGAGGGAGAGACTGAATAAATACATGGATGAGAGGGAGAGACTGAATAAATACATGGATGAGAGGGAGAGACTGAATAAATACATGGGAGAGGGAGAGACTGAATAAATACATGGAAGAGAGGGAGAGACTGAATAAATACATGGAAGAGAGGAGAGACTGAATAAATACATGGAAGAGAGGGAGAGACTGAATATATACATGGATGAGAGGGAGAGACTGAATAAATACATGGGAGAGGCAGAGACTGAATAAATACATGGATGAATAAATACATGGATGAGAGGGAGAGACTGAATAAATACATGGATGAATAAATACATGGATGAGAGGGAGAGACTGAATAAATACATGGATGAATAAATACATGGATGAGAGGGAGAGACTGAATAAATACATGGATGGGAGGGAGAGACTGAATATATACATGGATGGGAGGGAGAGACTGAATAAATAAATGGATGGGAGGGAGAGACTGAATAAATACATGGATGGGAGGGAGAGACTGAATAAATACATGGATGGGAGGGAGAGACTGAATAAATACATGGATGAGAGGGAGAGACTGAATAAATACATGGATGAGAGGGAGAGACTGAATAAATACATGGATGAGAGGGAGAGACTGAATAAATACATGGATGGGAGGGAGAGACTGAATATATACATGGATGAGAGGGAGAGACTGAATATATACATGGATGAGAGGGAGAGACTGAATAAATACATGGAGGGAGAGACTGAATAAATACATGGATGAATAAATACATGGATGAGAGGGAGAGACTGAATAAATACATGGATGAAGGGAGAAACTGAATAAATACATGGATGAGAGGGAGAAACTGAATAAATACATGGATGGGAGGGAGAGACTGAATAAATACATGGATGGGAGGGAGAGACTGAATAAATACATGGATGAGAGGGAGAGACTGAATAAATACATGGATGAATAAATACATGGATGAGAGGGAGAGACTGAATAAATACATGGGAGAGGGAGAGACTGAATAAATACATGGGAGAGGGAGAGACTGAATAAATACATGGAAGAGAGGGAGAGACTGAATAAATACATGGAAGAGAGGAGAGACTGAATAAATACATGGATGAGAGGGAGAGACTGAATAAATACATGGATGAGAGGGAGAGACTGAATAAATACATGGATGAATAAATACATGGATGAGAGGGAGAGACTGAATAAATACATGGATGAGAGGGAGAAACTGAATAAATACATGGATGAGAGGGAGAGACTGAATAAATACATGGATGGGAGGGAGAGGCTGAATAAATACATGGATGGGAGGGAGAGACTGAATAAATACATGGATGAGAGGGAGAGACTGAATAAATACATGGATGAGAGGGAGAGACTGAATAAATACATGGATGAGAGGGAGAGACTGAATAAATACATGGATGAGAGGGAGAGACTGAATAAATACATGGATGAGAGGGAGAGACTGAATAAATACATGGATGGGAGGGAGAGACTGAATAAATACATGGATGAGAGGGAGAGACTGAATAAATACATGGAAGAGAGGGAGAGACTGAATAAATACATGGATGGGAGGGAGAGACTGAATAAATACATGGATGGGAGGGAGAGACTGAATATATACATGGATGGGAGGGAGAGACTGAATAAATACATGGATGAGAGGGAGAGACTGAATAAATACATGGATGAATAAATACATGGATGAGGGAGAGACTGAATAAATACATGGATGAATAAATACATGGATGAGAGGGAGAGACTGAATAAATACATGGATGGGAGGGAGAGACTGAATAAATACATGGATGAGAGGGAGAGACTGAATAAATACATGGATGGGAGGGAGAGACTGAATAAATACATGGATGAGAGTGAGAGACTGAATAAATACATGGAAGAGAGTGAGAGACTGAATAAATACATGGATGGGAGGGAGAGACTGAATAAATACATGGATGGGAGGGAGAGACTGAATAAATACATGGATGGGAGGGAGAGACTGAATATATACATGGATGGGAGGGAGAGACTGAATAAATACATGGATGGGAGGGAGAGACTGAATAAATACATGGATGGGAGGGAGAGACTGAATAAATACATGGATGGGAGGGAGAGACTGAATAAATACATGGATGAGAGGGAGAGACTGAATAAATACATGAATGAGAGGGAGAGACTGAATAAATACATGGATGGGAGGGAGAGACTGAATATATACATGGATGAGAGGGAGAGACTGAATAAATACATGGAGGGAGAGACTGAATAAATACATGGATGAATAAATACATGGATGAGAGGGAGAGACTGAATAAATACATGGATGAATAAATACATGGATGAGAGGGAGAGACTGAATAAATACATGGATGAGAGGGAGAAACTGAATAAATACCTGGATGAGAGGGAGAGACTGAATAAATACATGGATGGAAGGGAGAGACTGAATAAATACATGGATGGGAGAAAGAGACTGAATAAATACATGGATGAGAGGGAGAGACTGAATAAATACATGGGAGAGGGAGAGACTGAATAAATACATGGGAGAGGGAGAGACTGAATAAATACATGGGAGAGGGAGAGACTGAATAAATACATGGAAGAGAGGGAGAGACTGAATAAATACATGGAAGAGGGAGAGACTGAATAAATACATGGAAGAGGGAGAGACTGAATAAATACATGGAAGAGAGGGAGAGACTGAATAAATACATGGATGAGAGGGAGAGACTGAATAAATGCATGGATGAATAAATACATGGATGAGAGGGAGAGACTGAATAAATACATGGATGAATAAATACATGGATGAGAGGGAGAGACTGAATAAATACATGGATGGGAGGGAGAGACTGATTAAATACATGGATGAGAGGGAGAGACTGAATAAATACATGGATGAGAGGGAGAGACTGAATAAATACATGGAAGAGAGGGAGAGACTGAATAAATACATGGATGGGAGGGAGAGACTGAATAAATACATGGAAGAGGGAGAGACTGAATAAATACATGGATGAGAGGGAGACACTGAATAAATACATGGATGAGAGGGAGAGACTGAATAAATACATGGATGAGAGGGAGAGACTGAATAAATACATGGAAGAGGGAGAGACTGAATAAATACATGGAAGAGAGGGAGAGACTGAATAAATACATGGATGGGAGGGAGAGACTGAATAAATACATGGAAGAGAGGGAGAGACTGAATAAATACATGGAGGGAGAGACTGAATAAATACATGGAGGGAGAGACTGAATAAATACATGGAAAAGAGGGAGAGACTGAATAAATACATGGATGGGAGGGAGGGAGAGACTGAATAAATACATGGATGAGAGGGAGAGACTGAATAAATACATGGATGAGAGGGAGAGACTGAATAAATACATGGATGAGAGGGAGAGACTGAATAAATACATGGATGAATAAATACATGGATGAGGGAGAGACTGAATAAATACATGGATGAGAGGGAGAGACTGAATAAATACATGGATGAGAGGGAGAGACTGAATAAATACATGGATGAGAGGGAGAGACTGAATAAATACATGGATGAATAAATACATGGATGAGAGGGAGAGACTGAATAAATACATGGATGAGAGGGAGAAACTGAATAAATACATGGATGAGAGGGAGAGACTGAATAAATACATGGATGGGAGGGAGAGGCTGAATAAATACATGGATGGGAGGGAGAGACTGAATAAATACATGGATGAGAGGGAGAGACTGAATAAATACATGGATGAGAGGGAGAGACTGAATAAATACATGGAAGAGGGAGAGACTGAATAAATACATGGAAGAGGGAGAGACTGAATAAATACATGGAGAGGGAGAGACTGAATAAATACATGGAAGAGAGGGAGAGACTGAATAAATACATGGATGAGAGGGAGAGACTGAATAAATACATGGATGAGAGGGAGAGACTGAATAAATACATGGATGAGAGGGAGAGACTGAATAAATACATGGATGAGAGGGAGAGACTGAATAAATACATGGATGAGAGGGAGAGACTGAATAAATACATGGATGAGAGGGAGAGACTGAATAAATACATGGATGGGAGGGAGAGACTGAATAAATGCATGGATGAGAGGGAGAGACTGAATAAATACATGGATGGGAGGGAGAGACTGAATAAATACATGGATGAGAGTGAGAGACTGAATAAATACATGGAAGAGAGGGAGAGACTGAATAAATACATGGGAGAGGGAGAGACTGAATAAATACATGGAAGAGAGGGAGAGACTGAATAAATACATGGATGGGAGGGAGAGACTGAATAAATACATGAAAGAGAGTGAGAGACTGAATAAATACATGGATGGGAGGGAGAGACTGAATAAATACATGGATGGGAGGGAGAGACTGAATAAATACATGGATGGGAGGGAGAGACTGAATAAATACATGGGTGGGAGGGAGAGACTGAATATATACATGGATGGGAGGGAGAGACTGAATAAATACATGGATGGGAGGGAGAGACTGAATAAATACATAGATGAGAGGGAGAGACTGAATAAATACATGGATGAATAAATACATGGATGAGAGGGAGAGACTGAATAAATACATGGATGGGAGGGAGAGACTGAATAAATATATGGATGGGAGGGAGAGACTGAATAAATACATGGATGGGAGGGAGAGACTGAATAAATACATGGATGGGAGGGAGAGACTGAATATATACATGGATGGGAGGGAGAGACTGAATAAATACATGGATGGGAGGGAGAGACTGAATAAATACATAGATGAGAGGGAGAGACTGAATAAATACATGGATGAATAAATACATGGATGAGAGGGAGAGACTGAATAAATACATGGATGGGAGGGAGAGACTGAATAAATACATGGATGAGAGGTAGAGACTGAATAAATACATGGATGAGAGGGAGAGACTGAATAAATACATGGATGAGAGGGAGAGACTGAATAAATACATGGAAGAGAGGGAGAGACTGAATAAATACATGGAAGAGAGGGAGAGACTGAATAAATAGATGGATGGGAGGGAGAGACTGAATAAATACATGGATGAGAGGGAGAGACTGAATAAATACATGGATGAGAGGGAGAGACTGAATAAATACATGGATGAGAGGGAGAGACTGAATAAATACATGGATGAGAGGGAGAGACTGAATAAATACATGGAAGAGAGTGAGAGACTGAATAAATACATGGAAGAGAGGGAGAGACTGAATAAATACATGGATGAGAGGGGGAGACTGAATAAATACATGGATGAGAGGGAGAGACTGAATAAATACATGGAAGAGAGTGAAAGACTGAATAAATACATGGATGAGAGGGAGAGACTGAATAAATACATGGATGGGAGGGAGAGACTGAATAAATACATGGATGGGAGGGAGAGACTAAATAAATACATGGATGAATAAATACATGGATGGGAGGGAGAGACTGAATAAAAACATGGATGAGAGGGAGAGACTGAATAAATACATGGATGAGAGGGAGAGACTGAATAAATACATGGATGGGAGGGAGAGACTGAATAAATACATGGATGGGAGGGAGAGACTGAATAAATACATGGAAGAGAGGGAGAGACGGAATAAATACATGGATGAGAGGGAGAGACTGAATAAATACATGGATGGGAGGGAGAGACTGAATAAATACATGGGAGAGGGAGAGACTGAATAAATACATGGATGGGAGGGAGAGACTGAATAAATACATGGATGGGAGGGAGAGACTAAATAAATACATGGATGAATAAATACATGGATGGGAGGGAGAGACTGAATAAAAACATGGATGAGAGGGAGAGACTGAATAAATACATGGATGAGAGGGAGAGACTGAATAAATACATGGATGAGAGGGAGAGACTGAATAAATACATGGAAGAGAGGGAGAGACTGAATAAATACATGGATGAGAGTGAGAGACTGAATAAATACATGGAAGAGAGTGAGAGACTGAATAAATACATGGATGGGAGGGAGAGACTGAATAAATACATGGATGAATAAATACATGGATGAGAGGGAGAGACTGAATAAATACATGGATGAATAAATACATGGATGAGAGGGAGAGACTGAATAAATACATGGATGAGAGGGAGAAACTGAATAAATACATGGATGAGCGGGAGAAACTGAATAAATACATGGATGGGAGGGAGAGACTGAATAAATACATGGATGGGAGGGAGAGACTGAATAAATACATGGATGGGAGGGAGAGACTGAATAAATACATGGATGGGAGGGAGAGACTGAATAAATACATGGATGAGAGGGAGAGACTGAATAAATACATGGATGAGAGGGAGAGACTGAATAAATACATGGATGAGAGGGAGAGACTGAATAAATACATGGAAGAGAGGGAGAGACTGAATAAATACATGGAAGAGAGGGAGAGACTGAATAAATACATGGATGGGAGGGAGAGACTGAATAAATACATGGATGGGAGGGAGAGACTGAATAAATACATGGATGAGAGGGAGAGACTGAATAAATACATGGAAGAGAGGGAGAGACTGAATAAATACATGGAAGAGAGGGAGAGACTGAATAAATACATGGATGAGAGGGAGAGACTGAATAAATACATGGATGTGAGGGAGAGACTGAATAAATACATGGAAGAGAGGGAGAGACTGAATAAATACATGGAAGAGAGTGAGAGACAATAAATACATGGATGAGAGGGAGAGACTGAATAAATACATGGATGAGAGGGAGAGACTGAATAAATACATGGATGGGAGGGAGAGACTGAATAAAAACATGGATGAGAGGGAGAGACTGAATAAATACATGGATGAGAGGGAGAGACTGAATAAATACATGGATGGGAGGGAGAGACTGAATAAATACATGGAAGAGAGGGAGAGACTGAATAAATACATGGATGAGAGGGAGAGACTGAATAAATACATGGATGAGAGACTGAATAAATACATGGAAGAGGGAGAGACTGAATAAATACATGGAAGAGAGGGAGAGACTGAATAAATACATGGAAGAGAGGGAGATACTGAATAAATACATGGAAGAGAGGGAGAGACTGAATAAATACATGGATGAGAGGGAGAGACTGAATAAATACATGGATGAGAGGGAGAGACTGAATAAATACATGGATGAGAGGGAGAGACTGAATAAATACATGGATGTGAGGGAGAGACTGAATAAATACATGCAAGTGAGGGAGAGACTGAATAAATACATGGATGAGAGGGAGAGGCTGAATAAATACATGGATGAGAGGGAGAGACTGAATAAATACATGGATGAATAAATACATGGATGAGAGGGAGAGACTGAATAAATACATGGATGAATAAATACATGGATGAGAGGGAGAGACTGAATAAATACATGGATGAGAGGGAGAGACTGAATAAATACATGGATGAGAGGGAGAGACTGAATAAATACATGGATGAGAGGGAGAGACTGAATAAATACATGGAAGAGAGGGAGAGACTGAATAAATACATGGAAGAGAGGGAGAGACTGAATAAATACATGGATGGGAGGGAGAGACTGAATAAATACATGGATGGGAGGGAGAGACTGAATAAATACATGGATGGGAGGGAGAGACTGAATAAATACATGGATGAGAGAGAGAGACTGAATAAATACATGGATGAGAGGGAGAGACTGAATAAATACATGGATGAGAGGGAGAGACTGAATAAATACATGGAAGAGAGGGAGAGACTGAATAAATACATGGAAGAGAGGGAGAGACTGAATAAATACATGGATGAGAGTGAGAGACTGAATAAATACATGGAAGAGAGTGAGAGACTGAATAAATACATGGATGGGAGGGAGAGACTGAATAAATACATGGATGTGAGGGAGAGACTGAATAAATACATGGAAGAGAGGGAGAGACTGAATAAATACATGGAAGAGAGGGAGAGACTGAATAAATACATGGATGTGAGGGAGAGACTGAATAAATACATGGAAGAGAGGGAGAGACTGAATAAATACATGGAAGAGAGGGAGAGACTGAATAAATACATGGAAGAGAGGGAGAGACTGAATAAATACATGGAAGAGAGGGAGAGACTGAATAAATACATGGATGAGAGGGAGAGACTGAATAAATACATGGATGAGAGGGAGAGACTGAATAAATACATGGATGGGAGGGAGAGACTGAATAAATACATGGATGGGAGGGAGAGACTGAATAAATAAATGGATGGGAGGGAGAGACTGAATAAAAACATGGATGAGAGGGAGAGACTGAATAAATACATGGATGAGAGGGAGAGACTGAATAAATACATGGATGGGAGGGAGAGACTGAATAAATACATGGAAGAGAGGGAGAGACTGAATAAATACATGGATGAGAGGGAGAGACTGAATAAATACATGGATGAGAGACTGAATAAATACATGGAAGAGGGAGAGACTGAATAAATACATGGAAGAGAGGGAGAGACTGAATAAATACATGGAAGAGAGGGAGAGACTAAATAAATACATGGATGAGAGGGAGAGACTGAATAAATACATGGATGAGAGGGAGAGACTGAATAAATACATGGATGTGAGGGAGAGACTGAATAAATACATGGAAGTGAGGGAGAGACTGAATAAATACATGGAAGAGAGGGAGAGACTGAATAAATACATGGATGAGAGGGAGAGACTGAATAAATACATGGAAGAGAGTGAGAGACTGAATAAATACATGGATGAGAGGGAGAGACTGAATAAATACATGGATGTATGAGTGTGAGGAGAAATGATCTATTTTTCATGATCTATTAGCTACTGCTTCAAACATGTTGCCACGTCCAGACAGAACCGGACACGAAGTACATATGAGCCCACAAGCCATCACCCTCCATCACAGCCTAGAAATCGGCAGGGAGGTGAACATAAAGTAAGCATGAAGGAAGCTGGAGGGCAGCAGAGATGGCAGCTGCAGGAGGTTCAGCAAGGCGAGGAATGACCATCCTCAAAGGGAAAAAAGAAACAGCCTGCGACATTTGGCACAGGTTTGTGCCTAGAAATGGCAGGCAGGAACAGACAGATTCGCATAATACAAATGAGGAGAGGTGGACTCACGGTAGGGAAGAAAACTCATAATTGCCTGCCCCTCATGGGATCAATGGCAAGAAAGTAAGAACAAGCACTGGCAAAGCTAATAGGCCTAAGTATAATGTGACAAAGCATGCAAAAACAAGTATGCAGAAATTACATTTCCATGCAGTACAACGTTAAAGCCTGACTTACTGTCTTCGCCAATGCATGATGGTGGTATTGGTAGTGGTGTTGGTTGAGGGTGTCGGCGGTACTGGAGTTGGTACAAGTGGTGATTTATTGGTGGTGGCAATAGAGTTAATGGTACTGGAAACAGTGGAGGTGAGATTATGGTATTGGTGGTTGTGTTGCTGGTACCTGGATATGGTGGTAGCATTGCTGGTGGTAGTGGTGGTATTGTTGGAGGTGGTATTCGATATGATGGCATTTTTGGTGTGATATTGATGGTAGAGTGTGGTATTGGTGTGATATTGTTAATGGTGGTATTAGCATAGGAAGTGGTGGTGTATGGGTGAATGTTATTGTTGGTATAGTTGGTGTTATTGGTGGTACTAGTGGTGGTATTAGTAATATTGGTGGTGGATTTGCCACTTGTGGCCATGCTAGTTTTGATCAAGTGACCACAAATCAACGTTTGGCCATCTTGTACAATGTCCTGATTGCCTTTTTCACTTCGGAATGACCTGACAGTGCCTCAGTGGGGTTTTGAGAGGGTCAGCAGGGCTAGCACCAGCCTTCTACCCACCCAAAGCTGTCCTGGAAGAACAGATGCATGGTTCACATCTCAGAATCTCATTCTTGTACTTTTTGGTGCATGTTGTAGCGAAGGATGTGATTTCACTTTGAAGATGAAGGCCTCCTGTACCACAAGTACAGCCAAACTATAATCCTGGGTTGATGTGCGGACTGGTTAGTAAGATGCTGCTTTTGGGAGTCACCATGCTATTGCTTAAATGAGAAAAGCACAACCTGACAGCTAATCCGAAATGGGACTGCATCTGGTTGACTAGATATTTACTCACACAGAACCCTATCCCAGCATGCATTGGATGCACGCAGTGAGCAGAAGCCTATTTGTGGCCTCCCAATAAAAATAAAAATAAGGCATGACCAAGGATGCGCCCGGCTCGGAATAGTACTGACCTTGGGATAGGTATGTGCGTGGTAATGCACATCAAGTACTGGGACTACCGCAAGTGATGGTACCAGATCAATGCACAGGGCATGGTGAAGGCAGCACCCCAGAAGTGACTACATAAGTTGCAATGAAGGCTAACACCTTGATGCTAGCGTGTGCTGTTAGTACTGTTCCCTGCACTGCACACAAAGCTTTAAGAGGTCTGTAGTGACAAGGAGTGCCTGTGTATGCAGTGGCGGTGGGGCCATGCCCTGGAATATTCAGTGTGGCTACTGTGTGAATAAGATGCTCCCAGGAATATTGGAGTGAGTGTGACTGGGGAAGCCTGGCAGCTAATGAGAGATGATGGGGCCCTGACCGGATTTAGGGGGCTGTGGTTATATATAAAATACTGAGATATAATAAACACATTGCTTCATACCTAAATGACTCCAGATCCGTATATGTCAAGACTAAGCCCTCCAAATACAACATTTTGGTGATGTGATTTTAAAAAATCTGCGTGAATATGAAGGGGTGCTCTGGGGGCATTGAAGGGAGTGGAGATGGCCTGCTTGGAGCAGGTGAATGACCCTAAACGAGGGGAATGTAGCATGGGGGCGGTCATCTATGAATGCAGAAGCAAGTGGTGTCAGCGTGTGCTGCTTGGCAGGAGTGGCTCAGTGATGAGGGTGGGTATGAACAGAAGCTGTAGGGACTGATCATTGAACTGGATTAGTGGCCACTACTGGCATTGCAACGATGTGTTGTCGAGAAGGAGGTAGAGTGCAGAGAAGGTAGTTCTTGGAACTGTCTCAGTAAAAAGCAACAAGCATTGGCAATGCCAATCGGTCTCTCCATATTGATGAGTTTAGTGTTGTAGTTTTTAATAAAGAGCATTATTATAATGCTAATCTATGCTAACCTGCCTATTTGGTCACATTAGACTTACTCCAGCTCTTTCTGCCTAGCTGCTCCCCAAAAAGCATACAATCTTTGATACAAACACAATAAGTGTAAATGCAGATTAAGAGAAAAGCACCAAACCGGACTTGCCTATCAAAGAACAAACAAGCAGAAAGTTCCAAGCTCTAGCACTCTGCAGCCACATAAGTCCTAAATATAAGCCTACACCCACTGCTTAATTTTTAAAACAAAGTGCTGGGAAAAAAGCAAAACTTTAAAAACGACCAAAAACACGTAAAAAATGCGATGACTAAGTAGACTCTAAATACTTATTCTCTTGAATGAATTGTTTTCAAACTATTTGTAATTAAATAACCAGACTTGCATATTAAAAAATCAAACAAGCAGCAGATGCCACATTTTACTCTTGGCAGTTCGGGCTGGACTGTTCCCATGAGGCACAGGGTCAGACTGATTTGCATATTGCCATGTCTGAACTGGGGTGGTGGAGTGAGCTAAAGAATGATGATGGATTAAACCCAGATCAGTTGACTGGGGGTGAGCGTTTGATTGGCTCAAACGTTCCGTCCATCATCCCCTTTTGTATCACATTTTACTCTCCAGCACTCTGCAGCCACATAGGTCCCAAATAAAGGCCTACACCCAGTGCTTAATTTGTAAAACATGCAGTGCCGGGGCTAAAAGCAAAGCAGAAACTGCCACGTTCTACTCTGCAGCCTCATAATTCCCAAATGAAGGCCTATATCCATTGCTTAATTTGCAAAACATGAAGTGCTGGTGCTCTTTCCCCGTATAGTTCATGGAACCGACTTCTACATTACATCGTATACAGTTACAGTGCAAACATGTGTGGGAAGGGCATGCACATGAATTGCAGTAAAAAAATATGTAGTAATTGCATGTGGCAGTAAATAAATCGTAGCAAATGTAACAAAAAAAAATGAAGTGCTGGGGCTCAAAGCAAAACTTTAAAAATGCCCAAAAGCATGTCAAAAACGCGATGAGAAACTACATTCTAAATACTCCTTCCCTTAAATAAATTGTCTGCAAACTATTTGCTATTAAATAAACAAACTTGCCTATCAAAAATCAAAGAAGCAGCAACTACCACGTTTAACTTTCCAGCACTCTGCAGCCATATAAGTCCCAAATAAAGGTCTACACCCAGTGCTTAATTAGTAAAACATTAAGTGCCGGGGCTAAAAGCAAAACTTTAAAAATGCACAAAAACACTTCAAAAACGCCATAACACTTCTATAGCGACACAAACATAATAAATGCAAATTCAGCTGAAAAGAAAACTCTTAACCCCTTCGCTGCGGGGCAAATTCCCCCGCGGTGCGAGAGGGGGCGGGGTTGGGCATGGCGCTCGGGTACTCAGGACGCCTCCCGGCCGTCATAAACCACAGTGGGCGTGTGCTCATGAGGGCCGGGAGCCGTCCGAACGCCGCCCACTGATTCATTTCCCCGCACAGGCGGGGAATTAATACCGCATGGGCGGAGCGGCAACGTTCGGACGGCTCCCGGCCGTCATGAGCACATGTCTACTGTGACTCATGACGGCCGGGAGCCGTCATGAGCACTCAAGAGGTTAAACCAGACCTGCCTATCCAAAATCAAACAAGCACCAAGTTCCACGCTGCAGTACTAGAAGCAACTGCCACGTTCTACTCTCCAGCACTCTGCAGCCACATAAGTCCCAAATAAAGGCCTACACCCAGTGCTTAATTTGTAAAACCTGAAGTGCCGGAGCTAAAATCAATACTCTAAAAGTGCCCAAAAATACGTCAAAAAACGCGATAAGAAACTACACTCAAAATACTCCTTCCTTTAAATAAATTGTCTTCAAACTATTTGCAATTAAATAAGCAGACTTGCTTATGAAAAATGAAACAAACAGCAACTGCCACGTTTTACTCTCCAGCACTCTGCAGTCACACAGTTCCCAAATAAAGGCCTACACAGCTAGTGCTTAATTTGTAAAACATGAAGTGCCGGGGCTAAATGCAAAATTTTTTTAAATGCCCCAAAGCACGTCAAAAACGTGATGTCAAAGTAGAGTCTAAATACTCATTCCCTTAAATGACTCGTCTTCAAACTATTTGCAATTAAATTAAAAATTACTCTCTATATCAACAACCACAAAACCTGCCTATTTGGTCACATTAGACTTTCTCCAGCTCTATCTGCCTAGATGCTTCCCGAAAAGCATGCAACCTTTGATACAAACACAATAAGTGTAAATGCAGGTTAAGAGAAAAGCACCAAACTGGACTAGCCTATTAAAGAACAAACAAGCAGCGAGTTCCAAGCTCTAGCACTCTGCAGCCATATAAGTCCTAAATAAAAGCCTACACCCACTGCTTGATTTGTAAAACATAAAGTGCCGGGGCTAAAGGCAAAACTTTAAAAATGACCAAAAACACGTCAAAAACGTGATAAAAAAACTATACTCTAAATACTCCTTCTCTTGAATGAATTATCTCCAAACTATTTGCAATTAAATAAAAAATTACTCACCTTTATAGCGACACAAACACAATAGGTGTAAATTCAGCTTAAGAGAAAACCCCCAAACCAGACCTGCTTATGCAAATTCAAACAAGCTGCAAGTTCCACACTTCAATACTCTGCAGCTATACAAGTCACAAATAAAAGCTTAATTTGTAAAATATAAAGTGCCAGGGCTGAAAGCAAAATACAGGTCCGAGACATATATTACTTCGGTTCTATCTAAACTTAATTAGATGCTAGTTTCAGCAATTCTCAAGTATCTCGCCAAACTACAACTCGAGTAATTCATAAAAAAATGTGTACGACCTTTGACACAAAGACCTACCACCCCTACATATTAAAAAATAACCTGAACTTAAGCACATTATATATTATTTTGGAATAGTAGTAATATAAAAGATATACAGTGTTAATATCACAAAATAAACTGTCATCTGTACCACAAAAAGCTACATTTAACAGAAAGGTATTTCAAAAGAATGATGGAGGTTGACTTAATTAAATGGAGATGGCTGTAAAATAAACCAGGTATGGGAACACATGGAAAGAAATATTGCCTTTCAGCGGTATATGGTATAGTCCAAAGCTCTGTTTTTAATATAAAATCAGGGCCTTCTGTGGTCATATCACTGAAAATACAAGATTTG
The DNA here is from genome assembly GCA_963921515.1 of Calotriton arnoldi. Lineage (NCBI taxonomy): Eukaryota > Metazoa > Chordata > Amphibia > Caudata > Salamandridae > Calotriton > Calotriton arnoldi. Next base: position 1,863,096 of record CAWUFW010000610.1, read on the forward strand.
AAAAAAATATTGTCTACGGGTGCTCGTGGAAGACAATTTCTATGGACTGGAATCTAGAGAATGCTAAAGTGATTCTGGTATTTTACTGACCTCTGCTGGTCGTTTTCTATCAAGAAAGTTAAATAGAGGCAGTTGCCAGAAATTTTTTAAAAAGAAAGTCCCTAAGCAGAAACCAATTCTGGTATTTTACTGACCTCTACTGGTCGTTTTCTATCAACACAGTTAAATAGAGGCAGTTGAACAAGCAGAACGCAATTCTGGTATTTTACTGACCTCTACTGGTCATTTTCTATCAGGACAGTTAAATAGAGGCAGTTGAACAGAATAAAAGTGGAATAAAAGCGGAAGCAGACAAGTCCTAGGGCTGATCGCCAAAGCCCACAAAGTACATACACATATAAGTATATACTAAAGTATATACAAGAGGTCTCGAATGCTCGACCTAAAAGGAAGAACTGTGTTCTCAGCTGTAGTCCGGAGGAGCTGAAAAAGATTATTGGTTACTTTAATGGTGTCATCTCTCTCTTGTTTAGTTTCAGCCAGTGCATGGGCTGTTTCTATGCCTGATACCTTGAACATGTCCGGTATGTTTGTAGGAGTGGTTCCTCAGGCAGTGGAAGTTCTGCGTTCTTTAAATATATCACAGGATAACGCTGTTTCGAATGCAGATGGGGTGCTGTGCAGTTAAAGTTAAGTGACAGTGTCATATACAGCTATTGGGATGATGGCTGTTAAAGGAGGCGACACTTGTGCCTCTGAGCATGTGGTACGTCCTTATGCCCATGAAGTACAACTGCATGACCAAGAACACGGAATATTGGTGCAAAGCATGTGCTAGAGGAACCACGCTGCAACACCACAAAGCTCCATTCTTAATGGAGCGTGAGATGCTAGCCCAAATTTACTAACGCCTTGACCCAGTTTTGAGTCACCAAAGTGACAAAACCCAGTAGTGTTGGGCTGAGATATACTATCCAGCGCAAACATGTATTTGTGTTGGAAAGTTACTGAAAGTAACACAAAGTTGTTCTATGCATTACTTTGCGTCAAAGGGGCATTCCATGGGTGGTACACGGGCGTTACACGGGAACAACCATCTATCCACCCATAGGTTTTGGTGCATATCTCTATTAACATATGTAGACTGGGATTTGTGCCAAAACCTTTCGCCTCCTTCAAGCAGGCATAACACAAGGAGTACTGTTTTTATTTCTCCTTATTTTTCAAATTTGCACGTGTGCTGCATTGTACAGCACACATACAAAATGAGAAAAAGTCTCAAAGGATAGTTTTTGTACTGAAAAGTCCCCAATCAGATCAAAACCTATGCTTTATTGAATTTACAAACCCTTGGACTATGGAACAATGGTGTTTGCGCTGGTGCATAGCAGCCAATGGTGCGCTAGAGCTGGGGAGAGAAAAATGTGCCATATCTTATATGGCATATTTTCTCTCTCTCCCTTTGGCGCCAGGCAGTGCAGCAACTATGGCCGCTGTGTGAGTGTCTCACTGCACTAAGCCATTTGATGAGTCAGATTGAGACATGATTATTAGAAACGTGGGGGCAGATTTACAAGGCCCTTGCGCCACTTTTGCGTCACTTTTCCCATGTTAAAAATGATGCAAAAGAGGTGCAAGGGCCTTGTAAATAAGCCCCGTGGTGCGCAATGTGGGTCCGAGTAACAGCACCTTAGGAGCACAGCAGGAGACAGCCATGTGTGGTGTCGAAGGCAATGCAAGTAGTCGCAAAGCCAATAGGTCTGTCGTGGTCAGTCAGCTTTTTGGATTTGTTAATGACTTATTTTGCCACGGTTTTTGTAAAACTTTAATTTTGGAGGAGCTGCCGGATCCTTGCTAATACAGAAAAAAAGACCCGTGAACTGAAAGTTAAAATATCTTTTTGGTCTCAAAAAGCACTTTCCATAGTAATCCCTGGCACTGAAGGGAGCGACTTTGTGCGTGGATGTACTCTTGTGAAAGAGCAGAATGTTTCACGCACAGTGATGTTAACTAATGGGTATAGTTGCCTGACCCATCGCCCTATGCTGTACACTGTACTGGATGGAATTAAAATGTGAATAACACAACAGATCAATGAATTTAGGACTCACTGAAAGACCCTAAAGGCATATTATACATACAATGTTAGTAAAATCAAGAGGCATGGCTAACGCCAGCCCTAAAACCTGTGGAGAAGTTCCTGAAGAGTCTTACCATGGGTTGTAGGTCAATACATCGCTACCACATGAAGAATACCTTTACATCGCAAGGTCAAACAGAAGTTTACATTATATATATATATATATATATATGTATATATATATATATATCCATCCTTTCACGGTGTCCGCCTCCCGAATCACCAGCACAGCGGCACAACACAGAGCCTCAGCATCCAGATGTTTCTGTGCAAATTCCAATTTTATTATGTGAACACCAACAATAAAAATTATTGGCACAAAACAAACAAAAAAATCAAACGACCAACGCGTTTCGGCTGACGCCTTCGACTGGATATGGATATATATATATCACTGAAAAAAACAAAGGTTAGTTAGGTTAAAATGTCGGATAGAACATAGCATTTTAAACTAAGAATACCACTGAAATTCACCAGTTATAGCTATCTCACGTAATTATACCTAGTGCCCTGGATTAATCAGTTGGGGCCCAGGAAACGGGGATGGGTCAAGGATGTCACAGAGTGGGCAATAGCTGAGGAAGTGCGAGTCCGTCCGTGTAGGAGAGATGACCATGCACAGTAGAATTTACAAACCTGGTTGGGGACCCTGGCTATAATTAGTTAACTTGAGGCGGGTTCTGCAGAAGACAGACTGGAGTCAGAGGATTAACCTCTGAGGGCAAGCGTGGAGAGGGATCCAATAATCTGGGAGAGAAGGATTGACAACTGAATATTCCTGTTATGAAGTTATATATATAATGGTCCCTTTCAGTGGAATTAATGGCTGTTTATTTATTATGACACATGTGATGATGGCTTAAATGTTTGAACTCGTTGATGGTGCACTGTTTGTAATGTACTGCTTGTCTATATAAAAAATAATAAATACATTATTTAAAAATATATATATAACTAGTGCCCTTAAGTAACTCTAACTTGCACCCTCGTCTGCACAGTGTTATCAATGCAGTCATTGAACATGTCATGAGAGATGTAATATGCAAGGGTACAAGCAGTGCATGGTGAAGGTACGAGTTATAGTTACTTTAGAGCATGAGTTATAGTTACTTGAGATAACTATAACTGGTGAATTTCATATTTTTACCCAACTACAACGTCCCCTTAACCTTTGGGTTCTTTTTTCCAGTGAATTGCTATGTTTTTCATGTTATTTTTTAAACACAAAGTAAGATGTCCACGCTGTGCGTGGCGTGGGGTGGGGTTGGGTGCAGAGCCCACCCTGCCTTTTTAAAATTTGTTGCACCACAAATCCACTGTGATTTTCCAGGGGTGGCGGGGGGGCGCACTAGATCTTGCGGTGAATCTGCAGCAGTAATGAAACCCCCAAAAACATTTTTTTTTTTAATTGGACCTGGCCCCCCCACCCTATGAACTTGGAGGTCAGGGCAAAGATTAAGGTTTACATTTTATGTATATTTCACATCACAGTGGATACGTGGCGTGACATCTACATATATTTTTAACCTTAATTTCTCATAAACTACTGAATGGATTTACTTCAAATCACAAAAAGCACGCTTTCTGAATCAAAATCTAACTTTCTGCCAAATTTGGTGTAATTCTAGTTCAGCCGTTTTTGCGGTATTGCTGTTCAATTTTCTATAGTAAAATTGCATGGGCAAAATGCATTTTGGGGCCCCTACCCTCTTTTTCTCAGTCCCGCTTGACGGATTATCCCAAAACTTTCCAGGAAGAAGCTAAGGTGGATGAGACTTTTTTTTTTTTTTTTATAACATTTAGTGAAGATTTGTCAAACTGCCCCAAAGTTATTAGCAAACAAAAATATCCATTTCCTATGGAAATGTGGTCCTAAATAGAACTACTCAGTGATGACTGCCAAATACACATATACATATGTTAAAATGTAGGTCTTCAAATGAGCAGGCAGTTGAAGAGGTTGAAAATGTAGAGTTTATTAAGCTAAACGTAGGAAGAACAGCCCAGCCATCCAACAGAGTAAGCGTCTGGCCTCGTTTGAAAACATACATTCCATAACCAGCACAGTCTGGTAAGCTTTCTGGAACTATAACAAATGATGTAATAAGAGGGAGAGGTGTGAGCACATTACCACACATCTCCCTTACTAATAGAAAAGCAAACAAAAGGATAGATTACTAAGTTGCATAAAATCAAGGTACAGGTTATGCACAAATGTGAAAAAAACTGAATTTACTACACATAGTCTTCTAAATATGAAGGAGGACAAGTTGATCTCTCTGATCTCCTCCTCAACACCACGTCTGGTTTGTTTCTAGCCTCACCACCATCATTAGAATCATTGTCACAACACAACCTCCTTCCCTTGCACACAACAACTCTGCCGAGATTCCACACTCTGTGATCAGAAGTTTTGACTGCATTGCGAAACAATTTAATGACCTTCAAGGGTTTAGTAAATTTGAAACCAGTCCCACACCAACCAGGCTTTTTAATCATGACAAAATCACCCACAGCGACCTTAGTGCTTTTGACAGCATGCCTTAAATCATATTGCATTTTGCTTTTCAAGCATTTCTCATCTTCTCTTTTTTTCCAATCTTGCAAATGCAAGCCAAAACGCTTGCTAGAAAGAAATGTATTCACCCATGGAGGTTCTAAGAAGGTATCGGGTTCCCTTCCACGAAATAGAAGAAAAGGAGTTTTACCAGTGGTGGTGTGAGGGGTAAATCTGTATATTCCAATCCTTTTTAGTACCGCCTCTTTCCAGTTGAGACAATAATTCTTCGCCAACGAGATCGTCTCCTTCAGGACACGATTAAACCTTTCAACAGTTCCATTGGATTTTGGATGGTAAAGAGCACATTTCTTATGTGTTACACCACACCCTAAAAGAAAATCCTCCATTTCTTTCGAGACAAGCTGTACACCATTGTCAGTAAGCAGTGACTCCGGTAACCCTTCCCTGCTAAACAAATCTTTAAGAAAACTGATAACGGTTCTGGTGTCCACACCTCTAGCGAAACAAAGCTCTGGCCACCTGGAGTAAAGATCCATGACAACAACAACATAAGTGTCGAGGCCATCACCCTGAATGGGGCCCAAAATGTCCAAGGCAATGTCTTACCATGGACCACTTGGATGTGTGCAAGTTACCATGGGTTGTGTTCTGGTCTTCATGCTTTTCTCACTGCGAGAACATTGTACACAATCTCTCACAAGACGTTCAATCTGTAGATCCATACCAGGCCACCAATAATTGGACCTTAACCTCTCCTTGGTTTTGGAAATGCCCAAATGAGATTTATGAGCCAGTTCTATTAATTCTCCACGTTAGATGACTGGAGGTACAAGTCTATGACCTCTCAACAACAACCCTTCATAAGAGGAAAGTTGATCTCTCACGCACCAAAACTCATTACAAGATGCTCCACCTTGATCTTTATTAGACCAACCAGAGCAAATGAGATTCATAACATTCTGAATAACTTCATCCCCTCGACAAGCTTCATGCCATCGTTCACGTGAGATAGTTTCATACACAATTTCACAAACCAATTCAGACGACTATTTAGGGATAAATCATTCTGTTCAGTATCCGAATGAGGGTCACTATTAGCAATGGGAACTAATCTAGAAAGTGTATCAGCCACCACATTTTCAGACCCAGGAATATGTTTCACGCAAAAGTCATAAGCTTGTAAACTTACAACCCATTTGGAAATCCTAGGTGAAATAAAATCAATACCCTTACTAGAAAAGACCTCACATAAGGGTTTGTGATCAGTCTTGAACAAAAAGGTGGCGCCCCACAAAAACTTCTTCAATTTTTTAATCGCCCAATGAACAGCAAGAGCCTCCCTCTCGATGACAGAGTACCTAGTTTTGGCCCCCCTCAGACTCCTTGAAATAAACATTATGATGTTCTCTGGACCAAAACCCCCTTGGTACAAGACACCACCCAGTCCTTTGAGACTAGCATCAGTGGCAATAATAGTGGGTTTGCTAGGATCAAAATTACGTAGTTTTGGTGCCTGAGAAAGTTTATTTTTTATTTGGCAGAACTCAGTTTCACGCTCATCATTCCAGTCAAACTTAGCCCCCTTTTTTAACAAAGTCCTCATGTTGTAGGTGGCTTCAGCAAAATCTTTTAAGAACTTGTTGTAATACTCCGCCATCGCTAAAAAACGTAAAAGTTCTTCTTTAGAAGCAGGTGAGGTTAATTTCCTGATGGTATCAACCAGTTCAGACTTGGGTACCACACCATCACAAGTTATGGAGTGCCCTAAGTAATCTATTCTGTTGAGGCCAAACTTGCATTTCTCCAACTTGATGGTGAGATTGTGAGAATGTAATCTGTCAAGAACATTCCTGACTCTAGAATCATGCTCAAGACCATCATACCCATAGACCAATATATCCTCTTGATATACACAAACCCCAGGTAGATCATGCAGCACTTTCTCCATGGCCCGTTGAAAGACTGAGGCTGCCGACACCAGACCAATAGTGCTGAAAATTTTAGCACCACCCACCATCGTCAAAAGCTCAGAAATATTGGGTAAAGGATATTTGTCAACCACAACACACTAGTTAAGTTGTCTGAGATCCACACACAATCTCAGCGAGCCATCACTCTTCCTTGCAGCTACAACTGGAGCCAACCACGAAGTTGCTTCAACTTCCTCTATGATACCTTGAGACTTCAGCTTCTCCGATTCATTACTCATCTCCTCCCTGACTGAAAAAGGAACATTACAAACTTTACAGGAGACCCGAACAGAACCAGGTGCAAGTTTGATTTTGTGACAGTATGTTATGTTATTTTAGCTTATAACGCGCACAGATACTCCAGGGAGTGTCCCGGCGCGAGCCTAGAGAGGGAGAAGTGAGCCCAAGTAAGACGAATAGATGAGTCTTCAATTTTTTTTTGAAGATACGAAAGTCTTGGATGCTGCGAAGGGCCAGAGGAAGTGAGTTCCAAGCGGTGGTAGCTCTGACTAAGTGAACTGCCCCCCATTCTTGTGAGTCGGAAGTGGGGGGTATGGGCCAAAAGCTGGGAAGATGAGCGGAGAGATCTGGTGGGGGTGTAGAACAAGAAGCGCTTCCGCAAGTAGGTGGGGCCGCAGGCATACAGAGCACGATGGGCCATGGTCAGAGCTTTAAACTTGACTTGTTCGGCCACGGGTAGACAATGAAGGGAACGTAAATGTTGTCTGGCGCTGCATCTCAACGGGATGTTAAAAACAAGTCTCGCTGCAGCATTTTGGACAACCTGTAGTTTGTTGAGGAGGTAGCCCGGCAGGCCGACATACAGAGCGTTCGCGTAGTCTATCTGAGAGAGTGTCAAAGCTCGAGTCACTGTCTCCTTAGATGCTCTAGGGAGAAGCAGGAGAAATTTCCTAAGGGTTTTGAGTATCCCAAAGCAATTCCCAGCTAACTTCTTAATCTGGGTGGTGAAGGAGAGATTCTCCTCGGACCAGACTCCAAGATTCTTAGCGGGTTGCCTCGTTGAGGCAGGCATGGGGAATTCCGCTGGCCATAGAGTTTCTCTGAACTGGGGGGCAAAGTGCCCAAAGAGGAGAATTTCAGATTTATCCTCGTTGCATTTAAGCTGTGCTGAGGAAAGCCAGCGAAAAACAGCTGACAGACAGTTTCTGACCGGGGACGTGGAGCCCTCTTTCTTTTCCCAGGTAAACAGGAGCGGAGTATCATCAGCATATGCTATGATTTTGGCTCCCAACTTTTCAGCCAAGTGGATCAGGGGGGTGACATAAAGATTAAAAAGAAGGGGGCTCAAAGAGGACCCCTGGGGGACTCCAGTAGATACCTCCCGGGTTGAGGAGGAAAACGGGGGGAGCCAGACCTGCTGGGTGCGCCCCTCAAGAAAGGATTTCAGCCAGCTCAGGGCAGCACCTGAGATCGCCAAGTCCGCGAGGCGGGTGAGTAGCAGAGAATGGGGAACAGTATCAAATACTGCCGAGAGGTCCAATAAGATGAGAGCTGCCCTATCGCCCGCATCCAGACACTCCCAAATAGCTTATGAGACTTCCACCAATGCCGACTCAGTGCTATAGGAGGCTCTGAACCTTGATTGAGCTGGGTGAAAAAGGCCGGCACCCTCAACGAAGTTGGTAAGTTGTTTGTTAACCACTTTCTCGCAAGCTTTCGCTATGATAGGAAGAAGGGAAATAGGGCGGTAGTTAGCTGGGTTCAGAGGATCCAATGAAGGTTTTTTTTTAGAAGGGGCAGGATCTTGGCCTGCTTCCGTGCTGAGGGAACATAGGCCTCCTGAAGGGACAGATTGATGAGTTTGTTTACTTCTGGGTTCACCATCTCTGCGACTGAAGTCAGAAGTCTGGCTGCACAGGGATCAGTCGGGGAGCCTGACTTCATGGCCTTAAGGACCCTCAAGGACTCAGGGAGATCGATGGATGAGAAGGCTGTCAGTGAGGGAGACTCAGTATGCGGCACCTCCGGGGACGAGGGCTTGACCATAAGGTGATTGCCAGGAGTGAAGGATGCCTGAATAGAGCGAATTTTATCAATAAAGAAATTTGACAGTTCCTCACACCAGGCGTTGGACGAGGGAAGTATGGTGGATTCAGCTCTGGGGGCCATGAAGCTCTGGACAATCGAAAAAATTTCTTTGGAGTTGTTCCTGGCTAGATCAATGCGGTCTGCATAATATAGGCTTTTGGCATGAGTGATAGAGGAATAGTTCAGCTTCTGGGCTTTCCTAAGGTTAAGCTTCGCCAAGGGGCAGTAATCCCGTCGCCATTGGCGTTCTAATTTTTTACAGTGTTGTTTTTGTTGTTTAAGCTCCTGTGAAAATCACGGCTTGGAAGGGGAATCCCTGGTTAGTTTAACAGGGGCCGTAGGGGAAAGATGATCCCCAGCCTTTTTGATCCAGCTGGTGAAGCTCTCCAAAGCAGCCTCCAAATCATCGGAAGGTGCTGGTCTGGACTCGGCTAGCGCACAGCTAAGCGATATTGGGTCAATTTTGGCGAAGACCGGGCCTCGGCCGGCATGGCTAGGGGGGATATTGCCTTCCAGGACCCAGGAGAAATAAGACAGAAAATGATCAGACCATGGCACCGGTAGAGGATCCTCCACCGTAATGGGAAAGTTGGAACAAATGGGATCAAGAATATGGCCGCCTGAGTGCGTCGGAGCCCTGACCCATTGCATAAGCTGGGCAAGGTTAAGGGAATCAGCGAATTCCCTGGTGTCCCCAGCTTCGTCTTTGTCCAGGTGAATATTGAGATCACCCAGAAAAAGATAGTGCGTGAACCGCAGAGCCCGGGGAATAATAACATCCGCCAGGTTTTTGATTAAAGACCCTGCAGGCCCAGGGGGCCTATAGACCAATGTTCCACCCACTGAGGTGTGAGGGGAAATAATGATACTGAAGTCAAGGACTTCACCCTCACCTAGCTGCGAGGACTCATTGCGGCGGAAAGCCCTCTTATCCCTATAGATAACCGCAACACCACCGCCCCTCCCGAATTTGCAATCAGCCCGGGAGATCTTATATCCCGTGGGTATTGCCATCTCAATGATAGGATTAGAGGAGTCATTGAGCCAGGTCTCGTTAATGAATAATAAATCGACCTGCTTATCGGAAAGGAGATCAAAGATATCCTGGTGGTGTCGACCTAGGGAGCGAGTATTAAGTACTGCTGCATTAAATTTGGGCCCCCTCCTACTGCCACTTGGAGTAGTTACAGAGTCCCGGGGTGCGTCTAAGCCTAGGCACAAATTGAAACTGCATTCATTGCACACAGGGAGGGGGTGGGGGAGGGTGACTCTAGCACCTCCCACCTTGTGGACTGGTGGCAAGGGCATGGATGCAGTGAAAGGAGATCATTGCGGCTGTAAGCTCGAGGGGTCGTAGGTTCCAAAGAAAAACGGGCAGCGTGGCTGGCGCTGGCTGCTTCCGGGACGCTGACGGGCGCAGACGGGTTTGCCTTAGGCGCGCCTGCTGCGCCCAAGCGGCGCGCCTGCTGCGCGCATCCGCGCAGCGCACATATTTGTAAGGGCCAGCCGCTCCGACAACTAGAGTGCGCACTGAGCTAAAATGGTGTCTCTAGTTGTCGAGAGGTGGTAAACAGGAAGTAACTGCCGGCCCGAACTCCCGGTCCCGGAAAATGGAAAAGCGCAATGCCCACAAAAGCCCCAATCACAAATTCATACGATAAAGCGCAACAGAAAACAGAAGGTCAAGGCACTCAAGACCAGCACCAGTCAGTATAGTTTTGCAGTAGTTAAAGCAAAGGTGTGGTGCAAAGAGCCGGGAACGTGACCCTCCTACGTCCCTAATAATTTGGTAAACCAAAAGCACAAGAAACCGGCTGGCTCAGCACACAACTACAGTCAAGTACAGTTTCAAAAAATATACAGTGATATATAATATAATAGCCAATTCTATGAATTCTGTGTTGTGGTTTTAAAAGAATTTTGAATAAAGGAATAAAAGAATAAAGGAAGGATTTGGTTTTAGTAAACCAAAGTCTTATTTGATTCACTTGGGAGACGCTGTGTTGATGTTCAATCATTAATGATTATATATCACTGTATATTTTTTGAAACTGTACTTGACTGTAGTTGTGTGCTGAGCCAGCCTGTTTCTTACAAATTCATACGATGCAGTTTAAAACATAAAATCAGGAATGTCATAAAATGATTTTAAAACGAATAGCAGCAGATTTTAAAAAGGAGCAGTAATGTGCAAGGTAGCAGCAGAGATGTGCAAGTAGCCACCAGCAACCCCTCAAGGCACTGGCGACCGCGCATATTTGTAAGGGTCAGCCGCTCCGACAACTAGAGTGCGCACTTTTAAACAACCTAGCTTTCCATCAAAAACGTGGGGAAATTCTTCTTTCAATTTTTCTTGTAATGAGACATCATGACCCACTAGTTTAACAGGTTGAATATTCTTGAGAATGATGGGAGGATCACTGTTGGGATCCAACATGACTCCTAGATCTTTTTGATGCCACCAACTCAAAATGCTGTCGCCTTTCTTAGAAACATAAATTTTTCCAGAAGTGTAGCGACCCTCATATTCTAGTAGCCCAACAAAATATCCGTAGGCATAGGGTTTGATGTCAGGTCTAGATAATTTGACCTTATTACGCAACTTGTTTTCAAAGAAGGTGTTGGCCACAATAGTGATTTTCGCACCGGAATCAAACAAAACTTTAGTTTTCTCACCTTCAACAAGAATACAGTCTAAAGGACCACCCCCACCAACCTGCAAGAGAATTTGACCGCACTGAAAGTCAGGTAAGACTTCATCTACGTCACATTCAATTTCACTCACCCTTTGTTTAAGACCTTTCAACCTACACACCACAGCGAAATGACCCTTCTTTTTACAAAAGGTACAGACAGACTTAAGAGCTGGACATGACTTGTCATTTGCTAGATGACCCAGTCTATCACACCTATAACATTTTCTTTCCCTCCAACCTTGTGCCTTAGTAACTTCCTTTTTGCGTGAAGTGGCCTTCAAATTTGACTCAGCAGGTTTGGAAGTCACGTTGTCCTTTGAGGTCAAGTTTAAATTTACAGTGGATACATCTTTGTTCAGGTCCTTTTTGATGACCTCCACGCACTTCAGGGAATGTTCAATTCTTTTCGCAACTAATAAGACTTCATCCAAGCTGGGTTCATCTTTGAGCCACAGTTCCTCACGTACTTTTTCTATCTTACACCCTAACATAAACTGGTCTCTGATCCTTTCATCGATTAATGTACCAAATTTACATGAAGAGGCCAAGCGTCTCAAATCTGTGACATAGTTTTCAGTAGATTCTCCTTCCTTTTGCAACCTTTTGCCAAAGTTGATAACGTTCAAGAATGGTGCTAACTTTGAGTAGATAATGTACATTAAGCTTATGCATGAAAATTTCATATTCATTAAGGTCTACTGCAATTTCATCTGGGACATCAGGAAGATGATCAAACACGTCTTGACCTTCAGATCCAAGACAGTGTAGGAGCAAAGCTGTTCTCCTCTCTGCACAGAGGGAAGTCCCACAAACACGAGCGTACCTTTCAAAAACTTTTTTCCAATTCGACCATTTAATGGGTGGATCTCCAGGAGATTGCAGAAAAAAAGGAGGAGCAGTAACATTTTGCATATTTTAGTGCAAGTTGGAAACTAGGACCCAAACTAAACTAAATCAGTGCCCGTAAGAGAAAGACTTGAGAGATACAAAGGAGTAATGTGCAAGTTTTTAAGCCTAATACATAACAATTAAATATGTTGAAACACAAATGTAATTAACATCTGACACACAGAAAAGCTGTGTGTCAGCAAAATTGAATAAAATTAGTCCAAAAACGTAGCAAGAAAGTTGTGTGTCAGGGAAATGACTGCAGCATAGAGAAATCTTTATAGGGACATAAAATATTCAAACTTAGCCCCCTTTTCTGGATGCAGTATTGACGGCGGAAACACAGAATGGCATATGTATAAGCGAAAGTATAAACAGAGTCAGCGAGTAATTAGAATAACACCCAGGAGTTTCCTCACAAAGCTGTGAATGCAGTAATGATATAGTATAGACGGCCGACACACAGAATGGCAATGTGTATCAGCAAAATTGTGAACAAGATAAGCTGTGTGTGTCAGCGGGGAATTAAAATCAGGGGTTTCCTCAGAAGCACACAGCTGTGCGTGTCAGCGAGAAATTTAAATGGCACCCAGAACTGCTGTGCGTGTCAGCGAAACGAAATCAGCTGTGTGTGTCAGCGAGGAACTTGAATGACACACAGGGGTTTCTCCAGAGACACGCAGCTGTGCGTATCAGCGTGGAATTTATATGGCACCCAGAACTGCTGTGCGTGTCAGCGAAACAAAATCAGCTGTGTGTGTCAGCGAGAAGCTTTTGAAACGCAGGACGGCAGGACTCCTATTGTGACGGAGCCGTGACCTCAGTGCTTGGTAACCTTGGTAACTATGCCAACCAAAGCAAGGCCGGACTTGCAGACACCACTTATGAAATCTTACGCACAGGAGGCGTGACGTGATGACGGTGCCAGAAGACAGGAGGAATCCGGAGACGACGATGAGGTGAAACGCAGGAGTTTTCCCTTGAAACGATCGTCATAGGATTCGGTAGCACGTGCAGGCCAAAGAAACGGGTAGGTGCTCGAGCGCATTGAATATTTTAAAACGGGGAGCAAATGAGTCGAGTGTAACGGGAACGCCACAATAAGAAAAAGTTAAAGTTTGCTCACCCAAACGATGATTCCTTAAGACTGTTGCTCACCCAAACATGTAAAATTATTTAGGCTGTAGTAACGTAGATATAAAATAGGACGTTCTCCATTGAATCCTCCTTCAGTCTTCTCGAGAGTTGAGGGAGTGGTGTGGATACTCCGAAGCAGGAGAGAAGTTGAGGCAGTAGAGATGGAAGAAGATACGTAGAGCAGGGAACGTCTTGAAAATATAACAGAAAAAAAAAAAAATTCCGCCGATGAAGGAGTTGAGCTGTTCTTCAATCCCAGTCGTCGCCAGTGTTAAAATGTAGGTCTTCAAATGAGCAGGCAGTTGAAGAGGTTGAAAATGTAGAGTTTATTAAGCTAAACGTAGGAAGAACAGCCCAGCCATCCAACAGAGTAAGCGTCTGGCCTCGTTTGAAAACATGCATTCCAGAACCAGCACAGGCTGGTAAGCATTCTGGAACTATAACAAATGATGTAATAAGAGGGAGAGGTGGGAGCACATTACCACAACATATTACCTGCTGGCAATCATGTAGTTATGGTGAGGACCTAGTATACATAGAAATAGCATTTTTTGATGTGCCAATAACTTTAAAGCCATTTGACAAAACTTCACGTAATTTTTAAAACTAGTTTGTCACTCACTCCAGCTGCTGTCTGGAAAGTTTTGAGGCGATTTGTCAAGCAGGGGCGGAGAAAAAGGAAGGGCCCCAAAATGCGTCTTCCCCATGCAATTTCCACATGACTGCAACACGAGCCGCTGAACGGAATTACACCAAATTTGGCAGAAAGTTAGCTCTCAGACCAGAAACAACCCTTTTTAGGTCAAGCCTAGGCAGCGTGCATATGCTGTCTGCTAGATCTGTTGTAATACTAAAAATGACTTTGATCCCACCTGCTGCTTACCATAGGTTCACTTTAGTGTGGCTCTTCATTCCTGCCTCCTAACTTGTTTGCGCAGCCGATACATCAATTCCATTTAAGGCTGAGGAGCACTGGCCAAGTACAGTTTCCTTACGTTTTCCTTTAGTTGTTGTGTGGAAGAACTTTTTTTTTCTTTCTATTGTTAATATCTGCCCGTCCCTGCTTGTTTTCATTAGCCCGTCTCGCTTTGTATTTGCTTTCACTACTTGTTTTTATTAGCCGTCCCACTTTTCATTTGCTTTGTCTGCGCATAGATTCCGTCCCGCTTTTCATTTGCTTTCACTGCTTCTTGTTTTTTGCACTTTTGCCACCACTTAATCTCCCCGTGTAGCCCCCCAACGAGCCAGCCTCTCACCCAACACTGCTTGTTATATAGCACAAACTCTACCTGAAGGGATTGGAGCGCTTTTCAAGACCACCAATTGCATTACAGTCGGACATATTCAATTTTCAGGCACAGGTAGATTAAATAATTTGCTCACAATCAGAGGATACTTGACCCGACGCAGAGACTCGAACCTGGTTCACCAGCTTCAAGGTAGCTGCTCTGGCCTTTACACCACATCCAACCGCTGCTCATTGTTCAATCAATCAATCAGGGATTTATAGCGCGTGCTACTCACCCGTGAGGGTCTCAAGGCGCGGGGGGGTGAGCAGCTCCGGATCAGTCGAAGAGCCAGGTCTTGAGGCTTTTCCTGAAGGTGTGCAGAGTAGGGGAGCGCCTGATGTTGACTGGGAGCTCGTTCCAAGCCTTTGCTGCGACGTAGGAGAAGGCTCTTCCGCCTGCTCTGGTTCTGCGGATGCGTGGGGTCTCTGCCAGGGCGAGGTCGGCAGAGCCGAGGTTCCTTTTGGGTAAGTGGAAGGATACTCTCTCGTTGAGGTATTTGGGTCCAATGTTGTGGAGTGATTTGAAGGCGTGGGAGAGTAGCTTGAAGGTTACTCTCTTCTCGACGGGGAGCCAGTGGAGGTCTCGTAGGTGCTGGGTCATGTGCTCGTGTCGTGGGGTTCCGAGGACGAGTCTGGCTGCGGTGTTCTGGATGGTTTGGAGCTTGTGTAGCAGGGTTCTGTTGATTCCGGCGTAGAGGGCGATGCCGTAGTCCAGTCTGTTGGTTATTAGTGCGTGGGTGACGGTCTTTCTGCATTCAGATGGGATCCACTTGAAGGTCTTGCGGAGGGCGTTGAAGCAGGTGGGCCGACGGCGTTGATCTGGCGGGCCATAGAGAGGGAGGAGTCCAGGATCATGCCGAGGTTTCGGGCGTGGTCCGTTGGAGTGGGAGGGGTTCCGAGGGTGGATGGCCACCAGGTGTTGTCCCAGGCGGAGGGGGAGGGTCCAAGGATGAGGACTTCTGTCTTCTCTGAGTTGAGCTTCAGGCAGCTGTCGTTCATCCAGGCTGCGATGTCCTGTATTCCTTCCTGGAAGCAGAGTCTGGTGTCTTCGGGATTTTTCGTGAGGGAGAGGATGAGCTGGGTGTCGTCGGCGTAGGATACTATGCTGAGCCCATGCTGTCCGACTATGACGGCGAGCGGGGCCATGTAGATGTTGAAGAGCGTGTGGCTGAGCGAGGATCCTTGGGGTACTCCGCAGTTGATTTCTGTGGGTTCGGAGAGGAATGGTGGGAGTCTGATCCTTTGGGTCCTGCCGGTGAGAAAGGAGCGGATCCAGTCTAGGGCGGTTCCTCGTATGCCGGCGTCGTGAAGTCTGGCTGCAAGCGTGCGGTGTGAGACGTGTCGAAGGCTGCAGAGAGGTCTAGTAGGAGGAGGGCCGCAGTGTGGCCCTGGTCGAGCAGCATGTGGATGTCGTCGGTGGTGGCGAGGAGGGCGGTCTCGGTGCTGTGGTTGCTGCGAAATCCTGACTGGGAGGAGTCGAGGATGGCTTTCTCTTCGATGAAGGTGGTCAGCTGGGCGTTGATGAATATCTTGGTGACTTTGGCTGCGAAGGGGAGGAGAGAGATGGGCCGGTAGTTTTTCAGGTCCGTCAGGTTGGCCGAGGGTTTCTTGAGGAGGGGCTTGACCTCTGCCCGCTTCCAGTCGTCGGGGAAGATGCCGGATACAAGGGAGACATTAATGGTCTGACCTAGTTCGGGTGCTATGGTGGCGGAGGCTCTGTGGTAGATGTGCGGCGGGCAGGGGTCCGTGGGGGCTCCTGAGTGGGTGTTCTTCTTTGTTGCGGTGGTGTCTTCGGTGGTAGCAGGTTTCAAGGTGGTGATGGTCAGCTGGTTGTCAGTGATGGGGATGGGGGTGGTGTCTGGAGTGTGTTTGCTGAAGTTGTCGTAGAGGGCCTTGATTTTCCGGTGGAAGTAGGAGCTGAGCTTGTTGCAGAGGTCCTGGGATGGTGTGACGTCCGTGGCTTCGCTGGGGGGGTTTGGTGAACTGCTGTATGACGTTGAAGAGTTGTTTTGCGTTACTTGCGTTGGTGAGGATTTTGTTCTTGATAAAGGTCCGCTTGGTGGCTCTTATGCGTTGGTGGTATTCCTTCATGGCGTTCCTGTAGGTGTTCTGGTCTTCGTGGTTTTCCTGTTCTGCCAGAGTTTCTCGAGGCGTCTGCAGGAGCGCCTGGCTTCTTGGAGGTCGTTAGTGAACCAGGCGGCCTTCAGGGGGCGTTGTTTGACTGGGTTGCGGAGGGGTGCGAGCTTGTCTGCGCAGTTGGAGATCCAGCGATGTAGTTCTTTGGCTGCTGAGTTGGCGGCGGTCGTGGCGGAGGGGCGGTCGTGGAGGAGGGTGGTGTTGAGGTGTTCCTCTGTGATCTTGTTCCAGTTCCTTCGTGGCGGGCACGGGGCGGGTTTGGGTGCAGTGGTGGTGTTGAAGGTGAAGTGTACACAGTGGTGGTCTGTCCAGAGGGGCTGCGTGGTGTGGCTGAAGTGGATGTTGGTCCCTTCTGCGAAGATGGGGTCGAGGGTGTGTCCGTCTCTGTGGGTAGGGGTGGTGACGAGCTGCTTCTGTCCGAGGTTGTCAAGGAGGGTGGTGGAGTCGGGGTCGCTGCGGTTGTCGAGGTGGAAGTTCAGGTCTCCGATGAGAATGTAGTCTGTGGAGGCGATTGCATGGGGTGCAACAAGGTCGGCAATGGTGGCGGCGGAAGAGGCGCGAGGCCCAGGGGGCCTGTAGACGAGGGTCCCAGGCAGCGTGGTTCTGGGGCTGGTGTGGATCTGGAAGTGGAGGTGCTCAGTGTTGGAGAGGGGGTCGTTCGTGCTGTAGGTGGAGAGTCGGAGGGAGCTCTTGTGTGCGATGGAGAGTCCTCCTCCTGGGCGGTGGGGGCGGTCTTTTCTTTGGATCTTGTATCCGTCGGGGATAGCGGTGGCGATGGCAGGGGCGGAGGTGGCGTTGGTCCAAGTTTCTGTGAAGAAGGCGACGTCTGGCGAGAGGGTGTCGAGCAGGTCCCAGATCTCTGTGACGTGTATGTGGAGGGAGCGTACGTTGAGGAGGATGCACGTCTGGGATTCGGTGGTGCGGGCGTCCGTTGTGGGTTCTGCGGTCGTGGGGGGCTGTTGATGGTGAAGGATTGTTGGCAGTGTCGGCAGGAGAACTGGCCGTGGGTGGTGCTCGGCGTCGATCTCTGGCAGTTGTTTCTTCCAGGGTTGAGTGCGAGGAGTGCAGCGGAGCCGTAGCGGTGGAAGGTCGTAGATCCAGGGTTCCTGGCACTGGCTGCGGACGGGCGCAGACGGGATTGTTCTGTTTACTTCGTGCACGGGCTTCTTCAAACGGTTCTTTCAAACGCTCACGGCTGCCGCTTCATTTGCCATGCTGTTTGCTTTGGTGTTTTTAAGCTTTTCACACCACTTAATCTCGTGCTGGCCCCCCACAACACTGTCGTTTTCTTTTTTGTTTTTTGCACCTTTGCCACCACTTAATCTCCCCGTGCCACCCCCCACCCAGCCACACCCCTTCCACAACACTGCTTTTTTTAATTTTATTTTTTGCCGTGTTATATAGCGCAAACTCGACCCGAAGGGATCAGAGCGCTTTTCATAGCCACCAGTTGCATTACAGATGGACGCGTTCAATTTTCAGGTATGGGGAGATTAAATAATTTGCGCACAATGTCAGGATGCTTGAGCCGACGCTGAGACACAAACCTGGGTCCCCAGCTTCAAGGTCAGTCGCTCTGGTCATTATACCACATCAGACCGCTGCTGCCTGCTCTCTTGTCTCTCCTTCTTTCCTCCTCACGTGGCCACTCCTGTGCACGCCTCGCGCATGATTTGCCAATGCTTGTTGTTATTTGGCACACTGATGACACACAAGATTTAAAAAATGCAGTAATATAGTATTCTATGCAGCTGCAAGCCCTAAAGCAACAGGCTCAAAACGTTTAAGCACGTTTTCACATCCTGAAATAACGAATGCCTTTTGATTTCATGGGCACATTTCAGTAAGTGCAGGCTTTTAATCATCCCAAGGGTTAGGGGATGTACTGTGGCAAGCGGCAATCTCAGCATGCACTTGTGCACTAGGGCCAGTGTATGCTGCCTTTGTTGGCATTTCGTCTTGAGGACAATGTTGCTATTTGTAGCACATGAACACATCCTTCCATCAGGAGTACGATTTCAAGCGCCAATTAATCTCCTTGTGCTGAAAACACACTTAATCTTCCCATGCCACCCTCCCACAACACTGCTTCTTAGGTCTCGCCTAGGCAGCGCGCATGCGCTGCTCTAGGAGGGCCTTTAGCCATCGGTCTGCTCCTTTTCCCCACACTCGTGCTTGTGCTGGCATCCACCTTGCAGGAGCGAGCAGCGGCGCGCGTGGTAATTGACAACATATGTCTCTCGCGCCGCCGCTGCTCGCTCCCGCAAGGCCGATGGCAGCACGAGTGCTTGTCCCTCACGCTTGTTTTATTGAACTTTCACGCGCGTGCTTGTTTCTAGCCGGCTCGGGCGTTTGGCAACAGCGCGCGCGCAGGGGCCATTTGTTTTTCAAAATACTTGTTCTGTCCTAGTCTCCCACCCTCAATCATCATTTACACTTCTACCCTCAGTCAGTTGCTCGCTTTCCATCTAGTTCATGTTTTAATACCTATTCGCCCCACTTTCACGCTCAACTCTTGGCCTCTTCTCCATCCTCTGCTTCTCTTCCTTTCTCCTGTGCCTCTTACACCTGGGTCTTCATTTTCCCCTCCTTACTGATACATATATGCATGTTACTTCCATTTATCTCTAACCTTTTTTTCTTTACTTTAGATCTTACCTTAAATGTCTGTGTCATTCCCTACCCCCCCCTCTCTTTGCAATCATTTCCCTCTCTGTAGTTTTTTTTTTTATTAATGTCTCGGTCTCCCACTTCTCTTGTTCTTACTTCCCACTGCATCTGCTGTTCTTCCTTCTGCCCCCTCCTAAAGATCTTTCACCATGTTCACTTTTCCTTCTGCCCAATTTCCTCATTCACCACATCTTTCAAAAGTCCCTCTTCTCTGTCCTCCCCGTCATCCTTTCTGCCTCGTCTCGTGCTCTCCAGCCTGTGCTTGCAGTGCAAGTTTAACTAAATCATGCGCTGTGAATGCGCCGGCTCCACAGGAGGTGGGAGCGCGTGGGGGTGAGGGCTGGAGGAGCACAGGGGAGGAACAAGCTGTTTGCAAAATACCACAGTGGAGCTCTTCAGCCTCGCGGCCTGTCAGGGGGGGAGATGACTTATCCTGAAGGGCAATGTGGATTATTCAGAGCCGGACTGCACAACACAACCCCCCGCCCTGCGCGACGCTGAAGGTTTGACTGAAACGGCCACTGTCATATCGCCCCAAACCTCCTTAAAACAAATAACTGGCAGGCCCTGACGTTGATATTATCCCACGCAAAAATAAACAAACTGCATTTAAACAAGCATTGGCAAAGCCAATAGGTCAGGCTTTCAGTTTTGAAATTGGAAACTTACATAATAATGTATTCATGTTGGGGTGGGGCCTTTTGTCGCTGTTACAATAGAAGCAGAGCATTCATTCTTAAATGATGTCGGTTTTTTAGGCCGGATGTATTGATTTGCCCCATTGCTCAGTAATTATTAGTGCCTGTTCATCACTGGCCCATCTTTCATTAATCCGTAGTGCATTTTCAGATGTGCCACCTCGCTCAGAGATGCCTTTTGAGTGATCAAACTTGCCTCATGTCACACTAACGCTTAGTGAATGGTCTGATTTGCACCAACACTCAGTATTCTTTAATGCATCTTATATTTGCACCATACCTCAATCCTTAGCTACTGGACAGCATTGAATTTTTGTTCTTCTGTTATTTTCAATAGTCAAGTTTTAATATATGTAAAATTCCAGATCCTTCCGTCCTATTTTAATTGTTTTGGTGTCTTTTTATTAATTACATTTTCCCGCTTTTACCTAAATTGATTAGGTAATTTTAGCTTATGTATTTCTCTGTTATGCTTACGGCCGTTCAGCATTGTCCAAGGATTAGTTTTTTTAACTGCTGTGTTGGGTTGTTATTGCTATTCGTTTACCACATGCAGTTTTATTGGGAAAAGGTTTTTCTGCTTGTGCCTGGCTGGCAAGGGTCAACTCTGGATTATTCACAGAAACCAATTTTACGTCTGGGTGCTAGTTTTTTAATTTTTTATTTGTAGCAGATCAGCCTCATCTCATGTCCAGACTGAGGCCTTTTTCCCTTCATGGTTTAAGAACCTGGTTTTCTACAACATCACTTCACCGAAAAGATGCTTTGTGGTTCATACAGACCAATGGAAGTTCTCATTTGGCAAAGAAAAAATGTGTATTGCATCAAAGGAGTTGCCTAACGGCTAGGGCGGTCAACCTCCAACCTGGGGAACCGGGTTCGAGTCTCGCCAATGACGCTGAACATCCTGTGATTCTGGGCAAATCACTTAATCTCCCCGTGCCTAACAAAACAAGCATTTGCAATGCAATAGGTCTCGCATTTTAGAAACTTTGACCTATTGGTATTGTAAATGACAATGCCTTTTATTATTGCAGGTTTTTTAAACACATAAATAAAAGGCATTGTCATTTACAATGCCAATAGCTCAAAATCTCACAAATGCGAGACCTATTGCATTGCAAATGCTTGTTTGAATTTTTTGCAGTGTTATATAGCGCAAACTCAACCCAAAGGGATCAAAGCGCTTTACCTGAGCACCAGTTGCATTACAGACGGACACATTCAATTTTCAGGCACAGGGAGATTAAATGAATTGCGCAATCACAGGATGCTTGAGCCAAGCCCCCCAGCTTCAAGGTCGGCTGCTCTGCCAGTTACACCACATCCAGGCGTTGCTCCCTGCTCTTCTGTTCCTCTCTCTTTCCTCCTCTTCACGTAGTCACTCCTAGGATCACCCGGTTATGATTTGCCAATGCTTAATGTTATTTGGCACACAACTACTAAAAAGCGGTAATATAGTATTGTACAGGAGGGTTGCTAGAGGTGTTTCATCTTGCTCCCCCAACCTCATGCATCACTGGCCATCTTGTTTTAAAGTGCTCAGCAGCGCTATAGATTCGGGTGTTTATTCGGTTTCAGCTCTCGCACAGTCTCTCCATTCACCAATCACACCCTCCCTCCTCTTCCCATTTTCCTCTCGCTCCCTCCCTCTCTCTAGCTCCTACCATGTGTGCCTGTGACCTGTGTCTGTCCCAGAAGTATTTTCATTAAGCCTGGCCAAGAATGCGGACTACTCCCAAACAACTCCTGACTCTCTCCTCTCCCTCTACGCACCACCTCCCCAGCTCTCACTTTCATCCATTCGGCTCTGGTCTCCTCCTCACAAACTCGCCATCGCCCTCAGTTTCCCACTCCCTCTCATATTCCTTTCCCCCCTGCCCCATTCTTCTTTAACCATCCCTTTCTCCCGGTCACTCATGCACACTTCTCTCTAAACCCTATTTTGCTCTATGTCTCTCTCACACATATCCTGCTCCGGTATCCCACTCTCTCCTGTCATGCATTATCCCCAACCCTTTACAGCAACTCTTTCCCAATTTTTTTTAATCCTTTTTCCATTGTTGTCATTTATTTTCCACCTCCCCTCCCTTGTAACATTTCCCATTTTCTGGTTCTCCAGCATTGCGAGGTCATACGAATGGCAATAGCGCTATGCATATATGATCACTACCCTGTAAATAAAAAAACTAAAGTAAAAAACATTGTCATTTCCAACGCGAATAGCTCTAACTTTCACAAATGCGAGGCCGATTGCACTGCAAATGCTTGGTGTAAATGCATTCAGTAGTTTTGGAGTTCTTAAAGAAAAAAGATTTATATATATCCAGGGAAATGAATCCTCCACAGATCTGACATCTCCCTTGGTGAGATCTAATTGACTGCTGCACTTCAACTAGGAAGTGTTGGCAGACATCTTGTGACTCAGACTCGGACGAGTTCCAATGAAAAAAACATAAAGGGGCAGGGCAGGAATACACTAACCCCCTAGGTCTGGTGGTGGGGCCCCACAAAAACCCTGCTGGGAGCCATAAATGTTTCCCCCCCCCCCCCATGAATTTGAGGAGGACCTGTGGGATTTCTTTTTTTTAAAGCAAGCACAGTTAGCTGAGCATGCTTTTTGCCCCCAGGTGGGCCAGGTCCCTATTTATTAGGGGGAGGGTGCTAACATGGACCCCCAGGCCGATTACGCCCTGGGGACCCCAGCCGCATATTTATAAATGGACAGGTGGGCCGCGCTGCCCATCTCCCAGACTGATTTCGGCCCTGGGGAACCCATCCCCTGGCCAAAACTGGAAATGGGGCAGATGGGCCAGGCAGTCCCTCCCCCGATTTTGGCCCTGGGGACCAACCTTCTCAAAACAAGGGGAGGGAAATCGCGCAGCCCCCCCCCCTCCCTCCTCCCTGGGCCGTTTACGGCCCGGGGACCACCACCACCCCCAGAGCCCGGCTGTGCACACAAAAAGGGAAGGGGGCTGTGCAGCCCCTCTCTGGGAGCCACTGATGGCCCTGGGGACCCCATCTCCAGGGGAGGCTCCAGCTATGCCTAGGGTTGCCCACCCCAGGATGTAGTGGTTTCCCTGCATGCACTGGTGCAGACAGGGAAACCTGTGTTTGCTCTTGATTAATGGCAACAATTTTAAACCTTTAGCCAAGCGACAGCAAGCACTATGTCCGTGCCCAGCGGGCAGGAGCATGGACAATGCTCCTGCTTGCTGGGAGTGGAGTTTTCATCTGTTGTCCTGCCCGCTGTGAAGGAAATACATGAAAAACTTGCCTGTGCTGGAGCAGGGAGCTGACTGGGACCGCGGGCCATTGGAGCTTCCCCCTGCAGCCCCCAACAATGGTTTATAGGGCAGGCCCTTGGGGATGGGGTCCCCAGGGCTGAAATCAGCCAGAGAAGGGGGGGCCACATGGGCCCCACTCCCCTTCACTAATTTTGGGTGGGCCCCAGGGGATGGGGTCCCCAGGGCCAATATTGGCACAGCCTTTCCCCCATTTTGTTTTTGGCCAGGCCCCTAGGAATGGGGTCTCTGGGGCCAATATTGGCCCACGGAGGGGGGCTGCGTGCTCCCCTCCCAATGCATAATGTGGCCAGGCACTGGGAGCTTGGGTCCTCAGGGCCAAAATCAGCCCGGGGGGGGGAACCAGTCTCCCTCCCCAATTAATTGTGTATGCCCCGGTGAAGGGGTCTCCTCCCCCTTTTTAGGTCTCGCCTAGGCAGCACATGCACTGCGTGCGCGGTCTCTGTGAGACATGCTGTATCTGGTACATGGGCTGGAAGAACCTCCCATGTTTTCAATTGGCTCCTGTTAATGCCCTTAGTAAATGGCTGCTCTGCGTTGGTGAATACGGTTAATTCGTCCCGCCTTTTGCTGTTCCGGACCCTCCCAGCAGACTGCCCCTCTTACATGTGTTCTATCTTGTTTTTCTTTTTTAGGTTTGTTTGTGGCACTATTTTCTTTTTCATCAACACTGTGCCCGCTGCCTTTAATCTGTTAACATGCCTTCCGCACTTTTTTTTTTTCCATCTCCATGGTTCTTGCCAGTGCAGGAGGGGGTCTCTTCCCCCCCGGATTCCAGCTGCCTCGCAGCACACAGCAGCTCCCCTGCCCACTTTTTTTTTTTACATTTCTTGCGGTTTCTTTTGTTGAGCCTGTGAGGTGCACAATTTTTTTAAACCGCTGCTCTTTACATATGTGTCAATAAATACCTCTCAACCATAGAAGGCGAGGGACTCTGGCAGCTGCTTTCTCGTCTTGGAGGTGCACTTTACATATTTTAGTCCTATGGTCAGGAGTTGAGTCCCTGGTGGTCTAGTGGTAGAGCATCACTGCTCTCCTGCCCTCAGTCCCTCTTTTTCCTGCCTTTTCTGATTAATTTCTCTCCCCTTTGCATTTTTCTTCAGCTCCCTGCGATCCCCCGTGGCCCGCCCCCCTCCAGTGACTCTTGCCACATTTCCCACCTCCCAGCTGTCCAGCCCCCCACCCACACACTACTTAATGGCAGCCACTGCGCAACCCCGCAGCGGGCGCGCCAAAGGCAAGGCCGTCCACTCTTAGACCGCGCCCAGCGCCACAGCCTGTGGTTCTTGGACCTTCCACCGATACAAAGCCAGCACCCTCCTCGCCCTCAACACAAGACGCCACTCCGCCTGTTGCCTCGCGTCACCGAAGGACATCCAAGGCCCTTCTCCTGTCGAAACTGGAGCTACACCCTTGCACACCTCCAAACTCCAGCTCCTCTCGCCTCCCAGATGATCAACAGCGCACCGAACTGCTCAGCTGCATCTTCAACACGCACTCCATCCACAAACACGCCACAGAAATCTGTGACCTCCTCAACTCAGTCTCTCCAGACATTACTTCACAGAAACCTAGACAAACCCCAGCTCTGGCCCGGACATCGCCACCACCATCTCTGATCGCTACAAAATCACCTGCAAGGACTGCACCCACTGACCAGGAGGAGGCATTGCCATCATCCAGAAGAACATCCTCCGCCTGACCACCACTTGGACGACACAAAGACAACCATGAAACACCTTCCCTTCCAGATCCAGACCAACCCCAACACCACCCTCCACGGCATCCTTGTCTACAGGCCTCCCAGCCCCCACCCGCCCTTCACCTACACCATCGTAATCGCACCCCGGTCTCTTGCATCCACCGACTACATCATACTCGGTGACCTCAACTTCCACCTGGACAACCCCAGTGACGAGAACAAACGCAACCACACCACCAAACTCTTCTGGACCGACCACCACTGCGTGCACTTCGCCTTCTCCTTACCAACCGTACACCACCACCCTTACAATCCCCCCCCCAGGTTGTAGCTGGAACAAGGTCACCGAAGAACATCTCACCACCCCACTCAGCACTACCACTTCACTGACATCAGCAGACGCTAACAGCTCAGCTCGCAACCTCTACCAATGGATCTCCAAATGCAGCGACACACTGGCTCAGCTCAAAAAGGCTCCTGGCAAGAACACTCCAAGAAAGAAAGTCAGCTGGTTCACTCCCACTCTCCACGAGTCCAGACGCACCTGCAGACGACTCGAGAAGAGATGGAGGAACAAAACCCCGGTAACCCACGCAACCTTTAAAACCGCCATCACCGCACACCACCTCCTCGTCAAAACTACAAAGAAAACAGCCCATCAAGACAGAATCGACGCAAATGCACACAACAGCAAAGAACTCATCGCCATCGTCGAGGAGTTCGCCAGGTCCAACAGCAAGACCACACCCTCCCAAGACCTCTGCGACAAACTCAGCACCTTCTTCCACCACAAGATCAGGCAGATCTATGACAGTTTCGACACCCAAGTCCCTCCCACCACATCTGATACCACCGCACCCAATGATGCCGCAGCCCAAAAGGTCCTGCTCAACGGGACTCTGCTCACCTCAGATAACACACTCAAGACCATGAAGAGCGTCCACTTCGGAGCCCCCTCGGAACCTTGCCCACACCACATCTTCCATAGAGCAGCCACCTCCATCGCCCCTGAGCTTCGCCGCACCATCAACTGCTCCATCGAGACCACCACCTTCCCCGACTGGAAACACGTCGAGATCAACCCCCTGCTGAAGAAGCCGACCAGACAGACCTCAAGAACTTCAGGCCCATCTCCCTGCTCCCCTTCCCAGCCAAGGTCATCCCAAAGACATCAACGCCCAACTCTTAGAGTTCATCGAAGTGAACCACGTCCTGGACATCTCCCAATTCGGCTTCTGAAGCAACCACAACACTGAGACTGCACCCCTCGCCACCGCCATCTGCACCATCCTCAACCAGGGCGAAACCACGGCCTTCATCCTCCTGGACCTCTCCGCTGTCTTTGATACAGTCTCACACTGCACCTAATCACTAGACTCCCCGACGCCGGCATCCACGACATGGCCCTGGACTGGATCCACTCCTTTGTCTCCGGCCAAACACAGCGAGTCCGACTACCTCCATTCCTCTCAGTACCCAAAGCCCAGGGCTCCTCCCTGAGCCCCACCCTGTTCAACATCTACCTGGCTCCCCTTGCCACCATCATCAGGAACCACGGACTCAACACAGTCTTCTATACTGATGACACCAGCGGATTCTCTCCCTCACCAACGAACCCACAGCCACCAGAAACAACTTCCACAATGGGATGAAGGCTGTTGCCTCCAGGATGAAAGACAGCTGCCTCAAAAGCAACTCAGACAAGACTGAAGTACTCATCCTGGGACGACTCCTAGTGGCCCGCCACACTGGAAACTTCCCCCATGGACCACACTTTCTCACAATGAACCGTCAGATCAACACTATTTCCTCATCATGCTTCCACATGCTCCGCCTGCTTAAAAAGACTTTCAGATGGATTCCCACCGAAGCAAGAAAGACGGTCACCCACGCACTCATCACCAGCAGACTCTACTATGGCAATGCACTCTACGCCGGAATCACAAAGAAACTCCTCAAGAAACTACAGAACATTCAAAATGCCGCAGACAGACTGGTCCTCAACACCCCCATCGCAGCCACATCACCGAATACCTTCGAGAACTCCACTGGCTCCCAGTGAACAGAAGAATCACCTTCAAGCTCCTCACACATGCCTACAAAGCCCACCGTCTCTCATTCCACGTACCCACGACACCTCCGCTCCTGAACCGGAGGAAGATCCTTCTCCTACCTCATCGCCAAGACTTGGAACTCCCTGCCACTCCACCTCAGGCAATTCGTGTCATTGACCCAATTCAGGAAGGATCTCAAGACATGGCTCTTCGACTGAACCCCTGCACCCAGACGGATCAGCAACCCCCCTCCCACACAGTGCCTTGAGACCCTCACAAGTGAGTAGTCGTGCTTTACAAACCCCCTGATTGATTGATGCTCGGCTACATTTCATTCTTAAGTACCACAGAGCACAAACTCTTTCATGTCTGAGACCAGAGGCAGAGACTTGCATCGGGTGTGGATTTAAAGCCCAGTCCCTCCCCACTCCCTTGCCAAGGAGAACCAAGAACCAGGCAACAATAAAAAACAGGCCCAGTCTGTTTCTTCTTTATACTGAAATGCTAATAGGTCTCTGCCTCTGGTCTCAGACGTGAAAGAGTTTGTGCTCAGAACTAGTTTTTAGATGCACAACAAATTACAATTATACAGCAGTAGTAACAGCATGCATATATAAACAATGACAGGACAGGTTGGCCTGCTGGAGACTGTTAAACAGTAGGTTGGTGGTTTCTGTGTAAAAAGTGCACCGTAACCACAGTGAATAATCAAAAATGGTACAGTTATTGAAGCAAGCGCTCCAGACAATATTATAAACCTCCTAAAATATGAATCTGCACTTTGATTGATAATCTGTTGAGCTGTTGGGGGGGGTGCATTCTGGCAGGTTAAAGAAAAAGATCTCCTGCGTTTCCTAACTAATTTAAAAAACCAAGCGAGAATACTTGCAATTTCTACCTGGCCCATCCATTGCGGTCTTGGTAGCCCGAATAACAACCAATAAGCAGTAAATATTCAAGACAAAGTCTAGTAAGACTGTCACATAAGAAAAGGAATACTTTGGGATGCTTCAAAAATTTGTACTCATCATCATCTAATAGCCCAGCTACCCACCACCCTCTTAGAAGATCATGATATCTAATGATCGTGGTATCTCCCAGTTATATTTTGTTGGAAAGTGCATTATTGGTAGGGGCAAATGTAGGTCTGCCACTGGCAATAAGGCCACTAACACATGATAGGACTCAGCATAGGTCTTAGAAAATTATTCCCATGCTCAACCCTTGGTAGCTTGGCTGCGAGCAGGCAGGCTTAACTTCAAAGACGGGTATGTAAAGCATTTAAAAACAGCAATTCAGTAAATAATTAAGACGATGCATAATAAAAATGCAACATCAATTTATAAAAATAGGAAATATTTTTTTTATCTTTAAAATGACACCAAAACGACAAAAATCCAATGTAGGGAACCGGAGATGTGAATTTTTAAAGAGCACTTTATAGCACTTAGAAACTTATAGCACCTTATTGGGATATCTGGTCGCGATAGACCGGCTCAAAGTCAGTTTCAGACCGACCTCGATGGAGCCCTGAGCGGCTACCCCTCGCGGTAGGTCCCGGTCACAGTTTTTACCTTCGGACTTAGAAACTTTTCTGGAGCTTTTTCTCGTGGGGTCCCCCGATGCTCTTCACCAGGCCGGATTCGGTGAGGGTTCGCCGGCCTCGGATTTCTTCTACTCCCAGTCAAACTCTGGAAGTCGGACCTACGGAGCTTTTAGCGGGACGAACCTGGATGACTTGGCCGGCTCGCGGTTGAAGGCAGGCGGCTTGGCTGACCAGGTTGAGTCAGTCCCACTATGGAGCTTTTTTCCAAAGTTGCTCCAATGTTATCCAAACTCCTGGAACTTCTTCCTGAAGTTCCCCAAAGTGTCTCAAACTCACTCCAAGGGTCTGGAAGCTCCAAGATGGTCCTTGAAAGTTGAGGACTTCAGTTCCACAATCCACTTGGACAAAACCCTTACAAATCCACTAGTAGTTTTCCAGGTTGCTGATTCTTGGTGGTGATGATCCAGGTGAGCTCTGTTAACCTGTAGCTTGCAGGGAGTCCACTCTTTACTGTTTTTCACAGCAAGGTAGTCCACAGGGCTGTAGTTCCTGATGGTGCAGTCCACAGAGGGCAGGCCTTAGCAATTGCACATCCAACTTTTCAGCATGGCACAACGTCTTGCTTTCTTAAGTTTCAAGCAGCAGATCTAAGAGGCTCTGCCCTTCACAGATACTTATTCCAAGTTCTCTGGGTCAAGCAGGAGGTTACTCCTGACCAATGGGAGCAGGGCAACTCCCCAAGGATATGACCACATCCTGTAGAGTGTGGCATTATTTTGTCCCAGAGTGCATCAAATCCTCCAAATTCATAATGGCTGATTTTCCAGCAGGGAGGTAAGAGCTAGCTAAACACACCCCTAGGATAAATACTTTCCATAGACTCTCCCCCTTGCATCTGTTCATACCTTCCTTAATTTGCTGATTGGGTGATGTACATATCTGTTAGTAAGAAATAGGACCATAAATGATTGTGTAGTTTTGTTGAACCCGCAAAACAGCTATGTGGACATATTGATAACAGACCCCGAACGAATTAAAGTGACATGGGTTGGTTTTTATATTATGCATATTCTGTGTCATTTGGATATTTTTAAATTATATGCTGTGGATATAAAACAACAAACATTTTTTAAATGTGGGAAGTGTTTTGATTAATGAAGTAATATGATCAATTATTTTTTATTTGAATAGTAGGTTGTGCTGATTGTATGTTTTTTGTCTTGATTAGGTGTACTGAATTTTAATACTGTTGAGAGAGAGACAAGCATTGCATTTGTCCTGATGAAGGTGGTACCTCAATAATTTTTTACCACTGAAACGCGTCGACGCCCGTATTTCTATTTTGTTATATCCAGGAACGGCCTTTTGTCTAATGAAATGATAAATGAATAGACTAATGGTGTTTATGTATTTGATTCCTGTTGGGAATAACCTTTTTGATGAATTTACATGTTTCACATTTTTTTGTCTCTCATGATGTCTCAGGTTCTTAATGTGTGAATTTATGTTTTTTATTATTATTGTATTTTTGGTTATTATTGTATGATTTTTAATGTGATTTTAACTCATTTTTAATAAATCTTGAATTTGTTATACACTTGAGTATTTTATCTTTATGTAATATATGGTTGTTTTTCTGGGTTCAATTGTATGGTGTTTATGGAGGAATTTGTATATGTGATATAGCAGTGCGCAACTGGTTGTGAATCTGGTTGATTGTGTACCGGATTGAAGGTGTATTTCTGTACATGTCCAAGAGAAATATTTTTTATATTTACCAGTGGTACCCTGTCTCTTGGTTAGTGGAGTCGCTCCCTATTCTTCTAATATTCCTGTACAACCTCTTGGTTGGGGAGAATTGATCTTCTTCGGAAGGTTTTTATTTATACATCTTTATTATTATAGATAGGTTCCTTCACTTTATTTATAATATGGAGTCGTTAAAAACGTTTGGATTTAGTGAGGAACAATATAATAAGATAATGAATACAAAAAATGGCAATAAAGTGACTGTCATCTCAAGCAATAATGATAAATGGGGGAAAATATACAACCTGAGGAAGAAATTAATCAGAACGGAAATGCACGCTGAGTTTCTAGTTGAATATGTAAAAGCTGGTGTTATTCCAGTTGGGTTACAAATTAAGAATGAACCCGGGTTATTTATTGAACATAGGAAATTCCTAGAAACATGGTCGTATATTGCTAACAGGTATAGTAGGGATTGGTTACTTCTTATTATTGAAACTGCTCAAGAAGTAATCATTTTAGAGAAACAAGAAATGGAACAATTACTTTTAGAACTCCAAAATAATTCTGCGGTTGATGAAGCCAAGAAAAAACTAGAAGAAATAGATACTGAAATTTATGGATATAGAGATTACCTGATAAATAAAAAAAACAAAAAATTGAGGAAAGATATTGAAAAATACAGTATAGAGGCCAATTATCCATATCTAGAAAAGAATTATTACCAACAAAGAAGAGAGCAAAATTGGGATAGATCTTACCAACAGAGACCCATATATCAGAGGGGGGGTAGAAACCGTATCACCTTTTCTGAATCCTCAGGATCAGGAACTGATGAAGATACCAACAATAGGGGTGGTCTGGGTAACCATCACTCTAATGAAGTATATGGAGGAGGCGCATCAATGTCCAATTTGTCTTCTTCCTCCGGTCCTTCCTCTTCCTCTTTTTTAGACCAGCGCCCGAGGAGAGGACAGAGAACCAACCGGGGGTTTGTGAGAGGTCAATATGTGAGGCATCAACCTCAGGAGGAATATCTCGAAACAAGGAATCGAAGATATTGGAGGTAGTCACAGATAGATTCCCCATTATCAATTTATCCACTCGTCTTTTAACTCAGACAGAATTGGAAGTACTAGCTAAAGGTTTTACATTTGCACCCTCCACACAAGCCAATACATTTCTGTTGGAGAAAGACCTTAAGTCTTTTTTCCGTAAAATTAGACTCACGAGATTTTTTGAAAATAGGGAGTACAATGAAGAAATTAATATTTCAGGACTTAAACCAAAATCTACTTTTACTCCACATATTAGTCAGGTTGACAGGAAGATTGAGGTATTTGAACAAGTTGTAGAGACAAAAATACGTAAAATCTGGGAACATCAGTCTCCAATTACCCATAATATTAGCAAACAACATAGAGAGGCTATTTCTAACCTTAAAAATGATTTGAATATAACGATCAAACCCGCCGACAAGGGGGTGGGGTTGTTGTATTTAATACAATAGATTATGAGAATAGGATTTTGGAACTCCTCAATGTAGAGGCACATTATCAAAGGGTCTCAATGAACAAATGGTATCTATTGAATAGGGAGATTAAGATACTCCTCTCATTAGCAAAGGAAAATAATTGGATATCGGATAAAGAGTTCAAGTTCCTGTGTAATGATAGAGCCATTATCCCTGCGATATATGGCTTACCAAAGATTCATAAGGACATTAGGAATCCACCCCTCAGACCAATTGTGAGTTGTATCAATTCCCCACTTGAACCATTAAGCAAGTATGTGGATAGTTTTTTTAAAACCACTGGTTCAGAAACAAAAGTCTTACATTAAGGACTCTGCCCATATGATTACTATCATTGAAGGATGTGAATTTAATAGCAATACCCAACTTTTGGTTACATTAGATATAGAGGCACTTTATACCAACATACCCCAGGATGCCACCCTTAGAGTCATCAGTGGCATCCTGGGTCCTGCAGCATGCAGAGGTGCCAATGCCGAATTCATTATGGCATGTGCCAAGTTGGTTTTGAAACATAATATGTTTCTTTTCAAGGAGGATCTTTACCTTCAATGCAAGGGGACCAGCATGGGGGCCACATGTGCCCCTAGTTTGGCGTGCCTCTATGTGGGACAATTTGAAGAGACCCATGTTTTCAATGAATCTGCTCCATTTTTTGAGAATGTGGTGAAGTGGAGCAGATTCATTGATGACATTTTATTCATCTGAGAAGGTACAGCTGACCTCCTGGAGGAATTTTTAGAGTGGTTAAACTTGGGGGATGTCAATCTTAAGTTTACATCAGAATATAGCAACCAGAGTGTAAATTTTCTTGATTTAAGGATCAAAGAAATTGGGGGTAAATTGGAGGTTGAATTATTTGCTAAACCCACAGACAAGAACACTCTGTTGCACTATTCAAGTTTTCACCCCAAGGCACAAAAAGATAATATCCCTTTTGGGCAGTTCCTCCGGTTAAGGAACTGTTCTTCTCTTAATGATTTTTATAAACATTCAGAGTCCCTAAAGGCAAAACTTAGGGACAGAGGCTATCCTAAAAAACTTGTGTCACATTCTTTTAAACGAGCCCGGTTTTATGATCGGGACAGTATGCTAACAGATAGAGGGGTTAACAAACAAAGGCAGGATGAAAAGCAGAGACTGGTGTTTGTTAGTCAATACTCCTGTTTGAGCAATAAGATTAAAAATATAGTAAACTCAAACTGGAGTATTCTAAATGACACTGTATCTTTGAACTTAGAGAGACCTCTATTTGCGTTTAAACGCAATAATAATTTAAAGAGGGAATTGGTACATACATATAGGGAAGGTCCCACAATGCACCAACGAACTTTGATGGGTACTCAGGCTATTGGCAACTATAAGTGTAGTCATTGCAATATGTGCGGACAGTGCATAGAGGATAAAAAGGTGGTTTATAATAAACATACCCTATACTCTAAAACATTAAATAATTGTAGAAGTAGGAATGTTGTATACCTGCTCCTATGCCCATGCAATCAGGGATATATTGGTGAGACATCTAGAGATCTCCGTATTCGGTTGGGGGAGCATAAATCCGCTATTAAAAACCAAAAAGAGAATGCCCCACTTGTGAGCCATTTTATGAAGGAAGGTCACACTCTCACGGATTTTAGGTGGTTCATTATTGAAAAAATAGAAGGCAATAAAAGATCAGGAGACTTAACACTTAAACGTAAGAATCGCGAACAATGGTATATTTCAATTCTAGACACCATTCGTACGGGTTTAAATACAAAAGAGGATTGGATGAGATTAGTTGAGTAGACATTAATGTTTTTTAGGCTTTAATTCTAAGCAAGTCTATTGTTGGGTCTTTGTGTGGCCCCTTTTGTTGACATTAGCGGTGTACCGGCAACCGCTTTTGTTATGAGCGGTGGTCGCATTTAGGCTTGGCAATATAATCCATGGGTCGACTTACTGACCCATGGTAGTTATTGGGGAGGATAGTATTTGCGGCAACTTGGACCTTATATCAGGTCCTCGTGTGACCTGTGGTTTCGAAATTGGTAGTGTACCGGCAACCGCTTTTGAGCGGCTGTCACATTCAGGTTTGGTAATATGATCCATGGGTCGATTTTTTGACCCAAGGTTTTTATTGAGATTGATTATACTCGATGTAACCTGGACCTTATATCGGGTCCTCGTGTGACCCTGGTTTCTAAATTGGCGAGTATAGGAATTTATAGCAATAAATGCTATGTAAACATTGGCTCTCCAAGTGGTGGAGATTGAGTATTAGCCTCTTTATTATTTCGCTCATTATCACTATTGGAAGTTAGGGCCGCTTTAAGGAAATGAGTCCACAAGGGGCGTATTGTAGTGACTTTACGATCGCAGGTGAAATGAATTGAGGCTAATTTGATGTATAAAACACACACTGTGTGAGGATCGAGCAGTCAGTTTAAACGCCGCGAAGGAGAGGGAAGCAGTATACCGGGTGACACAAGGCTATTTATCCCCACCGGATTTTATGGTAAGCGTGGGAGGGTTCCACTTGGAGTTTCCTTTAGCATACTCAGTTGCATTCATGGTTAATACCCTGTAAACAACTTAGGGAGGATACGATAAGCGGGTGAAATAGGATTTTACATGTTGCCATGAGCTTTAAACACCGGGTAGTATTGGAAACCCTGTGAGACTCGATAAGCGCTTTAACGGGTTTTTTTACTTAAAAGTAATGACAGTACTTTTTTAACAGAGCGTTTCAAAATATATGCGTCCTTTTCTCTTGTTATTCTAACAATAGTGGCGACAGACCCATAGAAAGTAAATAACAGAGGGCAAATGAGTCAGGGATACAGTCGCTTTAATAAAGAATTGCTTGAGTTGCCTTGGTACAAAATTGTTTGTAAAAGAATGATGGGACAACTCAATAGAATAATAAATATGTCGTTATTTTAGGTGTGAAGCTCGTGCACCATCTATCAAAATTAGGAACAATGGAATATATAAATTAAATTCCATATTGAATTCCTCTACAAATTTAATTTATAGTGATGTATGTATATACACACGAATCAACTGAGGTTAGTGGCCCATTGGCACTTGGATTTTATTTATATTATCCAACTATGGAGTGGATAGGGTCAGAGTTGGAATGTAATTGTATTGTTTTTCCAATTAGAATTAGATTCACTGACAAGGTGGAGCCACGGGGGTTCATATGAACTACGTGACAACGATAAAGAATCCTCTTATGGTTTTTGGGAAGACTGATTGTGTGAACGTCGCATACATCATTATAGGTATGTATTCTGAGTGACAGATTTAATATTTTTTAGAATGAAAGAATGAATGTGTGAGGATATATGTATATTGGAGAGTGATGGTGAATTTTGACAATATGAGGTATTTGCTGATTGGGTGATGTACATATCTGTTAGTAAGAAATAGGACCATAAATGATTGTGTAGTTTTGTTGAACCCGCAAAACAGCTATGTGGACATATTGATAACAGACCCCGAACGAATTAAAGTGACATGGGTTGGTTTTTATATTATGCATATTCTGTGTCATTTGGATATTTTTAAATTATATGCTGTGGATATAAAACAACAAACATTTTTTAAATGTGGGAAGTGTTTTGATTAATGAAGTAATATGATCAATTATTTTTTATTTGAATAGTAGGTTGTGCTGATTGTATGTTTTTTGTCTTGATTAGGTGTACTGAATTTTAATACTGTTGGAGAGACAAGCATTGCATTTGTCCTGATGAAGGTGGTACCTCAATAATTTTTTACCACTGAAACGCGTCGACGCCCGTATTTCTATTTTGTTATATCCAGGAACGGCCTTTTGTCTAATGAAATGATAAATTAATAGACTAATGGTGTTTATGTATTTGATTCCTGTTGGGAATAACCTTTTTGATGAATTTACATGTTTCACATTTTTTTGTCTCTCATGATGTCTCAGGTTCTTAATGTGTGAATTTATGTTTTTTATTATTGTATTTTTGGTTATTATTGTATGATTTTTAATGTGATTTTAACTCATTTTTAATAAATCTTGAATTTGTTATACACTTGAGTATTTTATCTTTATGTAATATATGGTTGTTTTTCTGGGTTCAATTGTATGGTGTTTATGGAGGAATTTGTATATGTGATATAGCAGTGCGCAACTGGTTGTGAATCTGGTTGATTGTGTACCGGATTGAAGGTGTATTTCTGTACGTGTCCAAGAGAAATATTTTTTATATCATACCTTCCTTAAGCCTAGCATCTGGCTGAGGTGAAGAGTTTAGAGTTGTAAATGACACTGCTTTCTTCTCTCCTCTTTGAAGACCATGGGTAACGACTCCTCCCCCTGCTCTGGCATTCCTGTGTAGCAGCACACTGCCCTCCCAGCAGAGCAGGTTAACCCCAGGGGCTCTTTATCACCTCTTCAAGGCAGCCTGGCTAATCCACTTAACTCTGACCAATCAGGACAGACCCCTGGAAGGCTGAATTTGGACCTACAAACAAGAAAGTCTTATAACTTCTTGTCTGTACATTTTAGGAGAAATTCAACAATATGATAGTTGGATTTATCACTACCATTCTGAGAAGTCTTTGAATGGAAGTTCTATCATTCTCCTATCAGGAGTTATCAGTTAATAACTTCTTGCCATGTTAACCTATGTGGCATGGGATTTGCAATGGGAAAAATGACTTGGGCCATTTTTCCAGCACCAGGCCTTACAAAAACATATTTTATAAGTACTCCGCCTATATCTACAGGACCCTCACCCCATGGATCACCTAGGGGACATTTTAGGGGTTCTGAATCTGTAGAAATATTGCAGATCCTCCCTCCACAGTGCTCCTAGCATCAAAGTCGAATTTGGGCAGCACTTTATCACAATGTGGGGAGTGAAACGTGAAATTTTACTTAACCCAGGGCATATAAAACTCATTTTATAAGGGTCCACCTTATAAATATCTGACCCCCACCCCTGGGACACCTAGGGGAGACCCTGGGGGTTCCTAATATGCCAAAACATTGTAGGTTATTCATTTTAAGTGCCCCAAACACCAAAGTCGAGTTTGGGCACAATTTACTTTTTAAAAGCAGTCATGGAACCCAGGGCTGCTTTTAAACTGACCTCAGGCTTCAGCAGTGCACACCTACAAGTGCAGAAAAAGCTGCTGGCCTCTAAACTGCCATGCCCTATTTATACTAGGGACTGATAGGTAGTTTCAATCCCCCTGCCCTATTATGTACTAGGGTCTTATAGGGGAGGTCATGCCAATCACAGGGGTACCCCAACCCATAGTGTACCCTAGTGTATGTAGGTGTTTTAACTGTATTCTAAATGTGTCTCTTTCAGCATAGCACTGGCCCCGGTTAGGCAGAGCCCAGGGTCAGTCAGAGTCAGCTACCACCAGTACCAGTCAGCAAAAAGTTGGGGGGTGCCCAAGGCACAGGATGTTTGCAACGTGTATATATATATATATATATATATATATATATATATATATATACACACATATATACACACATACACACACATATATATATATAACACACATACACACATATACATACATACACTTCACTTTTTTGTATATTCATTTGGCTTTATTTGATTAAGTAAATGCCTGTATACACAATTCTTTTTTAAATACATTTTTGTATTTCCTTCTACTTTATTTTCCTTTCAAATTTATTTGTTTATTAAATCACTATACTTGTTAACATTAACTGAGATATATATATATATATATATATATATATATATATACACACACACATATACATACACACAAAAACACACTTAAGTCTATATACACACATATATATATATGTGATCAAGGCCGCTCGTACGGCCGAAACGCGTAATGGCAACATGGTGATGGTTGTAAGAAAATAAAAAGCAACTTGCACTGAATTGGGTCTGCTCTTGCCGTCTGTTCATGGAGTACTGGGCTTGTCTGCAGATATATATATATATATTTATATATATTCCAACACTTTTTTTAATTAATTTATTTTTTGGGGGGTACACGCCACCCAATCCTCTTTTTTTAACTATCCCTCTTTTCTTTTTTTTTGGGGGGGGGGATAAACTAGACACCCCTTTTCACCCATACCCCATTTTATTTTTGTATATGCAACTGCACTCCAAATGTCCTAAATCCCTATATGTATGATGTGTACATATGTTAACTCTTAAAGCCTTAAACACATATATTCCTTTTTCTTAATTCCTCTACTTTTTCTAACTTTTTTTTACTTGATCCATTTATTTTTTTACATGCAATTCCTTAAAATCCTAATAAAATGCATTTCATTTATAAAATTACAATAATATTAGTGATCCATTTTCATAATATATAATGTTTTAATACGTAGCAAAACCTACCTGTGATGTAATGTCTCCCTGGGTACTGCCTGTAATGTAAATGTAGTGTACTCCTAACCTAGTTTTCAGAAGCATGATGTGGTGCGTAATGTAGTTGACTTATTGGAAGGTATGCCTTGGCGACTCTGCATAGAAGATGTAGAACTATCAGTGACGGGGCAGCATACACTTAGGGGGGGACTAATAGCATGTTGTTCTGACTGCCAGTAACACACAGTCAGGAATGACTTAGAGCAGTCCTTTCTTCAGCCTGTTTTTTGCAGTCTCACGACAAACCGGTTCAGTTGTGTGTCACAGACAGCACTGATACTATACTACATACAGAGGGCTGTGGGTCAGTCCTGTACTCATGATCGAACACCTTTCATGTCTATCTGAGCTCCTCACTTTTCATTGGATCACTTTCTTCTTTATTCCTGTCCACCGTGCCCAGCTCCTCCCCAGTGCATTTCATCTTTACCCTCGTTTATGATTGGCTGAGTTGTATCATTCAACTGCTGATGTAAAGGAACCAGTTTTTTTTGTGGGGGGGGGGGACTTGGTGGCTGTCTTGAGTATGAAAATATTAATTTCTATACTTTCAAGATGGTTGCCACGTTGTATCACAGCACACTGCATCACACAAAGTGGCAGCCATCTTG
Source organism: Calotriton arnoldi (assembly GCA_963921515.1). NCBI lineage: Eukaryota > Metazoa > Chordata > Amphibia > Caudata > Salamandridae > Calotriton > Calotriton arnoldi. The sequence goes on from CAWUFW010000610.1 coordinate 1,902,194, forward strand.
AAACTATGAGAATAGATTTAAAGATGGCTGTTCCCTGCTACTGGCTTTGCCAATGCTGCCACATTTTAAAAGCATCCGTCTTAGCAAAGCCAATGGCGATGATCAAAAAGAATTGGCCAAGCAATACAGATTGGCTTTCCCAATGTTTCTTGCTTTCTGAGATGCAGGTAGGGTCTGTAAAAGGCCACTGTACTGCCGTGCAGCAGGTCTATAGTGCATGATACCATATTGTGAGGTGTTGAAGCGCATTTTCAGATACATACCATGCATTTTAGTGATAGAATGTTTGGTTCGCGGTGTGGTGCATTTGTTGTGATCGTTATGTGGGAAGTGTTTGCTAAAGTGAGTGAGTGACCTGGGAGGTGCTCTAATTTTGTCTGTTGCTGCAGCACCTCACAATGCAATGGATAGGTGCTCAAAATGTAATTATAATTTACTCTGCGAGTACAGTGTTATGTTTCATGGTCTCTATTATGCTAGAAGCAACTGAGTTTGAAGTCAGAGGATAGCTCAAGTAGCTAAAACGTTCATGGCTGCACCAATCACAAGTCACGAGTTCGGAAACTCTTTCAGACTCGGCCTCGCATCTGCTCTGTAAATGGAGTACCCATGAGTGCGTAACAGTAACATTCGTTATTTAAAGCGCTTCGAAACGGCAGAAGCACAGTACGAAACGGCTGCAATATAAAAAGCAAGTTATTGTTATTAAGTGTAGTGGCGTGGGATTACTCCAAGAATGAAATTGAGGGGGCTAAAGCCAAGGCTTGACTACTGTCAGCTGCAGGATTTTTGCCCTGCGTGGACAAGTGTACTTCAGGTAAGCTCAAATAATACAACAGCTTTTCTATTTCGTGTTTTCACTCCCAGGTCAAGGCTGTGGTGCATCTTACCCTGGCCCATTCACCTGGTGTCGCCCTCTGCTACTTATGTCCACACCATTACTCATCCGCTGCAACAATACAGTGTTGGTCTGTGTAAGTTAAATCTTTATTCACACTACACTCAGATGCGTGTGTCTTTTTCGTCCAGTTCAGAGAGAGATGCTGGTTACTTAATACCTACAACGATGTATGAGCATGTCACATCACCCACATTGATATGAATACGTTACAGAGACACATTAAGTTTCAAAGTCGAACAATATGCACATGCGTGCTTCAGCACTCCGCGCCCACTGACATGAACGGGAACAAAATGCAAGCAATGACTTAATGTTGCATTGATTTGGAGGTGCATCTATGGGTGTTGCTATTAGTGTCATGTCTCTGATGCCATGTATTCAAACAATGCGTGCTTATACAGGGCTCCAGGCATCTACTCATTCACGACTATCCTATTATCTTTTTCTAATGCATCTGTAGTGAGTGTAGCGGCAGTGGTTATGTACATTAATATATGTGGTGTCGCACTGGCGTTTTCTATGCAGCTGGTAAAGAGGGGACCAGACCGCATTATTGTTTGTCCAATTTGTTGGCGAGGCAGAAAACGCAGCAGCGACTAACAGGCGCAACTTCTGGGGACTGGGTTACTCACACAGTACTCTAAGCGGGTGTGAGTTGGAGACGTGTGCCTGTGGTGCCGCGCCCCCTACACCACAGTCACCAGCTCCCTGACACATCTGTTTGACAGAGGAGAAGGTCACTTCCTGGTTTTACAGCACTCCTCTACTTTTGAAGATTTAACTCCGTCTATAGTCTCCATCACACAAGTATTTTATATGTTGATCGTTAGTTTTGTTCCCTGCTACTTATCACTGTTGGCACTATTTTTGGGTGAAGCAAGCTCAATAAAATGAAGCACAAGAGAATTCTACGACTGATTTCTCATGGCCACCCAACAGATTCGAACGTCATGAACTCTCCAGGCTGTTGTAGAAAACCTCTTTTAGCCTGTGCTGATTCTTTGAGTCACTAATTAGTTGATATTTGCAAACACAATATTAGGCAAACAGAGCATGAGGTCGAGGTATTTTATTCAACTTTGTATTTATTCAACTATAATGAAGAAATCACCCTGCACATAAGCGGTGATTTGTATACCCCTTTTGCAGGACAGCTCCTGAGCATGTAGCAATCAAAGTCAGTGCCCCTTCTAACCAGGACGTTCACGAGGTCTGGTGACATACTCCCACCAGAAAGGTGGCAGATCGCCCTCCTTGCGTGCTGGTGGCAAAGCCTCAGTCTTGGGCCCAGAGGAATCAGTTTCAGCTTGAAGCTGAGCAACCTAAAATGGACGAAAACCAAGAGGTAAATACATGTAGAGTCTTTCCAAGATGGATGCCCCAATACATGAACCAGCATATGTATTAACGATCAGAAATACAAACAACTGTAAGACAATCGGATGTAGACCAACACAATTTATCTTGTATTTCTTTTGTAAATGAAAAATGCTTTTTTATAAATAAGAAATTGTAAATGCTCCATGCTAGCCTAGTTCTTCACGATGCTTAGTAAAGCGAGAAGCAACGAATATGAAAATAACTAAATGCACAGCAAGAAAACAGATGATGTTAATGAAAAAACACATCTTATATTTCGATAACGTTAACACAGTGTATGAGTTTTAAATGAATTTTGGTGACTTTGTTAGCGTGTGTGGGCAAGAAAGCAATCAAGTGCATTTGTCTTTTCAGTTATATTTTCCAATCTAAGCTAATTGCCAAGTTGTTCACTCGTGAAATAAATAGTAAAACCCACTTATATTTGAAGAAAGGGTTTATTCATCCAACTTCAAGCTTTCCTGTCAGGATCTGACAGAAGCACCTTGACAGTCTAAACTGGCAAACCATGGAATGTTCAAGGGCAGGCATAACACTGGGGTGGTGGAAGATACCAAAAACTGTTTATAATATTTCCTGCTCTTGAACCTGAATATCAGAAGGAATAGTAAATGATTTGCATAAATAACAGAAATGGTTTATTTAGTCACTAGGTTCTCAGAGGAGGAACCCTCCAGGGTTAGCCGCAGCCAGGAGCCGTAGGTCACTTCAAATGATTTTTAGAGGATTGGAAGCATGAGTTGCCTACTCAATGACTATACCTCAGTCATTCGAGAACGACACAAGAGTTATTATTCAAATTTAAAAGCTTACACTTGCTGTGTCTGGCCTTAATTTTAGTGTTGGCTTCATGTACAGAACTGTTCAAGCACATTTAGGACGGAATAAAGGGCTCCTTTCCATTGGAAAATACCCAAGTAACCTTGTAAATATGCTTATTTTATAAAATGATGGAAAGGAATCCCGAAACGGCAACACAAAATACTGAAAAGTAGACCGTATGCTTCGATGACTTGCACCAATTTACTGGCAGTTAGGTAAAAACCTTAGTCGGTTATGAATTGCAAGATAGTTTATGTCCTGGCGCTATCTCTTTTCTTAGGACCATAATTTCAACATATATTCCATTATACAGAAAGGCTACTGTTTACCAACAGACTAAACGCCCACAAAGTGAGCACTGTTTGTTCAGATACTGTTTCCACGTTTAAGGTGCTCAGCTTCCTACCAAGACTTTAACAACAATTTGGCATCCACTTGGCTCATGAAACGCACCTCTTTATCCCAGCTCTCAGCCCGCAGCTCCTTCCATGCTTCTCTTTTAGCAAAATAGTCCGGATATTCTGCCTTCTCGGAAGGATGCCAGTAATCTAAGGCCCACTCTGGAACCTGTCAGAATCAAAGCAAGCGATTAAGACAATATTAAGAGTTCTAGTTGGTAGTTCTGTCCTGAGATGCATAATATCTGCATACCTTGGGATAATTAGTAACACAAGAAAAGAAGTTAGCCAGTTAGACCTTTTAGCAGTCCTATTTAACAGTTTAGACATTAAGTAGAGCTACTCTACTAATAAACATACATTTTTACTAGTGTAAAGGTCAAATGTGAGTTTATTACCACTGTACAATAAAACTGGCATAAAAGCAAACCTTTTACTGCCTCACAGAATGCTAACAACAATTACGTAACACAGGGAAACTCCTCTCTTAACAGTGATGCATTCTCTTGAATTAGATTTTATCTTACTACACGTAACCCCTTGAATTCATTTTTAGTGAAATGCCATTTGTTAAAAAAATAAAAATAAATAAAACGTAAAAAATGACAGGGCATAAACCATTTATGCAGCTGCACAGAGTACAATAAGATATTATACTGTCGTGAGTCATGCACCCTCTAGATGCTGGTAACAGGTAAGGGGAGGACAGTAAATTGTAATGCTCCTCCTCCAATATGAATCTCAGGTATAATTTGTGGCAGGTCCGTACAGGAAAATATGCATTCTGTATATCCAGGGATACCGTTCCGTCCCAACTGTGAAGTACCTGAACTATCTGTTAGGGGAACACAATCACACATTTCTCTTTCCTAGAGAATATAACAAAAAACAGATGATTAGGCGTAAGCTCATTCACTATAAAGTGGCACTCCTAAAAAGGGAAATCCATTTCTATAACATCCTTCATCAAGGTGCTTGCAAGGAAGAGAAGATGGAGGTGGAAGATGGGATGGGCAGAAAACAAATAAGTGCCCAAATCAAACAACATGGAGGACTCAATGGACCATAGTAATGGTCATTCCTTTTTCTAGAATATATGCCACAGGGAGGTAGTGACACTTCTGGATCCAAACATTAGTGAGGATTTGAGTGGTGGTCATGGAAAATGAAGAAGAAAGTTGTTGTGATGGTGGCCCACTCATTCAGCTCTCTAGGGGTGAGGCATTGCTGTGGCGGAAGCTGTAGTTATTGTTAAGGCATATTGAGTGGGTAGCTGTATCCCCAACACTTGTGGCACGGCTGGTGGAAGTGATGTTGAATGGAAAAGACCAAAAGCACAAGTTGTTGCCCTGTTCCATCTAACTCTCTCCCATGAACCGTCAGCCTACACCACAAAGAGCTGCTGCAGATCGAAAGCCACACCAATGATCCCAGCCAAGCTGTCTCCAGAACAAAAACAGTATATCGCATCAAGCCTGCTCTCTCAGGACCACACTGATTCCCATAGATCAGGCAATTGCATACACTATGACCAGAGATATCAGCATGGATTGTGTAGCCTTCCCCTTACCATTTAAAGAAGCTGGGAAAAGAATAGTTGCACATGGTCAGTAGACTGCGCACAGGTATTCATCTTTTCCTAAAGCGCTTGGGAAAAAGGTGTAAGACTGGGGCATTACAAGTCCTCAGAGTTAGGCTATCAGAGGCAAAGACCTTGAAGGCCGGTGCATTGACAAATTTGGCCTGGTGGCCACAAAGGAACGCTATTTAGTCTTTGTTGAACTGAAGAAGCCTGAACCAGATTACAAACTATGCTTATATGAGACCATGAAGAGCTTGGGCTCTCTCTTAAAAAAAAAAAATAACCCTTGGTTTAATAAGAACACAAAGATCACATGTATTCTCTTATGGTCAGAGCTACAAGGACGTAAGTGTTACAGGCATCCGTCTGCAGTGAGTGAGAATAGGATTTGAAACCCTGAGATTTCAGGGGCCATTGGGAGAAAAATTACTAAGCTCTGGATGCTGGGTAGAATGCTGAAAAAACTGAATCAACATCACTTTAATCAGTAGTGACCTGGTTGAGATCTACAGCTGGTACCGCAACATCAACACTTGGTGACCTAGAATAGCTAAAAAGAAATCGAGTCGGAAGGATTCAGAATTCATTATTTGACTTCTCCTTCAGACTAGTACTCACAATCACAGCCTTTGTCACAGCTTACTTCTAAGATGGCTTGATTTCTTATATAAAAAGTTAGAATAGCTCTGTGATATACTTGCTAGTCCATAAAGGGGAAATCTACCAATTGTGCCATTTCTGTTAATGTTTCTTAGTTAGGATCACAACTAGACGTCAATATCGTACTTAAAATAACTCTGCCTGGCCTGGAGTCAGACTATCAGATCAAATATTTTTAGATGTGGAATTAAATCCACTCCAAAGTCGGCATAGCAAAAGATGCCATTATGATCGATTTTAGTTCTTCGAACTGCTTTTGATACACAACTCTGATTCTTATGGAAATACAGGGGTGCCAGAACTGACAACCACCTGGTTGTACCTCCTCCTATGACACAGTCAAGTATCTCTATTCAAGACAGCAGTCCACCCTGCCCTCGGCACAACATTTCAAAAAAGCATTGGCTCCCGTGGTTACTCAAGCAGCTGTTTTCCTCACTTACTAGCAACTATACCATTAAGGTACCTCGAAACAGTTAAATCGTGGATGGAAAAGAATTGGTCAAGCCTACTAAAGTGCAAATGATCTGCGTAGGACTGCTAATAGTTGCATCTCTGGCAACACTGAGTGGGGGTAAAAAAAAATTATGAGGCTGATTCACAAAAGTATTTATGGGTAGTAAGGTAGTACTCTTTTACACACTCTTACATACCCTTAGTGAATTGGCCATGAAACCTCCAACTCCCTAATATTAAAGGTGCAAAGATGGCACAGTCCTTTTCTATTTGTACTAATTGCATATAAATATTCCCATTTTGGTTGTTTTGGGGCCAATTCACAAAAGTCTGTAAGATTACATAAAAATACTACAGGAGTACTACTTTACATACTCCAAAATTCCATTGCTATTGGGGCCCTATGTGCGCAATAATCACTTGCATTTCAAGTTTGTGAAAGTATCCATGGCTTTGCATGGGAAAACCCCTATGGCACCACTGCTTCATAATACAGCGGATGAAATATATTATGGAACTGCTCTTCACATAGGTGACAGGTAAGTGTAGATTATGGTACTGAAAAGGAATAGGTCTTAAGCTTTGCTGCTAGGACTGTGGTAAGTATCAACAGAACAGCTCACTTCATCCCCACCCTTGGGAAGACCGATGGGCTCCCATTCCAAACTATAGTAGGCTTCAAGAACTTCCAGCTAGCCCACAAGGTAAAGCCACCACAATCCTTTCAAACGCTGAAAGTGAACTTACAGGAATAAGGGAGACGTTTTGGGGGAACTTCTTTTTATGTACTAAATATATTACTTTATTCTAATTAAAAGAAAGCGTTTTCTGTTAGAGTGGAAAAAAATTCCAAAGAAGGAAGGATGAGATTTTTGATAGGCTGAAGCAATCAGGATTTGTCCACTGTAGTCATTCAGTTTTTCCTCCGGTCACAAAAACCAAGAATAATAGGAATAACAGCAAAAGCTGCCGAGCAGGGAAGCCACTGAATACGATCATGTGAACTCACTGTGTGGAACTTCTTGTCAGAAATCACTTCAGATTGGCTTCAGAGCAACATAAAACAATTCAACTAAGTGAATAGATATTTTTGGGGAGGTAGACAGCCTAAAATGTCGTTTGCCCAAAAGTCAACTCAAGGACTGGAATCTAGATGAGTAAAACGGCATGACAGGTGCACCCGTTTGTGCATGTATAGGGCTTCAAGCTTTAGTTTGGTTAAAACAACAAAATAGACTAGTAGCTCTGAACCAAGTTAAGGTTGTTAAAGTTGAGGCCAAGCCAAGATGGCCGACAGGTGAGGAGCTCCGGCCGGTGAGCTCCCTGGCTAGGGATTGCCTTTTTGGCTCAAATCCCCTGGAATCTACCCCCTCCTTGGACCTTCTACTCACCTGGGAATCTATGGACTGTGGTCCTTTGATTCTCCAATTTCCAGCGATCGATTTCTTAACCTGCTTCTGCAACTTCTGACGAACCTTGAAAACCCTCCGACAGCGGCGCCCGAGCAACATGGCCGATGCCCGGTGGAGCTGCCTAGGCACCTGTAGAGGAGATTGGCTGTGGTTCACTCCCTCGGCTGTCACCTACCCTCCGGACACGGTCACAGTCCCTCGTCTCTCCGCTACGTATCCTTCATCCCACGCCGTCCGACGAACACCGAGAATTCTGCCGATAGCGGAGCCAATTCATCACAGCCGATGCCCGATGGAGCTGCCTTTGGTAGCTGTAGAGGAGACGGACTGGGGCCGTCATCCTGCCCTCTGGGTTTTTGACCATGGTTGCTTGACCTCTTGCTTCATCTTCCTGAGCAACGACTGGGACGCCCGAGTCTTGTTTCCTCCGACAATGCAGCATCGAGTGTGCCGCGACGATGCTGCCCTATGCCCCCGAGCCCGTTTTCTCTTTTCGAGTCTGAGGAAGCGCGCCCTCCTAACCCTGCTGCTGCCTCCCTCCTCTGGGGCTGCTGCCTGGTCGCCCGAGCTGACTTCCCCTGACATTGCAGCAAGCTGAATGAGGACACTGCTGCCTCCTGTAGCCCCAAGTGTTCCGTACATGACGACCCAATTGTGATCGGCGATCTCTGCCTTCCTCCCTCCCTGTTCTTGTGGCTTTTGGATTGGATTTTTGTGTATCCCGCCATCTTGTGTTGCTGGTATTGGTGCCCGCGAACTGGGTCCTCCATCTTGGTGGCTCAACCGATTCTCATACCGTGGACTGCTCCCTGTGTCGCCTGACTGACCCTTACCTTAAGTCGCCCCCCCCTTTGGGACGCCCACACCCCTCTCTGCTTGTATAGTCACCGCGAGGCACCCTTTTCGCCCCCTCCCTCGGACCCGCTCCATATCCATGGTGATCCAACGCAGTGAGTGGGTCCGGCACTGGATGTTTGTTTTTACTTGTCCCCAACCTGTTTGTTGTCTCTTGAACTCGGACTTCTTTGGTGTCCCCTGAAGTTTTATCTTCCATTGCCGATCTGCCAGACCTGATCTACTCTCCAACCCCCTGATTCTCCCCCTCTACTTTCTATTCTACTTGGACTTGTTTGTGTGTTATGCTATGCTCTAAGAACTGATGTAATTATGTAACTCTGTTTTTATTTTTTAACGTTAACCTCATGTAAAGCGCTCCGATACCTCCGGGTCTAGCCAGCGCTATATAAAACTCTGCAAATAAGGTAGGTGAATTGTATTTTTTTAAGTTAAAAAAATAAAATCATTCATGATCACGTTATGATCCAAATGAGTTATCATTTTTTTGGTAGGTAGAAGATAGACTAGGTGCAGCATAATACCTATGGTGAAGGTGGGTAAAAATGAAGATAAGGAGGACACCATGGTAACAAAGACTGTTGAAAGTCCCGTGTAGCAAAAACTAGCTTCGGTGTACCCGCTGGAACTCATATTCAACCATGATTTAACCATTAGTCAAATGTAAACTAGTAAGAATAGAGCAGATTGATTAAATAGTATTTCCTGTTAAATCTCTAGTCGCCACAAGTATAAAACTTTAATGCAGACAGACAGTAGGGGATTCTCTTAAACGGAGACACGAGGCTATTCAAATGCAAATTTACAGTAAATAAAGTATTGAAAACAAGGATTTATCAGGTTCCAGGCCTGATCCCAAACACATGCAGGTCTGTGGATAAAAAGGCATCATCTCTGGCACCGCATCTGGAGGGGTGATGAATACATACAAAAGCACTCCCCACTTAGTGCTCACCTTGTAGCAGTCGTAGCGCTCATAAGATGTTCCCCCTGGAGAATCAGGAAAGATATAGGGCTGAGTGTGCTGTTTCTCCCAAAATTCAAATTCACCAGCCATTAAAAGCTTAGTAGCTTTCACCATGTCCTTTTCATTCTTGTTCTCCTCAAAGCGTGCTCTCAGCAGACAGGCTTGAAACCGATACTTGTCTCTGCAATTAAAAAAAACTTTAGAGCACTGGACATTTTTCAATATTTGCACTAATAGGTAGGCTATTTAGCTTCCATTGTACCTACTCACAATTTAAGACAGAACCACAACCCACTGATGTTAAGGCTAAAAATTTCAATGACCATTCCTATAGACACAGTTGTGGACAAGGGTCATGGGCACCTTGTAGATACAAACAACAGAAGGAATGTGAGATGGGAAGTAGTAAATGCCTCGCCGGAGCGAGTTGGGGCCCTGTACTCAAGTTTGGCTACCCACATGGAGAGAATGTATGTGAATTGGGAAAATAATGACTTGGTCCTGGCCAAGCAGCTTGTGGCCTTTGACAAACTGAGGAGTATTTTAACCAAAGGGGGGGGGGGGGGTCTCCTAAAGCACGAAGGGAATGGTTTAAAGACAAGTGCAAAAAGGCCAAGGTAGACCTCTTGCAGGCTATAAAAAGAGGGGACACCCAAGCTATTAGGGAACGTAGGGCGAATTACTGGGCAATTGAGAGCAGCCAAACTAGAATGGGACGACGATATGTGGGCGGACCTATTGTATGCTGCAGTTAATGACAAAAAAGAAAATTCTAGTCTTTAGTCAGCAGGATTGATGGAAATTTGGGTAAACCGCTGAGACTTCTATTTTCCCGAATCAGTGGGATGCACACTTTGGAAGATTGTATGCCCCTGCTGTGAGAGCCAACTTGATATGGGGGGTGTGCCCAGCAGATCGACCAGATGCAGTATCCGGTAATCTTATCTTTGGAGGAGACGGAGCGTAAGTGGCCTCTTAAGCCTGGGAAAGCCCCAGGTCTTGACAAAATTCCAGTTGATGTTTTCAAGTTCGATCCAAGGATATGGGTTCCCTACATTAATGTGGTCTCCAATGCTATTGCTTCAGAGGTGGTGAGCCACACCCTCCTGGAAGGGGGCAAAGATTTGGCCAATTGTTAAAAAGGGGGACCCCCAGCGTACCTTTCAACTACTGTCCTATTGTCTCCTAGATAACTTCCAAAAAATATTCTGTAAACAGGTGTCGGAGAGGTTGTAAGACTGGTGTGACAAGAATAAAATTATTCTGCAAGTCCAGGTCCCAACGTGGTCTATTTGTTTTGTCTATGTTAACAAATGAAGGCTCCAAGAGTAAGGGTGTACCTCTACATCCATACCCGTTCCGGTAAGTAGATTCCATCCAAGTGTGGTCCTACAGCGAGTACGCGGTGTACACTTGGAACCTTCATTTGTTAACATAGACAAAACAAATAGACCACGTTGGGACCTGGACTTGCAGAATGATTGTTTTCTGTTATTTGACATATTGGAAAGTACAGGACCGAATTACAACAGACATTGAGGAATTCGTCGCAGGACAATTAGCCCTTCTGTGCGACGAAACATGTGTTGGCTAAGGCTAAAGAATTATACAACTGTACAATAAAGAACACAATAAGAAGAGGACTAATGTTATACAATGATTGTTATTTGATATTAGCGTGTGCTGGGGAAATGCTGCACAGGGTTTGAGGGATGTTATCTCGGCCAATGGGGAAGGAAGAGTGGGTTGGTTAAGGGTGCTCAAAAAAACCTAGCTTGATGTGGGCCTAAGAAAATTCTGGAGTGAGCCCCTGGCCATTCGGGGAAGGGATGCCGTTGTAGTAAAAAAGATGATAGAAGAGAAAGTTAGCCGCCTTAGAGATCACAATGTTTCGGTAGAGAGTCTGACAAGAACGCTCCTCCCTCATAAGTCTGTGCGCGAGGAGTTCTTGGATTTTATACGCCCAGCCACAAACCCTACAACTACAATTTAGAGATGGGTGTTTACCCATAGCAGCCTTTACCGCAAAGTGGGGGAAGGCAAACCAGAAATCTGATTGTAGTTCATTCTGCCAAATTACCTGTGAAAGTGACGAGCATGTGCTGTTCTTTTGTTCCCTCTGTGCGGAAGCAAGGTTCAAATGGATTGTTCCTATGTGCAGATCTTTTTGTCTGTTGACGAGGAGAGGGGCATATGAAATCCGCAAAAGCAACACCACCCTGATTGTGGTGGTCTCTAAATTCCTGTATTAGCATGGATAACCAGATCCAAAGTGCTAAAGGCTATAAAAAGCAAGGTTGAGACCACCCCCTTAGTAATTATAGTTCCTTGATTGTTTTCGGTTTATGTTTTTTTTTTTTTATGATTTTAGTGCTATTTTTATGTTTTTATCTTGTGCGGAAACTGCTTTTAATTGATGTATTTTTTATTATGAAACAAATGTTTTGAAATATCAATAAAAGATATGATAATCACTCCATAAAAATATTAAATAAAAAATAAAAAACAATGTAGGTTCAGCATGGTGCGTGTAAATCTCCTCCCACCAGAGTCTATCACCGTCCACTTTTTAATCCCAAGGATCCACTATATTCATCCTACAAACTGAAGATGTAAGAGGATGAGAGGTCAATATAATTTACAGGAGGGAGCTTAAGAACTATGTTTCATTCAACTTGAGTGTAGCTCTCTCCCAGTCCCAACATATGGGAAAGATAATCACATAGGGACTCTCATTTAAAGAGAAGGCAGCATAGACCCAGAGAAGGCCTTAGGTAAACATATTGTAATGTACAGGTTAGGGGTCATCTATAAACAAGCATTTGCAATGCAAACGGTCTCGCCTTTGGGACCTTATATGTATTTAGCTATGCAGCACATTAGCCTGTGTGCTGAAACATCTACTGTTCTTTAACATGGAGGGAAAGTAAGCACCAAACTGCGGAGCACGTCAGGTATGGGAATATATGGAGAGAAAAACTGCCTATCAGCGGGAAATTGTATTGTTCAAAGCCCTGTTTTAAATATAAAATCAGCCCCTTTGGTGGTTATATCACTGAAAACTACGGGTGCTTGTGGAACACAAGTTTCTTAAGCCTGGAATCTAGGGAATGCTAAACTGATTCTGGTATTTTACAGACCTCTGCTGGTCGTTTTCTATCAAGACAGTTAAATAGAGGCAGTTGAACAGAAAAAAAGTCCCTAAGCAAAGGCGGAAGCAGACAAGTCCTGGGGCTCATCTCGAGATCCCACAAAGTACATACAACAGATCTTCCAGACGGCGCAAGCGCTGTCTAGGCTCGACCTAAAAAGGTGTATCCTGCAAGTAACACTGAGCACGTATTGCAAGGTTAGGTATTTTAGAGCACATCGGGGGAAGCTGAGGGGAATTGCACTCTTATCAGAATTGGAGCTGGGCTCGCCAAGAGACACTGCCAAACACTGAATTTGTTTTACCCCTTCATCCATTGCCAGTTGGCAAGCAGCAATGGACTGGTTTGCAAAACAAGAAGAACCAATATATGTGCCTGGGGGTTATCAGGTTGCCCTCAGGAACACAAGAAAGTGTAAGGGATGTGGTGGGCATATCATGGTCTCGATTGATACTTCTCTGTGTTTACCTTGATTGTGCCTTACTATGGATATTTCTTATTATGATGGCAGTGTGTTTACGGATGTCATTGCCCATCTTTAAAACAATAAAATGTGGTTATTAAAAAATAATAATATCGTTCCAGAACGCCATCATGGTTAGAACCAATGTGTTGGCCAAACAGTGATACACTGTAGCCAATCCCATTTTACAATGGTTGTCTGAAAATCTTCTACCCTAGGGTTTGTCAAAGGGACAATAAACCCCTATATATCTGCACATAAATTAATCTGTGTGATTTCATGTAACAAGATGCATGTCTGCATGCTTTAATGCAGAGTAATAACAATCCACCCTTAAAGGCATACTTAATGCTTTAACATATGTGTTTCTTAATAAATAAATCAGACCTACTGGTTTTTTTGGTAACTTTTCATAACAAACAGATCAGACCTTCAGCATCTGTACTAATGTTTAACAATTAATTGCTCCCATTCAGGCGAATTGCAGACAACATGCCTGTAGCAAGATGGAGAGAGGGGGGTTGTGACACGCTGGGCGACTTTTACCCAGGGGATAGGTTCATTACCTTTGCAAAGGCACGAGAAATATTTGCGATTGGTGGGGGGACAGTTCCTTCAATATGCTAAGTTGGCCCACATGGCACGCCAGATATGGATGGAATTCCCAGCTGCTCCCCGAATGGCGGAAACGTTGCACATGCTGCTGACCGCTGGGTCGGCTAGGCATTTGGTAACGCACTTTTGAAAAAAGCTAAAAGCAGACGGAGCCAGGACAGAACCGGTGGCTCCTCAGGCATCGGGGATGGAACTGACGAAGGCGTTCACTGACTCGGACTGGAATACGGCCTGTGAATTAGTAGAGAGTCTCCTGTAATGCCCGATTTAATTTCTTGCATCGTACATTTAACATGCCGGTTAAACTCAGCAAGATGCATGCAGGTAGGGGTTGGATTGTCCTAGATTAGCTGCCTCTTTCTTGCATAGGGCATGGGACTGCCCAATTGTGAAGGATTATTGGCGTAGGGTGATAAAATTGAGAGAGGTGACAGCACTTGCATTAGATGAGACACCCCATATGTGCCTACTTGGCATTGTCGGGAAACCAAGGCAAGACGCACTGGAGATTCCTTCAATTGGCACTGGTACTAGCTAAGAGAAGGGTTGCCATAGGATGGATGGGTACTAGGGCCCACTCTGTTGCGTTGTGGCACAGAGATGTAGATGAATGGGCTGTTGCTGAGGAAAGCAACATGCAACCTAGCCATAAGAATGAGAAATTACAGGAGGGGCCACGCTGTTGGAGAAAATGCACCGGGAGCAGCGGGAAATGGACATCCGGGATATACAGTCACCGGGTGTGGCATTACCTGATGTTTGGGTATGTGACACGGGGAGCCCGGGGAGGTTTGTCGCCATCACTGACTCATAATGCATAGGGGCACAGTTCCATAGGATACGAAGCTGTCGGGATGAGCGATGTGTCGGAATGTATGATAGTTTGATCGGAAACACGTTGTGACGGTGATCCCTTGAAAGGGCGATGAAGGTGGGAGGATTTGGGATTGATCTCAACGTGTGTCTCTGATGACATTGCAGTGGCATAGGAGCTGTACCTGGTTATGCTTGAGGTTTTTTTGTTTTATTGTGGTTATATGATCAATGACGAAGACTATATGTATGTATGCCATTGATGTGATCACTTGTATTGCCCAATATTGGGCGAATTACTGTCTACTGATCAATAAAAAAAACTTTTTTTTTATTTAAATGTTTCGTAATGAAGCAATCAGGCCCATAGACATGATTATTTATGTGCCACCAAAACAGACTTACTGGATTGAGCATAATGTTTCCCAGAAGGCAATCAATCATTAGATATAGCATGATAAAGTGCACATATGTTCAAAATTACAATTGTCAAAACAATATACAATCCTAATATAAAATCCCTCCTAAGAGAGCCTAATAAGGATATATCATAGTGCAAACATATCCTCATAGTATGATTGAGTGTGTTACCAGCACTAAAAATCATAGCCTACTACAGTGAACTATGAGATTCCATGTAACATAATTCCTGCCCACAGGCTTTAGAGTGTTGTAATAACAATCCATCCTTAACAGACTATTGCTTTTAACATATGTTTTTCACAATCAATAGGTCAGGCCTAATGGCCTGGTCAAAAATGTTCATAATAAGATTAGGGAGTCTGACCTAACTTTTCCCAAAGAACCAATAAAGCCTCTAGCCTTTACCACTAGCTTGACACCATAACCAACACAGATCTACTTAAATGTCTATCAGGTGGCAACCATCATGCTTACAGTCACAATGGCAAAATACCAGCCTACCACCATATGGCCTAAGGAACTTCAAGCCGCTCCGACAACATCAAGAGAAGTTAGAAACCTAGCAGTAACCATGGATTCAGACGGGGGGCGTGGCTTGACGCCCATGGAGTAAGCAGCAGAGCTTGCAAGCTCCGACCCATCGGCCGCTGTTCGGTTCCATCCTAATCCCCTATAAGGCACATTTCACGACGGGAGCATGGCCCTGTAGTCGCGTGATGTGAGCGGACTTCAGCGATGGCCTAGGAATAAGCCTGCAAGTGAAGAACCCAGGAGAAAAGTCAAGGACAGTCGGAGCTGCAGCGTGAACAAAATGGCGGCGCCCATCGGACCTGGGAGACGAGTTGGCGAGGCAGCCAGAACCGCTAAGCCCTGAGAATGACGAGGCCCGCGAGATCCCCCTACTCCGACATGGCAGCTGAGGTGAGAGCGACAGGCTGAGCATAGAGCCGCTGAGGCAGGGACCGGGAGCTCTGACCAGAGGGGCGAGAGCGGCCTAGGCACACTGCCGCTGCGGGCGCAGAGGGAGCTGACAGCCATCCACGCCCTCCTCCCCCCTCCTTGGCCTACATAGCGGGCAGACCGCAAAGAGACGGATAGCTTCGACACCCCCGGTGGACCCCTCACCGAGGTAGGAGGGCGGAGCAGGTCTGCACATGCAGACGGATTGCGAGAGCTCATGAGGCAGGGCCGACCTACGTGGTTGAGAGTGGAGGAGCTGACTGGAAATGATGGGAGAGAGTTGAGGCGAGAGCACTGAACGTGGCACAGGCCCTGAAAAGAGACCTGAAGAGGGACCAAGACACTGGACGGCAGTGGAGCCAGTGCTGTGGAAGTGGCCCTGCACGTGACCCTAAAGGCAAGAGGAGGCCTAGAGGAGGCGGGGAGAGCTGGCCCTGAGAAGAGTGACTGGCGGATGCTGGAGGGCCTACGAGAAGGGCGTCAAGGCGCATTACTCGTGGGCGGGCGGAAAAGGGACTCACCCCGCCACAGAGCTGGGGAGACTCGACCCTGATGTGACACCGCACCAGAGATAACCTCATGCTGAGGGGCAGAGAGAGGTCAGAGGAGGGAGCACCATTCGGCCCAGCTAGGCCAGCGCCGGGCGTGGCCCTCCACACACGAAGGCAAGGACCAGGCCCCTAACTGAGCAGCCGGCAGGGTTCCAACGTTGAGGCATGGTATGGTGGGCAGAATGCAACACAAGATGGCTGAGGCATGAGAAGGTCAAACAGGGATTGAGGAGCCACACCAAGGGAGCAGGAGTGCATCCCAGAGCTCGGGACCCGCTGGCTGTTAGAGGCATTGCTAGCACGCTATCAAGCGCCCACTAGAAAGGCGCGGGAGACCTAACTACAATCAAGGGCGACTGAGCCAGGAAGAAGTACAGGGATGGCAAAGGACTCAAGAATAGTAATGGGGAAGCAGACCAAGAGGAGCGATCGCGAGGAAGCACAGGCTGACAACCCGCCAGAGGAGAGCGAAGTACAAACCTCCCCAACGGACGCCCCTGGGAATCCGACATTATAGGACATCTTGCAGGCCATAACTACCTCTAGCGAGAGGCTGGAGGCTAAAATTGATACAATAGGAGCAGATCTGGGCATATTGAGGGACGACCATAGACGCCTAGCGGAGAGAGTCACAGCAAATGAGCGCCAGATCTCCGAGTCCGCCCCTGCATTGACAGAAATGAAGGCCCAACTTAATGCATTGGAATCGGAAGTGCGAGTGCTGGAGCTCCGTGCTGAAGATGCCGAAAATCGCTCACGAAGAAATAACATCAGAGTGATTGGCCTGCCCGAGAAAGTGGAAGGCGCAAGCATGATAAGCTACCTAGAGGAATGGCTCCACACGACAGTGGCGCCAGAGGATCTCTCATCGTTCTATGCCCTTGAGTGGGCCCATCGAGTACCGGCGAGACCGCCTACCCCGCAAGCCACTCCAAGACCGGTGATAGCGAGGCTCCTGCATTACCGAGATAGAGACCACATACTGGCGCAAGCCCGACGGCAAGGAGATATCAGTCAACAATGTGGTGGTGCGAATATTCCCAGACTTCTCTAGGGAGGTACAGCAACAGAGGAGCTCCTTTCAGAGTGTCAAGCTGAAACTTCGGCACCTCGACTACAAGTATGCAATGCAATATCCGACCAAGTTACGAGTGTCCACACCTGACGGAACGGAGTTTATTGGCACCCCGCAGGAGGCGTGGAACTGGCTGGAACGTCATCGTGGAGTATCCCCACCCAGGGTCCAGAGACGACGTGGAGGTTGAGGTAGACTATCCCGCTGCAGAGCGCCCAAAAGAGACACTCTGGCGCCCACACAGGCAGAGGTGCAGATGGAGCGACGAAGTGCAACGCAAGTGGTGGAGCTGATCAGCGGAAAAGGGCCGGACCGCGCTCGCTCAGAGGCCGGTGGGTCTGGAAAAGACTCGGAGCCAGACTTGAGCATCTCTGCGGCCCCGAGCAGTGACCTGCCAAAAGTGATACTGGGAACGGCCGACGAGATCATCTGATGGAGCAGGTAGGGGGATGGGAGAGATGCGCGGAGCAAGAACAGGACAATATGGCAAAGAGGCGAATCGAACCATAGCGGAGGAATGTAAAACGACATTAGATGCTGTAGATGAGCAGGGCGGCATGCTGGCGGGCGGATGCACCTGAAGCACCACCTGCCCCACTTACACACCCCGTGAGCGAATTCTTCACGGACGCGGATTGTCAGTTCGGATGGGAGGGTACAACCCGCTTGTCCTGGGGAAGGGGCGTTGGGAAAGTTATTTTTTTGTTAGTTTGCACGTTGGGGAAACACAAGTCGCCTATCATGTTTACATCAGTAGAAATGAGTCTATGCAGCAGATCAGTAAAGGGGACTTGAGGAAGCGCGGGGGCAGAAGGGGAGACTAACGCATGGCAGACACTATAAAATATAAGTGTTTAACCTGGAACATACGGGGTATGC
This sequence comes from Calotriton arnoldi, assembly GCA_963921515.1. NCBI lineage: Eukaryota > Metazoa > Chordata > Amphibia > Caudata > Salamandridae > Calotriton > Calotriton arnoldi. The sequence goes on from CAWUFW010000610.1 coordinate 1,920,558, forward strand.
AAACCATGGCCAAGCGCTACAAGGTGTTCTCCTATCTTAATAAAAGGGGAGTGCAAATAGCGCTCCTCCAGGAAACACCTCACAGCCGAGGAAGGACAGGCTCTCCAGAGACTATGGCAAGGGCAGGCATTCTACACTACATATTCGGCCTACGCTGGGGGAGTACTGATTTGGATAAGAGCCGATGTGCCTTTCCAGCTAATAGATACGTTGGTTGACCCTGAAGGCAGATATATTGTAGTGCGAGGGAGAGTGGAAGGCCAAGTGTAGTAAATGTATATGCCCCAAATGTCGACCAGGCACATTTCCTAGCCCGACTAACCCGACAACTAGCTCCTTACTTGACTTCCGCAGTGATCATAGGCGGGGACTTTAACACTGTAGCGGACATCACCCTCGATAGATCTCACCCGCCACTGCGAGACTCCCCAACAGTACGCAATGAACGGGCGTTCAGAGAATGGCGGGGACAGTGGGGATTGGTGGACTCTTGGAGACCCCTACACCTCTTAGACAGGGACTACTCATTCTTATCAGCGACGCACGAGGTACGCGCATGACTAGACATTTCTATGCACCCCAGATATACACGGCCAGATTCACGTGGTTGAATACCTGGCCAGGACGATCTCAGATCATAATCCCGTCCTCATGGGGCTAAGGTGGACAGGTCCTAACCCAGTAATCCCTACCTGGAGTCTACACCCAGAGGCGCTGGAAGACCAGGTTTTTAGAGAAGGAGTCCAGGAAAAGATTACAAAATATTTCCATGAGAATGATAGGACGGCAACCTCTCCCTTGCCAAAGTGGGATGCCTTCAAGGTGGTGCTAAGAGGCCACTGTATAGCAGAGACTGAGGGGGTCAGACGCACACTCACATCGGAAATCCTGACAGCCGAAAAGGAGCTTAGAAATGTGGAACGGAGGCGACCGGGACACCCAGAGCTGCAGACGGGACTTCAAGAGGCGCGGGAGACGGTAGCCCGGCAGACTGAGCGACTGCGCTGTTTCGACTATCGACAGTACCTAGATCGCACGCATGCGGAAAGAGACAAGTCAGGCTCCTTAATGGCATGGCTGGCTTACCCAAATAGTAGGGGGTCCCCAATAGTGGAAATGGAGGACGAAGATGGGAACAGGCAATATACAGGAAGGGATCAATGATATCTTTGCCCAGTACTATGCCAGACTGTAACGCAGACCCCCCAGTGTGGAGATGAGGTAGCAAGGGAATATTTAGAGGAGCTGACACTGCCGCAATTAGAACCGGGGGAGGCAGAGAAATTAGGAGAAGCCATCTCCCTGCGGGACGTGAAAAACAGCTATCAAACACATGGCACATAACAAAATGCCGGTAAAGGATGGATTATCTTCCGAATTCTACTCAACTTGTGCGGCGGAGTTAGCCCCTAGGTTGGTCTCGCTGTATAAAGCAGCTAGAGAACTGAAAATACTACCAAACACCACTAGAGCAGCCCTTATAGTCCCGGTCCTTAAACCGGGGAAGCCAGCTCATGACCGAACAGCTTAAAGACCGCTGTCATGCTGAACATGGACTATAAAATACGGAGCAAGATAATAGCGACAAGGTTGTTACCGCATATGTCCAAGTTAGTACACTCGGATCAGGCCGGCTTTATTCCGCAAAGGAATACTGCCATTAATATCAGGCGTCTCATGGCTATACTGGACGCAGGAGACTATGCCAAAGAGGACACAGCAGTTTTCACGGTGGATATAGAAAAGGCGTTTGACAGCCTAGAATGGCGATACCTGTATAAGGTACTGGAGCAGATGGTTTGGGCGAGGGCTTCGTGGGATGGGTGAAATTACTATATGCAAATCCGAGGGCCAGAGTGCGCACGGGGAAGGTTATATCCCAGAGTCAGAGGGTGGAAAGAGGTACAAGGCAGGGATGCCCTCTATCCCCACTGTTATTTGCCCTGGCCATGGAGCCATTAGCATGTCGCGCCCGGCTGGGGCGAGACTATGTAGGGCTAAAGGTAAGGGGGACCCGTCATCATATTGCTTTATATGTGCATGATCTGCTCCTCTTTCTCTGAGATACAGAGGAGGACCTACGAGGCACCAAAAGTATGTTAGAAGAGTTTGGTCACCTCTCGAGACTGAGGGTGAAGTGGCAAAAATCTAGACTGTTCCCCACGACACCAGACAGGCTCCCTCCGGATGGAATGGGATGCCTACAATGGGAGCCCACCTGTTTAGAGTATCTGGGGGTGAGAATATACCACAGAGCTACGGATTTAGTAGAGGGCAATGTGGGTAGGGGGATACGATCTCTCCGCTCCTCTATGGAATTCTGGGGCTCCCTGCCACTGTCTGTGGCAGTCAGGGTGGCCCTGTTGAAAATGGCAGCGCTCCCACGCCTGCTACACATCTTTGGGACCTTCTGATATGGATCCAGAGTGCGACATTTCGGAACCTGAACTCACAAATAACGTTTATATGGGGGGCAGGCCGTAGACAGGTAGCCTTAACCACGATGCAGCGCTTCACAGCGATGGGGGGATAAGCGGTTCCTGACATTAAGGCATATTACCTAGCGGCACAGCTCCAATGGCTTGTGAGGTGGCTGGCGGCCAGTAGGACTCCGGGAGGGGCGCAATGCCCATTTGCTTCAGAGACCCCAGACCTATCAAGAATACTATTAAGACTAAAGCGACGGCCGCGCGCAGACACCGAAGAGACAAAAACAGTGACATGATGCTGGGCCAGATGGTTGTAGCGCGCCGGATGCAGAATTCCCTACTCCCCAGGCTTACCTCTGGAAATGCTCAGGTAAGTACTGCATGGAGGGAACTGGGCAGGACTAGATGACTGGAGGGAAGCAGGAGCGACTTTAGTAGGAGACCTATTCCGGGACTCCTAGATGGTTCCTTTTGAGGACTTCCACGAGGCGTTTGACCTTCCCCGAGGCCACTTCTTGATGCACAGAGCCCTCACCGCGGCGTTCAAGCAACATTGGGGCACTGGATCCACAGAGCCAAGGGCAGTAGAATGCTGTAGATGTGTGGCCCTGTCGGCGGGTCTCCTGTATTTACAGGGCGATCAGGAGTGACATCCAGAGACCCATGGAGCGATTGCGGCTTCAGTGGGAGGAGGACCTGGGGGGTACCGATTACAGAAGAGAGTTGGGGAGCCATTGTGGAAAGAACCCTTAAGATATCCAGGAATGCACGGCTTATTTATTTATAAGGTTTTATATAGCGCGAACGTGACCCATGAGGGTATCAGAGCGCTTTACAGTATATAGTTATAAAGACATAAGAAATGAGGTAGTATACACGCATTTGATATTCGTCATTACTTACAAAAGAGGTAAAAAGTATAAGATAACATAGGTATAAGATAACATAGGTGACCAGTGGACGACACATGATGATCCCAGAGGGCAACAGCATATTAGAATCTATACAGTTATTGAGCCTTAGGTCAGTATTGTGGAAATAAACAAACATATAATGTTCTCTTTCAATCCACATGAGGTAGCCAGTGATATGAGGATCGTATCGGTGACTCGATGCCAGCATAGGATCGAGTCTTAGGACGTGAATTTGTTCATTAGGAGTATTTTTACCTCTTTTTTGAAGGCGGTAAAGGAAGAGATTCCCCGAATCACTGGAGGTAAGGAGTTCCAAATCTTTGGAGCGATCCCTGAAAAAGCTCTGCAACCAGTTCTCTTTTTATGAAAGGATTGTGGTTTCAGAAGTAAAGAACTCGCGCTTCGTAGTAGTCTGCATCCTCCGGATCGTTCTAGCTTTAGAGCTAGGTAACTGGGTGTGTTATGTAGTGCTTTATGGGTCATGCAGGCAACCTTTAGTTGTATTCTTGCCTCATATGGCAGCCAGTTCAGCGTTTTCAAGGTTGGAGAAATGTGGCTATTTCTTTTAGATCCTGATACCAATCTTGCTGCAGCGTTAAGTGAAGCCCTCAGCGGAGCCAGCTTGTATCTGGGGAGACCGCAGAGAGTGGTGCTTCCATAGTCTAATCTTGATAGCACTAAGGTTTGCACTGCCATTTTTAAGTCGGTCTGAGGGAGGAAGGGTTTAAGTTTCCTTAGTAAACTCATCTGGTGATTGGCTCCCTTGGTGGCATTAGTGATGTGCGACTGCATATTCAGGTGTTTGTCTATGGTGACTCCTAGGGATTTCGCGGAGTCAATGATGAGGGGAGCACAGTCAATGGTGGTTAGGTGTTTCAACCATTGCTCCATCTTTGGTGTGTGATTGGGTGGGGAGATGAGAATGAATTCTGTTTTTTTTGTATTAAGCATGAGGTGGTTGTTCGTGAGCCAAATTTGCGTGTTCTGTAGAATAGCGTTGAGGGAGATGAAGTCTTCTGGAATGGAGATTTTCAAATACAGTTGGGTGTCGTCCGCATACAGGTGATATAGGATATTCGCTGATTTCAATGCGTTCGCCAGGGGTTCCATTAGTAGGTTGAAAAGAATAGGTGATAGGGCTGAGCCCTGGGGAACGCCTATGTCGACCACGGATGGTTGAGAGAGTGCATTCTTCATCTTGATTCTTTGTGTCCGGTTATTAAGGAAGGAGGAGAACCATTGTAACACTGTGCCCGAGAGGCCCATCCTTCCTTCCAATAGGGACAGTAGGTTGTCATGTTTAACCGTGTCAAAGGCGGAGGATAGGTCAAGCAGTATCATTAGGCAAGATTCGTTGCGGTCAAGCATTTTTAGTATGTCATCCAATATGTGTGTGAGTGCAGATTCTGTGCTGTGACCTTGACGGAAACCAGATTGGTGATTGTCTAGGAGGTTGTAGTTCTCAATATGGTTGCATAATTGTATTTGTACACATTTCTCCAGCAGTTTCGCCAAAGTGGGGATGTTAGATATAGGGCGGTAATTGTTGAGATCTGATGGGATGGCGTCGGATTTCTTTAGTATAGGCGTAACCTGCCCTATTTTAAGACAGTCTGGTATGGAGCCTTGCCTCAGAGAGGCGTTTACAATTTTTGCCCATAATGGTAGGATGGATGTTTTTATCATTTTGAATAGGGCAGGAGGAAGGGGGTCAGAGAAGTGATTGGAGGGATTGATTGCCAGAAGAGTGTTATAGATTTTTTGTTCAGAGATTGGCGCGAAGGTGTTCCAGGAGGCATTGTTTTTTGTGACTTCCCCTGGAGAACTGAAAAGGACCTTGAATTGTGAATAAACGTTAGCATCCTGGGCCACAGGTTGTGGGAGGGCCTTCTTAGATTGGATGTCGAGCTCGATGACCTTTATCTTTTCACTGAAGAAGTTGGCAAGCTCATCGCAAGAAGGTGTAGCCAGGTCGTTTAGATCCGTAGAGTTAGCCGTGTTGCGAGCTTGTTGCTTGACGATTTCGAAGAGTTTTTTTGGACGGTTGATTGCTTGGTTCAGCTGGGTTCTAAAAAAGTCTGCCTTGGCCTTTAGAATCTTCCTGTTGTATGAGTTCCTTAACGTTCTAAGGTGATGTAGGTGAACGTCGGTGGGTGCCGATTTCCATAATCGTTCAGCAACTCTTAGCTTGCGTCGCTCCGAGTTCAGGGAGTCATTGAACCAAGGTTTGAAAAGTTTGGCAGAAACATTTTTTTCTTGGAGGGGTGCAGTAGAATCCAAGATTTCAAGTATCGTGGAATTGTAAAAGGCTGTGAGGTCATGGACATCCTCCAAGCCCGTTGTGGGGGTCAGGGCGGAGTTGCATCAGTTTACCAGGGTGATGGGGTTGATATTCTGTAAGTTCCTTTTCCATTGTTTTGTTTTTGATGGTTGACTCCTTTTTGGAATTACTTCGATATTGATGGAGAAGAAGATGCTGTGATGGTCAGTCCAGTCGCAAGGGGTGATGGATTCTAATGAGATGATGCTTGATTTTGCTATGATGAGGTCCAGTGTCTCTCCCTTGTTGTGCGTTGGACTGTCACAGAATTGGGATAAGTCCTGGTCTGCCAGAAACGCTTTAAGACATCCTACACCATGATCGTTTGCATTGTTCCAGTGGAGATTAAAGTAACCCAGGAAAATTTGTGGTACTTGTGAATTGACGTTTGAAGAAATGACTTCCATTAACTCGTCGATGAAAGTCACATTATCCCTCAGGGGGTGGTAGAATAAATGAAGCTTGCTGGCGAGGCGCTTATCATCAGAGATATTGATACAGAGATATTCGCAGGAGGTTAGAGCGATGGAGTCTGCTTGCTTGACTGAGATTGTGTTACGATAAATGCAAGCTAACCCACCTCCGGGCGCCACGTTTCTGTCTAGGCGGATTAGGTCGTGACTAGGAGGAACCAATAGATCAAGGATGTGAGAGGAGGAGCTATTTAACCATGTTTCGGTGAGGACGATAATGTCTAAATCATTCTCTAGGATGAGGTCGAATATGTCGGGTGCATGTTTGCTAGCTGACCTGCAATTAATGAGCGCACACTTCATCTTGTTAATAGAATGGGTTAGGGTAGTCTGCTCTATGTTGATATTTGTGAGATTATCTCTATTTACGGATCTGTTGTTGTGGGTAGGTCCTCTGAAGGGGTTGGTTTGAATGGATTGGATAGTGCCACATTGTGACGTACTGTTATCTATTGCTAAGGCATAAGATATGAGGAGGTCGTCTATGTCGCTGTCGGATAGTTCAACGTTTGCCCTCCTAGGCCAAGAGGGGGAAGGTAAGTTAGTCTGAATATTGTTGTCAGGGTTTAAGATCTTGGGGATGCAACTACTAATTTGTGGACTGATTTGGTTACTCTGACTAGTTTTCTCGTGGTGTGAATTCTTGGGGAAGTATCTACTAGTTTGGAGACTGATTTGGTTCACGATGGCGTTGGTGGCTCTGTGCACGTTTAGAAGTTCATTGGTGATGGTTGATAGGTTATGCATCTCGGCCTTGAGATGGGCTAGGTCTAAGGCTAACTCATTGAATCGTGCAAACCAAACGGAGTTGGGAAGGTTAGTAGTATGTGTAGGTGTATGTTCATTTATGGAGGGCGATCTGCAGGTAGGGTCTGTGTGCGTGAACAGGTTCTCAGGTTGCATGGGGTTATCATCATTAGGGATCGGAGTGGTAAGTTGAAGGAGATTTGTTGTGGGGTCCAAGTCGGTGTGTGGACTGGCCGTTGTGTGTTGTGTTCGGATGGGTGGAATGAGTATTGAAGGTGTTAGTGTCAGATCAGATGTCGTGGTAGACAGTAGGTTCGGGGGATCTATGTAATCTAAATTAGATGAGTGGGGATAGAAACACTACGCGGGTAGAGTCCGGGTTGGTGGCTTTATTCATGGTCGACGGGGATAACCGTGATGAATCAGCAATGCCGCGATCGGTAGCGAAGATTAACCCTATCCCTTCTAGGCCGGGGGATCCAGGTGTGGAAGCGACTGATGTGATTGGGGGGGTAGGAATCAATGGGTGTTTCTGTAGTGAAATAGTTGGTAGCTGCATGGAACCCAGTCCCTCCTGGGCCAGGGGACCAGAGTGTGGTTGTGACCGCCGTGGCTGGGAGGTAGGGCTCATTGGGGGTGTGAGGAGATGTCAGTTCGGAGGAATTTGTTATGGGGTTTTGTCGTGGAATTGGGGTGGCATTTAGAAACTGAAGATGGTAAGATGCGGGGAGTGTGCTATTCTTGCTGTTTACTGCTTTCTTGAGAATAGGGAAGATCCTGTCTATGGTATCTAGATTAGCATCGGAGGCTTGTATAAGGATATTACCGTTGTTGTAGATGGTGACATTCGCTGGGCAAAAAACTGAAGCTGTTACCGACAATTTGAAGGCATGCTGGGTTTTTTTAACATTGGAGATTCGGAGCAACGAGTGAAAGATGTTTCTCCACTGGGCACGTTTCTTTGTGTGGAAGATAAGGTCGTTGGATAATATGCCTTTGCTGATGCAGAAGTATGGGTCTGAAATAAGAGTCTCAGGGTGGGTTACCATTAGCCTGTGCTTGAATTTCTTTGCTGCATTTTTGGAGAGATCGGGTGGGTAAAGAATGGTAAAGGCATGATGGCCTGAAGGTTCAAGGTTTTTATCCATTTTTTTTTTTTCTGTGGTGTCAGACCCTTCCGTGTGCGGTATTAGTATTCGGTACTCGGTACCAGTTCAAGATGGCCGCTCTGTATCCTTCACCGACCTGTTCCTGCGATGTGGTCCTGTTTTGCTTTCCATGAAGTGTTTTCTTCATAGACCTCCCTCTGAAAAGTAGTCCACTTTCGCTATCTGTTAAGTGGACCTCTGTGGTGTAGTCCTGTTTCTCTGTTTATGGCATCTTTGAAGTGAGGTCCTTTCTTGGTTATCTGTGTGGTGCCCACCTTTTTATTGAATCCAAATCAACAATCTATGAGAGGCATCCTCACAGCTTTCAAGCAAGCATGCTCCGTGGCATAGCCTGTCACTGAGAGGAAGACGATGATCTGATCCAATAAAACGAACAGTCAGCAACTTGCAAAATGGACGCCAACCTTGCTGAATGAGGATCACTTCCAGCACACCAAGACACAACAACCGGTGTCAAGTATGTGTGCTGGCATTGCAGGAATGCAACAAAGACTCACGTCTGCTATGCGCTTTCAAACAGAACTGTAATCTCACTGGACTGTCTGTCTAGAGCGCCACCAGCGTCATCAACATCCTCGGTGGGGCACCGCGGTCGGAGCGGCTCAGACGGAGGGAGACAAGCGTTAACATACAATCGGAGCCCGAGCGCTCCTGTGAACAGCACTCCCAGGGCCAATAGAGGGCTCCTGCACCAACTTCCCGCACCAGCAGCTTGTGTCGGGAGAGGCTCAGTCACCCGCTGTGCGCAGACGCAACTCTCCAACCCAGCTCCATGGGCGAAGGGCAGCACGGACCACGATGTCGAGAATTGCCAGGGAGCGGCGCGGTGCAGCGGCACTCACCAGGGTCGTTCCGTGTGGATCCGCGATGGATTCCGTGTGGTAGTCGCTCAAGATGCGGACTCCCCAGGCATAAAGCGCCGAGAGGCTCGAACCATCAGAAGGTGGGGGGGGGGGGTGGTTGCCGGACGATGAGCCCATGAGTCCCGTGCAACCACGAAATCCCCAGGCGTGGACAGGTCGGGAGGCTCGCCGGGGGCCCGCAACCCATCTCTGCAAGCACGGAACCGTAGCACGGCACCGCGACCATCAGAGGCAGAAGGGCTACAGGAGGTAGAGTCGAGACCTCGCAGCGCTCGATCAGGCGGGGAGCAGGAAATCCTCAATGCCGGTAAGTCTCACTCGGTCTGTGTTATCCCAGGGAGCGAGGCATACGATGCCGAGGGGAGGGCAGATGGCGGGGTTAACCAGGGATATACACCGAAACTGTGATCCCCAACCCAAGAGCTCCTACAGGGGGCTCCTACTCGGCGGCCATTTTGGCTTAAGTTGATAAACTATTACGAATTGCACAGGACGTACCTCACACCCGTGCGAATCAGACGATATTTCCAGGCAGAAGATGCGGCCTGCCCTAGATGCGGGGAAGGAGAGGCGCATGTGCTGCACATGTTCTGGCACTGCCCTGGCCTCCCAGCTTTCTGGGAGGAGATGGTAAACACGGTAGGAAATGTTATAGATAAAGAAATACCACACACACCAGGCCACTGCTTACTGAGCTGGTTCCCACACACGGCGAAGACGAAAGTTACCAGGAGGTTCCAGGACCTTGCATTTATATTAGCTAAGCAAGAAATCGCTAAGAATTGGAAGTCGACAGGGGGACCGCGAATAGGGACTTGGAAAAGAGAACTGGAGAAATGGGCAGGCGCAGAAAGCAGAATCCTGCTAAGGGAAGCAGGACGGTATAGGAACGCTGGAAACTGCAAGGGCTTGGGGGGAGGCTAGTAGATGACGTACGGGCACTAGACTCGGACGAAACAACAGCTGCAATTAAGTGACTCGTTTAGGAGGGAGAAGGGAGAGAGAGTTGAACTAAGTTACAATAGAACAGAGACTACGAAAATGTAAGATGAAAATGCATTTATGTAAGTTGAAAACACGATAATGACAATGTACTTAAGTGAAATGCCAATAAAATCTGTTTAAAAAAAAAAACATGGATTCAGACCTAACCTTGATACTGTATGCTAACAATGTCACGAAGAGTGCAATCTACACAATGAAAATAATATGTCACATCTTCCCATACAGACATTAACTACAAGGCATCCTCAAGCTCGTAATCTCCAAGCTTGACTATGCCAACATCCTAAGCCTTGGCGCACCCACATTTGTTATACAACTCATCCAACATGCTGCTGCAAGGCTTCTTCTCTGCCCTCACCCAAGAGAACGCATGACTCCAGTCCTTCAATTACTCCACTATCTACCTATAGCTTGAAGGGCAATGCTCAAGGCACCGTGCACTGTCCACAAGGCCTCCCAAAGAAAATAACCCCTTAAACGTAAGCAATATAAACCAAACAGAACACTGTACAGCAGGCTTGCACCACTTACCATACCACTTTACTATAAGAAATTCATAGGAGGCACTGCTTTCTCAGGAAAGCCGCCAAGCTCTGGAACTACCAGCCAGCATTAAGAGTATCCAGGACTGTAGGAGAGTAGGATCTGCCTCTTATGTTGCCCCCACTTTTTTTCTGATGTTTACACTGGTTTCTGGCTATAGTCTGGCTGGGACCCTGCCAATCAGGGCCCCAGCCTCTCTGTTCTCTCTAAACGACTTGGAGTGCACTCTAGGTGCACTAGTGATTGGATACTGTGGTACCTTATGAGTCCCTAGTATATGGTACCTTAGGTACAAGGGCATAGGTACTTCACAGGCCTACCAGGGGCTGAAGCATGTATTATGCCACCCCTGGGAAGCAGACTAAATCTGACACCACAGGCCTGCTACTGCAGCCTGGGTGAGGAGGTGCTAGCACCCCTCACTGAGATATAGGTTCCCTATATCTCCCCTGCACACACATTTAAACCTGTCACCCCTAAGGCAGGCCCTATCAATCCTGAGGGCAGGGTGCTTAGTTTCTATGTGAGAGGGTGCCTCTGCCTGAGCAGGGCCCCTCTGCAGCTCTCAGAGTCCATTCTCTGGGGCTGTTTGTGAATGCGGTCAAACCATATACTCTTAAGTGCATTATAACCTCGCGGTTAATGCCAACTTTGGAATGGCTGCATCAAAACATGTCGTGTTTGGTGTCAAACACCTTGGAATCATACCCCCACACCAGTACCTGGTGTGGGAGTAAGATCCCACCCTTCTAGAGGGATAGACATGTACCTACTGTGGAAACGCGGTAGAATCCTGAAGAGCCCTGGCATCACAAAATGGATGTCCCTAGTGAGGTTTCCTACAAGTACCTACAGAATCTCTAGAGATGTATATCCACAAGGGGCATCTCAAAAAAGGTGAAAGACTGGCCTCACACACCACCTGGTGTCATGCTTCATCATAGGCCGTCCTCGCCCTCTAAAAACTCCGTTTGATAGAGGGCGGGCATACACCTGAAGACAGGGATGCACTTCTAAAACTAAGTGGTGGCCCGAAAAGTGAGTGAAAGTGTAATTTAAAAACCATTAAACTTGTCCCCAAGGAGTTTAATTAAGGGGCAGATCTATGGTATTAAAATAAGTGAGCGGTAATCTGGGAATACAATATCCCTTTACCGAAATAGATGGTCAACATGTTTCTGCTCTACGTCCCATATGGGTACATAGCATTCTTCAGGACCGAGATGGATATTGGGCTCTACCTTTATACACAATGTGCATGAAAGGGTTACCACTCTACCAAACGGGGGTGCAATTACCAACTCCCCATATAGTGCAAAATCTAAAATATAAGAGTATCTAAGGACACTATCCTATAAGCTTCATGGGAGGTCGAGGGTGGAAGAGCCTACTGTGGCTTATTTGTCATATTCAGCGCTTCCAGCAGTTCCATCTAGGTTCATCCGCTTCGCCTCCCCCGGCTCTTCCACCCTCGACCTCCCATGAAGCTTATAGGATAGTGTCCTTAGATACTCTTATATTTTAGATTTTGCACTATATGGGGAGTTGGTAATTGCACCCCCGTTTGGTAGAGTGGTAACCCTTTCATGCACATTGTGTATAAAGGTAGAGCCCAATATCCATCTCGGTCCTGAAGAATGCTATGTACCCATATGGGACGTAGAGCAGAAACATGTTGACCATCTATTTCGGTAAAGGGATATTGTATTCCCAGATTACCGCTCACTTATTTTAATACCATAGATCTGCCCCTTAATTAAACTCCTTGGGGACAAGTTTAATGGTTTTTAAATTACACTTTCACTCACTTTTCGGGCCACCACTTAGTTTTAGAAGTGCATCCCTGTCTTCAGGTGTATGCCCGCCCTCTATCAAACGGAGTTTTTAGAGGGCGAGGACGGCCTATGATGAAGCATGACACCAGGTGGTGTGTGAGGCCAGTCTTTCACCTTTTTTGAGATGCCCCTTGTGGATATACATCTCTAGAGATTCTGTAGGTACTTGTAGGAAACCTCACTAGGGACAGCCTTTTTTGTGTTTTAAATACTAGATAGGAGGCTGGCTCGTCCCTAAGCCCTGTGCCTCTAGTTCCCTCCCCTAGTTGTATACTAGGGCTAGTGTGTGTGTAATCACAAAATGGATGCCACCAGTCACAGACACTGGGCTGCCCTCCTGCTGATGACCGAAACTCGCAGTGGAGGAGGCCCAACAATAGGTATCCTGTCACAGGGAGGTGTGACCACCTCCCAGACAGGGTTTAGTGTATTGGGGCTGGGTGGGTGCACTCCTAGAGTGCTTTGAAGTCCTGCACTGGGGGAGCAGAAGGCTCCTCTGTGCATACACCAGTTCAAACCGGCTCAGGGGCTACATGCCCCTGCTCTGGCGCGTAACTGGACAAAGGGAAGTGGGTGTAGCCACCTACTCCCCTGACCCTCCCATAGGTGGGGTCATAGAGCTAGTCCGTCCCATCCTTTTAGTATAAGATAGGGAACCCTTGACCTTGCAAACTAGATATCCCTGGACGACGCTCTAAAGAAGAATCCCGGACCTTCGACGTTCCACTACCTCTGGAAGACTGAAGAATCTCCTTGGAGTCAAGGAGTGACTCCCCTGCTTGGCAGGCACCAAAAACTGCAACGACGGTCGCAAACTACGCCGCTCCCGCCGGAGCCCGAAGTCCCTGCAGCCCAGGAAGAGGATTTCCTGACTTCTCCAAGGCCATCGTGAGTCCCCAGCGACGCTGAGGCAAGTGGACCCCACGAGTGACGAGGAACCGCAGTCCCTGGGTACCGTGCACTATTTTCGAGTGCAACCCCTTCACGACGTTCTACGAACCTGTGCTTTGGACCACGTGTGGTCCCAGCCTCTAGCAGAGATCCCTCCCAAGATCAGAGGCCTACCCCGTCCCGAGTGACCGTGGGCCCCTGTTGAAGGAATCCTCCCGAGGCGTCTTCGCGATCCCTTGCCAGCCGGCTTGTGGATCCCCTGAAGACTTTTCTACAAATCCAAAGGGCTCCCCTGGTTGCTCCAGGCCTGCCCTGACTTACCCTCGCTGGGTGAGTCCCCCAGACCTTGCTGGTCTGCACCATTGACTTTTTGTTCTTTCCACGAGACTTGCTGATACCAAGGCTTGTTGGCTCCAATCGGGTCGCCGACACCGCAGTCAGCTGCAGACTTCGTGGGACACGCTGAATCCAGCTCCTGTTCGTCCTCGACGCCTCCTGGACCTCGTGGCCGAAGAGTCAAGACACCCGTGAACGACCTGAATCTGTCGACGACGGTGGGCATTCATCTTCCTTGCCCCGGGTCACTGCCAAGTGACTTTGAACACTGTCCCCTCTGCTTTCAGGTCTTCCTCCTTCCGAATCCAGGCTTGGATTCCACCGGACACTTCTTCTGGCTTCACAAGCAGCAAGTCTTCATTGGCTCCCATTGAAAACGCCGCCGCGACCCGACACCAAAGGACACCCGGCTTCCCTGGGTGAGGTAACTCCAGCACTACGGTGCTCCTGTGGGTGTTGGTCCTAGAACTACTTACCCTGTAAGTAACTTGCTTGTAGCTACTCCCGAAGTGCCCTTAAACTCTTAATTTCCAACCGCGACTTGCCCCATTGAAGTCTACGGCGATCCGCGCCTGTGTTCCCTCACTGCACGCGTCCCCCGTGGGTCCTTTACTTACCTGCCTTGGGTGGTTTCGTGAGGTCCCAGCACTTCTGAAGGCCCTAGGCCTTGTCCCTTTGCAAGTCGTTGTTCTTAAGTCTCTTTTTAGTATATGGTCTGGTACGCCCCTAGGGCCCCAGCCATACTTGTGCTCAATTTGTTGTGAAACGTTGATTTGTGCATATGTCCCAGACTTCTAATCTCACAAGAGATTAGTAGAGAGTTGTTTAGTAATAAATACATATATATTTGATATATATACCTGTGTGGTGTCTTTTCATTTGGTGATTCAAGAGATTGTGTGGTAAAACAAGCTGCTTTACATTCCTCCAAGACTTAGTCTGAAGGCTGCTCTCCACAGCTACCACTAGGATAGCTTTCTGTAAAGGTTGTCTTAAACCTACCTACCATAAGAGTCGAATTGTACTGGTGCAAGGTGTCCACTTTAACTAGTGAACAGCATATACCAGGCCAACTTCTCACATTGGCGGCAGCGTGTGGGATTCCAGCTGGCTATTGTTTTACCAGAAAATCTCTATTTGAATTACTAACTGAAAACCACTATAGGTACTCAAGGTACATATAAAGTCAAGCTTAGTATCAATAAGTTCTACTGAACTTAGAGCTGTGTGCCAAGGGATAGCCACCCTTTCTACAGCTCAAGCTAGTATCAGTAGGCCACAAACTAGTGTAGGTAGTACAACACTGCACAACACTAGAATGTCTGTAAAGGGTGGACCCAGTGGATCCAATCAGCCTCAGTATGAGGACATGACTTTCTTGGACTTGAAAGCCATGTGTGCTGCAAGGCACCTGAAGTTAGGACAGAGTCCCTCCACACTACACCTGATAGATCTGCTAACGGCAGTTGATCTTAGATTAGCTCTAGGAGCTAATGGGTCTGAATCAGTGAGTGGGTCAATTACAGTGTCTGGGTCAGATGATGAACATCAGGATGACCAAGACTCTGTGGTTAAAGGTTCAGGTCCCCAGGGGCCTGAAAAGGACAGAGGAATTCTCCCTAAGAGAACTGACATAGTGGAGGAGAGGCCTAGGTCCCTTTCTAGGGACTCTGACCACTCCTATCACTCTGGCAGAGAATCTGTCTACCAGAGGAACTCCTACTTCCCCAGAAGAGAGACCTCCTCTGACAGAATGTACAAACTGCTGCAGTATGAGGAAGCAAGACTTGCCCTCAAAACCAAGCAGTTGGCATTAGATAAGGAAGCCCTGGAGCTCCAGAGAGCTTCTAGAAAAGAGGGGTTAGAACCCCCTGGTGGCAACAACAGTGTCCCTAGAGGCAGAGAATATATTCCAGACCATAGGAACCTGAGCAAGATTGTTCCTCCCTACCAGAGTGGGGATGATATCCATAAGTGGATAACTGCTATGGAAAGGGCCTGTAGAGTACAACAGGTCCCCCAAAAGCAGTGGGCAGCAATCTTGTGGTTCTCCTTTTCAGATAAAGGTAGAGACAAGCTCCTCACTGTTAGAGAAGAGGATGCTGATGACTATGAAGTCCTGAAGAGTGCACTGATAGATGGGTTTGGCTTAACCACTGAGCAGTACAGGTTGAAGTTCAGAGACACCCAGAAGGCACAGACTCGGGACTGGACTGACTTTGTAGATTGTGCAACCAAGGCTCTGGAGGGTTGGCTGGTTGGCAGTAGGGTTACTGATTTCAAGGGATTGTATAATCTAATGATGAGAGAACAGATCCTTAATAATTGCCAGAACCAGTTGTTGCAACAATACCTGGTGGACTCAGATCTGACCTCTCCCCAAGAATTGGGAAAGAAGGCAGACAAGTGGGTCAGAACCAGGGTGAGGCAGAAAAACCAGCACCAAGGGGGTGACACCAAGAAGCAGGATTCTAAGGGCTCTGAGAAAGGTGGGGATCAGTCAAAAGACCAGAAGTCTTCACAAGGGCCCCAAAAATCTGCATCTGGTGGGGAGTCACAATCCAACAAGGGAAAAGGCCAAAAGAAGCCCTGGTGCAAATTCTGTAAACAAAAAGGGCACTGGACTTCTGACTGTAACAAGTCCAAAGACCAAACCACCACCACTCCTGCCCCTAAGGCAACTGTTCCCCCTAGTTCAGCTACTGGTGGAGGTGGTACTCAGAATAAGGGTGTAGTAGGGTTGACCCTGGGTTCTGAAGTGGACTCTGGCCTAGTCAGAGTACCCACTCAGGCAATGCTGATTTGTGATGGAGACATTGACATGACCTTCCTGGTGAGCCCCAGTAATCTGGGCAAATACAAACAGCAGCCTGTAATAAATGGCAAACAGGCTTTGGCATTTAGGGACACAGGTGCTAGTGTCACCATGGTGGCAGAGGATCTTGTGGACCCTGGACAGATCATCCTGGGCGAAATGTACCAGGTGACCAATGCAAGCAATGTCAGGACCAACCATAGTCTGGCAGTTGTGAATTTCTCCTGGGGAGGGGTAACTGGCCTCAAGAAGGTTGTAGTCAGTGCAGACCTCCCTGTAGAATGTCTATTGGGCAATGATCTAGAAACTTCAGCCTGGTCTGAAGTAGAGTTATGGACTCATGCTGAGATGTTGGGCATCCCTGCAGAGGTATTTGCTGTGACCAGGTCACATGCCAAAATGCATGACACTGAACCAGCTCTGGATCCTGAAACCATGGACCAGATGCTTCCCAAGAAGAGGAGCAGTAGGGGTAAGGCAGTGCCTTCCCCTCTGTCTCAGATCACTGATTCCCCTCTTGAGGGAGGAGGAGCAGATCCTGAAGAAGGAACTGCCCCAGAGGGACTTGAGCCTGATCAGGTTGAGTTCTTGGGGGCAGGGGGCCCTTCTAGGGAAGATCTGAGTAAGGAGCAACAGTGCTGCCCCTCTCTTGAACCCCTCAGACAGCAGGCTGCTGCTGGGAGTGCTAGTGGGTCCCATAAAGTGTATTGGGATGAGGGACTCCTATATTCTGAGGATAGAGATCCAGCCCCTGGAGCCACCAGGAGGTTGGTAATACCTCAGAAGTTTAGGGGGTTCCTCTTGACCCTAGCACATGATATCCCTTTAGCAGGTCACTTGGGCCAAAACAAGACCTGGGACAGGCTTGTTCCACATTTTCATTGGCCACATATGTCAGAGGACACAAAGGAGTTTTGTCGCTCATGTGTCACATGCCAAGCCAGTGGCAAGGCAGGTGGCACCACAAAGGCCCCCCTGATACCACTACCTGTGGTGGGGGTACCCTTTGAAAGGGTAGGGATTGACATGGTTGGTCCCCTTGACCCTCAAACTGCATCTGGGCACAGATTTATCCTGGTGGTAGTGGATCATGCCACCAGGTACCCAGAGGCAATTCCACTGAGGACCACCACAGCCCCTGTGGTGGCAAGAGCCCTCATTGGAGTTTTCTCCAGAGTGGGTTTCCCAAAGGAGGTCATCTCTGACAGAGGTACCAACTTCATGTCAGGATATTTGAAAGCAATGTGGAAGGAGTGTGGTGTAACTTATAAGTTCACCACCCCCTATCACCCACAATGCAATGGGTTGGTTGAGCGTTTCAACAAAACCCTTAAGGGAATGATTAAAGGACTCCCAGAGAAGCTTAGGCGGAAATGGGACCTTCTTCTTCCCTGCCTGTTGTTTGCATACAGAGAGGTTCCACAGAAGGGGGTTGGTTACAGCCCATTTGAGCTTCTGTTTGGGCATCCTGTAGAGGTCCATTATGTTTGGTAAAAGAGGGCTGGGAGTTACCTCTCAAACCCCCAAACAGGATGTGATGGACTATGTACTTGGTCTCCGCTCCAGGATGGCCGAATACATGAAGAAGGCAACCAAAAACCTGGAGGCCAGCCAAGAATTACAAAAGCTTGGTATGACCAAAGGCTGTGCTGACTGTGTACCAGCCAGGACAGAAAGTGTGGGTGTTGGAGCCTGTGGCCCCAGCAGCCCTCCAAGACAAATGGAGTGGCCCCCATACAATAGTTGAGCCAAAGGGAGAAGTCACCTATCTGGTGAATCTTGGAGCTCCCAGGAGCCCCCTGAGGGTGCTCCATGTCAACAGATTGAAGCCATATGTTGACAGGACTGACATGGGCTTGCTCATGGCAACTGATGAGGAACAGGAGGAGGAGAGTGACCCTCTCCCTGACCTGCTCTCTCAGAACCCTGATGATGGGTCAGTAGATGGTGTTGCTTTGGCAAGCAGCCTCACTGAGCATCAGCAAACTGAGTGCAGACAGGTTCTGCAGCAGTACAGACATATGTTTAGCCTGACCCCTAGCCAGACTACCTGGTGCACCCATGAGGTGGACACTGGAGACAGTCTGCCTGTCAAGAGTAAAATCTACAGGCAACCTGACCATGTCAGGGACTGTATCAGGACTGAAGTCCAGAAAATGTTGGAGTTAGGTGTGATTGAGCCTTCAGATAGCCCTTGGGCTAGCCCAGTAGTCCTAGTACCCAAGCCTCATACCCAGGGTGGTAAGAAAGAAATGAGGTTTTGTGTAGACTACAGAGGCCTCAATGCAGTCACCAGGACTGATGCCTATCCCATACCAAGGGCAGATGAGCTGATTGATACTTTGGCCTCAGCCAAGTACCTGAGTACATTTGACCTAACAGCTGTCTACTGGCAGATCAGGTTAGCTGATGATGCAAAAGCCAAAACAGCATTTTCGACCCCTGGTGGGCACTACCACTTTGTGGTGATGCCCTTTGGATTGAAAAATGCACCTGCCACTTTTCAGAGGTTGGTGAACAAAGTTCTGGCAGGGATGGAAACTTATTGCTCAGCTTATCTAGATGATATTGCTGTCTTTAGTTCCTCCTGGCAGGATCACCTGGTCCACCTCAGAAATGTTTTGGAGGCTCTGCAGAAAGCAGGCCTCACTATCAAGGCCACTAAGTGCCAGATAGGGCAGAGTCAGGTTGTGTACCTGGGCCACCTTGTGGGTGGAGGCCAGGTTCAGCCTTTACAGAGCAAAATCCAAACCATAATGGAATGGGTTGCTCCAACCACCCAGACACAGGTGAGAGCCTTCTTAGGCCTGACTGGGTACTATAGGAGGTTTGTGAAGGGATATGGATCTATAGTGACCCCCTTGAATGATCTGACCTCAAAGAAAATGCCCAAAAAAGGTTCAGTAGACAGCTAGCTGTCAGAAGGCATTTGAAGACCTAAAGCAGGCCATGTGCACTGCCCCCATCTTACAGAGTCCAGACTACACCAAAAAGTTCATTGTCCAAACAGATGCTTCTGAGCTGGGTGTGGGAGCTGTACTGTCTCAACTGAATGATGAAGGTCAAGACCAGCCAGTAGCTTTTATTAGCAGGAGGCTGACCCCTAGAGAGAAACGTTGGTCAGCTATAGAGAGGAGGCCTTTGCTGTGGTGTGGGCCCTGAAGAAGCTGAGGCCATACTTGTTTGGCACTCACTTCATAGTTCAGACTGACCACAAGCCCCTCCTATGGCTGAAACAGATGAAAGGTGAAAACCCAAAACTTTTAAGGTGGTCCATTTCCCTACAGGGGATGGACTATACAGTGGAACATAGGCCTGGGACCCAACATGCCAATGCAGATGGACTCTCAAGGTATTTCCACTTAGAGCACGAAGACTCAACTGGTCAAGGTTAGTTTAGTGTCCCTGCGTTTGGGGGGAGGGGGGTTGTGTAGGAGAGTAGGATCTGCCTCTTATGTTGCCCCCACTTTTTTCTGATGTTTACACTGGTTTCTGGCTATAGTCTGGCTGGGACCCTGCCAATCAGGGCCCCAGCCTCTGTTCTCTCTAAACGACTTGGAGTGCACTCTAGGTGCACTAGTGATTGGATACTGTAGTACCTTATGAGTCCCTAGTATATGGTACCTTAGGTACCAAGGGCATAGGTACTTCACAGGCCTACCAGGGGCTGAAGCATGTATTATGCCACCCCTGGGAAGCAGACTAAATCTGACACCACAGGCCTGCTACTGCAGCCTGGGTGAGGAGGTGCTAGCACCCCTCACTGAGATATAGGTTCCCTATATTTCCCCTGCACACACATTTAAACCTGTCACCCCTAAGGCAGGCCCTATCAATCCTGAGGGCAGGGTGCTTAGTTTCTATGTGAGAGGGTGCCTCTGCCTGAGCAGGGCCCCTCTGCAGCTCTCAGAGTCCATTCTCTGGGGCTGTTTGTGAATGCGGTCAAACCATATACTCTTAAGTGCATTATAACCTCGCGGTTAATGCCAACTTTGGAATGGCTGCATCAAAACATGTCGTGTTTGGTGTCAAACACCTTGGAAACATACCCCCACACCAGTACCTGGTGTGGGAGTATGATCCCACCCTTCTAGAGGGATAGACATGTACCTACTGTGGAAACGCGGTAGAATCCTGAAGAGCCCTGGCATCACAAAATGGATGCCACCAGTCACAGACACTGGGCTGCCCTCCTGCTGATGACCAAAACTCGCAGTGGAGGAGGCCCAACAATAGGTATCCTGTCACAGGGAGGTGTGACCACCTCCCAGACAGGGTTTAGTGTATTGGGGCTGGGTGGGTGCACTCCTAGAGTGCTTTGAAGTCCTGCACTGGGGGAGCAGAAGGCTCCTCTGTGCATACACCAGTTCAAACCGGCTCAGGGGCTACCTGCCCCTGCTCTGGCGCGAAACTGGACAAAGGGAAGTGGGTGTAGCCACCTACTCCCCTGACCCTCCCATAGGTGGGGTCATAGAGCTAGTCCCTCCCTTCCTTTTAGTATAAGATAGGGAACCCTTGACCTTGCAAACTAGATATCCCTGGACGACGCTCTAAAGAAGAATCCCGGACCTTCGACGTTCCACTACCTCTGGAAGACTGAAGAATCTCCCTTGGAGTCAAGGAGTGACTCCCCTGCTTGGCAGGCACCAAAAACTGCAACGACGGTCGAAACTACGCCGCTCCCGCCGGAGCCCGAAGTCCCTGCAGCCCAGGAAGAGGATTTCCTGACTTCTCCAAGGCCATCGTGAGTCCCCAGCGAAGCTGAGGCAAGTGGACCCCACGAGTGACGAGGAACCGCAGTCCCTGGGTACTGTGCACTATTTTCGAGTGCAACCCCTTCACGACGTTCTACGAACCTGTGCTTTGGACCACGTGTGGTCCCAGCCTCTAGCAGAGATCCCTCCCAAGATCAGAGGCCTACCCCGTCCCGAGTGACCGTGGGCCACTGTTGAAGGAATCCTCCTGAGGCGTCTTCGCGATCCCTTGCCAGTTGACTTGTGGGTCCCCTGAAGACTTTTCTACAAATCCAAAGGGCTCCCCTGGTTGCTCCAGGCCTGCCCTGTCTTACCCTCGCTGGGTGAGTCCCCCAGACCTTGCTGGTCTGCACCATTGACTTTTTGTTCTTTCCACGAGACTTGCTGCTACCAAGGCTTGTTGGCTCCAATCGGGTCGCCGACACCGCAGTCAGCTGCAGACTTCGTGGGACACGCTGAATCCAGCTCCTGGTCGTCCTCGACGCCTCCTGGACCTCGTGGCCGAAGAGTCAAGACACCCGTGAACGACCTGAATCTGTCGACGACGGTGGGCATTCATCTTCCTTGCCCCGGGTCACTGCCAAGTGACTTTGAACACTGTCCCCTCTGCTTTCAGGTCTTCCTCCTTCCGAATCCAGGCTTGGATTCCACCGGACACTTCTTCTGGCTTCACAAGCAGCAAGTCTTCATTGGCTCCCATTGAAAACGACGCCGCGACCCGACACCAAAGGACACCTATGCACCCGGCTTTCCTGGGTGAGGTAACTCCAGCACTACGGTGCTCCTGTGGGTGTTGGCCCTAGAACTACTTACCCTGTAAGTGACTTGCTTGTAGCTACTCCCGAAGTGCTCTTAAACTCTTAATTTCCAACCGCGACTTGCCCCATTGAAGTCTACGGCGATCCGCGCCTGTGTTCCCTCACTGCACGCGTCCCCCGTGGGCCCTTTACTTACCTGCCTTGGGTGGTTTCGTGAGGCCCCAGCACTTCTAAAGGCCCTAGGCCTTGTCCCTTTGCAAGTCGTTGTTCTTAAGTCTCTTTTTTAGTATCTGGTCTGGTACGCCCGTAGGGCCCCAGCCATACTTGTGCTCAATTTGTTGTGAAACGTTGATTTGTGCATATGTCCCAGACTTCTAATCTCACAAGAGATTACTAGAGAGTTGTTTAGTAATAAATACATATATATTTGATATATATACACACCTGTGTGGTGTCTTTTCATTTGGTGATTCAAGAGATTGTGTGGTAAAACAAGCTGCTTTACATTCCTCCAAGACTTAGCCTGAAGGCTGCTCTCCACAGCTACCACTAGGATAGCTTTCTGTAAAGGTTGTCTTAAACCTACCTACCATAAGAGTCGAATTGTACTGGTGCAAGGTGTCCACTTTAACTAGTGAACAGCATATACCAGGCCAACTTCTCACAAGGACCATATACAGTTCCGAAAACAGTTGAAAAAGTGGCTATTTCTAGATAACTGCACCACCTGCATCCCAGCAACAGAGCCCAGAAAACAGTTGCACTCTCAAACGCTATTCCCAGCTTACAACCCACAAATGACAAACAAGACAACCAGCAGACTGCTTCATTATGTAGGTAAGCAAAGAATGTCTGACCTATGGATTACCGTGACATTATATACATACGTACTTCCAAATGTAAGAGTTATGACCCACAATAATACTGAAACCCTAATACACAGGACTCAACAACAAATTGTAACCTATGCCTATTAAATTCACATAAGACATATCTGCTATGACTGTTATCCAGCACCAACACTGTACAGCCAAACATCACCAAATGAACAGGTATGTAATAACTAAAGAGATTTGTCACACATTTCTGAACAATTTTGGAAGACTTTAATATATTCCATGCCCTGCAGGTCCCAAATATCTATACAATCTGATCACTTTGTTTACATCTCACATAGACGCTCAGATATAGGATGATAATATAAATGTTCATCTCAACAGATATCGCCTCTTTTCTCCCTTCTACCATGCCAGCTCAGGACCACAATTATACACAAAATCTCAGATTGGATGACCCAGTGCTGTAACCAGATAAGCACACTACATGATATGAAATACCAGGGACCTGCAGAGCTGTTCAAAGCTACCAACATGCTGAAAACCATAAAACTGAAATTCTGTCTCTTACACTCATCATCCAACACACTGCTATGTCCCATAACATGGTAACCCCACCTTGGTGGTCATCATTAACGAAATGGAAACCTTCCCCACATAGGATTAAAAAGAAAACAGCAGCCTTCCAACCAAACACCCTACATGGTGTAGCGTGCTACTTATGTAGGCAAGAGCTTCAGCACCCTACAAAGGAGTAGCAGCGCTACATAAATGCTGCAATACAAATAAAAAGATAATCAAAAATTAGTTGGCAAAACAATACATAGGCCCTCTCAAAAGGGCCTAACAAGGAGAATCGGAGTGAAAATCTTCTACCCATGGGGTGCTCATCAGAGATGACAAGACCAATATCCTTGCCAGCTACGGTAATATGTGAGATTTCATGCAAAAAAATGTCCGGTTACAGCCGTAACAGAGTGTGATAACAATGCACCATTAAAGGACTATCGGCTTTAACAAATGCTTTTCACGAAAAATAAGCTAGGCTTACTGCCTTTTTAATCGTTCTTTATAATAAAAAGACCAGACTAATGGAATTGGGCATAACTTTTCAGTGCACCAATGAAGGCTGTAAAGCTTATAATTGGTTTGTCATAAGCAACTCAGGCCTACAGTTTTAAAAATAAGCTTTTCCACTACAAATGTATACAAAAGTACAGTTGGGAAAGCAAAATATTCTCTCTTTTACAGGGGCCTAGCAAGGATTATCAAAGAGCAAATTTTCCATCCACAATTTCTCAGACAAGATAATCACCACCAAAACTCCTGTTTACTATGGTACTCTGTGAGAGTCGATGTAACAAAATACACCTACTATGGCACTCGGTGTGATGGAATGTAACAAAATACCTCCCTGCAGGTTTTAATAAAAAGTAAAAACAATCCAACTTTAAATGCCTATTGACTTTAAGAGATATTTCCGATAGATAAATAATGTTTGATTTGTAACATGAATGCTTTGCACTAAAAATAAAAATACTGCACTTTACTGAATCAGGTTTTCTAACATTGGCGAAACAAAACCTAAACTAGGCCCAACTACATCTTGTATTTCTAAGTGATAATGTTTTCATTTCTCACTGTCTGCACTCAGCAAATTTCCACAAATGAAATGCTTTATATGTATGTTGTTCTTGTGAACTCTAGTGTAAGCTTTCTGCCAAAATGTAACTGTTCACGGTCCTATCTGCCTGTCCTCAGTTTGTCTATTTGTTTCATAATTCTGTCATTGTTTGAGTATAACCAGATTTGTATGGTCACATCTGATGATGTCAGGTCAAAATGAAGTCTAATTATTATTCATTAGGAGATGGTATTTGGAATGGTGCTAGGTACTGTTGATTTATATTCTGCACAGTGATTTGTATAGCCTATGTAACATTTACTCACCTCACGGTGTGGTTTGCACTGTGTATTTTCTTACAAAAAGGGGTTAGTTCTGGAGGGGAGCCAGACTTCAGGAGCTTGTCTTTTTGGGCTAGGCTTGCAATGCTAAAGTTGCTTACCCTGCAGTCTTTGTGGGCAGACCTGTTAATTGGGTCAAGCCAGGTCTGGTGGCTTAATGGACTAATGCATTCACTGTAGGCGCCTTTGTTCAACCTCATGGTCAGGTTCAAATCCCGGCTGATCCACTCAGCCTTCCATCCTTCTGAGGTCGATAAAATGAGTGCCATATTGTTGGGTAACAATAAACATGTTATTCAGCACCAAGATACCCTTGGGTGAACGTGCGCTTTACAAATACACGTTGTTAGTATGACCTCTTGGTGCATTTGATTGTGCTTAATGCTAATTCCCTAAACGAGACTAGGCATAAAGCGTTTAACATTTATTAAAACAATTTACTGAAATGAGTACAGTTTAACATCCAGAGTACACTGCAGGGCATAATGACCTGGGAAAAAGAATAAAAGGTTAACATGCAAGGGTGCAGTTCGGGTAGATGATCGAGGAAATAGGGGCACATCACTGTGAACTTTGCACAACCTTTCGCTCCTGCCCTGCAGTCCCTAAGGTGTAAGCGTGCTCTTGCCTACACTGAGGCGATGCATCTCGCACTCTGGCTGACATAAGAACCGCTCAAGGTGACACCGCGGACGGGGACTAAAGGAGATCGTCATGCTGCAGCGCCAGTGCGTTCTCTGGTACCTGAACACCACCCATGACTCCAGGTGGCGGAGAGCTTTCTTGTAGAGGCGCAGCACCTTCTGCTGGTGCGTGAGGTAAGCGTAGGACATAACAGCTTCCTCGCTGCAGGCTCGCACCAGGCGGCTGAACCCACGGCCTCCCGTTCCTCCCAGCTAACCGGTTTCGGTGGCCCTTTAGAAACAAACGACGGGCTTACACGACAAGTGTAAGGTACGTCGCCATATTAGAGATGGGGTTCGTAGTGGTTAACAATCTACAAACACGCAAAATAAACGGCTAAAAGGTGCTTGTCCACTTCGCTCATTGATACCGTTGACGTTTAATTTGAACATCAAGCATTGAGGGAAAAACGAAACAATAAAGTGCCAACAATTTATTTACAGATCTATTAAATTAATGAACTAAAGCATACGCATTCCTATTTGAAAATAACTGATTTCCATTAATTGTTAATATCTGTTGGAACGCGAAGTTGTCCTTGCCAATACTTTCAGGTACATGCAATTAAGGACATTAGAAGATGGCCAGTAGTTTCTGTTTGTCTCGACATTCTGTGAACACGACGCAAGATGAAGCGTAGTTTACTGTAGGAAACAAAAGAAGGCCTGTCTTTCAAAGGTCCAGGCACAAAAGTAAAAATCCTTTGGCGAAATGTAGCGACCATTTTAGAATGACCGGAGCTTTTATCTTATGCGATTTATGATAGAACCTAAGACTTGAAAGAGACCTGTTTTCTGAAATAATTCTCGAATTAATGAAACACAATTTACTTAATATTCTCTCGGTTGCTTTCTGGACATGTAAAACACTAGTAAAGTGACTGATATTTGTACAGTGTGAAAGTGTTTGTTTTAATTTTCTCAATTAACAACTGAGGTATGTTATATAACAAGAATAGCAGCCGTGCTCACGTTGCAGCCTTGGTGGTGTTCGGAGAAAGTCTACTCTACTGCAGCCCTTAGACTTCCAAGAGGTAGTGGAAGCGCAAAGGCTGATGGGATATCGAGGGTCTCTGTCAACTGTGCAGACTCTTCAACAGCAGCATGAGTCGATTTAAATTAATCGGTAAGTCGGTAAGAAGACTTGGGCGCCGTTGGGCCCATATGAGCATGTTGTGATCCACATTTTACAGGCTATGACAACATTTTCCTAAACTTTAATGTACCCCAATGCTGTCCCGTAGAAAATGAATGGCAAATCACTAATGAGGGATGCCTCTACCATTCACCAGGCAGCCCGCACTTTGGAAGATTGATTTTAGAGAATCGTTTGAAAGAATGAGTTACAATACTGTATCAGGTGTGTACAGTAATAAACCTGGCACATAATTTTCCATATTTTTCAACATAAAACATTTATAATTCTGTGCATTTCTAATAATTTGTGAGTCTCGTGTTAACTGTAGTCCTTTTCAGTGAAATAAATTTTGGGAAGGTTTAGGGCCACAATCATTTGAAGGGAGATTATTACTCAATCATGCAGGCCGCCGTAATATTTTGGTGGGTCACTCATGAGAGGCACAAAGCACTGTTGCGTTTGTGGCATGGTGATATGACTGTACTGGAGAAGAAACGAGCTGGAGGGTGCTATAGTGTTAGTATTACTTAGAAAAAATGTTTAATTCAAATAAGCGTAAGAAGTGTGACTACGCCGCAGCCTGCTTGCATTGATATCCCTTCATACATGCAGAGAGAATGTGCACTTTTATTTTATGTGTGCAAGCTTTTTTCCACTTGTATGTGTTTCTTTTTGTGTTTTCCATTTCAGAAAATCAGTGAAATAGAAGCCTAATCCATGGTTTCTCAGCCTTGCCAAGTGTTGCACATCAAGCGTTAGAGTAACGCATAATGAGGTGTATTTCCGCATCACCACAGGCACTGTGATTTATCACGCAAATCAGATGAGCTCAGAGCAGCATCTCACATAGCGTGGCCCTGAGTCCGTTGTACAGACGAGGAGCATGTTCTCCGCCCCTTACTTTGTCTGCACAAATCAAGAGGTGCCTGTGAGCTGTGACTTGATTGGATATGAAGATCTGAGTTCCGCCCCTGCACCTTGTAATGTCGCGGCCCGGACCGCACTAAGTAGAACGCCGAGGGAGGGTGAATGTTGTACAACCCCCTCGAGCGTAACTCTGTTGGGCTGGCCCGGCGTACGCCTGGCCAGCGTGTGCTATGTGAATAAAGGGGGCAGACGTGCTGGAGGCTGCCAGTTACGTACTAGCCAGCACACTAGTACTGCCTCAAGTGTCTCATTGCCGGCCAGGCAAGGCCCCAACCACGACACGACATTGGCGACGAGGTGGTCTCACCCCTCGCAGCGCTCGAGTGTACCTCGCGCCAGCCACCTGCTTTCCCGTGTGCCTGCGCGGCCGAGCGCCGGCGGCCCCTACGCCACCCCGCTAGCTCCGCCGCCCCCGTCGAGGCCTGTCCGCGGCAGCCACTGCGTCACCTGCCCCGCCGCAGCCAGTGTGCGTGCCGGACTGCGGCTCCGATCACCCGCGGCGGGTGCGCCGAGACCGCCAGCCGCGGCACCACCATCAGCCACTGCTTTTCAGCCCGGTGAGTGTTTCCGCGCGCGCAATCAAGCGCGAGGACGCGCTGCGCCACAGCGGGCCTACACCCCGTCACGGCCCTCTCTGCGGCCCACCACCTGCGCTGCCAGGCCTGCGTGGAAGTGCACATTGCTGCCCAGGCCCCACCGTCTCTTCGGCCTACCGCTACCTCACAGCTAGCCTGAACTGCTCCAGGCGGCCCTGCCATCCCTGCGACTTGCGCCAGCAACAGGTTTCAGCGCCACCCCGCAGCCACTGCCGAGAAGCGCTGCCAGGACACTCTGCTGACCGGCCGGCACGCGCCCACCGCGCACATCTTCCACGAGTGCACGCCCTGGTACAACCCCGCCTACTCGCCTGTCCTCATGGCGACCGTTCCACACCTGGAGCCTTTCATCATCACAGGTCCGCCACCCTCCCAAGCGGCCCGCTGGAGGGTGTGGGTGGAGCGCCTAGAAACGTACTTTGATGCTGCGGACATCCCAGCGCCGCGACGTCGCCCCATGCTGCTTCACCTTGGAGGGGCTGACATACACAAGATAGCGAAGACGGTGCGCGAAAATGGCCGTCCCAGGAACTACGCCACAATGCGCGATGCCATTACCGCCCACTTTGAGCCATACGCCAACCCGGATTACGAACGGTTCCTGCTCCGCCAAGCACGCCAACAACCAGACGAGTCAGTAGATGTTTTCTACGCGAGGCTCAAGGAGCTAGCAAGCACGTGCACCCTCCCAGATGAGGACGACTAGGTGAGGGCGCAATTTATCCAGGGTTGCGCATCGTCGAAGTTGCGGGAACGCGTTTTGGAGGCCCACAACATGCCGATGAGGGACATCCTCACGTTGGGTCGCTCCAAGGAACTGTCCAAGGCGAGGGTGGCACATATGGAAGCCAAGCCTGCAGCGGTGGTCAAGGAAGAACCGGTGTGCGCCATCCGGACAGATGCCCGACACCCGCGGGCGAAAGACAGCGTGCCCGCACCGCAACCATCCAAGCAGCCCCAGCGAAGCCGCCCGTGTGGGTGGTGTGGAGGCCCTTACCCCCATGAGGGCGCCTGCCCTGCGAGCGGGAAAACCTGCAGTGCTTGCGGGAGATTAAACCACTACTCGAAAGTATGCCGCTCGTCACGAAGAGGGACGGCGAGAGGCCCACGCCGGCAAGTCCGAGCACTCAGCCCACTCCCCGACGACCCACACAGCAGCGACATGGACGACGACGAAGAGACCACAGTCCATGTGGTTCGAATGCTGCACTCTCTGTCAGCCTCTCAACACGCCACACCGATGTGCAAAATCGACGTACAAGGCCAGGCAGTGGCCGCGCTAATTGACACCGGTGCCACGATCAATCTCATGGCCGCCAGCATCTACCGGGGCTTACCAAATCCTCCCCCGCTACGCGAAATCAGAGTACAAGTCTATGCATTCGGGACTCAAGCCCCCCTTCGACTGTGCGGAGTCTTCCAGGCTGACCTCTCCCACGAAGACACCCAGCAGCAGGCCAAAGTGTATGTGTCTCAGGAAGGAGCCGGGTTTCTGCTCAGCTGCCGCACCGCCCAGGACCTCAATCTCATCCAATTTGCTTTCACGGTACACGCCAAGGACCTCAGCGGGCTGCTACGGGACTTCAGCTCCCTCTTCGAAGGCATCGGCTGTTTGAAGGGCCCATGCTATGAAAAAACAAGGAGACCCAAATACAATTGGTCAGGGACCTTTGGGTAATTGAACTATTTCTAAAGACAGTGGTCCCCAGACAGAAAATAAGTTATAAATCAATAAATATAGACCCAATCAGTACTATATTGTAGACATCTGTCCAGCCGGATAGATATTTAATATGCAGTCAAATAATGTTTACAGACAATAAACATGGAACAGTTTAAGTGGGACACAAGCCTGCATCCAACTTAGCAAGAAAGACGTACAACATAAAGTAAGGGGTTCAGGCAAAGGAAATTGTTTGTTTCAAGCACATTTCTAATAGAACAAACAGAATATACACGAGACACCATTACATAGAAATTAGAACATTTTCAAAGGGTGTATATGGTGTACAAGGTGTCGACGGCGTTTCGATCCCTTAAAAGAATAATGGGATCATCCTCAGGACATTATAATTAACATGCCTGTTTTCATATGGCTTAAATTGCTAGAACCATGGAAAAAATGGAGGAAAGGAAAAGGGAAAAAAATAAGTTAAAATTAGACAAATGAAAGTGGCGTATATCCGAAGTGCTCGTGAGATTGTCTCTAATGTGCTGTCCGACGTGATGCGAGGCGCTCCTGAACATGAGAACATGCACGTGGATTTAACGTGCAGTGAAAAATATATATAAAAAGGTGAAGCAAAGGGATAGAAAAAGAGAGGGAAGTTAGGCCGACGATCAAGATGGAAGCGAGATCTGGCGTAGGTGTTGGAAAAGTGAGATATCTCTAACAGTAGCCGTGTAGTGGGTGGCCGGCAAAAGGAAAAGACATAGCTGAAAGTACTGAAGGGTGAGGGGGCGCTAGTATCTATGTACGTATCATAAGGGGAGGTAGCGCTACATTACACAATGGCACAGGGGGAGGTAGAGGACAGATTGGGCACGTAAGGTGAGCTATGGCTTACCCATTGAAGGGCCCAGCCATTCGGCTGCATATCGATAAGTCAATCGCGCCGGTGGCCCTCCGACACCGGCGAATCGCCTTCCATCTTCGCCCCAAAGTGGAGGCTGAGCTGCGTCTGCTGGAAAAAGCCGGAATTATCGAGCGAGTGACTGGCCCCACCCCGTGGGTGTCGCCCATCGTCGTCGCAAAGAAGCCAAAGCAGCCAAACGCAGTCCGGATTTGTGTGGACATGAGGATCCCGAATCTTGCCATCAAACGGGAGCGCCACCTGACCCCGACTGTAGATGACATAATCGGAGATCTAGCGGGGTCCCGGTGGTTCTCGAAAATGGACCTCCGTTCCGGATATCATCAGGTCCCCCTCCACCCGGACTCAAGGCCCATCACGGCATTCTCTACCCACGCAGGGCTCTGGCGATACACCCGCTTAAACTTTGGGATATCCAGTGCGGCCGAGGTGTTCCAGAACATCGTGAAGAACGTCCTCCAAGGCCTGGACAGCGTTCTTAACGTAAGCGACGACATCCTCGTGCATTCCCCCACGTTGGAGCAACACCTCCTGCGCCTCCAAGCGGTGTTCGCTCGCCTACTAGACAACGGCCTCACCCTACACCGGGAAAAGTGCGAGTTCCTAAGGCGAGACATTAGCTTCTTCAGATACCGGTTTTCGGATAAAGGCATCGGTCCAGACCCGGACAAAGTCAAGGACATACAGGAAGCTCCTGCCCCAACGTCCGTGTCCGGAGTCCGCAGTTTTTTAGGGATGGTCACCTACTGCGGGCGCTTCATCCAAAACCTATCTGACCTAACCGGACCGCTGCGAGAACTCACGAGACATTCCAGCCACTGGACCTGGGAAGCAGAACAAGAAGAGGCGTTTCAGAATACGAAGGCTGCCCTCTCCGCTGATACCACGCTAGTGTTCTTTGACCCCAGACACGAGTCGCAACTGGTGGTGGATGCCAGCCCGACCGGACTAGGAGCGGTGTTGGCACAACAGCTGAAATGTGGAGAATGGGCCCCGGTTGCCTATGCCAGCAGGACACTCACCCCCACGGAGCAACGCAACTCCCAAATCGAAAAGGAGGCCATCGCAATCCTGTGGGGGTGCCGCCATTTCCACATCTACCTGTACGGACACCCTTTCACAGTCATTACGGATCACAAACCCCTCCTTCCCCTGTTTCAAGGGTCGTCCTCACATCCTCCACCGCGCATCGAAAAATGGATTCTACAGTTGCAGGAATTCCAGTTCACTGTGGAGTACAAGCCCGGTACCCGGAATCCGGCGGATTTTTTGTCACGGCACGCTCGTCCTGTCACCGAGCCTGAAGCAGCTGAGGTGGCAGCCACGGAAGACTACGTCAGAATGATCGTGGAGCGGTCCCGGCCCCTGCCGATGTCGCTGGCAGAGGTGGTGCTAGCCACGAAAGAAGACGACTGCCTCCAGGTGGCCATCCAGGCAGTCGCATCTGCCAACTGGAAGCCGCTACAATGCCCGACGCAGTTCCGTACGGCGGCTGCCCAGGCTACGCTGAAAGCTCTATCTGGTACGTCACGAACAGTCCGTGTCAGCCGACGGCTGTCTCCTAAGAGGCCCACGCCTGGTCCTTCCGGAGAGTCTAACCCAGCGAGCGGCCCTCCTGGCGCATGGAGCACACCAGGGTGTGGTGAAGTCGAAGAATCGCCTATGAAGCAAAGTCTGGTTTCCCGGCCTCGACCAGCAGATCGAATCGGTCGTCCAACGCTGTCCCGTATGTCTAGCAACCGGCCTGCCCACAAAGCCCGCACCGATCATCACCGAAGCAGGCCCTACAGCTCATTGGGAAAGAGCGAGCGCCGACTTTGGTAGCCTGCCGGGAGGAAGATACATGCTGGTAGTGGTCGACGATTTCTCCCGTTACCCAGAAGTCGAGTTTGTCTCTTCTACAGCGGCAAGTGAAATCATCCCGAAGCTGGAGAAGCTCATGGCCACCCACGGGCTAATTGGAGAGATCAGGACGGACAACGGGCCTCCGTTCACCAGTGCCGAGCTTGCCGAGTACCTCGCGTCTCACCGGATCAAGCATCGCCGCGTAACGCCAAGATGGCCCCAAGCAAACGGTGAAGTGGAACGTCTGATCCGTACGTTGAACAAGGCAATCCAAATTGCAATAGCTGATGGCCGTAACCTGGAGCAGGCAATATATCAGTTCCTGCGGGAGTACCGGCTCACACCCCATTGCACCACCTGCGGGAGTACCGGCTCACACCCCATTGCACCACCGGTATCTCCCCAAGTAGATTGTGTTTTGGTCGTACCGTAACGGACACCATCCCGCATCACCCAGTGTGGGCTGAGTCACGGGTCCCCCCGAACCAGTCACTTGCCAGGCGGACAAAGGCGAACCAAGACGCGTCCCGGAGGCGACATGCGAAGGAGAGCAGGTTGGTGGTCGGCGACCATGTGCTAGTGTGAGACCGCCACCCAGGCGGAAAGTTCAGGCTGCCGTTCGAGTTGCATCCATGGGTCATCACCGAGGTCAAAGGCACGATGGTGACAGCGTCCAGAGGAAATGAGATGGTGACCCGTAATGTGTCATTCTTCAAGAGAGTTCCGGACGACGATGACGAAGGATCCCTGCCGGAGAGCAAGCCTGCGACGGACACCCCAGGGGGTTCACCGGAGACTTCGTCGGAGCGAGAAGACCCTGCGCTACCCGTTGTGAACAATGGACAAGGCGCATCCACCCGGATGGGTGCCCCGGACATTGACTTGAGCTCTGGACATGTGTCTGTGGACAACAGCCAAGGTGGGGAAGTGCCGCCTGACCCCGCAGTAAGGGGCAGCCAGAGCAGGTACAGTCTGCGGCCCTGTCCGAAGCCGTCCCAGAAAGTACCGAGACTTCGTGGCCTGTTGCCAGGTTTCCCGCTGAAGATTATGCTGCACCCTGCTGACCAAGTAAGACTGTTCCAAAAGTCTGTTGTTCGTTATGGACTAAGAAATGTGGTGATGCGTGGGGTTTTCTGTTCCCCCCCCCCCCCTTTTTGGTTGTAATTGATACTTATTGTTATCCTCTGGGTAAAGGAGGAATGTAATGTCGCGGCCCGGACCGCACTAAGTCGAACGCCGAGGGAGGGTGAATGTTGTACAACCCCCTCAAGCGTAACTCTGTTGGGCTGGCCCGGCGTACGCCTGGCCAGCGTGTGCTATGTGAATAAAGGGGGCAGACGTGCTGGAGGCTGCCAGTTACGTACTAGCCAGCACACTAGTACTGCCTCACGTGTCTCATTGCCGGCCAGGCAAGGCCCCAACCACGACACACCTGGGCCAATTCTGGTGAAAATGGGCGCATCCTGCACAGCTGGCAGTTGATTAATGGAATCAGCTGCCACTCACTGTGATCCCCTGAACAGTTCAGGTGCTTTTACTGCTTCCCAACCAATTTACTTTTATTGGGATCCCCCATTGCACGAGAGGAGGAAGGAAAATACCAGCACCTGTGCCTGGCAAAAAGCAAGGAAGATCCTAGTGGAGAGGAGGAAAACTTGGCAGTAAAGGCTGAGCCAGGAAATGATGGCAGATGGGTGAGAAAGGTAGAGGAAAAGCAGGTGAGTAAGAGGATCCTGCTTTTGAAGGGAGAGAGTCGTGTCTTTAGTAGTCCATATAGTCCAGCATGTCTCTATTGTGAAATGCAAATGGCTTGATCCCTTACTGGGCCGATCACATGCACACCTGAATATTGGCTTTTCTGCGCAAATAATATTTCCCCAGGGGACTGATGTACTGGAGGCATGAACTGAGATAATTGCGCAGGAAGCAGCCGCCACTCTTCACATAAACCAAATATACAATTTCACAACATTGATTTTACTGCATTCAAATTTTCAGTATGTACTTGTCCAAGAGCAAGATACTGTGGGAGAGTGGTTAGTGAGAGACACAAGATGAGGTCAAGCGAGGGATGTTCAAGAGAGAGCAGAAGCTAGAGATGAGGACACATGCAATGTGGCAGAAGGATGTAGAGAGAGAGAGAGGAGAGTGAATTCGAAGAGAAGAGGGACCCTTGCGTAAAAGAGCTGAGAGGAAGAGGAGAACACAGAAATGTGGGAGGGAGGGGAGGAAAAAGTGGGTGGATGGGAGACTAAGTAGGCATGAGTGAAATGAAGTGCAGGAGGAAGGGATGGGCGAAAGTGAATGTTAGTGAGGCAGGCAATTGCAGTTTAATTTAGAGTTCACCTCAAAACCGTTTTCAGGCATAGAAGCACTACAGTGGTCATGTTGAGACCGGTGTCTCTGTTTTAGAGAGTTATTGATGATCTAGCGCTAGTTAGTACAACTAAGTCTGGGGCTCACTTCAATCAAGCTGAGCTGGCCTCTTAAGGGCTTCATTACGATGTCGGTCGGAAAGCATTCCGACCGACTCCTTGTCGGAATCGTTTCCGACCGACTCGGTTTCGGGTAGTCCAACCGACTGATTATGATGTTTCCGAACACCATTCAGCCGGAGTCCCGTTGACTTCAATGGGAGCCTGTGTTCCGGCCGACACACAAGCTCCCATTGAAGAAAGGGGTGGTTGCGGAAACCCATGCACCCTGTGGCGGGCACCCCATGGTTCCTGCCACACTGTGCATGGTTGCAAAGATGGGTCCCACGGGCCCCAACCGGAGGCCTCCGGGTGAAGGGGGCCTGCTATGGGCCCCCAAAGTCAGTTTCCGGCATCCGTTCCGTGTCGGACAAACCGATCCCGAAAGGCTGTCAGAATCCGACATCGTAATGCGTCGGTCGGAAACGCGTTCCATAGACCTGTACGGTTCGGCTCCGACCGACTCGGAGTCTCCGAATGCCGGTTGGAACCGAGTCGGACAGACTGAATGGTTACCTTTCATCGTAATCGGTCGGTCGGAAATTTTTCCGAGTCAGTCGGAAACAGGAGTTCCGACATGGATTAGGTAAATCTGAATGCCATCTGGAGCCTTTCCGACCGACATGTAATGATGCCCTAAGTGTCTCATTAGCATGTGGTCTTGCAGCACATTATGACTGGTCAGGGTGATATAAGAATTAAACAAACTCATTGCAGTGTTTAATTGGTTTCTTGGCAGCCTCAAGCAGTCAGTGAGGCTGCAGGCGGCAGCTTTGTTTTTCTTTGAGCGCCCGCCACTGCCAGAGCAGACAATGGGCACCGACCTTGTCCATGCCTGACCCCTCAGTGCTGCTGAACTTGTTGAGCGGATCACGCTCGAAAACAGTGGCAGATCTATGTCTAACAGAGGCTGTCCAGTCACGTGCTGCTCTCTACAGACTAATAAGTGTCACAAGTACGTTCTCCAATCCTTTATTTAATTGCTTTTAGCGTGTCATGACCATTAGCCTAAGAAAAACTGGGCACTCGGTTAGTGCCCTTCCATTTCAGCTGCTTTGCAGCAGTTTTAAGATCTTTTTAGAGTTTTTCGTTGCTCAAATGGGTGTAATTTCTGATATTTTGTGTTTCCTTTGTCTTCATTGCTTGATTTTGGTCACGAGATAGTGTCACTCATAGTCGTCGAATGTCACTCATAATTACATGGATTATATGAAAATGTCACAAATAAGCAATCCGAAACCTTGGCAACTATGGTTTCTGTGTTAATAAATTGTATTAATTTCTGTTCCTGTTGACAAAACCATGTCCATAGGATGTTCCTGTCTTTGTGACATCCATGGTCCAATGCCCGATTCTTTTCTAGGGACCATTCATTAGTTGATCTGTCTAGTGTAGTGTATTTCTGTGTTACATAACCACCATGTTGTTTCCTTCATTTGCTATGCACACCTTATTCTTTATTATGCAGTAGAAGTAGGTGGATATATCTTATTGAATGTATCTTATGTATTCGATTATTCATTGGCTTACTAGCTGTTATATTGCTAGTTTAACCCTATTATGTCACATCTGACCACTGAATGTGTGCAGCTTTTCTATCTAAACCCTGTAAACGATAATGTTTCTGGAATATGTGCCAGACTTTCTTTCACTTCCTCAGACTATCAGTGACCTTCCTTGTCTTTCTATCTGTGTAGTCTCTCCGCTAGTCTGCCATTTGATTTATACTTTTGTCTTTTCTTCCTTTCCTTTGGAGGCAGGCTCTATATCAGTGCTCTTACTAAACTATACTTAATTCTGTCTGCCTGCTTTCTTTGGAGGTGGATCTTATGTTGATCCTCTCACATTATTTGATATTGATTTTGATTTACTCTTGAGACATTTATTGTTATTGATTAACTAACCACTGTTTGCCTTTTGTAGTGATGTTAATATTGATAAACCTATTAGGTTTAACTTGGAAATTTGTCTTGCGTAAGTTTATAAGATTGGCTTGGACTCAGTCTTATGAAGACTCAGTCTAAATCCTACGAGTCCACCCTCTTAATTATTTTAATTACAGCATCAACAGATTTTTGGTGGTGAATGCAGACAACTAGCCAGTTAAGCTAATTAACATAATTAACACAAATTAATTGGGCTAATTAGTGAAACTTTTTTGCGGTGTCAAGTTGAAGAATCGTGGAGAGTTTGAATTATTGCCTGAGTACCCATGCGTGTCGTTTAAAGAGTGGATTCAGTGAGTATCAATAAGGTTTTGCACAGTGGAAGATGTCATGCTTCTTGTGCGATGTTATATTGATTTGGTGATTTCATTTGTAATTGTGCTTTGTCAATGATTTTGCACTTTGTGCATGCTTTGGAAAAAGTTGAAGTTTAAAGTTGTTTTGTATTTCAGTGTGTTGTATTGTGCTGCGGATTATATTTTGTTAAAGATATTGATTTTATAAGGTTTATGTAAAGGATTTGGATTTAAGGAGGACTCGAGTTCTATATAATATTGTCTGATAAACAAGGTGTGACGCCAGGTTAATTATAGGTTGACCTTTATGAGATCCATAACAGTCTAGTTGTGAGTGGAAATTAATAAGGAGTAGTGGTGTTTATTCTATGTGGAAGGCTTAACAACGCTTATTCCAAGGGTAGGTTGTTGCTGGTTAAAAGGCCTATCTCTGTGTACGATTGGTGGTGCTTTTGAGATACTATTTCCCTTTTTCTTCATCAATTTGATTTCCTTTCCGTGTCCCAGTACCGAGACCAGGGGTTTATGTGTTTTAGTTTGTTGATGTTGGGTATTATTTTAAGATTTGTTTTGAAATGATATTGTGATTGACCAAAGCGGAGACCTGCACATTTTGAAGCACTGAATGAATAGGACTGCGTGGCCAATGAGAAATCACATCAGAAAATGCTAAAAGGTCTGATTGGTAAGGCTGTGAAAAAGTGACTGGATGCCAGATCACATTTACTGAAGGAGGAATGGCGTGAGAATGTTTTTGAGACTGGGGGTGTATTTCCTGCAATTGTTTCTGATTCAGTCACAAAGTAAAGAAAAGAAAGATAAAACTAGAAATGAGACAGAGATTGAGGATAAGAGTAATTCCGAAGGAGAGGATAAATTAATGGATTGTTTCTTGATTGAAGCCAGACCATCCCCTTATAACGAGAGAAGTTGAACCAAGAGAGCCAAGTGTAAGGAGAGAGGAACAAGAGGCTGGTCCGTCTTTCCAAAGGGAAATTAAAACAGTGGAGATTCATATTTGTAAACTTCAAGAGAATTTGGATGAAATGATACAAATGGGAATTTATAGTGATAAAATGTCAATGTTTAAATAAAGATGAATTGGTGTTTTTGAGGGCCGAAGCAGGAAAACATGCTCATCGTGCATATGAAAAACTTGAGAAACTGGCTGAAAAATTGAAGTATATTTATCTAAAAACAGAATTGTGACACTTTTAGAATGAGGCTAACCAAATGCGATTTGCAAAAATAAAAGTTTGCTCCTATGTGAGACAATTTAAGAGAATTACCTAATGTGATCAGAGACTTGAAAAATGTAACAAGGTACATAAATTAATGGACAAAAGTTTTTGACAAGTCTGAAAAGTAAAAATAAATGTGAATCAAAAGAGATGTCAGTGTGAGTGATTCTGAATGTGAAATGATGGTTGAAAAAGAGTTTCCTTTGAGGGATGCGCTGTAAGGAGCATATGTGTATTTATCCTGGACACTGCAGGACTTGTGGATCTTTACAAATAATTTTCCAACGTTTAGGGAAGATCTAGATGCATTAATTTCATTTGTGGTACCTAAAGATTTGTATGGTGAGTGTAAGACAATATAGAACAGTGGCCAGATCAGGAACGACAAAGAGATGCTCCTCTTGGTAAAGCAGTCTTAGATTGTCATGCAGATTTATACTAATGTAATTGAGCACTTCAAAGAAATGTTCCATAGGAACAAGTTAATTGGTTGAAAATTATGAGAGCGACGCTAAATGCAGACTTGGCAGTACAAGCGTATTATGAGAGAGTGATGCAGATTTACAGACAGCATAATGGAGTTAATGATCTGGCGTGCCAGGATTTGTGTCCGCCTTTGTGTACACATGATAAAAATGATTTGTGGAGATCAACTGATGGGAAGTATGTCCGAGTGCTACTGCAGATGGGAGAATACATGCATAGACCTACACACATGGGATGTTAAGGCACGATCTATTTGATAAATAGTGGTTTAACCTTCATTTTCGAAATCATGCAGAAAATGTATAATATGCCAGCAGGTAAATGTGCGGAGAAGGAAATCAGTGACTGTGAGCCATGTGGGTAAATCAAAAGATCCTTTCTCACTGCTGCAGGTAAATTTCGTAGAGGGGCCACCCCGCAATGGCCTTAAATATATTTTAATGGTCATTTGTTTGTTTTCAAAATGGATTGAAGCATGGCCAAATAGGTAATGAGACTCTTTGACTATAGCCAAGCTATTTTTGAGGGAGATAATCCTAAGATTTGGTTTACCAGCTTCTATATAATCAGATAAGAAAGCTCATTTTAAAAATGAGATGAGAGCCCTATGCATAGCACTGAAGATCGAGCAAAAGTTCCATTGTCGTTAGCATTCCGAAGGATCAGGTGTAGCCAAAAGGGCTAACAGTACGATGAAAGGAAAACTATGTTCTTCAATGTCATTGAAATGGCCATATGTTCTACCTTTAGTTCTACTCAGCATGAGAAGTGCCCCATGTAGAACAACAAGGTTGTCACCACACAAAATATTGATGGGGGAGCCATGAAGATTTCTGGTAGTCCATCTGCTGCACTTCTGAATATTACTGATGATCTGGTTCTGGATTACTGCAAAGGTTTGGCTGATATGCTACGCCCTCTCTCTCACCAGGTGAAACTTGTTGCACCTTCAGGAAGCAATGAACCCTACCACCACCTAGAACCTGGGGATTGGGTCATGGTGAAGATGCACGTTGGGAAGTCCTGTCTTGAGCCTAGGTGGAATGGGCCTTCCCAATCATACTGGTGACGAACACTATTGTGAAGTGTGGAGGTTTGCCATTTTGGATCCACTCATCTCAAGCAAAATGAGTCTGGCCTGAAGATGAAGCAGTGATAGAAGCTGCTGATTCACAGAGTAAAGCTCAAGTTCGTTACATGGATCCAGAGGAGGAAGAACAAAGAGTTCAAGAAGAACAGCAACAAAATCAGAAACAAACTTAAAAAAAAAGAACTTTGAAAACCCCAAGAGCAAATCGGAGTGTTCCAGTTAACTGCAAGAGTTGCAAAGACACAAATGAAGTTGCAAATGGGACAGGTGAAGAAAATTAACCAGAAGGTGAGCGCCTGATTCAAGCTGAATAGTCTGAAGGTGTGAGAGAAAGATGGAGAGTGTTACAAAGATTTAACAGTCTGAAGAACACACATTTGCAATGCAATAGGTCTCGCAATCACACAAGTTTGAACTATTGGCCTTGTAAATGACAATGCCTTTTATTTATGTTTTGGGTTTTAAAACATAAATAAAAGACATTGTCATTTACAATACTAATAGCTTAAACTCTCGCAAATGCGAGACCTATTGCATTGCAATAAAGGCTTTCTCGACCGCTTGTTAGATTGTAAATATCAGAGGAAGAGACCTGCCTGCGGCGTCTTCAAAGTAGTGATAAATAGTGTAGTGAAGAAGATGTGTAAGTGTTGTAAATTACGCAGACACAAAGTGTGAAATGAGAGTTACATATGATCCGAGCTATAAACACCAACAAAGCGCTCCAACAGCTTTCGCTCTGTGATTACACTGTCGCGGCTCAGGAGGAAGAGCAGGGGGGGGGGCTATTTCCTGCCCTCTCCATGATTTGAGTGTGCAGTGTGGCATTGCGTAATGTTATTGCTAAATTTGGCCTAATAAAAAACACTCCAGCTGTAGTAGGGTCCTGGCTTCACCTCCTGGTGCAGGGCGGGCTGTACTTTATGGCAGGCATGGAGGGAGGGAGGGAGGGATGGTCTCGGCTGCAGCTCCGGCCTTGTACAGTGCCCCTGCTATTACTAGTGAGCTAGAGGCGCTGAGGTGGTGGTATTGGTGGTGGTGGTGGTGGTGGTCTTGGTATTGGTGGTGGTAGTATTGGTGGTGCTGGTATTGGTGGTGCTGGTATTGGTGGTGCCGTATTGGTGGTGCCGTATTGGTGGTGGTGGTATTGGTGGTGGTACTGGTATTGGTGGTGGTGGCATTGGTGGTGGTATTGGTATTGGTGGTATTGGTGGCGGTATTGGTATTGGTGGTGGTATTGGTGGTGGGGTATTATTGGTGGTGGTGGTATTGGTGGTATTGGTATTGGTGGTGGTATTGGTACTTGTGGTATTGGTATTGGCGGTGGTATTGGTGGTGGTATTGGTGGTGGTATTGGTAGTATTGGTGGTGGTATTGGTGGTGGTGGTATTGGTGGTGGTGATATTGGTGGTGGTGGTAGTGGTGTATTGGTGGTATTGGAGGGGGGTGGTATTGGTGGTGGTGGTATTGGTGGTATTGATGGTTGTGGCATTGTTGGTGGTGGTGGTGTATTGGTGGTATTGGAGGGGGTGGTGGTATTGGTGGTGGTGGTAGTGGTGGTATTGGTGGTGGTTCTGGTATTGGTGGTTGTATTAGTGGTGGTGGTGGTATTGGTAATGGTGGTGGTGGTGGTATTGGTGGTGTTGGTATTGGTGGTGGGTGTTGGTATTATTGGTGGTGGTGGGTGTTGGTATTGGTGGTGGTGGTGGTATTGGCGGTGGTGTTGGTGGTATTGGCAGTGGTGGTCGTGGTGGTAGTGGTTGTGGTATTGGTGGTGGTACTGGTGGTGGTATTGATGGTGGTGGTATTGGTGGTGGTGGTGATATTGGCGGTGTTGGTGGTATTGGCGGTGGTGTTGGTGGTATTGGCGGTGGTGTTGGCGGTATTGGCGGTGGTGTTGGCGGTGGTGGTGGTATTGGTGGTGGTATTGGTAGTGGTGGTATTGGTGGTGGTGTTGTTAATAAAACAGGCTTTTGAAAACAACCCGTCAGGTGGCTTTAGTACAGATGACATGTAACACAGATGTGCTGTTGTCAGCTTCATCCCATTAGCACAGGATTATGTGCTACCTGGAATTCACATGACTTAATTCGCTAATCATTTTTAAGTCGTTTCTCAACGCGGGCAGTCCCAAATGGTCGCTACGGCTCGCGTTGAGAAACCTTCTGTTCGAGTTGAGGAAGCTGCAGCTCAAGTAGAACTTCTACTCGAGCGGCAGAAAGAAGCTGTGCCCTCTTGCGCTGCGTGTGATGCCGTTCATGCTGATATTACGGCGCAGGACAAACACCTGGCGCTAAAAATCAGCGCGAATGACGCGAGGTAACGCACTCCGCCGCTCGCGGAACTAGCTTGGTGACGTTTTTTTGTCACTTTGCGGAGTTCCACATAGCTTTGAAGATCT
Organism: Calotriton arnoldi; assembly: GCA_963921515.1. Lineage (NCBI taxonomy): Eukaryota > Metazoa > Chordata > Amphibia > Caudata > Salamandridae > Calotriton > Calotriton arnoldi. Next base: position 1,962,928 of record CAWUFW010000610.1, read on the forward strand.
CTTCTGCCCACATCGGTTTCTTGAAATTTTAACAGACCGTTGAAGCGGAATATTTGTTTGCATCATTTCAAGATTTGCTGCCATCTGTTGCTTAAAGAACTATTTTTGTTAAAGCTTGCACAATATTAAGTGTAACATTTTTGGAAATGTTTTGAATTCATGCATTTTGTTTTTTACACTTATTAAGAAACAATTTTTTATCAAAAAGAAGATGGCTTTATGTAAAGGAAGATTCTGCTTGGCTCTTAAAATGATTTTTATGATTTCTATTTTGATAATACTTATTGAGTCTATATTTTCCTGTTGGATATATTTCAAGTCATACAAATAATACATAACATAATACCATTTCTAAATAATAGGTTAATTAATAAGTTAGGTTTGATCATAGAGATAGTTTAAATGGAAATTATGAAGAAAATACGTATGCTGATTTGCTTAGTGCTTATAAGAAATTAATTACATTTATTGTGTAATTACTTTACATCATTACATAGATAAAAAAAGAACAGTCTCAATAATAAAACATATCATTAAAAAAAGTTAATTCATCTAAGATCAAGGAAAACAATTTTAGTTCATAAAAAGCCTTACATTGAGAATATATATCCTAGTAGTGGTGGAGTATTTCCTTTAAAGAACCATTTCCCTCACCCACCAAAGGTGGAATGCTTCATCATTGGGTAAACTCCTCGCACCATGAAACCTAGTCACAGTGCAACCCCCTCTCTGAGCAGGAGGAGCCAAGGGATGTTTATTAGAGAAGAGGTATACTAATTACCTTCTAAATGAGCTAAGTGTGATGAGGGGTGCAGAGCAGAAAAATGAGAACTGTGTTCATTAAAACTAGCTACAGGGTACAGGATTAAAAACGAGAATTATGCAGGGGGTCAAATTGTAGCCTGTTTCTGTGTCAAGCAAAATGTTAAGTCGAAATGTTTCAGCCTAATATCCTCAAAAAGAGGTGTAGCTGCCTTCCTCAGGACCTATAATTGTTGCTTCTGCTTGATTAAGTGCTAAAAAAACAAAGGGAAAAATAAGGTGTATACAAAACCAGTGATCTCGTGGCAATACACGTAATGTAGGATCCACAGGCGGTCACCTGTAAACAAAACGTGCAACCTGATTGTTACAGCCACCACAATGTGAAAGCAAACCGAACTAGGCAAGAACAACAAATGCCCATTTGAGTCAAACTAATGGCTCAGGAGATCAAATCTCATATCCTGAGCCAAAAACGTGCAGGGACAAGTTAAATGCCTATCTAGTATTTACATGGACATTTACATTTCTTTTACATAGGATCATAAAGCACGATCTCAATGTTTTTTTATAAAGGATGTTAGACTTAACAGCTCACGTCGGGCATCATGCCTCAACTCAACCCTGGCAGGGTGCTCAATGTACTGTATCCTGTATGAACAAGGTAGGATAGAGGAAATCAAAGAAAATAACAGAAAAAAGAAAAAAAAGACATGCTATTTCAAGAAACATCTTAAAACCATGTGAACCCCCATTATGTAGATGTGCATTTATATACTGTGGGACTGGGGGCATATAAGTTTAGAAATAAGAAGACCAGACCACGTGTCAATAATTCCTGACCATGCATGCTGACAAGCATTGGTCAGTGTTTATAACCTGAAGGTTAATGAGTGTAATGGGGGCAAGGGACCCAACTGTTTTGTCAAATTAGCAAAGGGCCAGCACTAATTGAAGCTTATTATAGTAAGATGGATATGCTGCTGTCTACAAAGGAGCACTAGTCGGTGTTCCGGACCATGCATATTGACATATATTGGTCAATATTTATAACCAAAAGGTTAGCAAATATAACGAGGGTTTGAGGACCTCCCATATTGTCAAATCAGCAGAAAGCCAGCACTAATTAAGGTATTTTATTAAAATGGATATGCTGCTATCTTCATGGGTGCACTAGCATGTTTCATAATCCGGGACCCCCAACTTATTCAAAAAAGTTAAAACCTGGGGGCACTGATACAATTAAAAACGGGTGCTCCGACAGTATTCCTAGGACTTAAGTCATACTGTGTCAAAGCAGAGTATGTGCCGTCCACATTCCCATGTAACCGTAACATTACATTAAGACGAAGCACATACCTTGTGATACGTAGAGTACAGCTAATGGCCATGTCTGGAAAAGGCATAACCTGAAGTGGTGGTTGGGACCTTTTATGAAGGCACCCTGTTGGTGAGAAAGTTAACCATCCCACCATAGGTTTATTACGGTAGTGGCATATCACGTGACAGCATGATGGTGGGATATGTAGTTCATATCAAAAAACGGCAGTGCTCGTAGTTCCAAATAAAATACCATAAAGGAAAAAATGTTATGCAAAGGGCGATATTTTGATCATGGCACTATGTAATGGATCAATGCCCATTGCACTGGTCACCTGACTATGAAGTACTGCGAACTGTAGTTCTGTGCCCAGGAATGGCGATACCCCTAGTTTGAGGGTCTAAATCAGGGTTATTAAAGCATCGAATAAAACTCATTTACAACACTGTTAGAAATGGGGGTCTCTAGTTGGCAGAGGTAGGTACCTATGTCCAAGTAGGGACCCTTCTTCCTAGTCAGGGTAAGGGGGATACACTTCTAAAATAACCCCTGCTAACCTCTGCTCACCCCCTTGTTAGCTTGGCATGAGCAGACAGGCTTATCTCGGAGGTAGTGTGTAAAGCATTTGTGACCACATACAGTAATACAGTGAAAACTCTACAAATGGACACCACACCAGTTTAGAAAAATAAGTAATCTTTATCTAAACCAAACAAGACCAAAAACGACAAAAATCCACAATAGAGTAATGAAAATATGACTTTCAAATGGTAGAAATAGTTCAGTTCAAAGCAAACTGCAGATGCAACACTTTTCACACAAATTACCTTGGATGCATCGCGCACACAAACAAAAACGGTTGCAGGGAAGGTGATGCGTCGTTTCCTTACACTCAGGGAAGGTGATGCGTCGGTTCCTTGCTCCGGGGGAGGTGATGCGTCTGTTCCTTACTGCTGCGCAGGGGAGGTGATGCGTCGGTTCTTCACCGTAGAGGAGGTGATGCGTTGGTTTCTTATTGCGTGGGGAGGTGATGCGTCGGTTTCTTACTGCAACCCCCAACAATGCGACAGACCTGGCACCTTTATGCGATGCGACGATCCAGGACGATGCGTGGATTCTTGCAGTTGCACACCAGGGCTTGCGTCGGAATCTGTGCGGGGATCTCGGACTTCGGAGACCGGTGCATTCGATGTGGCGTGCGGCGATTTCTCGAGCCGCGGACAGGCGCTGCATCGGTTTCTTCGGCGATGCATCAGAAACAAGTACGGATGCGTTGCGCTTCTCGTTGTAGCGTTGCTTTTCCAGCTCCCAACAGCCAGAACAACCTCCAGAGGCCCAGAACAGCTACAGGTACCTCTTGGCAGATCAGAACTCCCAGCAAGGAAGTTCAGGGGGGCTGAGGGTGAAGTCTTTGTGTCCCTGAGACTTCAGAACAGGAGGCAAGCTCTTCAGGCCCTTGGAGATCCTCCTCAAGCAGGGGACACAGCAAACAGCAAAGTCATTTTCCCTTTCCTTGGCAAAAAGTAGCCACTGCAGGCCAACCCTAGACATCAAACAGCACATGGGCAGTATTCTTCCTCCGTTTCTCCAGCTCTTCTCCTTGGCAAAGGTTCCTCTTGATTCCCAGAAGTGATCTAAAGTCTGAGGTCTGGGCCCCTCTTTTTATAATACAAAATCCTTTTGTTCTCTGTGGCAGAGAAGCTCTTTGCCCAGCCAAAACCAGTTCTGTCCTCTGGTTCAGCTTCCTGGCAGGAGGTGGAGACAGCAGTGTCCTTGGCAGACCAGGCCCATTCAGGTGTGAAAAATCTCCTCCCCCCTACTCTGAATGCAGCCGAGGTCTATTCAGCCCAGCCCTGACTCACCCTGGAAAGGCAGGACACACCTCAACCCCCCTAGTGGCTGTCTGAACAGAATGCACATCCCCAGCCCCTGTCACTCCAAAGCCAGACAGTCAGTACACAACCTAGCTGAGGCACACTGGATGGTTAGGCAAGGAAATACCTACTTTCTAAAAGTGGTATTTTCAAACCCAGAATGTAAAAATCACCCTCACTAAAAGATGCATCTTAACATTCTGAGTTCAGGCATATCAAACTTTAATTTCCTATCTTGTTCCCATGGGCAGTAATGCTCATAAGATGTTATGAGCAAACTCCCCATTCTATCCTATGGGGACAGATAGCTTTAAAATAGTGAAAAACGAAATTGGCAGTATTTCACTATCAGGACATGCCACACACATCAGGGCATGTATCACATACACTGCACCCTGCCCACAGGGGTACATTGAGCCTACCTTAGGGATGACTAACATGTAAGAAAAGGGAAGATTAGGACCTGGCAAGTGGGTGCACTTGCCAAGTCGACATGGCAGTACCAGACTGCACACAGGCTCTGCAATGGCAGGCCTGAGTTACATTTACAGGCTGCTTATGTGGGTGGCACAATCCGTGCTGCTGGCCCACTAGCAGCATTTGATTTACAGGCCGTGGGCACACACAGTGCACTGTACTAGGGACTGACTAGTAAATCAAAAATGCCAATCATGGAATCACCAATCCATAATAACAATTTACAGGGAGCACTTGCACTTTGGCACTGAACAGTAGTGGCAAAGTGCCCAAAGCATCTAGATCAGCACAAACGAAGTCCAACACACATGAGGCAAAGGCAAAAATACAGGGGAAACCCACGCCAATGATGCCAGGTCTAACAAACACCATAGGGGTAACTGTGTGCTATGATCAGTGTGTTAATAATAGTGCCTCCTATTGGATCCGCGCTAAATATAATGGTTACGTGACTGTAAAATACTGGAAATTGTAGTTCTTTACCAAAGGATGGTAATACCCATGATGTTAGGCAGGTGGACAACCACTATCCGCTATATATAGTAGAGTTGTGTTGGTAAAGCGCTGTCAATAGCTACCACCCACCCTGGTGTTATCATTAGGAGTGGTGGGACGTGTGGTGAATATAGTCTATCCCCTCAAGGCAGCATGTCAGAACTAAGTCTTTATCATCCGCCTATAGGGGTTATGTCTTTTGTCCCAAGCAAAAGGTTAGCGAATGTAATGAGGGCATGACACCCATCCATGTTGTCAAATCAGTGAGGGGCCAGCATTAATTGAAGCTTATTATATTATGATGGATATGCTGCTGTCTACAGAACCTGCAGGACGTTTAGTATGCGTCAATACTTTTTGCAGTTTATCAAGCCTGATTAAAAAAATCCATTAACAAGATTTGGCACATTTTGAACAAAGGGGTCAAATCCTTTCCACTCCCACTGTTTGCCTTTAAACACAGTGTAAATCTGAAGGAAAAGTTGGTACATACAAGACCTAGACCCATTAATAGTGGTAGTCAAAATACACTTTGGGGTTTCTCTCCCAGTGAAAGGACATTTCCCCTGTGGATCATGTGGGGTCTGTGCTCAGACCACTCACTCAACACAGATTGACATTGGTACCACAAGACCATGGGAACAGAGGCAGCATACGAACTGCAACAGTGAAAGACCTTCTCTCTTGTCCATGTGATCTTAAGTATGTCGGAATGACGACACGAAGAGTGAAAATTCAGATTATTGAACACAGAAGCACGATTAGATGCAACAAACAAGCAACCAAACTGACTACTCATTTCCTTGAGTAGGGACACCACACAGATGGATTACCGTGGATAGTCCTCGCTATACCTAACATACCATCCTTTGTCACCAACATCACACAATACCTTTTCATTAAGGAACAAAAATTGGTACACAGGTTACACAGAGACTGTCTGAATGATGAGATCCCGTGGTCATCCATTCCTTGAGCCCTGGTAGGGTCCTTCTAACCAGACAAACCTTTCTTCTATGAACTTAGGCTTTTTCATGTATTACCAACTTTCTGTTGACATGCCATTACTCGCATACCTTTTGGGAACCTTGATACTTCATATGTTCCCTTTTGCTTGGAACAAATGACATAACCCTGTTGTGTAGTTTCCACTAATCAGTAGGAACTGCACGTTTGTGGACGACATAGACTTTGGGATGGTACCAGACTGATTCCGTACACACCCGCAGGATATATTGTCCCTTGGACCAGCCAGCTCACAGTTCCACCATAAGTCCCCCTAAAACCTAGACAGGGAGCGAACAGTTTTGGCAACCAGTGAACATGACCATCCTGTTCCCTCAGGAACCGTGGTGACAGACCTTTTCGCTCATACACTTGTGCTCTCGTTTGCTCAGAGGAAATATACAAAGAATACACAAAGGGTCGTTTTCAATATTTATTCAACCAAAGTGATTATTGTATAGACCATATATGCTGCAATGATCAATAGACAGAAGCAGATGAAAGTTATAATAAGTGTCAGGACATTGAACAGAACAAAGAGTTCCACCATTGTGCTGAAACAACGTATATATGCAAGCATATAAAATAATATAACGATCTGGCATACTCCTACTACGCAGACCCTAACCTACATGTCTAGGGTGTATGTGTATGTTCTGCCAAGAAACCCCTTACTGGATGGTCCAACCCCATTACCTGGTGGGTAAGACTGTAGGGCCCCGCATGGATCACAAACTGGACACCCCTCACGGAGATGTCAGTCAGCTGCTAGGCGAAAGCTTCAGCATGTAGGGACCTCTCAAATCCAGCAGAAGTGCCTCTTCTGATTGTACCCAGAAACATATGTTTATTTATGGAAAAAGGCATCCTTGCCTTAGGTCGAGATTGTGATCAGGCTGCCATTGTTTGTATTCTCCAGATAGCTGTGTCGCCATACGGACATAAATAACAAACACATTTGAACAACGTACTTGCAGGCCTTCTACATAATGCCAAGACAATATGATAGTGTTCCTGCAAAGATGGTTCATGTAAGCAAGGTCGGTGCTTCCAGGAAACCAAACCAAAGTGTCACGAATGCAAATGTGTGTCAAAAGTCAATGTGGAAAGTGAAAGAAACTTTAGGAAGGAGCCGTGTATATGTAAAAATGGCAACTTTTCCTACTAGGCCTGTCTGGGACACATGACACCCACTCCTAGGACAAAAGTTGACGAAGAAGCTATCTAAAGCTAAATATTCTATTACTAAAAATGCAACCGCATATGTAAAGGAAATTGTTAAAAATGTAATGTTAAAATAATAATAAAAAGTGCTTAAAACAGGTACTCATGCTATTTGGAGACCCAATGCATAAAAAAAGCCAATATGTCTTAAAAGTCATAAAATGTTAGGGCAATTTAAAAAAATGTAAAAGTTAAAAACCAGGCCGATTTTAAAAAGAAAAAGAAAAAAGTTACCACGTGGAAGAGCCAGATGTTTATGTATTTTGAGTGATAGGCAAAACATTTCTGTTCCCAGCCTCAGCAGACGATAATCCCAGAGGCACACCTCGGAGCTAGATGATAGAGCAAGTATGTTCCCATCTACCCCCCACAGCAGCTGCTGTGGGAGCGAAAACAGCCAATTGCTGTTCCGGCGACACAGAGCCAAATTCCAAACCACTAGGCGAAGGGGCAACCCAGGGAGGCCCGTAGAACGTGGCCAGGAGCAATGGAATCCTAGAGGGAAAGCTATACAAATGTGCCTTCAGCGGGTCCATCAGTATGTGTATGTCCGAAGGTTCAACCAATTGCGACCCCAAGCACAGGTCCAGGGCACACTCGTAAGTGCACAGGAGACAGCGGAACACGGGCTGTATGCAATGAAGCCATACAGGTCGGAATGAATTGAACCAATGCTCATCCAGTTCCTGAAGCAAAGATGCGCCAAAGCAGTGCACCATGCATTTATGACACAACAGGATGTGTGACAGTCCCATCTCCATTTGATCTCGAAATAGGACATCCATTTTGGAGCAAAAATAGTAAAAGCAATATCCCTGCAATTAGGAGCAGGACCAGTAGAAGACCTCCAAAGATGCTTCCGAGGACGGAGTGGATAAAAGATTGAATAACTCCAAACACCTTCTGGAAGGTGCTGACCAACCCGGAGCCTATGCTTCTGATCAACCCCGCTATTCCTTGTCATACTAGACATACAATGTACCAGTTCCACAAAATGTCATTGGAAGTTTGTGCGGATTAGCACCTGTATCTCTGAAAAGGAGTGCGCCACCTGAAGATCAAACGCCTCCTTGGCCGAAGTTAAGGCCACATCTTTTTGAAATAATAAGGCTTTCAGTTTTCTCAGGTCCTCAAAACGCATGTTGGTAAGGTTAATTCAAGGCCATAGTGTATCCTCCCTAACTGTACGGGCAGCCAGAAACAGTACTTGTGTACAAAATGTAACCATGGAAGACACAGTCACCACATAGGCAACCCCTTGTTTCATCCCACAGCAGCCTTGACTGTTCAACATCAGGTAACTCCCATTCAAGAGTAATCTGAAAGTTGGACGTATCACAGCAGCCGGAGAGCCTTTCAAGTAGCAAGACAAGTTCGCCACGGGCGCATTACATGCTCCGTGCATCAAAACATCTTTGCATACTAGGTACCCACTCAAGGTATTCTTGCAGTGGGAACCGCTGAAAAAAAGCTTCAGTATCCTTTTGCCGACACTGGAATTTGAAAGGAAGATCCTAGTGTTTATGTATGTACCCTTCACCTAACGCTTCATATCTGCCCACTTGATGGTGTTGTAGACAGTACTGAAAGTGGAAAGTAGAGATTGGTAGTGTAATGTACCCATGAATTATACAATCCGAGGATGCTATCTCAGCAACTGTAAAAGGTAATTTCTCCAGTCTTTCAATATGTAACATAGTGTATTTTGCATCCTTCCGTGCTATAGCTATCTGTTGTTCTGAAAGGTGATAAGGTGAAAACAGATTTGTGATGTTAATTTGTCGCCATGACACGTGGCCAGAACGTAGTGTTTGTAGTGTCCAGCTCAACAATAGAATAGACCTAAGTTGGGACTGACCATGTTGTAATGCAGACATGTCTTGCTGTATACCATGTACTGTGGATGATACAATTTTACCCAAGGAATATATTCTGGAGGATAAGGTAGTCTAAGTTGGCCCTATCAATCTTGCGCAGTCATTCAGCAGCCTCCTGTTGAGATATTTTCCAAATCTCATTGTAGACAGCATAAAGAAAGCGTTTTTGACGTGGTTTTCGAGGACCCATTAAAAAATCCCATAGATCAAAGTCATCAGATAAAAGGGACAAGTGCTGTTTTGCCTGAGACAGTGTTGAGGTCTTTAGCCAATCAAGGCACAACTTCTCAACACTGTAGGTTGGTACCACCCCTGAATGTTCACTCTGCATATATCACCTGGCAGGCATATTTGCTGTGAATCCCTTGCTCTTACCTAGGAATCGAGCCTGACATCTGTTTGTGTCTAATGGCCAGACCAATCATCCCTTCTAATTGGGGTCTGATGAATTATGCTTACTCTTACGCATCATGCTATTTATGGTATCCTCATTGTACAGATTAACTGCTGCCAGTTCTCAAATCGTGTAAGAGTGGGAACCAGTGGTGTGTTCAAATCTTTTTTCTTGGCAAGGCTAAAACACGTTGTCTGTTGCACAGTTTTATTCATGAAAATCATTTGTTGTGGTATTAAACAGGCTGTAAATAAAGCCTCAGTCCCTGAACCTGCCAAACCTTAGTCCCCTAGATAGATTTCACATCTATTTGTCCCTCCTTGTGTCCCTCCAAAAGTCGAAACCTTGTACAGAGAGTAAATTAGCTTAGTGTCTGTTAACATATTTTTCTTTGCAGGTGTCAGTGCAAGCCTATTATAGAAAGAGGCTGGGTCGGAGATGTCATACCCAGAAAAATAATCAAACTTCCGTGCAAATACTTTTGAACTAACCTAGGTGGAGTAGGGCAGTTTTCCCATTGTTTCAAGTTGAAAACCTCACGAGGAATATTAGCTTTGTGTAGAAAATGATGTCCCTAATGTTGAAAACAAAACATCTCATCAAAGTTAGCTGTATCATCATATAACTCTTCAGAAGAAAACATAGTTGGATGTTCTAGATCTTCTAGCATTTCATACACTGCATCAATGTCCCAATCATCAGAAACAGTACTGGGGTGATAATGTAATTTAAAGAAATTTTAAACAAATGTGGAATTAGTAAAAGTTCAGTGGGGCCATACACATCGAATGATACTTTATCCCATACAATCCCATCCGGAACTGGAACAGCTCAAATGTTCACAAGGGACAAGGTTCTCTGTTCACGGTGTGATGGTGCGTGTGGTTTCGGAGCCAGGTTTAAAATGTCCATTCAGAAGCAGAAAGAACACTGTCACAAAGCCAATCCAAAGGACTAGGAAAAGTAATGCAATTGTAATCCAAAGGTGTAACCATGGAGAAACAAAGTATGTTCTTTTCAGCCAAAGATAAAAAAAACACGCACCTTCAGTTCAAATGGCAGGGGCGGTGGAGGCGGCAGTTGCTCCAATGCGTCGCAGAAGAAATTATCAAAGGCGATGAAGTAACCAGAAGCCGTCCGGTGTATCCTTGGCAGCTCAGCAGGTTGTGTTGAACTTGATGAAGACTCGATCTGTAGTACGTTGACGTAGACCTTGTTCTTTTCAGGATTATGAATTGAAATTTGTGTTTCTGTACTTGTTGACTGTACAGTTGTCATAGTTTTTTAAACTGGTAGAAGACATACTTCTTTGTTGTTCAGTGTTGTCTCTGGTTGGAGAGAGCAGACTTCATTCATAATTAAAGCTTCCATCTGAACCTCCTGGTTGATAGGAAGAGGAGACTGGTAGCTACCCAGGAGCCCACGCGGCTTACTGTAGAGAATCAGACACATAGTGTGGTTTGATCAGATCAATGGAGACAAACCTTTTATCTCGACGGCCGGCAAGGGGTGGGAGAAGCACAGTTCTTGTACCTTCAACAGCCAGGACAGACACAGGCGCTCTGCTTGTCCAAAATCTTTTCTCTGACCAGATCCCCAGCCTTCGGGATCCAGCCGGGTCTTGTCAGAACTACCTTCACCTCTCCAGTGGCGGTGCGATTCACTTGGACGTTGTTTTGTTCGTGCTGGAAGTCATTCAGTTCCTTAAAACAGCTAAACGTTCATTGATGTCAAACCGTGTTTCTTCCAGCACTGTGCTGGCATTGTCGAGGTCTGGACCCACATCTTAACCCCAAACAGGATCTCATAAGGAGTCCGACCACCCAGGGATTTTCTTGGCATGTTATTTAAAACCCTTTGGACTCCATATAGGTGATGGACCCAACTGCAACCTGAGCCTAAGACCCTCTCTGTTAAAGGCTGCTTTAAGTCACGGTTTTCCCTCTCCACAACCGCGTTTCTCCCGGGATGGTATGGAGATGAGAAACGCAGGGTCAAACCCAAACTTTCCATGTCCTCTTTGTAAACCCGAGAGCTAAACGCCAGGCCCTGGGTCAGAATGTAATGTGCCAACTGCATATGTCCCAATGAAGGCTCGCAGATTCTTTATAACAGTTCGGGCGTCAACCGATCGCTGTGGCCAGACCCAAAGGAATCGAGAGCAGGACTCCACTGCCACCAAGATATACTTATAAGCCCAGTCTGATTATAGAGGGCCTCAATGGTCCAAGTAAACACAAGCCAATGGGTTGTTTGAAATCAGTAGAGGTGTCTGTGGTGGACGTGCCATGGTAGAACCCTTCATCTGCTGGCAGATGTCACATCTAAGGACGAAGTCAGTGGTCTGTTTGTAAAGATCAGGCCACCATTAGTGTTGCTGCAATAATGAAATTGTAGCAGCCACCCATGCATGTGCAAAAGTCAGACCCTCATGTGCAGCTAGTATTAACCCCAGTCTGCGATCGCTGTTTGATATTACTCTGTGCCTCACTCCTGGAATCTGAGCATATGGTGTGTTTTGTGCATCTAACTTGTAGGACTACTTGAGTGGAAAGCCTTTTGGCAGATGTGTGTCATTACGAGCAGCATTGACAGCCCCCATGATGTCTCTGTTCATCCTCGTACTAGAATGAGTGATTGCAGCAACCGCAGCAGTGCGACCTGTCCCTTTTGCCGTTTCATGAGCCATTGAATTTTCTGCAACGTGAACGCCAACATGTTTATGATCCAGTGTGTGAATGACATGATCCCCTGGTAAGCATTCTTTCAGCTTCGCCACCTGTTCCCAAAGCAGATTGTGCTTTACTGTGCAGCCTTTTGAATCTCTGAATCCATTCTGGCTCCAATAATGTAGGTACTCCTTATATGACCGTACACAGTAATACGAATCACAACCTATAAGTGTGGGGAAACCAGCATCCGTATTCTGTAGTGCCAGTACTAGACCCTTCAGTTCTGCCAGCTGCACTGTTCAGTCACCTAGTGACTGCGTCTAGGTTTTCTCAAGATGGAATTCTCCATCATGCATACGCCCTATTACAAATGCGCATGCGGCTGAGTATTGGTGTTTTGTCCCTATGGCAGGCTGAGTAGGACCATCAGTGTAAATGATGTAGTCAAAGCGATTTAGAGGCATGATTTAATTAGTCAGAGGATATTCTTGTTCATACTGCAGGAATGTTTGTTTGTAGTGTAGAATCAAATCTGTAATCTACATATGTTGCAGTTAGTGAGTTAGCCCATTGTATCCATCTTGGATGCAGAGCTATGGCGTTCGGAACACATGCTCGGGTTACCGCCTCTAAGGTTGGTACCGGGGTCACGACAATAATTCGTTACCCTTGAGCCAGGGCTCGCTCTCTCACTACAGCAGTGTGTACTGCTGTCAGTATTTTTTCAGTAGGTGCAAAACGCATTTTAGCATTGGTATATAAATGTGATTTATATGCTATTGGTACTGTGTCACCTTATTGAGCGTGACCGTTGTACCCTGATGTACCCGTGATTACATGGATCACCAGAGTTGTAGTATTTACATGTGTTTAGGTATTTGGAAGCAATCATGTCCGCTTGTATGGAACGTACATTTTCTGTATGTTTCTGTGCCCAATGTGTGCTTGAAAAGTCTGGACGTATTAAATCGTAGAATGGTTTTACCCGTTCGGCATAATCTGGACTGTATGTTCTGACAAAATTCAGAAATCCTAATATGGATTCTTGTCTTTTTAGAGTTGTTGGAGTTGGAAGCAGAGCATATTTTTCTAAAAAAAATGGGTCATCAGGCTTTTTTCTTCACCTGACAACTTGTACCCCAAAAATAGGACACTTAGATGGGCGATTTTTTAAAATTGTCTATAGACCATGTGAGCAAATCCCAGGATTATGCGGTCCGCTCTAGTCAAGTGCTCCATAAGATCATCATCCGTCAAGTATGTGTCATTGACATAAGACAATGCCTGGTAGTCAAAATTCTCAAGTAGTTCTGTAACTCTGGCTTAGAACAGCCCAAGGCTATTCTTATACCCTTAAGGTAAACAACAGAATTGTTTCTGAGAACCTAGTGCAGTGAAGGCTGTCAAATACCTGCTTCCAGGCACTATATTTTGGCAGAAAAATCCATTCGAGATATCTAGTGTTGTTTTGTATCTCTTCCGCATGATGTTATTCATTAGTGCAACACTGTGTGCATTTTGTACTGCAAACATGGGAGTACCTGTGTTTAAATGTCTGTAATCTAACACTAGACAATATGAATGGTCTGGTTTCATTACCGGAAACAAAGGATTATTTATTGAGGTGTTTCAACTTTCTATTACACATTGGTATTAAAGTTGTTCTAGGATTTCCCTAACTTGTTATTTAGCTATGTTCTTTATTGGATATTGTCTTTGAGTTTGTGGGGTCGTTCTCAGTGGATAGTCATCATAAGTGGAATGTCATCATAAGGTGAACCGTCATCCCACCCCACATGGTTGCTGTATAACACGGGAGCTAGCGCTAGAGCCCACTCCTTGGGGTATGAATGTTAATTGATTCTGGAACGAGGTCGGAAAAAGCTGGTAAAATAACTGTTTCCTCATTAGGGCAATCCATTACGAAATCAGTTGGCCAATCCCTTTTGTCCAGAAGAATATCGTACCCTTGAGTGAGTTCCTCCCAAAAGAGGACATAAACGGACCTGGACTTCGTATAAACGATTACCCTGGTATCACGTGTTTCCACTGTGATGTACTCACTCAGCGCTACTCCCAGTAGACAACCCATCAGGCTCTGGCAAACTATTGTGACTTCTGCCACGCTGTCCAGCATTGTCCGTGCCCATTCCCTGTTCAGAAGCAGAGACCTCAATATCCGGGGCATGTCTGACCTTTATGTTCGGCTATCTTCTTTTTGAATTGAGGTTTTGACGTTTTAGGCTTGTCTTCTTGCTTAATAATATAGTCAGACGAGTGTTGTGAGTCCTTCCTTAGTTTCACGTGCTCCTCTGATTTGCGCTCTGACTGTCCTCCTCTCTCCGAACGTTTATCGGATGAATCCTGGATGTAACGAGAGGAACGTGTATCAGTATTCTGATACCGGTCAGGCGGTTTAACATTATCACAGTTCTGTAAGTTAGAACGTTTCTCAATGGATTCCTGTGTAGACGACCCACCCAGTGATTTTATTTTATCCTTGTTTTTCTTATTTACCCACCACTTCTTTGTGGAAGAGTCGGATGCTTGCTTACAGTTATCTTTTTCAGAATTGCTCTTTAAATCTGGGGTCCCAGGTCTGGCTCCCAAATTATCAATACCTAGTGTAGCATAGGTTTCCTCGATAATTTTAGGTAATTTGCGATCCTGCTGTGCGGGTGTCAAATCCCTTAGGCGTTGGCGTATAGCTAACACTGCTGCTTCCCCTTTATTGTTACTCAACATTATGGCGGATACTGCGGCAAAGTTGCCCATCAGTTTCATTGTTAAGTCCAGGGAAGGTGCTGCTTTGTGCTCATTCTGGGCCTGTTTCAATACTTCAGGTAGAACCGCCTGTGAAGGGGTACCATGCGCTCTGGTATATACTGCAGCAAAGACCGTACCCCAAGTAGCACAGTCCTCTACCGGAGGAGCCATCCTCCTCGGCAAGCAAACTGTCAATATTCTTTTCTTTTCTATCCTGCCGACCTGTTTGGGGAAACACTGCTTCAAGCTGATGTGTTTTCTGTGTAATCCAAAACTGAATTTTTCCCATAACTGCATTCGGTGTTTGTGGTCAAATGCCTGGTATGACCAATTGTGGTGGTGCAGCTTGAACAGCCTGCGCAGGAGTAGGTGTTAATGTTAGCATCACAAACTGTGTAAGGCATCTGTATATTGTTACTAGATTATTGTATAATCCCTGCAGCTGAGCTGCAGTCAAATTATTGATACCGGGATGCAGTGCATATCCTGCTAGGACTGGCCATTTCGCCCTATCAGTGTGTGGGAAGGCGCCTTTAAACCAATTAATATGTTCTTGGTAAGTGAGAGGAACTACTATTTCCCCATATGGAGTGTATTCATCTAGTATTTCATCCTCTTTGTATGTGTGAAATACTCGTGTTACAGCATCTGCAGCTGGGAATGTAACCCAAGAATAAAACACCTTTGTTCTATATGCTTCGTGTGCCTCTACCGCAAAGTTAACGTCCCCACCATTTAGTGTGAGGCCATTTTGTAGTCGTTTCTGTAACTGCATAACTGCAGTTCTCCGAGATGTTCTGCGCCATGTTATGCAGAAATGATGTACAAAGTAGGCTGTGGGAATTGGATCCTTTCAAGCTTGAACAGCCAACAGCCAATACATAGGGTATACCTACTCAGCTGAGGAGGATATTCCCCACAACCACAGACGTCTCCGGTTAAAAGGTGTGTAGTGATTATTTCTTTAATATCCATTCTATACTCTAATCCACGAGCGGCAGTGTGTGCAAATGGTGGTATATCTTCTTATTTCAATTTAGGTAGGGGTGTCTGACAAGGTTGTCCATTATCTCCGTTTCTTTTTAACCTAGCTTTAGAACCTTTTTTGTTAAGAATTCGTCAAAATGAGAACATCCATGGTTTTGATTTCAAGGAAACTCAAATCAAAATGGCAGCTTATGCTGACGATGTCCTATTATTTCTCACAACCTCAATCCTCTCTCCCCGCTTTTCTACAAGAGGTTGATTCTTTTGCAACTATCTCTGGTTATAAATTGAATAAAGACAAATGCAAAATTTTACCCCTAACAAAATATACTTTCAAAGCTGACTTCGTCATCTCAGGTTTCGCATGGAGTCCCAAACACATTAAGTATTTAGGCTTACAGTTTACTCCCTCTATTTCAGGAACAATATCACGTTGTATGGAAAATTGTACACAGAGATTGTCCTCTCTAACCACGAAGTGGCATCCTTTATACCTATCTTGGTGGGGTCGCTTGGACACCATAAAGATGATGTTATCCCCCATAATTCTTTATACAATTTCCAACATTCAACTCTCTATTCCCTTAAAAAATTTAGGAAATGTAATTCTATTTTGTCCTCTTTTTTATGGAGTAATAAAAAATCTCGTATGTCCATATCAAAGTTGATACGTCCAAAATCGGAGGGTGGTGTTAATTTCCCTGACTTTCCTACTTATCATAAGTCTTTTTTACTTCGCCAAGCATCGAGATGGCTCTCTGAGTTTCTTGTGGATTGTCCTCTTTGGACTAGACTTGAACAGTCTTTCATCTCCCCTTTCTCATTTCAAGAATACTTATCCTTCACGCGTAAGCCGCAAAGTCTATCCACTCCTATAATTAAACATACTTCCAAAATCTTACCACCTGTCTCATCTTCAGGCCCCATGGATTGGAACTTTTTTCAAAATTCCACCATATGGCATAATACTAGCATATTTATACGCAATAAACCTTTATATTGGAAATCCTGTCGGCAACGAGGTTTCATTTGGGTATATCAACTATATATGCAGAATGAGATTGTCGTTCTCGCAAGCTAGTAGTTCTTTTACCCTGCCTACATCTTTCCAATCTAAATATACCCTCTTAACACAAGCAATTCAGAACGCCCGTACCCACTACACAACCTCATGTCCTCCCACTGACCCTGTGATTCCTCCTGCTAATAAACTACATACTCTTCTGATTAAAAATCCTAGGGCCTCTGTCATCTATAACTATTTACATAGTTCACCCGCCCCAAGAGAAAAGACTAAAGTAGAGATCTCTTGGGAAAAAGATTTAGAAGTCTGTTGGTCCATAGAATTATGGAACAAGATTTGGGTTAAAATCAGGAAGTCCTCTAGGGCAGCGAACACTATACAGACACTATTTTTTATATATAACAGACTCCTACTTTCCCCACTTACTCTAAATACAAGACATGCTGACCTCTCAGACGTTTGCTGGACTTGCTCCTTGCCACATGCAGATCTATATCACTTACTTTTTACATGCGCACCTGTTCATAGTTTTTGGAAGAGTGTATGGTCTCAAATTAACTCGATCTTTGATTCCAGTTGCCCTTTTTCTGCTTCTCATGTCTTCTTAGGAAGTTTATCCCCTATTTGGGCGGTTTGTGAATCTAACGTAAAGATAATAGACTTGTTGCTAGCAGTTGCCTTTCAACAGATAACCAAAAATTGGAAAGACTGTACCAAATTGTCTTATCAAGCATGGTGGTATGCTGTATGTTACAACCATAGACTGGACACAACTTTTGTATATCCTATACATATGGCGTCGAAACGTTCAGATTTCTGGTTACCTGTTACATTGTTTATTGATGTTAGCGCCCGACGCTCTTTGTCTTTGAACCCTTCACAGCAAGAAGTGTCTAAGCCTCCATGACTTCCCTCGTATTAATATTACATTATAAGGTCATATTTCATTTTATATCACGATTTCAACATAAAATGCAGCTCTTTTGTTCACCGACTAGTTGTATATCATTGCTATTCTCCTTTGTATTTTATGCTAAACTGACTTACACATTTATTTTCTCTCAATTTTAGATTGCTTTATTATATGTAATCTATTACTGTTATAATATTTTTTGTATTACTATTGTGCTTTTCCTCAATAAACTTACTCTTTTTGAACTTAAAAAAAAAAGGTGTGTAGTGGTCTCTGAGGAGACACGATTGAACTACTCAGGTGATCCATAAAAAATAAGAACCCAACGAACGTTGGCAGTCCCATGTCATGTAGTCGCCACTAATCAGTAAGAACTACACGTTTGTGGAAGACATAGACTTTGGGATGGTGCCAGACTGATTCTGTGCACCCCGCAAGATATGTTGTCCCTAGGACCAGCTAGCACAAAGTGCCACCATAAGCACCCCCTAAAACCTAGACAGGGAGCAAACAGTTTTGGCAGCCACTGAAAATGACAACCCTGTTCCCTTGGTAACCATGGTGACAGGCCTAGAACCTTTCGCTCATACACTCGTGCTCTCGTTTGCTCAGTGAAAAAATACAAAGAATACATAAAGGGACATTTTCATTATTTATTGAACCAAGGCGATTCTTGTATAGAATACATGCGCTGCAATGATCAATTAACAGAAGCAGATAATAATAAGATTCAGGACAGTGAACACAACAAAGAGTTCCACCATTGTGCTGAAACAACGTATATATGCAAGAATATAAAATAATATAACAATCTGACATACTCCTACTATGCAGACCCTAACCTACGTGTCTAGGGTGTATGTGTATATTCTGCCAAGAAACCCCCTACTGGATGGTCCAGCCCCATTACCTGGTGGGTAAGAATGTAGGACCCTGTCTTGGTTATAAACTGGACACCCCTCACAGAGGTATCAGTCAGCTGCTGGGTGAAAGCTTCAGCATGTAGGGACCTCTCAAATTCAGCAGAAGTGCCTCTTCTGATTGTACCCAGAAACAGATGTTTATTTATGGAAAAAGGCATCCTTGCCTTAGGTCGAGATTGTGATCAGGCTGCCATTGTTTGTATTCTCCAGATAGCTGTGTCGCCATATGGACGGAAATAACAAACACATTTGCACAACATACGTGCAGGCCTTGCACATAATGCCAAGACAATATGATGGTGTTTCTGCGAAGATGGTTCATGTAAGCAAGGTCAGTGCTTCCAGGAAACAAACTCAAAGTGTCACGAATGCAAATGTGTGTCAAAAGTCGATGTGGAAAGTGAAGGCAACTTTAGGAAGGAGCCGTGACTGGGACACACCGGACATATTGTTTGGGGTCAAAGGCAACTAGTTTTTATGTGTATTTTGTCCTTGGGACAAGTAGGCCCAACCCCCTGCAGCACAAACCCTTTGGCTGACAGTTTGCAGTACCAGATTATGGATCAGGGAAGGGCACTGTCTGCAGTTAAGGCAATATTTGTGTCCATATGTTAATGCTGTTCAAACTTGTATTTAAGGCTCATTAATTGAAAGCCTTTATTATTAGGGTGAGCGCTCTAAGTAAATGTTGTAAGTTCTGACTGCTTTACTGACAGTGGTTCCAGTATAAAAATGTGTATTCACGTTTTCAAAGTTTAGCAATATGAGACTATGTATAATGCTCCCAGAATGCTCTCTGATGAGTTGCAAATATTTGCAGAAGCTTGAAAGCAAGATTGATGATTCTTTGCTTTCAAAATAAAATGTTCATTTAAAAAATGAAAGTAGAAAAAAACATTTAGCTAAACTACTGTAAAATTTCAGGTACCATTTCTTTGCAGCATCATTTAGTAAAATGTGTTGATGCATGCTAGTATTTCCCAAAAATATTCATAATGGAAAATCAGTGTAACCAATTTCAATAAGATTATGGGAAACATAAAAATAATCAAGCATTGGCAAAGCCAGTATGTATTAAATTGGTGGTCAGCGTTTTAGTTTTGTCAATGTGTGACTTATTTTGGCATGGTTTTTGTAAAACCTTATTGGTTTGGGAGCTGTCAGGCCCTCACCATTATAACAAACATTGGCAAAAGCAAAGATTGTTTTTGGTCTCAAAAAGCGCACACTGCCACAGTAGTTACTGGCACTGAACAAAACTACTTTGTGTGCCGATTATGCTCCTTGTGAAAGAGCAGAATGCTGTCACTCACAGTGAAGCCAGCCGATACAGAGAGAGAGAATTTTAATAAACACAAAAGGTCATGGTTAACGTCAGACCAAATTAGGGGCCCAATTATTAAAGAAAGTCTCAAAAGTGCATCCATGGTATATGTCCTTGCATTAAGTGCAGCTATACTGCTTTCGTGAATTCACAAGAGTTTACAGCAGTAGGTCAAGAAATAGTACTCTTCGAAAATATTTGTGAACTGCATTTTAGCATGAGCAAATTTGCATGTGTAGATTTGCTCATGCGAAAATCTGAGTGTTTGCAAGTTCACTTTCCCTCCAAACACTTTTTTCCCAACTCTGGAAGAAGGTTTACGTCTGCCATTGTCAGGAGTAAATTTCCAACATTTCTCAGTATGGGAAAAGATTAGAGAAGAGTTGTTGAAAACCATTAAAACATGCTAGTTAGTAGGTTTGTACAGACTCAAAAGGGCATTCCAGCCCTGGAACTATTGCTAACCATTACCTTCAGCCAAGTATGTAGATCTGTGGAAACATGGCAACATAAGGGGATTGCTAGTATTCAAACACTACTATGGTATGAGCACTGGCATAATCAGAGAGGCTATATCAGAGCTCTTATATAATGAGATTGCTGCCATAATTTGTCGCTGCACTACATGGCACCAAAGGGAAAAATGGATTTTGTTACAGGACAAGTAGATTTATGAAGCAACCTGCTCCATGGACAAGTAGATATTTTATTAAATTCCATACCCCTGAACCCCTATACGCTGATGATAAAGATTTAGTTCTGACATGCTGCCTTAAGGGGATAGACGATATTCACCACATTTCCCACCGCTCCACATGATAACACCAGAGTGGGTGGATATCTGTTGGCTGCACTATACAAAGACAACTCGAATAGCGGTTGTCTGCCCGCCTAACATCAGGGTAAGTGGTTAGCTATTGACAGCTCTTCACCAACACAATTCTACTGTACTTAGCTGGTAAGGGTGGTCCGCTGGCTTAGTCACCAGTATTTTATAGTCACGTGACCGTTTTATTCAGCGCGGATCCAATAGAGGCACTATTAACACACTGGTCATTGCACACAGTTACCCCTATGGTGTTGTAAATGAGTCTTATTCTCTGCTTTAATGACATTGATGTAGACCCTGAAACTACGGGCACTGCCATTCCTGGGCATAGAACTACAATTCCCAGTACTTCTTAGTCAGGTGACCGGTGTAATGGGCATTGATTCATTAATAGCACCATGATCAAAATATTGACAGTTGCATAAAAAAAATCCTTTATGGTGTTTTACTTAGAGCTATGCACATTGCTGTTTCTTGATAGTATAAGTTACTTTTATGGTGCTTCAATTTGGAACTACGAGCATTGCTGTTTTTTTATGGAAATTACATATCACACCATCACGCTCTCACGTGATATGCCACTACCATAATGAACCTATGGTGGGATGATTCACTTTCTCACCAATAGGGTGCCTTTGTAAGAGGTCCCAAACACTGCCTCGGGTTGTGCATTTTCCTGACCTGGCCAGTAGCTGTAATCTACGTATCACAACGTATGTGCTTCATCTTAATGTAATGTTACGGTTACATGGGAATGTGGACATCACACGCGCCGCTTTGACAGAGTATGACTTAAGTCCTAGTAATACTGTCGGAGCGCCCGTTTTTAATTGTATCAGTGCGCCAAGTTAACTTTTTTGAATAAGTTTGCGGGTCCCGGATTATGAAACCTTTTAGTGCACCTATGTTGACAGCAGCATATCCATTTTTTAAAAAAAAACTCAATTAGTGCTGACTTTCTGCTGATTTGACAATACGGATGGTTCTCATACCCTTGTTACATTTGCAAACCTTTCGGCTATAAATATTGACCAATATATGTCAGTATGCAGGGTCAGGAACATGCGCTAGTGCTCCTATGTAGACAGCAGCATATCCATCTTATTATAATAAGCTTCAATTAGTGCTGGCCCTTTGCTGATTTGAATAACACGGGTGGGTCCTATGCCCTAATTACATTAGCTAACCTTTGGGTTATAAACACTGACCAGTGTCAGCATGCATGGTCAGCAATTATTGACACATGCTCTGGTCTTCTTATTTCTAAACTTACATTCCCCCAGTCCCGCAGTATATAAATGCCCATGTATATAATAGGGGTTTAGATGTTTTTAAGATGTTTCTTGAAATACTGGAGTCTTTTTTTCTTTCTTTCTTCTTTTTTTCTGTTGGTTTCTTTGATTTACTCTGACCTACCTTGTTCATATAGGATAGAGAGTATCTTGAGCACCACACTAAGATTGAGTTGAGGCATGATGCCCGACGTGAGCGGGTAAGCCTAACCTCCTTTATATAAAACATTGATATCATGCATTATGATCCTATGTAAAAAATTCTTAAATGTCCATGTAAATACTGGATAGGCATTTAACTTGGCCCTAGGCATTTTTGGCAGGGATATGGGGCTTGATCATATCTCCTGAGACATTAGTTCGACTCAAATGGGCATATATTGTTCTAATCTAGTTCTGTTTGCTCTCACATTGTGGTGGTTGAAATAATCAAGTTGCACATGTTTTGTTTACAGGTGACCTCCAGTGGATCCTACGTTACGTGGATTGCCACAAGATCACTGGTTTTGTATACACCTTATTTTTCCCTTTGTTTTTTTTAGCACTTTATCAAGCAGAAGCAACAATTATAGGTCCCGAAGAAGGCTGCTACACCTCTTTTTGAGCGAATTAGGCTGAAACATGTCGTCCTAAGATTTTGCTTGACACAGAACAGGCTACATTTTGACCCCCTGCATAATTCTCATTTTTAATCCTGGCCCAGGGACGCATCAATAAAACCTTTGGTGTACCCTGTAGCTAGTTTTAATTATCACAGTTTTATTGCTCTGCACCCCTCATCACACTTCCCTCATCTAGAAGGTATTTAGTATACCTCTTCTCTAAAAAAGCATCCCTGAGCTCCTCCCTCTCAGAGAGGGGGTTGTAGCCCGAACTGGTACTAGGTTTCAGAAAGGTTACCCAATAATGAAGCATGCCACCTTTGGTGGGTGAGGGAAACCATCCTTTAAAAGGAATACTCCACCACTACTAGGTCGGTTCTGTTTTTGTTCTTTCATTCTCCCTTGTAGACCCAGGAGTTTCTGTTGTGGTTAATGTATGAATAGGGGAGTCTACTCCTGTGGGTCTCTACATCTCTTCTGGCCTTCTCGTTGTAACTTGGTCTATATATATATATATGCATCCAGCTTACCACTATAGATCTCAAGTGCATAGTGCACTGTCCGGCTATTTATGCAAACCCTGTATTTCATGTTTATTTACAGGATGGGCTCAACCTCAAGTGTGTCTCATCCTAAAATTATATTTCTTATTGTTCTTAGAGGCCGTAGTCAAGATCGTGTTCAAACTGTGAGCTGCATCCTGAAAATAAAAATACTAAATTGGAGCCTCATGATGCAATTCGTGAAGCCTTTCATGTACAATGTCCACACCTGGTGAATGAATTTGCCAAATTTTGTCAGCTGCGACGTTGTTTCCAAGGAAAATAGGAGGTTTAGTATCTCTGCGACAGTGCGTGCCCCATGATGTAGGAAAATTGACTTCGAAAACCAGCATCGGGCATTGTGCAGAACTGGGCAACAGCATAACAGATGTGTCAATGACTCTTTTTTTAATTATCGCACAGTCTGCATCGTACAATGCTAGTGAGGGATTTCCAACCAGTGTTCAACTCTTTTATTGGAAGCGGCACTATCTGGCCCACAGTATTTGTTTTAAGCATTGTTTCCCCATTGCGTGAGGTAGGTAAGGATTTATGTTTTGTGTTATATAAGATGTTATTAGTGGAGCGTACATGCCTTTCTCCCCTTGATGTCGGTTTCTCTTGAAAGTTGATACAGTTGCATTTTTATGGAGGCTTTAATAGCAGTGTGAGAGTTCGTCTCTTTAACCCAATTTTCTATGGCCTAATTGAAATTTTCTGCAGCTATATTCAAATAGTCACGCCATGGATTATTCCCAGTAGTGAAGATGGATTTTAAAAACGCTTTCATTGAGTTTTCGGGTGCTGAGATTATGCGAAAAAATGTATTTTGCATGTATGGCCATGCATTTGAGTTTTTGTATTACGATGCCAAACTCCAAGCGAATACATGTGTTCTGCGTGTGTGGAGTTAGTTGAAAGATTTGCTTATACCCCCATGCACTATATTTTGTCTAGTTCTGACCCAAGTGAGCCAGGAAATGCTTGTCGGGCGTAGCTGACAGTAGGCATTAGTTTTGCTTTTATCATACTCCGGATTACCTTGGTTGTGGGGCTGAGGAGGCTGGTGTTTAATTTACACAAGGTGTATATAGCCATTTTTATTTTAATCTTTTGCTGGTGTGTAGTGTGTTTTTCTGTGCTGCTAAACCATGTCCCAAGGTAGTTGCAGTTCCGGACACTCCATCTTCTCAAACCCAAGCCTCCATTTCTGGGTCTTTTTTTTGTTGGGTAGTGCCCAAAAATCACCACTTTTGTTTTACTCAAGTTGGCGACGAGGTCATTCTTTTCATTATATTTATTCAATGCATCCAGTGCCTTCTGGAGTCCTATTTTTGTGTGATCTACGAGGATGAGGTTGTCGGCATATTGCATAAGGAAGATCTTGTTTTGTTTAATCCTCGAGGTTGCCAAGTTGGATCCTGATAGTGTGGGGCCCAAATCATCTATATACAGATTAAATAAAATTGGGGCGAGAACACATGCTTGCTTAATCCCGCGATCTGTTGGAATTTTTGTTGTAGTCATTTCACCAGAGAGATTTATGTGGTATATTCCAGTTTTGCAGTTTCTGTGAGTTTGTTACTCACCACTCCATCAAAAGTGGCGGAGTAGGCGACAAAGTAAGCAAATATGAGCAGGCTGTTAAGAGTGGCTGCTTGTTGAACTATGTAGGAGAAGACCACGATATTGTCTACCGTCGATCCTCCCTTGTGGATCTTGGGTTGGTAGAATGGAAGCAGGCCCTCTTCTGTGACCCATTTAACTAGCTCTTCTAGTAAGATGCTTGCATATGCCTTCCCCTTAATGTCTAATAAGGCGATTAGCCTGTAATTTTTTTAGGTCTAGATTATCCCCTTCTTGTGAATTGGTTGAAGTATGGAACCCTGCCATGAGTCTAGAGCATCTTCATTTGTTGTACACTCTCGCTACAACGGGGTGAGGACTGCCACCAAAAAGGGAGGGCCTTCTCTAATTAAGGTCCCAGAAAGGCCATTGGGGCCTGGTGCTCCATCTCTTCGAATCTTCTTTAGCACTTTGATTATCGCCTGTTTGTCTGGCAGTGTGTGTTCCGTCTTTACAGGTGGTATGATCTTTTTGGTATCCATTGCATTGCGCAGGGTCCATGAAGAGTCTCCATGCCCCATTTGATTAACTGATGTATCAGTGTATAGAGTTGCGACATGTGCTACCCATTTATCAGCTGATAGTTACACCTCTCACTCTTACTGTGACATAGAGTGTTTATGTAATACCAAAATTGCTGCTGTTTTGTTTCTTGATAGTAGGTCAAAAATGTTGACCCATTTGCCCGCCTGATGTTTTCTCTTTTGGTAATTATCTTAATATTGAATAAACCTATACGATTTAACTTGCAACACCCTAATTACTGTCCTGAAGAGTAAAATACTGGTCAATCGGGTTAAAAAGAAAAGCCAGGTGGCAACACTAGCCACAGGAAATAATGTCACTGACACCTTCACTTCAGTGGCCACACAGTAGGTAACCTGAGAGAAAACATGAAGAAAAACAAGCATTGGCATAGCCAATAGGTCTCGCCTTTGGGACCTTATAAGTGTTTAGCCATGCAACAGTTGATGTTGTTGCACCAAGGATATTGTGCTGGATAACTAAACACTTATAAGGTCCCAATGGCGAGACCTATTGGCTATGCCAATGCTTGTTTAAAGCTCCTGCCGGGAGGAAGCAGACAAGTGTTCCCTGTCCACGCTCCCTTAAGAGGCTCTGGGAGGGGGATGCCCGGAGAAGGCAGCTCTTCCCGACCCAGCATGGACCCCTTCTCCAATTCTTAAATTGTGTTTTTCATACATTTTGTGTGTAAGTTTAGCTTGCGGAAGACTGGCTCGAGCACAAACTGTCTTGCAGGGTGTGTGAAACTTGGTTGTGTGCCGTGGCGTCATGCGCTGAGCTAGCAAAGTTCACTGTGCGACTTTAGAAACTCTATGGAGAGTACAATGTGCGAGTACCTCACGTCATTTAAAGCACAAGAGTATTCCTCACGTAGAGTTTATGCATAAGACTGTCAAACATGTTTCACACAATTTGCATGTTTTTGAAAAAATTAGACTTATGCGTGGAAACAATTGCACTATTTCACCCACCGCTAAACTCCACCTACAAACTTGGCGAGTCCTTCTCCCCTCTCCATCTTTAATGCACTTCCTTCTTCACGTCTGTAAGGTAGGCACAGATGTCTGCAGCAAGACAAGCAAAGAGAGGGAGAGAAAGAGAGGGAGAGAGAGAGCGAGAGAAAGAGAGCGAGAGAGAGAGCGAGAGAAAGAGAGCGAGTACGGTACGGAGGCCAGAGAAGACTGCACAGACAGCAGGAAGGGGGCGGGGGGAGTAGACTTCAGGGGTAAGAGAGTGGCCCGCAGAGACAGGACACAGCAATGAGACACGCATAGATGTACTGCAGGCAAGCGGAATGGGAGTTCGGTACGTGCAGAGAGACACGTGATATGGTAGACGTCACCAGCAGGTATGCGCTGACCGAGGACTACAGAAAGCCTGGCGGGCCAAATGCATATGTACAACCAGGGCACAAGTCCTAAAAAAAAAAGGGCGCCATTGCCGAAGACGGCGTCTGCATGTGCTGTGAAAAGGCAGCTATTATTAAAGTTAAAGCGCGTACGGCGCGCTGGAAATACTACAACAAGCAGTGGCCGCGCGGCCGTGAAAGTGACACGGCCGTGAAAGTGATCGCGCGGCCGTAAAAGTGAAAGTGATCGCGCGCTGTAAGGGTGCCCGCAAGCGATGCGAGGAAAGCCAGATGGCGCCTGTGCGTGTAACTGTGCGCGTAACCTCACGCTCTAGGCCACACAAAAAGCGTGTGGTCAGATTTTTGAAGCCCACGAACTAAAAGTCTCGCCAGAGCAGCGCATGCGCTGGCTCAGGCGAGACCTAAAAATGCTCCCACCAGATAGGAGCAGACTTTTGCTAGTGCAGTCAGAGAAACTCGGATTGCTCCTGCCCAGTGGGAGCAGAGAAAATACCAGCTCCTACCAGGCGGGAGCAATGCCTGCTTCCGAAGCACCCAGGATGGGTGCTTGTGGGACCCAAGGGGCCCTGCAACTCCCCAGCATCACCCAACATACTGTCTTGTGGGTGCCCCAAGGCATCCACCTGAAGCCCCTGGGGATGAGATCCATGGTGCCTCTATTGACTCGGGGAGGGGGGTGCGCGCCTGTTGTAATTTATCCACAGCACAATTGCCTAACATATTAATACTATACAAGTTTGTCAAAATTCTTAGTTTTGTATTTTAGATATATCTATCTGTTTAAATATATACCAAATGTTTTTAAAGCACTCTGAGCTGGAGCTCAGTGCTCTTCAGCTGCAGTGCAAAGTCCTCTTGTGGTTATTTTTATGATTGCATGTTGGTGACTGGAAAATGACACAATATGAAACTGATTTAAGAGTGCTGAAAGTATGAATAGCCCAGGGAGGGGCTGACCAAGACATACTAAAAGCCACGAAAACACTATACCAAACACTAGAGAAAGTACTCTGTGTGGTTTATAAAATGTACATGACTAGACTACATAATGAGGGGATAGGCCTTGAAGGCTATTGGTATTTGATTTTTAATTTGTAGAGCGCAACAGTTACCCAAAGGCATCAAGGCGCTGTAGTCGAACATCTAGAGCTAAGATCGGACTGTAATTACACCAGAGAGGAAACTGTATATAGAGCATAAAGCCAGGTTTTAATTGCTTTCCTGAAGGGTAACAACTGTGGAATAGCCCTCAGGTGGAAGAGAATTCCAGAGTCTGCTTGCAGCAGTTAAGAAAGCTCTGTCTCCTAGACACAGTAAGCAGATTTAGATGTGTCGATCGCAGGTTTCTACCTGGAGAGAGCCAGTGAAATATATCTTTAATCCTTGATGGACTAGGGAGAAAAAGGGCCTTATGCACTGTACAGATTGCTTTAAACATAATGCGCTTTCTGATGGGGATCTAATGTAAGGCCCCCAACCCCATAGCTGCTGATTGGCGCCTGGGAATGTCAAGCATTATTCTGGCCAGCACTTTCTGTACTACTTGAAGTTAGTGCTGAGTACTCGTGTTGTAGTCCAGCTAAAGAGAATTACAATTATCCAATCTGGACATAACCAGGGCTAGTGCAACCTGCTCACGTGCTGGCTGAAGGATAAGCGGAAAGATTTTCCTAAGCATCCTTATGAGCCAGAAGCAGGCTGCCACAGTACGATTGGCCTGGGCATTAGGAGTAAGTTCAGTGACTAAGAAGACTCCAAGATTTTTGGCCTTCTTCACTGGGATGGGACATGTGCCCTAGGTGTCTGGTCACCAACTGCTATTTTATCTTAATGAGCCCGGGCCAAAGAACAACTCCTCGGTTTTTTCACCACAATGGGGCCGATTCCGATCTCAGTCGGAGGCGCACCCAATACCATTCGGTCGGGAAAAAAGCCATGCGAAAGCCTGTTTCCCGACCGATCCGTACAGCACACCGAACGAGCAAGTACGATGCGCACAACAGCAAAGAATCCGGCCGAGCCGTACTCACCCAAACCAGGTCCTGTTCTCCGACCGAGGCGAATCCGGAAACGCCGAATCGAGTCGCACGGAAGGAAAAATGCAGCCCCGTCCGGCCGGACAAGTACGATGCGCTTTCCGTACGCGCCGAACCCGTCGCTACGCACGGCACGTCAAAGCATCCGGGAGAGGCGCACATAAGCTCCGATTCGCGCCACAACACGATCCACGGCTCCGAGACGAACACGGCAGCGACGAGGACGAGGCGAAGCGACGAGGACGAGGCGAAACGACGCGAAGCAACGAGAAGCAACGAGAAGGACGAACGACACAAACCAACCATGAATCCCTTCGTCCCGATCATACCAATATTCTACATATACTACCGGAACCGGCACGGACGCGTACGGCGCAGAAGGTAAGCCAGACACCAACCACAAAACACATACAACACGTACACGACACATCACACACACACACAGGGATGCAGAATATACTTACACCAGCAACAGCAGCACCATAGGGGCGGGATGCCCATCACCAATGCCACATATGCACACAGGGGCCTGAATGCGCACCACCACCCCTACCCAGGGGGGCATGATGCCTACCACCACTACCACCCTTACCCAGGGGGCTGGATGCCTACCACTACTACCACCCTCACCCAGGGTGGGCTGGATGCCTACCACTACTACCACCCTCACCCAGGGTGGGCTGGATGCCTACCACTACTACCACCCTCACCCAGGGGGCACGATGCCTACCACTACTACCACCCTTAGCCAGGGGGGCAGGATGCCCACCACTACTACCACCCTCACCCAGGGGGGGCAGGATGCCTACCACTACTACCACCCTTAGCCAGGGGGGGCAGGATGCCCACCACTACTACCACCCTCACCCAGGGGGGGCAGGATGCCTACCACTACCACCCTTAGCCAGGGGGGGCAGGATGCCTACCACCACTACCACCCTTACCCAGGGGGGGCTGAATGCCTACCACTACTACCACCCTCACCCAGGGTGGGCTGGATGCCTACCACTACTACCACCCTCACCCAGGGGGGCAGGATGCCTACCACTACTACCACCCTTAGCCAGGGGGGCAGGATGCCCACCACTACTACCACCCTCAGCCAGGGGGGCAGGATGCCTACCACTACTACCACCCTTAGCCAGGGGGGCAGGATGCCTACCACTACTACCACCCTTAGCCAGGGGGGCAGGATGCCCACCACTACTACCACCCTCACCCAGGGGGCAGGATGCCTACCACTACTACCACCCTTAGCCAGGGGGGCAGGATGCCTACCACTACTACCACCCTTAGCCAGGGGGGCAGGATGCCCACCACTACTACCACCCTCACCCAGGGGGCAGGATGCCTACCACTACTACCACCCTCAGCCAGGGGGGCAGGATGCCTACCACTACTACCACCCTTAGCCAGGGGGGCAGGATGCCTACCACCACTACCACCCTTACCCAGGGGGGCTGGATGCCTACCACTACTACCACCTCACCCAGGGTGGGCTGGATGCCTACCACTACTACCACCCTCACCCAGGGGGCAGGATGCCTACCACTACTACCACCCTTAGCCAGGGGGCAGGATGCCCACCACTACTACCACCCTCACCCAGGGGGCAGGATGCCTACCACTACTACCACCCTTAGCCAGGGGGGCAGGATGCCTACCACTACTACCACCCTTAGCCAGGGGGGCAGGATGCCCACCACTACTACCACCCTCACCCAGGGGGGCAGGATGCCTACCACTACTACCACCCTCAGCCAGGGGGCAGGATGCCTCACCACTACTACCACCCTTAGCCAGGGGGGCAGGATGCCCACCACTACCACCCTCACCCAGGGGGCAGGATGCCTACCACTACTACCACCCTCAGCCAGGGGGGCAGGATGCCTACCACTACTACCACCCTTAGCCAGGGGGGCAGGATGCCTACCACTACTACCACCCTTAGCCAGGGGGGCAGGATGCCCACCACTACTACCACCTTCACCCAGGGGGGCAGGATGCCTACCACTACTACCACCCTTAGCCAGGGGGGCAGGATGCCTACCACTACTACCACCCTTAGCCAGGGGGGCAGGATGCCCACCACTACTACCACCCTCACCCAGGGGGGCAGGATGCCTACCACTACTACCACCCTTAGCCAGGGGGGCAGGATGCCTACCACTACTACCACCCTTAGCCAGGGGGGCAGGATGCCCACCACTACTACCACCCTCACCCAGGGGGGCAGGATGCCTACCACTACTACCACCCTCAGCCAGGGGGGCAGGATGCCTACCACTACTACCACCCTTAGCCAGGGGGGCAGGATGCCTACCACTACTACCACCCTTAGCCAGGAGGGGCAGGATGCCTACCACTACTACCACCCTCACCCAGGGGGCTGGATGCCTACCACTAGTACCACCCTCACCCAGGGGGGCAGGATGCCTACCACTACTACCACCCTTAGCCAGGGGGGCAGGATGCCCACCACTACTACCACCCTCACCCAGGGGGGGCAGGATGCCTACCACCACTACCACCCCCACCCATAGGATGGACAATGCATGACACAACCAGCACACCACAACCTAGGGAATGCAAGAAGAAGACATCCCCCCCAACACCATGGCAAGCGTGTGTAGACTGTGTCAAATGCCTACAACACCGAACATGACTTCTAACATACAATGTGACCCCCTAGCACATGTGCCACACAAATGTGTGTGGCACACACAACGCAAGCAGGCCATGACCATTATGGCAATGGGGTCCAAACACCCATCATCACAGTGACCAAAAGGCAAGTGTGGGGTCCATAGCTGCAGCACATTTTGAACATTGTGGCAATGGGGTCCAAACACCCATCATCACAGTGACCAAAAGGTAAGTGTGGGGTCCATAGCTGCAGCACATTTTGAACATTGTGGCAATGGGGTCCAAACCCCCATCATCACAGTGACCAAAAGGCAAGTGTGGGGTCCATAGCTGCAGCACATTTTGAACATTGTGGCAATGGGGTCCAAACCCCCATCATCACAGTGACCAAAAGGCAAGTGTGGGGTCCATAGCTGCAGCACATTTTGAACATTGTGGCAATGGGGTCCAAACCCCCATCATCACAGTGACCAAAAGGTAAGTGTTGACAAAGTAAGAGGTGCAACTGCCAAACTGCATGGATGATTCCTGGTCACAGAACAACAAACACATCAGTGGCAAAGTAGTGTATGTGTCCCATTGCAACATAAATTGGGGGAGCCAAATCCTGCAGTGCAAATAAGACATAACTTTGGCCATGTGCAGACAAACAACACCCATGGGGGCTGACACCGTCAACAATCATCAATGACACAATGACAGAAGTGACCATCCGAATGCAGACCCACATATTTGCACCAATGGGCACACACATGCAGATACCCTGTGGAGACTGCAGATGTGAGGCGAACAGATACCATACCATGGCAGCAATGGGACACACAATGAACAATTAGCACCAAATGAGGGCTCCCGTCCCATCAGCCTGGTCATGGAAGTGCCAACGGAATCATCAGCACAGATCCAACACACTTGTATAGCAATGTTGCACTGACAACACAGATGAGTCCTTCCCCATTGATGCCCAAACCTGCATGTTCACTGGAGATGGCCACACGGTCAGGGAAGTAGACGAATAGAACAATGGCAGGCACAACAGATGTGCAGGGGTGGAAGCCACAGATGTGAAGTTGCCAATCTAAGTAGGAAATCTCATTGCCAAATACTGAACACATGACACCCTCAGATGCTGCTATGGATGACATGGATACACCACAGGATAGGACATATTCCCCCTGGACCACATGGGTTCCTGCACAGTAACACTTCATTATCATGAGACCAAATATCACCATCACTGCAGCAAGGGCATTGTTAGCATCATCAACATCATGTACATCAGAAGCAAAAGCACTAGAGAACAGAAAGTTGCTTTATTCAGCATATGTGGCATTAAAAGTAGAAGTCCGGTAGAACATAAACAAAGGCCAATGGCCAGTCCATCAACAAAGTCACAAGTGGGTGACAGTGGCAGATGCCACCCTACACATGCCTGCACAAAACCAGGGACAATCCACTAGGAGGGGCAACCGGGGGGTAGGCCAGGCACCGCAGGGACAGGATCAGGGCTCACCAGGAGGAAGCAGGGAAGGGGTGGTGGGTGCTGGAGAGCCACTGACAACTGCAGTGGAGGTGTCTGACATGGTGTGTGCCGGCACAACTGGGGGCATGGCTCAGATGTTGTGGGTGCCGGCACGACTGCAGTGGACCCTGCAGATGGAGTGGACAGGTCCGCCACTGCAGTGCCCAAGTCAGACAGGGTGGTAGTGGACTCCACTGCAGTGCCTACCACCAGGGGAGGAGAATGGGGAACAGGCAAGGTGGGCTGGACAGAGGGGAGGACACCCTCACCACATCAGTGGCACAGACAAGCGCAGCGGGGGGTGTGGTGCCGGGAGAGCAAGTGGCAGGGGAGAAGGCCGGAGCCTCTTGGGGATGGTATATCTGTGGGTGGGGGAACCTGGGGCAGGGTGTGGTGGGGGCACCTGTGGAGTGGGGGCCTGAGGGATGGAGGAAGGAGACCTGGTGCTTGAGCTGCAGGGCGGCGGCGGGGTCTTGCTTTTAGCACTCCGGGGGACTTGCGGGTGGGGGCCTCAGTCTGTCTGCGCCTGGGGGAGGGTGTCCGGGGGCGAGGGGCACTCTGCTCCGTGTGGGGGCTTCCTCTTCCCCCTGGATGCTGGGGCAGCTGGATCGGAGGGGAAGAGGCCGAGGTCACTGAGGAAGAGGCGCTGGGTCTTTGGGGTTGCAGGTGAGGCAAGGGAGGGTGCTTTGGAGGGAGAGGCAACTGAGGACTGTGCAGTGCCCGTGGATGCGTGTGTGTGTACCAGGGCCCCATCCCCTGTGAGTCTGGTTTCAGTCCCCTGACTGTGCGTGCGTGTGCGTTTAGTTTGTGGCGTGTGTGTCTGTGTGCTGGATGTGTGTGTGCTGGTGTGTGCCTGTGCCGGTGTGTGTGTGCTTGGGACGGGCAAGGTGCTGGGGAGTGTGGATGGAGCAGAGGCAGGAGGGGTGAGGGACTGTCTGAGGAGGGACACTGCTGCCGTCAGGGAGGAGTCCATGGACCTGTTGCCCCTCTGTAGGTCAGACATGCCCGATGAGATGCCCTCCATGAACGACACCAGCTGAGTCAACAGTGCGGTGTGCGCATGGAGGACACTCAGCATGGCTGTCTGCCCTACATGGAGCTGGCGAAGGAGGTACACAGACTCCTCACTCAGGGCAGCAGGGGACACAGGGGCAGGGGGTGCGGTGCCTGGGCCAAAGGAGACACGCTCCCGAACATGGGAGCCTCCACGGACCTTGGGAATGGGAGCCGATGGGAGGGCGGTGGTGGTGCTGGTGGTGGCGGGGACAGCAACACTAGCTGGGGTGTGGTGGCTGCTGACACCTGCCTCCACAAGGGAGTTATCCTCCGAGTTGCTCTGGTCCTCAGCTGAGGTGGATGGTGCTGAGGATTCCTCGGTGTGGCTCCCCTCGCCCTCCGTGCCACTGGGTCCCTCCGACCACTCCTCGGCTGCTGACCCAGTCTGGCTCTCTGGCTCCTCCTGGTCCGTGGAGCTGTCCCCTTCCGTGGCCGTGGATGTATCTGCAAACAATGGGGAAACAGACAGACATCAGTCACCTGCACCAAACGCACACACCACTGTGAGCACAGCACATCACAGAGCAAGCCCTGGCATCATTAGTTGTACATTGCTAAAAGTGCCCTAACTGAACAGGAGAAGCCAATTGTCAGTCTGATGCCAAGCATGGCACTCACATCCCACATGGCCTTGCACCCATCTGTCTGGTGTCTGTTGGATTGCAACACCCCAGTGTGGACACATGCACCAAGTACACAGTAGTTGGACAGTGCAGAGGACACGGTGTGGACACATCACAGCTCTTGCCACTGAGTCAGTACAGGTTTCCGGATGAAAGGGATGCCCAGAGTCAAATAGGAAATGCATGTGATGCATACCAGCGACAGACACCATGATGCACCCATGTCCTGATAGCCAGCGCCACTATGGTGTGCATGTAGCACATGTCACTCCCCTGCAGGACCACAAATAAGTTGACACATGCCATGGCAGAGGCATGACTGCTAAGTCATACATCACTGTCTCAGTGATGTATGACTTGGCAGCCAGACAACAACACTATGCACTGTGTCACAATAGTAGGTCATGGGGAATGCAAGTCCTGGAGCTGCACAAGTACATCCCCCACACAACACATCATCTCAACCCTCATCTGTCCAGGTCACACCTATTGGACATATGGGAGACCTGTGACACTACCCTCTGAACCTGAGCCCCTCACAATTTGCTGTGAATGGGGAACAGCTGCCTGAACATCACATTCGCATACCCCAGTCTGCACGGGCAGCTGATCAAACACCTATGTGACACACAAGTATCGTCTCCTATGGTCACATCTCCAGGGGCATGCTGAGCCCCTACCAAGAAACACCCCAGCAGTCCTGGCAACTAATCCACAGCACACTGACACAGAGGCAGACACCTGAGGGGTCAAATCACTGTGCACAATGTGTCAGCTGATACACGGGAGTGGGAGTACAGAGTGCATTGCATGGCCTGGAGTAGGCATGACTGTCCTGCTCCACATGAATGAGGGATGTGCCCTGGACAGTGGATAGCTGGCTATGTATGTGTGACACACGTAATCTGCACACTCCTGGGGCCCAAACATTGTCCCCACCCGCTGCATGGGCGTGTGCCACATACACTAGGCATATGTGGTGGCTCAGTTCAGCAAGTGGACCGCATATCAAAGCAACACGCAGATCACATGTCCAAACACAGGCGTTGTGTGAACAATGGACCCACCCATGATGCCCACAACAGAGTTAGGGAAACAGATGCTGTCCCCCACCTTTAGTGAAGCAAACTGCAAGGACACAGTCCCAAGTGACACAATTCCCTGAATGTAAGGGCCACACCTGGGTATCAGATGAGCAGTGGGCAGTGCACAATAGAGGGACATGGCTCCTGGACAACATGACTGCTGCACTGTGGCAGTTGAACCAGGCCAGAGGAGGGCACAAAGCATGTAATACAGAGTTCACAGTGCAGTCTTTGACTCACCCCCTCCTTGCTGCTGTCTGGCCTTCAGCTGCCCATCCAGGTCTGGAAACACCACCGCCAGGATCTGGAGCATGTGGGGGGTCAGGGTCCGTGTTCCGCCCCTCCTGCGAGGAGGCGACAGCTTCAGCTGGACCCGTGCAATCCTCCGGGTCCAGCCCCGAAGGTCCTGCCACCTCTTCTGGCAGTTGCGGATCCGGCGCTTGTAGACCCCCACGGACCGGACAGCCCGGACGATGTCCTTCCAGATTTCCTGCTTCCGATGGGCATTAACCTGTCAGGATGACAAAGTGAAAAGGCCATTACCACACATGCAACATATCCGTGCATGACACAGTTGCATATACATGTCTCAATCACAGGAGCACATGATGTACACAGGCAGTGCAAAGCTGACCATGGACAGTTTGCCAGACGTCACTACATGGTATCATTGCATGGGAAGTAAAACCATGTTCAAATGCACTGTCACTGCACCATACCTGTCCAGTGCAAGTCACTACACACTATGGGGGGTGACAACTACTCAGTGAGCCTGCTAGCCAGTGGCGTTCAGACTCTCAGCCTTGTAGTCACACAAAATGCACATTCAGAAAGGCAGTGCACAGAACACTCACCTGCTCCCCTGGTGTCCCATACAGCTTGCTGTACTGTGGAAGTAGGCTGTCCAGCAGGGCCTGGTTCTCTTCAAGGCTGAAGGCTGGGGCTCTCTCCACAGTACGTGCCATTGCAGGGTCCAGAGGGGCAGAGACAGCAGCAGTGCAGTGGCAGATGTCGTCCTGGAGCATGTAGTGCAGGCAAGTGAGCTCTCAGGGGAACAGCCAGCAATATATATGTGCTGGAGAGGCAGATACTGTCCCTTGTGTCCAAAGTGATAGGTCCAAGTCGTTTGCATCTTCTGAATCTGGCCAATCCATGGAATAGCAGCACCAAAACACGCCCACAGCATCCTTCAAATCCTCAACTTCATGGCATACATGATTTTGCAACATTGTTGTGGGTGACCAACTGAATTTCCAGCAACCGACTCGTTCGAAATTCGAAAACGCGTCCGTTGCCAGGCAAGCCCATTGTCAATGGGTGCGCACCGATCGGTCCATTGCGGTACAACGCGTACAGGGGTACAACGCGTACCCGCACACATTGAATGCAATGGGCCGGCCGGAGGCACCGATCGGTCCATTGCGGTACAACGCGCACAGGGGTACAACGCGTACTCCGCACACATTGAATGCAATGGGCCGGCCGGAGGCACCGATCGGTCCATTGCGGTACAACGCGCACAGGGGTACAACGCGTACCCGACACATTGAATGCAATGGGCCGGCCGGAGGCACCGATCGGTCCATTGCGGTACAACGCGCACAGGGGGACGACGCGTACTCGCACACATTGAATGCAATGGGCCAGCCGGAGGCACCGATCGGTCCATTGCGGTACAACGCGCACAGGGGGACGACGCGTACCCGCACACATTGAATGCAATGGGCCGGCCGGAGGCACCGATCGGTCCATTGCGGTTCAACGCGCACAGGGGTACAACGCGCACCCGCACACATTGAATGCAATGGGCCGGCCGGAGGCACCGATCGGTCCATTGCGGTACAACGCGCACAGGGGTACAACGCGTACCCGCACACATTGAATGCAATGGGCCGGCCGGAGGCACCGATCGGTCCATTGCGGTACAACGCATCACTGTACATGTGACTGGCATATGTCAGCATGCCTGTCTCAGATGGACATATGCCAGCCACAGATAGCTCCCAGGGAGTGAGGGGCACACCTACATCACGACAGCCTGTCCAAACTTTATCATAAGGCATGTAAGGCTGCATTTCCTATTGTGTGTATGTTGGTGTACATGTTGTCCTGTGGGTGTCACCTGTGGG
Source organism: Calotriton arnoldi (assembly GCA_963921515.1). Lineage (NCBI taxonomy): Eukaryota > Metazoa > Chordata > Amphibia > Caudata > Salamandridae > Calotriton > Calotriton arnoldi. The sequence continues at coordinate 2,000,848 of CAWUFW010000610.1, forward strand.
CAGCCACCCCCAGGCTGTGCACGTGTTCATGGGGACAGGATCCTGGGTGTTACGTGTACGTGACCACTGTGATGTGCAACTGTTCATATCTGTGCATGTGCCATGGTCACATTTCACAGTCGTGTATGTGTATGTCATGTCACATACCCCGTGAGTCCCATGTGGGACGGTATGTTTGAGCCAGGGTGTCCCAGTGGCACAATAGTGATGGTCCTCCACAGTCTTTGTGCATGTAGTGTTTACAATGTCTCTGATTTCATGTGCACAATGGGAGACAGTCTCCACATCCACGTTGTGTGTGCATGGACTCTGATGTTGTGCGTGTGTGTCACAGACGTCCATGTCTGTCCTGCCGTGGCAAGTGGGGCCACTACCTGTGGGGGTCATGGTTGTTTTGCTGTGGTGTATACATGATACTCCATGTAATGCCAGTGTCCATGTGGCATTACAGGGTCCCTGGGAATGTACCTGTCGTTGAGCTGTGGTGCCTGGGGCACATCTGTCCTCACATGTCACTGTGGGGGTTATTGTGACACGGCAGCAGGAGATGGGAACTGTGACACGGCCTCATGATATCCAATGGGCCAACCTGGGACTAATTGATGCCACCTGTTGGACCGTGTTGACAGATGTTGGCCATGTATGTACCATACATGTCCTTCCGGTACTGCACACTTCATGTAGTTGTGCCTCATAATGATGTATGTTGGGATCTTGAGTGTGTTCCATGCCGCATATGTGGGGTGACTGACAATCTTGCTTACTTCTCCTCTGCACTGCAGGGCTCCTGCTGTCCATCGGCCATTCCCAGACCTGGCAACGATGGTGGAACGGGACAGCATCCGACGGTACCGTTTCACCAGGCAGCTGATTGAGGATTTGGCAGTGCAGTTGTCCCCACATTTGCAGCCTGGCCGGCCGTATCCTACAGCGCTGACCCCCAAGGTGAAGGTGATGGCAGCCGTACACTTCTTTGCCACCGGTACCTTCCAACATACTGTGGCGACTGCTGGTGGGATGTCACAGACCATGTTCAGCCGTGTGCTCCGCGATGTTTTGGCGGCAATGTTGCTCTTCCTGAACCGGTACATCCATTTCCCTAGACTGCGACGACTCACTGACGTGAAGAGTGACTTTTATGCCCTGGGGAGGATGCCGCATGTAATTGGCTCCATTGATGGGACACATGTGGCTTTGGTACCACCACAGGCCCAGGAGCAGGCCTACAGGAACCGCAAGCACTACCACTCGGTCAATGCACTGGTGGTGTGTCTTGCAGACATGACCATCACACACGTGTGTGCCCGTTTCCCTGGTTCAGCACACGATGCCTTTGTGATGAGGAGTAGTCGCATCCCCAGGATGATGGCACAGATGCAGAACCAGCGTGCCTGGCTTGTCGGTGTGTACTGACTTTGTGCCATTGTGTGTGATCTGATCTGTAGTATTCCGCCCACTTTTCCAAGTCAGCTAATGTGCACTTGTCTGTCCGTAGGTGACTCGGGATACCCCAACATGCCGTGGTTGCTGACACCCTCAGGAACCCTGTGACACCTGCCCAGATGCGCTACAATGAGGCACATGGTCGGACCAGGAGAGTGATTGAGCGGACCTTTGGTCTCCTGAAGAGCCGCTTCCTGGACAAGACCGGAGGGTCCCTCCCATATGCCCCTGCGAAAGTGTGCAAGATTATCATCGTCTGCTGCATGCTCCACAACCTGGCAGTGCGGAAGGAGTTGCCTCTCATCCAGGATGACAATGACCAACATCCGCCACCTGTGGAGGATCCTGGCCTGGACCACGATGCCAGTGACGAGTGATGATGATGGTGATGTCCGCACACAGCTCATCACCAACTTCTTTAGCTGAATGTGAGTATCCTGAGGTGTCATGTCAATGATGTGAGTTGGCATGATGTGTGGGTGGTGCTCTGGTGCTGTTGGAGTGTGTCCATGGGCTACTTGACTGGATGTGTGTTGCGATGTGTGGTGACAGGTGGGCTGTACTCCCCAACAGTGTTGACATGCTAACTTGGTTCTGGGTGGGTATCTTGTAACATGTATTGTGCATGAGTTTTGCTGTTCTGTCCTGTACTCCATTGCTTTTGACTGTGTGTCATTTCTGTCCTTCACAGGGTACTTTCAGATTCGTTTGGTCAACTGTGTCCACCGACGACGTGATTGCACATCCAGGCTGGTAGCTGTTGTGTCCCTACAGGTGATGTGCGCCACACCCATGGACTTCCTTCCGTCTACAGTTGTTGACTGTGTGCCCGCTGCCAGGTGGGGTTACCTTGCATCTGTAGTGGTTACGGCATGTTGCAACTGTGTAATAAACCTGTGCTTCACTTGGTGATGTGCGTTGTCTGTGGTCACACATTTGACTGCCATTTGCTTACTGCACCTGTGGGCTACTTGACTACAACTGGGAATGGGTGTGGTGTCTGTGCATTGCACCGTCTTCCCTGGCAACATCAGTGTAGGCAATGAGTCAGATGGCCTAGGTGTGTATGTGTTGTGTAGCCCTGGTGGTGTGTCTCCCTCATGTGTGTCACGTTGCCTGTACTCACATGCCTGTGTTGTCCTTGCTGTTGCAGTTCGCATACACAGTGTAATTTTGCAGTTCATCATCCCCATAACAGCACCCACGTTGGAATCACGACAGAGGCAAGTATGGTGTATTAGTGTGTTTATTGTGATACATTTGTGTTAATAGTGCATAGGATGGGTTGTGCTGTACATAAATCTTGCAATCCCAAGTTCCTAGGTGAATTGAAAGTCCTGGTAGACAGGATCCCCAGTATCGGGGCCACAGTTGTCTGACACATTGGTCCAACTTGTACTCCCCATGCAATGTGTGGGAGTAGTGTTGCCGTCAACAGGGTGAACAGTCTGTGCACAAAGGCGAACATCCAGAACAGGTTCAGGCTTCCTGGGAGTTGCGCTTGGCCATCGGCCTCTCACTTTTCCCTCCTCGGACGACCCCTCTTCTTGGGGGGTCCCTCAAGTACAGGCTGCTGCGGTGCAGGGGACTCTCCGCCAGAGTCCTCCTCCCTCCCTGTGGCAGTTGCAGTTTGTTCGGCACCAGATGTTGTTGGCACACAGGGAGGTGTGGACTGGTTGCTGTTCATCTGGCGGAGGCATTGTAAAATGTCCCTGTGCACCGCCGTCATCTCATGCAGTGCATCCCACTTGGACTCCACGCGGGACATGTGTGAGTCCACACGGGACATGTGTGACTCCACGTGGGACATGTGGGAGTCCAAGCGGGCATGATGGGCAGCCTGCTGCTGTTTAATGTCTCTGAGGAGCCCCACTACCTGGCTGAGGTCTCCGGTGCTGGACTGGTACGCATCAGCTATGCGTACCAGTTGTGGGTCATCATGTACACCAGCAACGTCTGCAAGCAGCGACCTCTGTCTCCCACCACCCCTGCTGACATGTGCAGTGTGTGCAGTGGCACGCACAGATAACCCTGGTCCACCTTGGGGGTTGGTGGTGGTGGTGGTGTCCATGGCCCCAGGTTGGTCCAGGGTCACTGTGCTGGTGTTGCTCCTTGTTCTGTCCATGTCGGCAGGGATGGTATTCGTGGTGACAGTCGTTGGAGGGGTGGGTGCAGGGGGTGCAGCTGGTGGTCCTGCTGGTGCTGCAGCTGGTGGTCCTGCTGGTGCTGCATGTTGACTTGCACCTGATGTGCCAGGTTGTTCTTCATCGTCCGAGGAGGACAGAGGCTGTACGACGCCAGTGAGCTCGGCATCCTCTTGAGCCTGGGACTGGGACTCCTTCTACGTCTGCTGCTGTGTCCCCATCATCACCTGTTTTTGGGAGACACAAACAATGTATGTTATGTTTCTGCAGGCATCAATGGTTGACACACATGACAGTTGTGACTGTGCCTCTGGGTGCGGGCCTGTACATTGCATTGTCCTAAGTCGTCACAGTCAGGGGTTGATATTGGTGTGGCACATTGTCCTGCATTATTTGGGCATTTCTATGTATTTTCTGGGGTGTGAACATGGTCTGCATTGGTTGTGTTTGGTTGACAGCCGGCCCTCCTTCCCACCCACCCAGCCAGTCAGTTATCCCACCATGGAACGTGCTTGCGTTGCAGGGAGTGTAAGTTGTCTCTCAGGATGTCAGTCAGTGGTGTCCTGCTGTTTGTTGGTGCACATTTGCCAGCAGGGCCTTGTGCTCCCCACAGCAGTAGCCAGTGTCAGCCATCTTGTGAGTCCTTCTCCACTCCCTGTGATGTGAGCATGGTTCAGGGTGGTGTTGATGGGACAGTTGTGGGGGTGAGCTATGTCTGTGACTACGACTCCCATCATGCCATTGCCTCCACCCCACTTCCCAGCATTCCCATACTTACTTGCTTTTGTGTGGAGTTCAGTGTGTGTGGGTGTGAGAGCAATGGCAAGATGGCTGACAGTGGTGTCCTGCTGTTGGTTGGTGTGCAGTACCCAGCATGCCCTTGTGCTCCCCACGACACAGCAACAGTGTCAGACATCTTTGATGGGCCTTTCCACTCTCTGTGGGATGTGCATCCGTGAGTGTGAGCTTGCTGGGCCATGTGGCGGGGGATGTGGAGCTGTGACTACGACTCCCATCATGCTATTGCCTCCTCCCCCTTCCCAGCATGCCCATGCTTCCTTCCTTTGACTCTGCTTCCCTGTGGGGTGGGCTGGCTGTGCTGACAGGATGGCTGGGAGTGTTGTCCTGGCAGTTGTTTGGCTAGAGGTCCCAAGAGTGTCCCTGTGCTTCACACAACATAACCCAGGGTGGTGGTTCCTTGTGGGATCTTGTGTTAGGATGGGAGGCATTGCATTCTACCAGGTGGGTTCTGTGGAGTTTGTGTTGGGGGGGGTCTGAGGGGAGGTGCTTGTGACTATGGTCAGTGCTGCAAGTCCCCCTTCCCACCCAGCTAGCCAGATATCCCACCATGGAACGTGCTTGCATTGCAGGGAGTGTAAGTTGTCTCTCAGGATGTCAGTCAGTGGTGTCCTGCTGTTTGTTGTTGCACAGTTGCCAGCAGGGCCTTGTGCTCCCCACAGCAGTAGCCAGTGTCAGCCATCTTGTGAGTCCTTCTCCACTCCCTGTGATGTGAGCATGGTTCAGGGTGGTGTAGATGGGACAGTTGTGGGGGTGAGCTATGTCTGTGACTACGACTCCCATCATGCCATTGCCTCCACCCCACTTCCCAGCATTCCCATACTTACTTGCTTTTGTGTGGAGTTCAGTGTGTGTGGGTGTGAGAGCAATGGCAAGATGGCTGACAGTGGTGTCCTGCTGTTGGTTGGTGTGCAGTACCCAGCATGCCCTTGTGCTCCCCACGACACAGCAACAGTGTCAGACATCTTTGATGGGCCTTTCCACTCTCTGTGGGATGTGCATGCGTGAGTGTGAGCTTGCTGGGCCATGTGGTGGGGGATGTAGAGCTGTGACTACGACTCCCATCATGCTATTGCCTCCACCCCCTTCCCAGCATGCCCATGCTTCCTTCCTTTTGATTCTGCTTCCCTGTGGGGTGGGCTGGCTGTGCTGACAGGATGGCTGGGAGTGTTGTCCTGGCAGTTGTTTGGCTAAGAGTCCCAAGAGTGGCCCTGTGCTTCACACAACATAACCCAAGGTGGTGGTTCTTTGTGGGATCTTGTGTTAGGATGGGGGCATTGCATTCTACCAGGTGGGTACTGTGGAGTTTGTGTTGGGGTGTGTGTGAGGGGAGGTGCTTGTGACTATGGTTAGTGCTGCAAGTCCTCCTTCCCACCCAGCCAGCCAGCCAGTTATCCCACCATGGAACGTGCTTGCATTGCAGGGAGTGGAAGTTGTCTCTCAGGATGTCAGTCAGTGGTGTCCTGCTGTTTGTTGGTGCACAGTTGCCAGCAGGGCCTTGTGCTCCCCACAGCAGTTGCCAGTGTCAGCCATCTTGTGAGTCCTTCTCCACTCCCTGTGATGTGCGCATGGTTCATGGTGGTGTTGATGGGACAGTTGTGGGGGGCAATATGTGTGACTGCGACTCCCATGATGCTATTGGCTACACTGACTTGGCCAGCATACACAGAATTCCTTCCTTTGAGTGGTCTTCACTGTGTGTTGGTGTTGTTGTGGTGGCTACATGTGTGGATGTGTTTGTTAGTTCTATTTGTGCCACTGCCTAGCTGTAGTTGTAGTTGTGTTTGTACATGTGTTGGCACAGTTGGATGTGACTTTTTTGATGGCATGTGTTGTGTTTATCTGACTGACACACATTTTGGGATGATTCTGTTCTGGTTGCTGTGTAATTGCTATGAGTGCATGGTTTGACTCTCCCCTTGACAGTGATGTGTGTGTTTTGTGGCAGTATATTGTGTACATTTGTTGTGTACTCACCAGGCTCTGGGATGTCCTCTAGTCCATATACGCTCACTGGCGGAAGGATGGCCCGCACCTTCTCCTCCCAGGGCCTGAGGTATATTGACTTGGCAGGAGGGCCACTGCCGGTGTATTGGCTGTTGATGTAGTCTTTCTTCAGCATGTCCCATACCCTCCTGCGCACGTCATACCACCTGTTCTGGATGTCGGTCTTTGTGCGCCGACATGGTGATTGTGCGTTCACCCTGTTGATGATCCTCTCCCACATCTTGGTTTTCTGCGACATGGGGGTCTGTTGGACCAGTGTGCCAAACAGCTGTGGCTCCACCCTGAGGATCTCGTCTACCATGACTTCCAATTCACTATCTAGGAACTTGGGATTCTTCTTGGGGGCATGGTGATGGGTGGTGATGGTGGGTGATGTGTGTGTTTTGCTGGGTGTATGTGAGGTAGGTATTTGTTGGTGTGCTGATGGTGTGTGGCTTGTGTGAGGGATGAGCTGTGGGTGTGTGGTTGCTTTCTCTTGGGTGCTGGCAGTGGAATGGCATTTGCAAAGGCTCATGGTAGTGATTTGTGTCCTTTATATAGGTGGAGTTGTGGGTGTGTCTTTGTTATCTGTCCCCACCCCCCAGTATTTATTGGCTTGGTAATTGCTTGTTTGGCCTTTTTTGGGTGATTTTCCTTTGTGCTGTTTGTGTATGTTGGAAACGTTCTTGTGACCGAGTCGGACCCTGCATTGGTCTCGTACGGTGTTCTCCGTTTCGTTCACGCTGTGTTTGTGCAGTTTTCTATGCTGCGTACGCGTCGGTCGCGGTGTATTGTGTAGCTTCGGCTCGGTTTTGTATGCGTGTCGGTCGTACGGCTTGTCCTCCGTCCGACTCGGTCGTGGTTTTTGCGCCTTGCATCGTACTTTGCGGTTTGGAGTTCGCATGTACGTTTCGGTCGGATTTGTTCCGGGTGCGTGTCGGTCGGTTGGATTCGCGTGTTTTTCAGGCCGGATTGCTGTTTTCCGTGCGGCTCGGTCGGTCGACTTTGTTTCGGTACGTGTCGGTCGGATTTTTCGCGCCTTGCATCGTACTTGGCGTGTCGTGCGCCACGGGTACGTGTCGGTCGGTATTTTGTCCGGATCCGAGTCGGTCGGTGCTTTTTCCGGCCCGAATCGGAATCGACCCCTTAGTTTCAGAAAGTTCTGTCCCATCCAGTCTGCGACTGCCGACATACATTGAGAGACTTTTTCTGCAGTGGTGGCCAAGTTCTTGGGAACTGCCACAATAATCTGTGTATCGTCAGCTTATGATAGTACCTGCATCCCAAATGTCCGAATTATGGCTGCAAGTGGTGACACATAGAGGTTAAAAAGCGTGGGGCTTAATGATGAGCCCTGTGGCACTCTACACGCAAGCGATCCCTAAGGAAAGAAGACAGAAGGGCCAGGGCTTGTTGCGTGATACCCATATCTTGTAGGCGCTCAAACAACAGCAAAGGCGAGATGGTATCAAATACCGTGGATAGATTGAGGAGTATCATTACCACGCCCTGTTCTTCGTCCACTAAGCGCCTAATACAAGCTGTGGCTGAAATCAGCACAAATTCAGTTCCATTATATTTTCTGAAACTGAACTAAGAGTTGTCCAGCCAACCCTGCTGTTCTGCAAATTCCATCTAGTGGATCTTTAGATGTTTCTCTAGGATTTTAGCTGGGCATGAAAGCAGCGAGATAGGGCGATAGTTTTTACAGTCCTTACTATTCAAGTTTTTTTGTTTTTTTTTAAGAGGGGCCTGATCACTGCCTCCTTCTATCGCCAGGAGTAAGACCCGGAGAGAACAGCTTCATTCATCAGATTGGAAAGCGGTTGAGCTACAATACTGGCTGCCATGTGAAGGATTGCTTGTGGACAGGATTCCAGAGGTGACCCAGATTTAGTGTTAAGGAGGTATTGCTCCACCATCTTAGGGGTAAGGGATGGGAAGGCCGAAAATGATTTAGGCTCTTGGTCCTGTTGCTCGGATGTCTTGGAGGATGTTGATTGAGGCCCTCTAACCAGGGTTTGCTGAGCATGTGCATTTGGGGATTTATGCACTTCAAAGCCATCATAGATGTCAACAATTTTAGACTGAAAAAAGTTAGCTAGCTGGTTGCAGAATTTGTGTAAACCTTCGAGTTCTCCAGCAGCCAAAGGGGTGGTGATCTGTTGAACCCCCCTAAAAAGTTCTTTGGCAGAAGTAGCATTCTCAATTTTCTCAGTACAATATTTGGATTTCTCCTCAGTCAGAGCTAATTTGTATTCCCTAATTTGATTCCTGTAGATTACTTTTTTCTTGCTCTTTCAGATTTTTCCTCCAGATTCGCACTTGTCGGAGACATGCCTGCTTGAGTGTTCTTAGTCTGTCACTATACCAAGGGGCTGATGGAGAAAGCCTCTTTTGCATGACTTCCTTAAGGTGGGGATAGCCTGTTGACTGCCATCTCCAGCCACTCTGCAAAAGCATCCGCACCTTTACCTACATCCTCCAAAATGTTAATGGGTATGCTATCCAGAGTGTTGGACAGGGCTTCAGCCGAAATCCCCTTCCAATTTCTTAACCTGGACTTACTCTTAAAGGGCTGGCAACTTCTAACTGTGGAGGAGGATGTAAAAGAAAAAGCGACTGCGCCATGGTCGGACAAGCGGAGGGGAGTAAATTGATTGATAGGACACCCTGGTATCATTAGAAAATATACCGTCTAGGGTGGGACCTGCCTCAGGTGTGGGGGCTAAAACCAATTGAATCATTCCCAAGCTGGACAAGGTATCAATAAGGGCTAGAGAGTCTTGGTTGTTGTTCTCTTCAAGATGAAAATTAAAATCGCCCAAGATGATCAGACACCTATTAGTCATAAAAGATTCAATTAAGTATCTTAGCTCATTTAAAAAAGGGGGTATGGGTCCTGGAGGTCTATATTCCAGCAGGCCTTGAAATGAACAGGTAGCTGATAGTATAAGTTTAACGTTCAGGGCTTCACAAGTGTTTAGATCAAACCCAGATTCCATCAGACATTTATACTGAGCTATAATCACAAGAGCAGATTCCCCTCCCGGCCTAATAGCCCTATCCACCCTTAGAATTGAGTAATTTGACGGAATGGCATCGACTAGGTCTGGACCAGATGTTTTATTGGCCCAGGTCTCAATTATAAAGACCCAGTCAGGGTCCCAAGAAGCCAGAAAAACAGCGAACTCCAGCTTATGTTTTATATGTGAGCGTGAATTTATAAGGAAACCTTTAAACATAGCCTCTGATGTACAGCTAGGGCACCCTTTAGCTATATCAAGTGTATAGACTGGTTGGAGATTACCTTCCCACCTGTTAAGACCCCTGCGCCTGCCTTGTGGATAGTTCACCTGAAAACCACACGTCAAACAGCAACATTGCTGCTGCTCATAGAGGGCTAAGAAAGGTAACACAGTGCATGTGGAGGGTTCCAGCCTACCTCATCATCAACATTTGTAAAGTGCCTGGTTACACCAACGGTGTGTCCCCGCGCTGAGCAGAATCTCAGAAATGACACGAGATAGGTAGGTGAGCCTTAGCTGTCATGTTTCAAGGTCTATACTGGTTTATAGGTGGGAAAAAGCCAAGTTTTCAGCCTTTTCCTAAAGGCAGCTTCACATGGCTCTTTCCTCAAATCCATTGGTAGTAAATTCCAATGTTTTGCTGCCAAGTATCTGAAAGAGCAGCCTCCTAGCCTGGCCTTCCTAAATCTGGGTACTATTACTAATGACTTTCCTTCCGATCTTAGGCTTCTATTGGGGGTGTAGGGTGTAATCATGTTCTGTAGATAACTTGGGCCTTTATTTGCTAGGATACGATGGCAGATGCACATTGCCTTGAACAGGATCCTTTTGTCCACCGGTAACCAATGCAATTTGGCCAGGGCCTTTGTGATGGACGATCTTCTAGGTAGATTCAGCACTAGCCGGGCAGCGGCATTTTGGACTGATTGCAGCTTCATCAGCCTTTTTTTAGCTACCTCTAGGTATAGAACATTGCCGTAGTCAATCTGAGAGGTGAACACTGCATGTATTATATTTTTTCTGGCTTGAACCGGTAGTAGGTCAATGACCTTCCGTAGGGTTTTCAGCGTTCCGAAACATTTGCCTGTTATTTTTCGGATTTGATTTTCATATGTCAGGTTAGGGTCAAGCCATACTCCAGGTTCTTGACTTCGGTTTTAGGGGTTGGGAGCTGGCTAGTGCTTCCGGCCACCAAGCTGATGTCCAGATAGAAGGCGCTCTTCCCATTACCATCACTTCTGTCTTACTGCCATTAAGTTTCAAGCAGTGGTCTGCCATCCATGCTGTTACTTCCTCCATACATTGGGAAAAGTGATGTGCATTATGTTCTGGGTTTTGCGATAGTGTGACGATAAGCTGAGTATCGTCAGCGTATGATACAATGGTCACTTTGTGGCCTTCCACTATATTAGCAAGGGGTCCCATATATAGGTTGAACAATGTGGGGCTCAGTATTGACCCCTGGGGTACTCCTTGTAATAGGGGAGATCTCTTAGATGTGCATGTATCTTGTGTAACCTGGAAACCCCTTTCCGCCAGGAAGGATTTCATTCTGCTCAGAGCCATACCCCTGATTCCACAAGATTCTAACCTCTGTAGGAGGAGGCCATGGGAGACTGTATCAAATGCTGCACTGAGGTCCAACAGGATCAGTGCAGCAGTGTGTCCTTCGTCCGCCCGTTGTCTTAGAGTTTCTGTAGCATATGAGCAAGGCGGTTTCAGTGGAATGTGCGGCACGGAAACCTGATTGTGAGCAGTGTAGTAGGTCATTACATATTGCTGTGTTTTGTGAGCTGAGTGTTAACTATTTTTTCTGCGATTTTAGCAAAGAAAGGTAGGAGCGAGATGGGACGTAGATTATCTAGTACCTCATAATCTATTTGTGGTTTTTCCTTAATGGGCGGACCATAGCTTGCTTCCATTCATAGGGAACTTCTCCCGATTGGAAGGAGCGGGAGATAAGTTCTGATATGAAAGGTACAATACATTTAGCTCCTTGTAATAATATTTCGGGACGGGCTGGGTCTCTAGGTGAACCTGATTTGATTCCGTATGCTAGTTTCCTTATTACATCTGGCTCTAGCATTATAAATTCCTCTAGGGTTGCACCTTTGACTACTGTGGATGTAGTGTCTTTGGAGCTAGTAGCCTGGCGTGCTTCCCTAGGGAAAGTGTCATAAATCTTTGTCACTTTCTCTGCAAAGAAGTCGGCAATTCTATTGCAGGATTCCTCTGATGTGGAGGGGGGCTCTGTTAATCTGTCTGCTGACTGTAGGGATTTTAATATGGCAAACATCTCTTTTGAGGAGTTTTTGGCCATTTCAATTTTCCTGGTGTAGAACTCACAACGAGTTTTCTTTATCAGAGCATAGTATGTTTTGTTGTTTATAGTCTCCTTTAATTATTGCGCAGTAGTTCTTACGCCACCTGCGTTCCAACTGTTTGCACTTTTGTTTGGCCTTCATTAAGGTGTCATGGAGCTGAGATGCTCCCCCTTCTTGTATTTTTGGTCGTCCAGGGCGCTATTTCATTCAACGCTTCGGTTATCCAGGATCCCACTTGTCTGTTGGCTAGGTTGATATCCTTGTCCAGCTCCGGCTCATTTTTTCGTAGTGCCTGAGTAAACGAGTCGGGATTAAACTTCTCCCACTTCCTACTGGTTACTGACTTTTTAGGTGGGCTGACTCGTGGGTTTGTGTGTGGGATCTGAAACGGGATTATGTGGTGATCGGACCATGGGATTGGCCAGGATGCTCCCACTTCCATGTCAGTTATGTTAGTGAAAATAGGATCTAAAATGTGTCCTGCTTGATGCGTAGGTGCGTTAACTTTTTGAACAAGGTTGAAGATCATGAGGTCTTTACACACAGTTTGTGCCTCTGGTCTAGTAGTTTCATCAAAGTGTATATTGAGGTCCCCTAGAATGAGGAGTTTGCTGTGACGTATGGCTGTGTGTATGATTTTCTCACCTAAGCTAGTTATGAATTGTGTTTCTGGTCCTGGAGGACGGTAGATCAGGAAACCAGCTATGGTATCGTTACCTGCTATTGAAAGCGTGAAAAAGATCCCCTCACATTTGTCAAGGTCTGTTGCTTTAATGTTGCATTTTATCGTTGATTTATAGAGTAAAGCAATCCCCCCCCCTTTGACCAACTCGGTCCTGTTTTGCTATCCCGTAGCCTTCCGGTAGGGCATAGAGGATATCTCATACCTCATAGCTTCAATAGGAAATTTATGGAGTATCTGGTAGCTGATGCCTGCTCCCTAATGAAGAGACCAGGGTTTCGGGCACTGGGCGCAGTCTGGACGCGGACTGGCACAGACGGGCCTACCTTAGGCGTGCCCGCTGCGCGTCCACATACACATGGCCCTAAAATAGTAGCGTCTAGTTGACCATTGGAACGCTACCTGCACATCCCCTGACCTACCCGGAAGTGAGCTGCTGCCTGCTTCAACTGTGCTGTGGAACTCTAGTTTTAGACATGCACCTATCACTAAAATGTACGTTGACACAGGTCAAGAAAAACGCTCACAACAGGAAATTAATCAGGGTTCTATTCATATCAGGCACATAGTTATATTCCGATGAGACATACGAGAATGATTCTGAACTCCTTTTGCTTCTAGAATAGTGTTTCCGAAACTGTGGGTCGCAACCCACTGGTGGGTCGTGATCCGTTTTTTGGTGGGTCACAAATGTCCAAGCAATAAGTAAAGATGCCTTAAAATTCTGTATTTCTCTTGTCACATTTGCTGAGTTTCACAGAAAGAGGTCAAATGTCAGGCTAGGCTTTTGATGAATCGTTGCTTATTTTTGTAACCTGGGATTGGTATTTACAAACTCCCATTGCTTTGCAGTCCGGGAAAGTAAAGTGTATTTTGTGACAATGCTACTGGGGTACAGAGACTTTGAAAGGAAAGGCTGTAGGATGTCATTTTATGTAACTTGTCATAGCAAATTGTTTTTGAAATGCTTTAGTTTTAATGATGCGTAGAGTCGTAACTGATGTATTGATGAGGTTGCTCCTGAGACAAAATCTTTAGGTCACATAGAAGTCTAAATTATGCTATGAATAGTTGGGCCGCATTTTCCTGTGGTACACCTTTATTTTCAAAATACAAGCAGTTTTCTTGGGTTCTGTTCAACTTGCTCCTGCTCATTCCCAGCTCCCAAAACAGCTCTCACCCTACTAATAAATGAACAGAGGGGTTGTTGGAAGCTTCATTAATAATGCAAGAGATAAGCAATTACTGAACTGGTCAGAGGGAAACACCCAGAACAGATGGGTTCCCCCATCGAACTTTATGCTATATAAAAAGGATTAGGAGGATAGTCAATTCATCACCTGAGCTTTCCTATAGAGCTCTTTATTCACCCACCTGAGACTTGAAAATGGCCATATCAGATTCAGGACATCAGTTGTTCACTCTGGGCTACTCAGACCCCTTGACTTATGAGTAGTGACTGACTTACGTGCAGAAGACCTACTGATCAGATGCCTAAAGCTGGACTGCTCCTTTCCACCAGCCGTAGGACTTTTTCTAGTCCGCTAGTGGAAGGGACTATTAGACAGTTTTAGTTTGGGCTTTACCCAATCCTTTAAATTGTTCCTCCTGCTTACCCACTAGCACCCACCTTAGAGCTGTGAGGCTTTAAATGCGGTGGGTAAAAGCACTTAAGATAAACCCTAATTAAAAATAAATACATAATGATCAACAGCATAGCCTCATCTGCTGCAATCTCCTTAGGAAACCCACCTTATTCCATTTCTTCACAGAGACCCTGTTTCTAGTCCAGTGCTTTTGTGTGACATCCTTATGCATTCCGAATGTTATAATGCTAGTTTGCTTCCATTGAACTACCCAATAGCAATGTATTTTTAAAAAAAGCGCAGGACTGTAGCCACACTATCGCTGATGACATGGAATGAAGTGGCCACCTAACTTCTCTTTCTCCTGGACACCAGTGTTCTTTACTGCTTGTATACAAGTTCGGTTTGATTCATTATGCAGAAGCGTCAAAGACCAGCTTACCCGTCATCATCATTAGAACCTTTCCAACTCCTATCACGTACTTAGTTATTGTTTCCTACAGCACACCTTCTGTAGGAAGCTGGGGTTCTGTTGCTGTAACCCCTCCACTTTTTGCCAGACTACTGATGCACTTTGACTTGATGTGCCCTGGGTCCCTGCCAATCAGGTTCCCAAGGCCTGTGTTCTTTCCCCAAAGCACCTCTCTGGCCACATGTCAGTCCCTTGTAAAAGGTACCATGGGCACTGTGGCCAGGGAAGGCCTCTAAGGGCTGCAGCACTTATTGTGCCACCTTTAGAGGCCCTGTACCTTTACACACACACACTGCCATTGCAGGCTGCGTGTTTTGGTGCAGAACAAAGTGAAGAGTCGACCTGGCACACATCCCTGTGTGCCATGCCTACAGCCCACTGCCCTGGCATAGATCAGTCACCCCTCTAGCTGGGTGCACTATACTAGTGGTGAGGGTACAGCTGTATGAGCCCTGTACCCCTACAGTGTCTAAGTCAATTCTTAGACATTGTAAGTGCAGTGCTGCCATTAAGTGTATATGGTGCTGGGAGTTTGTCATTACGAACTCCACAGTACCATAATGGCTGCACTGAAAACTGAGAAGTTTGATATCAAACTTCTCAGCACATTAAACCCACACTTATGCCAGTGTGGGATTTAATGAAAAATGCTCTCAGAGGGCATTTTAGAGATGCCCCCTGAAAAACGACCAGCCTCTGGTGGGTTCCCTGACTGGTACACACCAGCCTGCCACCACGAGACATGTCTCTGGACCCCTGGGGTGGGAGCCTTCGCTCCCTGAGCCCAGAAACAAAGCCTTTCCTGGGTGAGGTGTTCACACCTCCCCAGGCCAGGAAGAGCCATCTGTGGCAGGAAAGCTTCAAAGGCCTTGCAGCCTTTGTAATGCGACCCCCAGCCTCTCCTGCTATCAGGAGCAGGCCCCCTCCCTGTCTCCCCTCCTTTTCGGCGGGAAAATTAGCCAGCCCAGAAGGGGTGCCCACCTCTGCCAACCCCAACCCTCAGGTGGAGGAGGCGTGGTGAAGCCCACTCTTCAGTGCCCGCCATCTTGCAGATGGCAAGCACTCCCCAATCAGGATTAGGTATTGTGCTCACTCCCCCACGTGGGGTGAGCACACCAAGGGTGTAGTTACCCTAATGTCAGTATCCCATTGGCTACTGACCTCGAGACCCCTATAACGCCCTCAAAATACCGTATTTAGGGGGCAGCCCTGAACCAAGAAGTCAGACAAGAAACCAGAAGAAGAAGGACCGAACAGCCGTGCCGAACCACTGACTTGGCCCAGCCCTGTCCCCACCTGGAACCCTGCAGAAGCGAAACTCCGGTGTGTCCTGCAGCCAGCAGCCTCAAGAACCCCGAGGACCTGCCCTGCCTTCAAAAGAAAAGACTGTCTCCTGTGAACACCGGATTTGTTCACCAACAGACTCCAGCTCCGGCAGGATCTGCGAGTCTGCACCCGATGCCCACGGCCCGAGTTCGAGTGGCCCAACACCAAGAGGAAGTCTCCCCGGCAATCCTGACCCGAGATCCGGTGACCCATGACCTGCCTCAAGCTTCCAGCCGATGCCTGCAGCCTCAAACCGGAAGGTCCCCCCAACCGTGACCAGGAGCTGGTAAGAAGATCCGACCCTAAAAGGCACCCCTGCACCCGACGCCCCACGGCCTTGGGTGGCCCAACAGACTGCCTAACCAATCCCCAGCATCCCAGCTTACCTCTCCAAGTGGTGGTCGCACCCAGAAGACCTTCGTCCCGAGCCTGCAGTGTGTTTGCAAACCGGAGACTCCCCATTGAAAGCTACAGGGCGCCCGCTGCCAAAACAGCACTCTGCACCCGGCCGCCCCAGTGCCGCTGAGGGTGCACCTTTCGTCCTGGCTTGAACCCCCATTTGCCGTGAGTCTAGGAGCTTTGCTCCAGCAACCTTGTGGCCTGCTCGTCAGCAGCCACCAACCGGAGGCCCACTATCCCCCATTGGATAACATTGGGCCTCAGTACTCTGCACCTGGCCGCCCTAGTGCCGCTGGAGGGTGTAACAAGAGTGCATCCTTGACCCTGGGGGACCCCTGAGCCTACCCCCAGAATACCAACTCCCACAACCCAATACTTACCTTTGAACCGATAACCCTATTTTCCTCCATAGGATAACATTGACTATTTTTCTGTGAAAAGTTTCTAAGTGTGGAGTTGGAAAATCTAAGAAACCCTTTAAAACTGTAAACAAATAACAAAAACGCTTTTACTTACCTGTTTACAGGAAATGTCCCAGTGCAGTATCCAGGTATACTGCACTGTGTAAGAAAAGTAATCTGTAAAGTAATCTACTTGACATTCTACTAAAAAGCCAATGCAAAGTATATGTACAGTATATCAAAAGCATTGCATTTCTAGTAGCTCTACTGTAATCAAATCAAAGTGCATATTCAATCTCAATTCAAACTGTTTACAAACTGCATTACTACTGTAAAGTATTTATTGCTTACCTGTGCCAGGCTTGCTTGGTTCTAGAAAAAAAAATAACTAAAAGAATATTTTTATACAAAACCGAATGGTCTGAAGTTCAGTCTTTGAGTGTGCGATATCATTTGCTGATTAAGTGTGTACAACAAGTGCTTAACACTACCCTCTGATAAAGCCTTACTGCTCGTCCACACTACCACAAATAGAGAGTAAGGTGCTATCTATTTTTACCTCTGCCTACCTTTGGGGTTCCACTGGACTCTGTGCACACTATACCTCACTTTGGTATAGTATATACAGAGCCAGTTTCCTACACCTTCTTCCTGAATGTAATGAACTTTGCTTCTTTTTTGAGTTTAGTTATCTTTTTTCACCTCCTTTCCCTTACCCAACATGCTGCTTAGAAACAAGTGGGGCAGTCTTGAAGTCGTAAATTAAATACGTTGGGCAGAATGGACTTTTGCAGGACAAAGAACAAAAATGTTTTTACGATCCTGTGTCCCACAAAAGACTGTTCCTCCTTGTTAGGGGTGGCTGTCAGTTGTGTGATTAGTAAGAAGGTTGCTGTAGTTCAGGAAAAGCTGTAAGGTGTTTTTCAAAGGATGCAGGAGATAGGGTCTGTGGTCAGGTGGTGACAGAGAAATTTATTCTTGAGTTCTACTGCCGAGGTAAGTTCCTGAAGGTAAACAGTGCACCTGGGGATGTTCTTATTTGTGGTCAATTCCTTTAAATGAAGTCAAACTTATTGATTTTATGTTTGTGACACAGTGCCTACTGAAACACTGGGCTTGTGTTTGTTGCAGATATTGGTATTAATCTGACAGATCCGATGTTCAGAGGAGTGTATCGGGGGACACAGAAACATCAAGGTGAGTGTTTTGATTGTATTTTATGACAAATACTTTAAATATTGAGTAGGTCTACATAGCAGTGAAGGGGCTATGTGTTCCACAAGGAGTAGTTTGTGTGTAATACATTTAATAAGTCAGTCATGTACCTAGTAGACCTGAAACTTGTTATTTTTGAGCCATTACTGTGCTGCAGATAACAATTTAGTGCCACATTAGTTTTTATACACTTTTAGAATTGCTACAAAAAAGCCCAGAACAAAACGCTTCAGGTACACAGAATACAACTGGTGCGTTATCAACTTATGTATAAGTCTCAATGCTGCTGAAGCACACATTTTTTGACACTTAATACATATTATTTAAAAGTTTAACTAGTTATTTGACCCATTTTATTTCATGTTCTACACAAAACATCTCTATACATAATAAGCTTTATCCCTTCATCTTTACCAGTCCTATAATTCACCAACAACCTCACCAATTCGTTATTATCAATTTATCAAACTGTCAAAAAGCTAAGTAATTGTTCGGTTCTTATAAATTGGCCAATTACCTTTATCTATCAAAATCTCACTATGCAGATTATAAAGTCAGTTCCCGTGCATTTGAGTCATACTCCCATTTGCATAGTACACCAATCTAATTTCAGATTCTTTCATCAACCTTAATTATCAATATTTTTGGACACTGCTCACTAAGTGTCGCCTAAAACTTTTATTCGATTCTAGTGTGTTAGATCCATTTATTTATCATCTCAGATCAACTCTGACAAATCAGATCAACATCTTTTTAATACCGGTCAACCCCATATTATGGTTCTTCGTAGTAAAACATATGAATATGTAGTGTGTCCTTGTTTAAGGGCTATGGACACTGTACATTTATCAAATATTAATGCATTTCAGGTTGTCAGCGTGAACTCACCATTCTCCTGCGCTGCTGTCTTTTATATTCTAAGCAATGCTCAGGTGCTGCCATTTTGAAATTATTTATAATCCCTCAGCATATCGACTTCCCAAACACAAAACTAAGACATGCTGTCCTACCTGGAATTTTAAACACATCCTTGTGGTTTCAATTTTGCATTCAGAAAACAATTCACAGTTTAACTTCCTGAGCATAAAGCTAGGACATGCAGGTCTCTTCTGGAAGCACCTTCTGTCCATAATTGTAGTTTTAAACTCTCATTATGAGAACATTTAAAATCAAAATGTATACATTTGTGTCAGAGGCTAATCACAAACTTCAATTAGAACATTTCATCTCTATTCTTAAAAAAATCATTACTACCTTTTTTATGCAACTGTTTGCTATCCAGAAATGTAAATATTTTTTAACTACTGTTCCCTCACAATCTGCTGGCCTGAAGTTGAAATCAAATATTAATTTCCTATGTGTGTACACTGATGTCTGCTACTTAGTACCATGTCATTGTCTATTACCATAAAACGTTCCCACCTAATATTGTGTACCTTTATCAAACACCCATCTCTTGCCTGCGTATTGGTCCACAACTAAATAAAGTGTTAGTTTCAGAACACCCTCCTTTGCTGATCATCTTTTAAAGTCAAAGTATACTAACTATAAAAATTCCTGATTATAGACTGATGTTATCAAAACCATGTCTGCTGTATTTTACTTCTTCCAAATATCAAAAATGAACAGTCTCTGGACTGCTATCGCTGCATTCAAATTAAATGTAAAGTTCCTCACATTAAGATGTGCACATTCACTCAGACTGGCATTCCCAAGATCACATTTCTCAAAATAAAAACTGTGTTTTATGTCCAGGTCATATTTACAAGATTATAATCACCAAGTTAAGACAGGTATTTAAAGTCATATTTACTTCTACGAAGGTCACAGCACCAACTTTCACATGTCAACGATCATTAACATCTTCTCACTGTTATCCAAAATACACTCCAACCTCAAGATCGATCTAGCCTGCATGATCTGGATAACTATGTTTCTTATATCCTTTGTATCTTATTACATCATATCGACGAGTGACAGATCAGTTGTGAAGAAATACTTATAACCCCGCTATTTAGAAGAGCACAATGAAAAATTTCCTAGCTTTCATAACGGAAAATTTCAATTCTATTAAGGACTCGGAGGCGAGGATTAGGCAATTCTTTCTTCATTTTATTACATAGCAGCCATTTTAACACTTTAACTTTGCCAGACAAAACTTCATTTCCCAAGAACCACAGGGAACATGGAGTATAACAGTCACAACAGAAGTCCACCAATCAGGAGCCAGCCGTCCCGATAACTAATCTTGTCCCTCGTCGGAATCCCTCTTTCTTCCTGCGACCATGCCGACAGTCGAAGATCTTTTACTCTGGTTTCGCGGACTCCGAACCTGAAAAAAGAGACTTGTGATTGCTTTCAGGGTTTTTCCTCGAATTTCCTGGCAATCATATCAATATTATTCATCAATACAGAAGGAAAACCAACTTGAAACTCAGTTACTTACATTCATACGTCGATCCAATAACAGGGGTGGGTCATTCTTGATCTCCGTGCGGGCTAATCCTCGCCTCCGCGTCCTTAATTGAATTGAAACTTTCCGTTACGAAAGCTAGGAAATTTTTCATTCTATGTCAGAACCCGGAGGCGAGGATTAGACAAGTTCAAAGCTTGTCCACTACCAGGGCTGCAATGGAGGAGACTGGTTTGAAATAGAACCTTTTGAAGGTTGAATCAGATGACCAGTCTGCCGCATTTAGGATGTCCTCCAAGCGAGCTCCCAAGACAAATGCTTTTGAAGCCATCGCACCCTTTGTCGAGTGCGCCCCAAAGACCTTGGTATCGATGCCAGCCTCCGACATCAGCCATCGAACCCACCTGGCAATAGTCGGGGATGACAGCTCTGAAAGGCTTTCTCAAAGCGATTAACAACTGGCGTTCCCAGAGGGGACGTAATTCTTCCGTCATGCATTCATAAGCCTTAATACATCACACTACACACAATTTAGGAACCTCCGGAAAGGCTGGGTAAGAAATCACCCGGGATTGACATTTAGTCCTGCGTGAAACATGGAAGGTGACTTCCTCAGGGGTAAAGGAACAACCTGTGACATCTAGAGCCTGAACATCAGAAACTCGACTACATGATACTAAGCACAGAAGCATCGCCAGTTTCGCAGACAATTGTTTGCGAGAAAGATACTTGTTGCTTGGCCAACTAGTCAGAAAGTTTAGGACCTTGTTCACGTCCCAAAGAACCGAATACCGCGGCTCCAGTGGAAGAGATAACCGAATCCCCGAAGGAGTTTTCTGACTAGCGGATGCTCACCCACCGGAAGGTTCGCCACATTGGCATGACCCGCAGAGATAGCGGAGCGAAAGGTATTGATCGACCGATAGGCCAGACCCTCCGAGGCCAAATACGCCAGAAAATTCAAGATATGGACGTCTGCCCCCACGGGATCCAAGTTTCGTTGCAGACACCAACCCATCCAGCGAGCCCAGGCTGAACGATCTCTTGATCGTTCCGTCCGACCACTCCCGAGAGAGGAGTTCTGCAGCGTTTCTCGAAAGGCCAGGGACTTGCCATCGAGTCTGTTAATCTTCCACGCCATGAGAGGCAGTGAACCGGATATCACCAGCGGGTGAGGATTGCCCGCTGGATCGCTCAGGAGATGAGGCAGCTGGGGTAGCCGGATTGGAGAACCCCAGGAAAGTTCCATCAGAACTCGAAACCACACTTGCGACTTCCACACTGGGGTGACCACCACTAGACCTGCCTGCGAACCAGAGTCATCAATCTCATGACCATGGCGAAGGGGGGGAAAGGCATACCCCAGTTCCGCCGCCCAATCCAGGAGGAAGGCATCCGTGGCCGTCGCCCCTGGATCCGGCCTCCAACTGAAGTATCTGGGGAGTTGGTGGTCTAGTCGAGACGCAAAAAGGTCGATCAAGAAGGGACCCCAAAGCGCCGACAGGGCCTGAAAAACCGGGGGAAACAGTTTCCACAGACTGGAGTCCCGCAGGTAACGTGAGTGCCAATCTGCCACCTAATTGTCCAGCCCCGGGAGGTGTTCCGCCGTCACCGAGATCTGGTGTTCGAGACAGTACTCCCAGAAGGTCTTGGCCAGATCCGCCAATGCTTTGGAGCGCGTGCCTCCCAGATGGTTGATGTAGCGCACCGCTGCTACATTGTCCATCTTGAGAAGGTCACAGGCCTACGCCCGATCTCTGGTCCAACAGCGGACCGCGAAAGAGCCTGCCATTAATTCCAGGCAGTTTATGTGCAGGGATTGTTCCGCGGCGGACCATGCACCTCCGGTGGTGAATTCTCCACAGCGCACTCCCCAACCGGAGCCGCTGGCATCAGACTCTATCAGTAGGTCCGGTTGGGAACCGAAGATGGCACGGCCATTCCATGCCTCCATGTGGGCCAGCCACCAATTGAGTTCCTCCTTGGCCTCCTCCGACAGTGGTGCCCGTTGGGGTACGAAAGACCCCTCCGCAAGTGAGATGCTTTGAGCCTCTGGGGTGCCCGAAAGTGAAGGGGGCCCGGGAATTTAGCCTGAATCGAGGCAGACAAGAGGCCAACCTCTCTGGCAATACTGCGCAGGGAGGTCTGAGGTTTCTTTAACAATTGTCGAACCTCGTGTCGAATCTTCGTTACCTTCCTGGACGGGAGACTCAACGTTGCCTTTACTGAGTCTGACGAAACCCAGGAATGTGATCGTGGAGGAAGGTGAGAGGCTGGACTTGGTCTGGTTGATCACGAATCCCAGAGATGGTAGAAGTGACACCGCCGAGCGCACCTGCCGGCAGAGAGCCTGAGGGCTTTGGTTCATGAACAGCATATCGTCTAGCTAGACGATCATCCAAACTCCCTTAGGTGTTCTACCAAGGTGCCGAGGAGAGACTGGTGGGCAGAGAAGTAAACTCTAAAGTCTCGTCCCCCCCCCCATTGGAACTACAGGAAGCGACGTGAGGGGGGGAAGATCGGAATCATCAGGTACGCGTCCTTGAGATCCAATCTGACCATCCAATCGTTGGGGCGAAGGAGGTCTCGCAAGATATGGATACCCTCCATCTTGAAGTGGCGATAAACCAGCCACTCGTTGAACTCCCGAAGGTTTATTACCGGGCGATAGCCCCAATCCTGCTTCTGAACCAGAAACAGATTGCTCAAAAAACCTGCTGGATGTGGGAAGGACCTGCAAATTGCTCCTTTTTTCAGCAACTCTTCTACCTCCCGCTGAATTAGGCAAGCCTCCTGTCCTGAGAACTGAAGCTGCCTGGGAGGTACCGGTTGAACAGGCGACCCATAAAATTCTATGTGGAAGTCTTGTACTGTCTGTAAGACCCATGCATCTGTGGTAAGGGACCGCCAATTGTAGAGGAAATGAGCCAATCGACCCCCCAAGCAAACACATGAGAGAATTAAAGTACTCACCGTGGGAAGAGTTGTTGCCGCCCCCATGGGGGGCGTTCCGTTGTCCCCTCTGTTGACCTCGTCCCCTGGTCGGATAGAAACCTCTGAATCGCGAGGAGTCCTGCCATTGCCCTCTCTGTGATTGCTGTCCTCTGCCGGAGGCGCCTTGAAAGGAGCGGCCAGCCGAGTGCTCACTACCGCGGCCAGCCCCGGAGGAAAAACACGCGTTAAATATGCGCTTGACCGTCGATTGGGCCTTATCTAATGAATTAAAGGTGGAAACAAATTTGCTGAGTTCCTTAACAAAAGGATCTCCAAAAAGCCCCCCTTGAGCTACCTGGCCTGCCTCCGAAGTGGCTAATTCGCCCAAATTGATGAGCAAGGACCTGCGCCTTTCAGTCGCAATAGCGCAATTGGCGTTTCCCAGAAATATAATCGCAATCTGGGCCCAGCTGGAGAGCATTTCAGGTTGTATCAGGGCACCAGAGATCTTGGCATCTTCAGCCATGTCAAAAAGGGCCTGTAATATCAAGGAGCTTTGTCTTGGCAAGACCGGTCGATGCCCTTCTTGGGATCCTTGATGTATTTAGTCAAGAAGGTCGCCATCCGGGCATCGATTTCCGGTGTCACCGCCACCTTGCCCTCCAAAGAGGGACGAGGACACTCCGCCCTCAGCCTAGAACGCACTTCCTGGTCTAAAGGCTTGCGCAGTCTACTGGCCACGTACTTTGCCACCTTATCAGAAGGGACCCATTCCGAAGAGCGGGGGTGCAGAAGCTCTTCTGGATCCAGAAGATCCAACTGGCCCTCACGGGGGGGTTTCTGAAGGGGGAGCGGGAGAAGGGCGCCATGATCGCTGATGGTCAGACTCTCCGTCCGACCCCGGAGGGGAGTCGTCGGAAGCTTGGGGGGAGGCTCCCTGGTCCACACTATCCAATACAGGAGGTTCTGCCTGTATGTCCGCCTGGGTGGGAGGGGGTCTAGTGTCAAGGAACGCTTGTTTGAGTCTGTCGAATGCGTCCAGATCTACTCCTTCCGAGTGGGCTCGCTTGCGGGGTTTCTCTGGGGGGAGTATCAGTGGCCCGCTCCTGAGGTTTTGGGGCTGAAGGCCCGGGGAGATCTTCCCTCCGAGGGAGGGGTGGTAGGCACTTTTGGGCCAGCTCAATGAACCGCTTCTCGTGGGGAGCCACTACCTCTGGAACTGCCCTTATTATAGAGGCATCCACCGCGTCACAGAAGTAATCTGTGACGGGGAAATGCTGGACATCCTCCTCCTTGTAGTAATCCTCCTCCTCCATGGGCAGGTTAGGCAGAACTAAGGAGGGTAAGGTAGGGGTGGGCACCCACCAGGTAAGAGGGAGCTAACGGCACTGGGGGAAGCCCAGCCAATATGGGCACCCCAAGGGTGAAGAAGGCTTGGCTGCAGGCAAGGAAGGGAGGCCTCGATCACAGGGAAAACCCCAGGCCAAAGCAAAGCAGCTGAAGCAGACAGACACCCTTATCTTTAAATCGGGCCAAAATCCAGCCTGGGCGCGTCTGCCAAAGAAATGCAGCTTCCTCACTGCAGACTTACCCCGCAGGGTTTAAAGCTCCAGGCTGGCCGGGACTCAGTGAGAGAACGCGGGTGGAGGCGCTCGGCTGCAGGCCGTAACTGACGCGCCCTCTGCCCGCGTCTCTGAAGTAATTTGATAGCAGGGAGGCGCGCCCTCTAGCGGTCGGCGGACCACCACGTCCTCCGGTCCCGGGCACAGTATAGCAACAGAGACGGCCACAAAGGGACGGCAGAGCGATCCCGCGGCCGTTAATGCGAAGCAGAAGCTTCGATTATCAAAAATAACAACAACTTCAGAAAAAACACAAATAACAATGAAAAAACGACAGGAGGAGCGAACTCCACACTTAACTGAAGGCTGCAGCAGCAAAGAAAGAGGGATTCCGACGAGGGACAAGATTAGTTATCCGGACGGCTGGCTCCTGATTGGTGGACTACTGTTGTGACTGTTACACTCCATGTTCCCTGTGGTTCTTGCAAAATGAAGTTTTTTCTGGCAAAGTTAAAGTGTTAAAATGGCTGCTATGTAATAAAATGAAGAAAGAATTGCCTAAACCTCGCCTCCGGGTCCTGACATAGAATCTAATCACCAACTATCATATGATCGTACTGGAACCAGAATTTAGATTCTCATTCTAAATCACATCAGTGTAACAGTTCCCTGTCTTTATTTAGATCATTGCATGTGGTGTCTAAAATTTGCATCCATCTGTTCTCCTGCTGTGTCCGTCTTGGTTCTCTATCTCCTCCTCCTCCTCCTCTTCTATCATGGGGACATGCTCAGTCACTAATAATAGTATCTTATCAAAGCCACCTATCTTGTGAAATTGATCTGAGTGTGTCATCATTGGATAGTATATAGTTTTCAAAGCTCATGCTCACTCCATTGATCCCGTAAATGTGATTCGGTAGAGTATACATATTATTTTCCTCATACATACTGCATAAGACGTCATATTGCAGTTGATGAAAATTTGATTTCATACTCCGATCCACTAAATTTCATGAACTGTTTAACATTGTTCAACATGTATTCAACATCTGTACTTTCCACATTTTAAATTGCTTATTGGGAGCTCACATAACCAAACCTTCTTTGGTTCTGTACTGTAATATCTTCTGGTATCACAAGATGTCAAATAATCTTTCAATGTTTTGGGTTTTTTAAAAGTGATAGAGGGTCTGTTAAGAAATAATTTAACAAGATCTTTATCTGACTTAAGTATTTCCCATTCTTTATGTTAATATTGTACAACTAGGAATTCTCTGCAGTGTGTTTGGTGATAAATCGAATGGTGTCAACCTGTTTCCTTCTTATCTGACTTTTCACCAATTCGAACGTCAGGTCAGTGAATCTACTAGTGACCTTCCAATGCCAAGGGCGTGGAAGGAGGCCCATGAGACAAGCTTTAGGCATGTATTCGGTCCATCTGTCATTCATGATGCATACCACTTTTGCCTAGTAAATGTGTCTAGTTTCTAGCATCCCCAAGCATATGGAAAACGTTAGCAGCTACTTCACTCCATTTGTATCATTGAGCTGACACTCTAGGAGAGAACCTGTTAATTTTCTGGTGCATAATGTAAGTCGTGTACAATGTTAATTTTAGTCAACTTAAATCTAGCATTTCTCGAAATGCTTAGGGCTATGCTCGGTTCTCTCCTCCTCCAGTCTTCATCTCCGTTAGACATGCCGAATGCCAGTGCTCATATATTCCTGAGCACATCTAATGAATGCTTAGATTGTTTTGGAAGCTTTCTGTATAGCAGCGATACGGCTAATGAGAACAACACTTGTTGACCTTACTGTATGGGTCGCTCTAAGTCTCCCATGTTTCAGGTCTGTCACTTCGCAGCTTCCTGTAACCCTTATAGCAAAAATTGTCCCATGGGGGTCCCATATTTGTACATTAAGACCCTGCATTCTGTCCTCCAACAGGTCACCCTGCGTCACAAGGCTGATCTCACTCCAGTTTCTCTTTACCTGTTTTTGTACTCTGTAGTCCTGTTACAGTAATCTCCTGTGTGTAGGTTTTAAAGTATGTGTTTGCTGTAAACACCATACCCAGCCGAAATTAAGAATCCTCAAGAATCGTGGCAAAATACCATCTCTGCATTTAGGCTTTATTAGCAGGTTCACCAAGTCCTGTGCTATGGGAACTTCATAATTAGCTCTCCTGCTATCTGTATAGTGTTCAGAAGACTGAGGTGCACTGTAGCTGACGGACTTCCACCTAAGCTCTGAGGGGAATGTGTTTATCCTCCTTGTTGGGCTGCTTGTTCAACTTCAGGCCCCTTAGCATGGCAAAGCTGAGGAGCAAGAAAAGGCTCTCCATGTTATCCAGATCCACCTCCATGTTCACAAAACGGTATGTGCAAAAATTGAGTGCAAGAATTAATGTAAAAAAAATTAAAATGACCCAATAAAAAACAAACAGCCAATTAAGAATCCATAAAAGTCAGTTTTTGCTGTCAATTGTGGGAAAAAATTTAAATTTCAACTTAATAATAATGTCAAAATGCAAAACAATTAATTCTAGTGAGAAAAATTAAATAAAATGTAATAAACAAAATGACAAAAATCCAATAACCGGAACTCGAGATATGAGTTTTTAAAGTTTTAAGTAGAAATACTGCCAAATGCACAAAGCACCAATGATAGTCACTGAGGCCGATCGCGATGGAGGGAGAGTCGGTTACACCAACCAGGTTCGCCCTCATCAATGATTTTACCTTCTGCCGAAATATATATCCCATTATGTCCTATGGGATTTATATTTTGTCATACTGGGTATACGTCACTGTTGTGACGGAGTAACCCGACCGCCAAAATCTAAATCAGGCCCCTAGTCTTTTAAATTCAAATCCACTACAGGGGTTCACTTCTCAAGCCCCCGAGACCTTAGGGGAGGCACTTAGAGACTCACAGGGTGTCAGGAAGAGGCCAGTCCTCTTCTGATCTTCCGCAAGTTCAAAAATTGTACTGAAGTGGGAGCCTTGGAGTTGCCACATTTATGCCTGGAACCAATGTGAGAGGTTGAGTGACTCCTAACCAATGGGGTTCCCGGGGCCAACACTACCTACTTTTTCAGCAGCTCCTGTTTGCCTTACTTCAAACAGGCCCAAAATGCCATGTGTCGCAGCATTTTCTTCTCTTTCTTTCTCACCTGACCCACCACTTCCCGTCCGCTTTCCCACACACTCTCAACCCCGGCAGCCACTCAATACTGCTGCCACATCGCACAACACAGAGGGAGCCTTCACCTTCATCTCCTGCAGCTTCATCTGCACCACACCACCCACAGCTCCAACACTTGCTAAGAACACACCAGCAACATCCAACACCTCACCTTCTCGAACACTCTCCAAAAAACACCCACCTGCTCCCCACACCCCGATATCATGCGGGCTCCTTAACAACTGCTTGTCCACGGTTAGACTCGGCATCTTTTGGAGTGGTTTCCCCAGAGTTTTTGCTTTCTGACCTCCTGCTTTTGACTTCGTTTTTGCTAGTTTTAAGACTCTGAGCACTTTACCACTGTTGACCAGTGCTTAAGTGCATGTGCTCTTATCTAAAATGTGATGACAATTGGTTTATACATGATTCATGTATTTGGTCCACTTATAAGTCCCTAGTAAAATACCACATACCAAATACCCAGGGCTTGCAAACCAAATGCTACTAGTGGGCCTGCAGCACTGATTGTGCCATACACAGAAGTAGCCTTTCAAACCTGACTTGGGCTTGCCACTGCAGGGCCTGTGGGCGCAGTTTACTGCCACCTCGACTTGGCATTTCCAACTACTTGCCAAGCCTTAATCTCCCCTTTTGTTACACATCAGTCACCCCTAAGGTAGGCTCTAGGTAGCCCTAAGGACAGGGTGCTGTGTGAGTAAAAGGTAGGACATGTACCTTTTTGTTTTAGATGTTCTGGTAGTAACAACCACCCAAGTTCTTTTTCACTATTGTAAGGCCTGCTCCTCTCGTAGGTTAACATTGGAAATTCCTTAAATATCCTTTTTAAGTGTAATTTCTGATTGCAGAGGAGTAGCTGCTTTATGTTTTATATTATTAAATTGTTAATAACAAATCCTCTTTAGTGGTAAAATTGGAACTGGCATTACTAATGTAGAAATGCCACTTTTAGAAAGTGGACATTTCTCTGCTCTTAGCTCTCTTGTGTACCTCACGGCCTGTCTCTAATACAAGTCTGGGGTGGGGTGACAGCTACACTTTGTGCATTCTCTCTAGACAGCCACAAGTACAGAAAACTCAGCTACAGCTGCATTCATCTACATACTGATGGGTCTTCCTGGGCAGGAGGGAGGAGAGGAGCCGACACGTACACTTAAATAGGTAGTGGCCTGGCCTCACACAAAAAACTGGTTTACCCCCCGCAGATAGGCAGGCAGACAGAGCTGGGATGAAAGGAGAATCATGAGCCACAACTGCTTGTTGATTGCTGGGCTACAGGAGGGACTGCCATTTTGCTACCTGCTCTGCTGTGTTGGCCTGCTGCCTCTGACCTGGGCGGTGAGAAGGACTGGATCTGTTCTCTACAACCTTTTGTAACCTAAATAACTCCAAGGGCTTGTTGGCTTGCCCCCTGTTCAGAAAATCTCAGGGCCATTAAAGATTTAATTCGCACAAACGACTGCTGCTAGGCTCTGCTCATACGTAGTCTGACTCTGCCAGACTTGCCCTCAACCAGTCCTGGGCCTTCGCAGAGTGTCGGCAGCCTCTTTTGGATATCCATACGCATCAGCGCGGTGCACCGATCAAGAACCGTAGGGTCTGCTTGCTCGAGCTCAGACCATTGTGTTTGTCGACTTCGCCGAAGCCGCAGCGCCCAAAGGCATTTCAGCGTGATCCAGCGCACTCTGCACGCATCAAGGAAAGATGGGTGTCTGCCCTCTGTGACTCCAATCACCGCATAGTATCCAGCCAGGGGAGACTCCAGCGATGCGTGTCCCGATCCTGAGGCCGACAGCACTGCTGCAATCCCAAGAGAAAGGTACTGTGCACTCCGAGACATACGAGGTCCCTGCCGCCCTCCAACGCTCTCGTGGGTGGCCCCAAACGGAGCGAGTAGATCCGTATCCCGCAAACTTGACATTGCATTTTAACTGTAATAACTTTGGAAGCATTTCTTCGCGCTGACCCGGGGAGAAATTCTGTTCCCAATCCAAGGCGTGGATTGCTGTCATTTCCCCAGCAGAACAGTAAAGAACCTACTGAAAGTGCAAGGACTCTTTCAGCATTGTACATTCTTGAAGTATTTGTAACGCGAGATGCTTTAATTGGATTCTTATCGTTTTTATCTTGTTTTGAAGAGTAAAAGAGATTTTATTTTCATACCTCATTTTGGAGTCTTTTTTTGGGGGTGTTTTCTCTATGTTACTGTCTCCACGTATGCACAACTGCTTTACACATTGCCTCTTATGTTAAGCCTGACTGCTCTGTGCCAAGCTACCAAACGGTGAGCACGGGCTTATTTAAGTGTGTGACTGACTTACCCAGTCAACAATTGTGGTCCGTACTTGGACAGGGTGCATACTTCTGTGAGCTAAAGACCCCATTTCTAACACTCAGCAAACGTACCACTGAGATCTGGGATTTGCTAAACGACGGTGCCCCGGACATCTTGCTCCTCACGGAAAACATAGTTGACCACATCATCGACACTAGACATTGCAGGCGCCATCCCCACCAGATACAAGATTGTTAGGCAAAACCGCCAACACAGACCTGGAGGAGGAGTCGCCATCATCTTCATGGACACCTCCAACTGCAGCGCCTCCGCAGACTCTGGAACCGACTACATGGAACACCTCAGCTTTAAAATTTAAATCATGGCGAACTTTATCATGGGCAGAACCCTGGTCAAATTACCCCCAGGACCCCGAGACAACTTCTCCACCAACATCACTGACTTAGTCACCCCATTAATCATCAACTCCATTACATAAATCTTTCTAAGAGACCTCAATTTCCATCTAGAGGACCAGACCAACCGCAGCTCAGCCGCACTCAGACAACCTCAAAAACTTCGGGCTAACCCAACGGATCCTACCCACGCTGCAGGACACATCCTAGACCCCACATCCTTCAACAACATCATGGTCAACACATCCACCCCCATCACCTGGACCAACCACATCATGGTCCGTTTCATAATCGGCATCCTTCACGTCAGAAGAACCTCCTTGACAGGCCCAGTGCGCTGACACTGGAGCTAATTAGCTGAGGTGGATTGGACTTCTGCTCCCCACAAGAACCAGCCGCAGCACACGGGCCACCTAGCATGTGGTATCAACAACTCAACAAATAGATCACCGCCTGTGTGACACATTGGCCTCCAGCAAACAAAACCACATAGCAAAAGCACAGGCCAACTGGTACACGGTAGATCTCAGAATTACCAAAATACTCTGTAAACAACTAGAACGGAGGTGGCGAACAAGACCTGGGAAAGTGGAAAAGGACAAGTTTTAATTCACCCTGAGACGGTATCACCTGTAAATCAAAGAAGAAGGCTCTAGCCAAACTCATTGATGACAGCTTCGCTATTGTAAAGGATTTCACCACAGCTCAGAGCAGTCGCCGGCAACAACAACCTAGGTGAGGAGCTGTGAGACGACCTCTCAGAATTCTCTTGCAGCAAAATCACAACAATATACAGCAACTTTGCCCCCACAACCAGACCCCTTGAACCTTGCCAGAAGCCTCCCAGTGACGGTTGAAGTCAACAAAACAACTTCAGGGGACACTATCAACACAGCGGAAACCACAACAGTCATGAAGACCATACACTCCGGGGCCCGTCAGACCCTTGCCATCTTCTCGCCTTCAACAAAGGATCAACCCCCATCAGCAAGGCCCTCACCCCCATCCTCAACATCTCCATTATAAGAAATCAGGTTATTATTTGAGGGGAGGTGGAAGCCCTACTCGGGTAACAGCCACAATCCTTGTCAGGAACACTAAAGTCACTAAATCAACCTGTAATTAACCATTTTATAGCTTGGCACAAAAGCAGTCAGCCTTAACTTTGAGGTGGTGTAAAGTATTTATGCAGCACGCAAACTATAATAAAGTTAAATACAATTCAAGAAAAATCCCAAATTTAGGAAAATAGAGTCAATTTTAACAAATAAAATGAGACCAGAACGACAAATCCAATCGGTAGAACTGGAGATATGCAATTTTAAAATTTTAAGTAAGTATAGCGCCTAAAAGCACAAAGTGCTACTCATGGTCATCTGGCCATGCTAGACCGGAGGAAAGAGACAAGTTCATGGGCTGGATACAGAAACCAGGTTAGTTCTGCTGAAAAAGTAATCTTCTCCAAGTCCGGCGAGAAGAGTTCTCGTTTGCGGTGGAGGAGGGCATGGGAAGCAGGGAGAGCGTGGCGGATGGTCCTCGCTGTAGCGCGAAGATCAGGCCTGGCATTGTGGATGGTTGCTGCTGTAACGCGAAGATCCAGCTGAACATCGGAGATGGTCGTTGCTAAAGCTTCGCACTGGTGGTCACAGTGGGCTATCATTGCTGTAACGCAGACTGCAGATGTTGCAGTTTCCGGTCGTCGCTGACGGTTGCTGTAGGGCAAAGAGTCTGGTTCACCTGAGCTTCACTTTGGCGGTTGCGAAGAGCCCACTTCAGGATTTCACCCTTCTTCACAGGAGGAGCTCATCTGATTCCAGCCTGGGGTCCAGGACCAGAGTAGGCAGCTCTTCGGAATTGGAACTCACTCCAGCAGAGGCCAGCAGGGCTCAGGCAGGTCCAGTTGAAGGTCCAGACAGATCTAGTGCAGCAAGTCAGCTGGGCAGTTGCAGGGAGGACTGTGGCGCTTGTTGTGTCCCTGTAGCTCAGACAGGAGATCAGCTAGCTGTCCCTTTTACTCTCTCAGGTAGCCAGGGAGGAAGAGAGCATGGCCAGCCTTCCTTCTCATAGAGCAGGGCAGTCCTCAAGCAGCAGGGCAGCCCTCTGGGTGTCAAGGCAGAGCTCCATCAGCAAGGCAGTCCTTGTAGTAGAAGGGCAGGCCTCAAGTAGCAGGCAGTGCTCTGGGAAGCAAGGCACACCTTCTTCTGTAATGTCCACAGGTCCAGTGAAGAGTGACTCTAGAGGCCCAAAATGTATACCTTTATACTTTAAAGTGGGGGGATGGAGGAGGAATTCCCTATACTACACCCACATTTGGTTCTGGAAAGTTCTCTTCCCCTGTGAAGGCTCAAAGAAGACTGAGATGACAAAAGACTTGTGTCAAGTTCCTTTTGTGTGTGCTGGAGGCAAGCCTATTGAAATGGGAGTGTGACTGGATACAAGTCTGCCTCCAACCATCTTGGCAGGATGGCTCATCCTGTCCACACCTATTCCCCATTGTCTCCCTGTCTGGCAGGAATACACAAACCTCAACAGCAGAGCCGTTCACAATCATGTGAACCAGGACACTGACAGAAGAAACAAATGGTTAGGACAGAAAAATAACAACTTTTTAAAAGTGGCATTTTCAGAACTGTGACTTAAAATCCAACTTCACACTTAAAGAGCATTTTAAATTACAATTCATTTGAGGGGAAACACTATAGCTCCATGAGCTCCCAATCAAAAGTTATCACATATTAAATGTATTAGGGTACACTAGTGTTAGTCAATGGGAGAAGGACCTGTGTCCTCCAATCAGGACATGTAAAATGTAAAACCACATGTCCTATTTTTTAAAAACTGCATATTAATTTACGGACCCTGGGTACAGGTAAGACCGTTAACTGGGGACATACAAGTAAACTAAATGTGCCAATCAAGTAGATGCCATTTGTACCATGTTTTAGGGAGAGAGCACAAGACCATTACCACTGATTAGGAGGGGAAAAAGTGCATAGAGTCCTAATGCCAACAAAGACGGGTTTAGCAACAGAAGGCAAAAACTATGGGGAAGACCCTGCAAAAATGGCCATGTCCAACATCCACCAACACAGTCACCTTTCCGGAATCCTAAAAGCATGCATCCATCAACACCTTCCTGAGGAAGCCCTCAGCCGACACAACCAAACTCGCCAATTAAAGACCGATATCTCTCCTTCCATACCCAGTCAAGGTTTTTGTTGAAAGCCATTAGTAGAAGCCCCTCCAACCACCCTGCCAACAACCAGATTCTCGATGCCACACAATCAGACGTCTGACCAAACCCCAGCACTGAGACAGCCCTCATCGAAACAACAGATGACATCTGACTGATCCTCGATGGAGGGGAAACAGTAGCCCTCATCCTTCTAGACCTTTGTGCTGCCTTCGAACCTTCACCTATCCCATTTTAATCAGACGACTCCATGATATGGGCATTCAAGGACATTCCTTCCAGTGGACCTGCACTAAGCATTTCTCACCGGAAGAACCCAAACTGTCCGCATGAGAACTTATTTTCGGAGTCCCACAGGGCTCCTCACTCAGTCCAAACCTCTTCAACATCTACATAACACTGCTGGTAGACATCATCCGGGCTCAAAACATCAACATCCTCACCTAAGCAGACAACATGCAACTGATACTGTCTTATCTCGGGCAAAACACCCATCACCAGGAGCAAGTTCACTGCAAGCAAGTCCAGAGTAGCCACCTGGATGAAGTCTAACTGCCTCAAGCTGACACGGACAAGACCGAAGTGGTGATTTTCGGGAAGAACGCCTCACCATGGGACTGCACCTGGTGGCCGAAAGATCTTGCACCCACTCCCGTGCCCATCACGCAAGCTATAGACCATAGAATCATTATAGATAGCAAACCGGGCATGTCTGCTCAAGTTAACGCAGTTGCATCATCCTGTTTTCACACCTTGAAGATTCTCAAGAACTTCAAGTGGCTACCGAACAACAACAACAGGAAAATGGTCACCCAGGCCATCACCAGCAGACTGGACTACGGGAACACCCTTTACACAGGAATAACCAACCAGCTCGCAAAAAACTCCAAACCGTCCTGAACACAGCAGCCAGACTAGTCCTCAATCTTCCATGCCGGGCCCACATCACCCCTCAGATATGGGAACTCCAAGTACCTCCCGATGAGCAAGCGTGCCACTTAAAACTCCACACCCACATGTTCAAAGCACTTCACAACATAGCTCCTGCCTACTTGAAAAGCCGCGTATAATTCAACCACTCCTCCAGGTACCTCTGTTCTCCTGGACTCTCACAACCACATATCGCATGAATGCATATCAGGAGGTCGTGGCTTCTCATACATTGCTTCTAAAGCCTGGTAAGACCTCCCACAACACACCAGAGCATCCTCTTCCTTTTTGAGTTCTGCAAGAAGCAGAGGACCTTACTCTTTAAGTAAGCCCTCCCAAGGCCAGCCTCACACACCTGCTATAGTGCCAAGATACCCTCACATGTGATAGCGCACTATAAAAATGCAGATAACTGTGTAGGTATACTTAGGTCAGATTTTCCCATACAAAGAGCGTTATGTTTCGCTAATAACTTTGGTGCTATTTTAGGACTCTGCACAAAACGTTCCCCAAAAAGTTCATATACCGTGGCTACTTCATGGACTTTCTTTGACAGAGATCAGTTGTGAAGTCATACTTTTATTCACAAAAGTAAGAGAGGGAGGGAGAAGCAGATTCCTTTGGCTTCCCAAGCTAACATGTTAGTAATCAAAGGGAATGAATCACCTGTCATTTTTCCAGAGTCTCAAAGAATTGTAATGGACACCCTCAACCACACTAACACATTACGCGGTATATCTTGATTCTCCAGTTGTGGCTTGGTGGATAGCGTCATCATCGGGTCTTAACACTTGAGTGTCCAGTTCTCCAGGTGCTCTACTGGCCTCCACCAGGAGGGAGACTGTCTGGTTTGCGACAGTCGTGATAAAATTATCTTCTCTCCTGCATTTTGTGTCTTTATTATTCAGGAGGGGGATAAGGTTAAAACCTGAAAGGGGAGGTGCTTGTATGGATGGTTTATTGGTCCATTGCACCTAATGAAGGGCCATACTTTTATTGCCATCATTTAGAAGAGCACAATCTAATCGCCAACTGTCATTATTTTTCATGGAAAAACTTTCTTTGATACGTCAAAAGTGGAGGTCCCAAAAGTGCGATTTCCCATGTTAATTCCTATAGAAAATGTGGCTCTTTGATACAAAAAAACTGGCTGTAGAAAATTGCACCAAATTTGGCAAAAGTTAGAACTTTACTCAGAAAACATGCTTTTGGAGATTTGGTGGAAATCCATTCAGCCGTTTTTGTGAAATGAGTGTTTAAAGAGGGGCTCGAGTTGAGCACAAAGGGGTTTAAAAAGGTAGTTATAGCTGTACTATTGGTGTGCAGATTAGTCAATTTAAAGGAGACTAGTCAATCCTGATTGGCTGGCCACAACATGAACAATAAATTGTGGAAGCCATTACTGGATTCAGGGACTCCCTCACAGCCAGGAGCATGCGAGACAGGGTATCAGGGGGACGCCACCTTGAAAGGCCTGGCCACTACATGGACAACAAGTTATGGCAGCCATTACAGGATTCAGAGTCATGGTCCCCATTGTACGGAAAGCCTGTTTTTGAGAGTCCCAAAAAGGAACACATATGATGGGAGATAACAGATTGTCACAATATAAACGATTATAATAATAACCATTCTACAATAAACACACAATATAAACCATTATAATAATAAGCTTATAAAGCGCTTGGTTACACTTACTAGTGTGTCCCCGCGCTGCGGCACAAATCAGGTTCCGGGCAGAAGAAAGAAGAAGAGATTAAACAAGAGAGCTCAAAGAAGGAAAGAGCCAGGTTTTTAGCTTTTTCCGAAAGACTGTCTCCGCAGACTATCATAATAATTTTAGGAATTGTGGTGTGTTCTAAAGTGATGCATGAAAAATACTGAGCCTCTGCTGGAATTTGATGACGCTTGTTTTAGAGAGTCCAAGGTGGTTCAAGTTGGTTTGGCTGTAAATTTATTGGCAAATAAATAGACCCATGACAATATCGTGTGCAGCCAGGGCAAAGGACAGCAGGCAACTGCCCAACACCTAACAACGCAGTACATGCTAACATTCTAAAATAGGAAAACTGTAAAATTCCATTAAGACAAGACACAACAAACCTAAGCAAATGCATGCCACATTATTTCCCCCTCCCCACAAAGGAAAACAAATCTAATTCAAGTCATATATCAACTATCTAACAGGTAGTTTTGCTTCTCTTAAGCTGTGTACCACCCTGGAAGTATCAGACGACAAATTAAAGTCAGATTTTACCAATATAGGTCATTGTACATTGCCAGCAAAATGAGTTTCTGCAGAATTAGTAGGCACAGAATTGTGAGTACAAAGAGACTGAGGTAGAATTTCACCAACTTGTAAATTAACAGGATTGTGAGTGCAAAGAGCCTGAGGCAGAAAATCATCAACCAGAGAATTATCAACATCATAGGATAACATCGAGTTTACAATACCAAAACTCCACTTGAAGTGACACAGGTGTGATTATAAATCTGAGCCTGAGCTTCTGAAATGGGTAAAAGATTATTTTTATTCCACCACCCTTTACCATGCAACAAAATGGAACATTTACTTACTTTGTCAATCTTCATGAGTGGAGTGAACTTGGGTTCCCCCTTCTTAAACTTTAGCTTTTAAAAAAAATAAGATCTTATCTTAAGATCCCACTCTTTGGTAGCTTTCTTGCTGTCAAAATACAGTTTGTTTAGTTTTTTTTATCCCTTACTCTATCAACAATGCATAAAGAGTTTAACCAATGTGGTAGAATTCTAGACCTGGATTTCCTACCACTTAACAATTCAAAAGCCGACACTCTCATAGTGGAATCTGTTTTAGACTGATAAGCACCTATTTTCTTCTTGAGAAAAATTTCACATCAAAACTTGAAGAAAGGGCAGTTTGAACACCTTCTTTCAGGAAACGATTAGCTCTTTCGACCAAATCATTTGCAGAAGGACTATACAAGGCAACCTGAAAAATATTAATGTCATGAAAAATCTAAAATGTCTTAATCTCATTGGGCACAAAATGAGTCCCAATGTCCGTCACAATTTCCTACGGACCCTTTCAGAAAAAAATACATCTTCAAGAAAATGTTTAACATTTTGCGTAGAAGGAGAATCCACAAAGCACCTTAAGGCAGCTTAATGTAGGAATGGAGATTTAGGTCCCAGTGGTTAGATTGTTCTTATCACAAGACAGGGTTTCAGCTCAGGGCTTGTGCACTCAAGTTTAGATGTTGTCGCACTTGACGCACTAAGACAAAAAGCCTGAAGGAGGGGAGCTTTGTACCTGTTGTTGCGAATTAGTGGAGATACACGGTGCATAAGAGAAGTAATTAGTCAGTGGTCGCAGAGTTTGTGCTGCTAATGATTTGCAGGTGAGGCTTTATTGGTGTGACCATATCTGGAGTCTGCATGTTTGGTGCAATGTTAATACACTAGAAGGAAGGCTTAAGATCCATGGCTCTGATGTATTTACTCAGCCAGCTGAACACACACCTGTCTAGACAAATTCTTTATATTAAAATTGACAATGTCCGTGTGTCCTGTTTCTTGTAGTAATGAGGTTTCTGCATTATTTTTTTACAGATGACTTTTTAGACATCATTGAGCGAGCTGTCAAAGTTGGAGTTCAAAAGGTACTCTTTAGTTTAGCTTTATCATACATTTACATTTTTTGTTTCTAGAAACTCTTCAACATAAAATATGTGCAGTGAGATGTCTAAAGCTCAGTGGTTAGTCCATGGGCTACCACACATAAGACCCATGTATTAACCCTAACCTCACATCCTATTCTCAAGGTTGGCAGCCCCGGGACTGTTGCTAAAGTGGTATCTGAAGTCACATAAAGAGTGTTGGGCGGAAAAGTGAAAACATCTTTAAACTGTATCTGATGGCATTATTGGCCTGATCGCCTATTGTGGCTGGCAATAAGCAGCAGAGTGGACAAAAAGATATATTAAAAAGGAGGAGACAGACCATCTCATTTTATGCACCCCAGATCAATAACAACTTCCCTTTATCCATCAGGACAGCCCCAATACTGCTCCAATTTTGGCTGAAGACACCTCTCTAAAGAACACTAATTCGCGACTAAGTGACAATTCACCTACACTCTTAGAACCCAGATTCCTTTCCAAACACTCAGTGACTGTCTTTGTATTTCCCCTTGTACTGTGCTCTTCTGCCTTTGGTTAGTATTACGCTATACAAATATCACATACTTTCATATATAAATACATAACCTAATATAAAAGGGATTACAGGTGTAACATTGAATTACTACCAGGGTGGATTTATTTGATTAAATAACTACTGCAGAGACAGCAGAACATGTGAATATAGTCATAAACTACTGTACTGTGACCATCAGACAGTTATATCTCAGTAAATACGGTGGACTACAATGAACCGCATGCACGGTATAGAAGTATGTTACCTTCTGCAACCACATATGAAATTAAGTACTTTGAGTGGGGCCATTGGCAAATGATTTTGAACCCTTTTTCAGCCTCTTTGAATTTAGTTGAAAGGATACTGGATAACTAGCAGCAAAACAATTCTGATAATGGCGTTTTTGAGCCACAGTTGTTTTGATTTTAAAGTAATGCACTCAGTTAAACCAACTGTACTGGATTAGCGAACACAACCACACTCTTTGGTTGTCACCTTTAAAAAGCATGCTTTGAAAGACAAGGGGGCCCAATTACTATTGGTCAGGGACCTTGGGTAGTTTACTAGTTTCAAACACAGTGGTCCCTAAACAGAAGATTAAACAAACAATGAATATAGACTCAATCAGTACTATATTTGAAGCTGTCCAGCCGGACAGATACTTTAATATTCAATTAGTTTCCAAAAATGAACGAAAGACATTTGAAGTGGGACACAAGCCTGCATCCAACTCAGCAAAATAGGACGAACAACGTGTAACAGAAAAGGCTCAGGCAGAGTAAGTTGTTTGCATGTAGCACATACTGATGTTATAAACAAAATATAGTGGGACACCATTACACATGAGCGATATTTAGTTGAGAAGTGTATATGGTGTGCATTAAGTCGACGGCGTTTCGATCCTTACAAAACATATTAGGATCATCATCAGGACATTTACATAAGCATGCCTGGGTACATTTACCTGTAATTTCCAAAGTCAAGAGTTTGGGAGAGAAGATAGGAGAAAGGAGAGGGACACAGGATTAGGTTGGGCGGAAATTGAAGAAAAGACAAACAATCTTTTACTAGTGAGCAACAGCGAATAAAAATTGCGGCGTACGTGGAACA
The DNA here is from genome assembly GCA_963921515.1 of Calotriton arnoldi. Taxonomy (NCBI): domain Eukaryota; kingdom Metazoa; phylum Chordata; class Amphibia; order Caudata; family Salamandridae; genus Calotriton; species Calotriton arnoldi. The sequence continues at coordinate 2,040,866 of CAWUFW010000610.1, forward strand.
AACGTGAACTATAAAAAATAGAAGTGCAGGGGGAGCGGCGCTTTAAGAAGTAAAAAGCAACCATACAATTGAATGTATATTAATGAAAGGAAAACCAGGGTGCACAGTCACCTAGGAGACAACCAATCCAAGTGTGACATGCGCGCAGCGTGACCCGATGGAGCAACCAAGGGTAGTGAACTGTTAGAGAACTAAGATGGACGTTGGTGATCAGCGCGTGAAAGCAGAGACCATCATTAAAGTTAAGTGATGGTTACGAGCGCGCAGTGACCAGGGAGTAGTCATTTAATGTAGAAACATGACCCTTCACCTCTCCGTGAAGGAGACAGAGAACCAGCAAGTGACGGTGAATTACCTAATGTCCAGAAGAGAGCAGCATGGATACGCCACGGGGGCGGGAGCAACCCGGGCAGATTAAGCGTCCAGACCTGGTGCGGTCAGAGCTGCAAGAGGTTGGTGGAGATGGCGCCACATGCGCGGTCACTATATCAATTAGAAGGGTTAGGTCTGAATCGGCCTGTTGGGAGGGAAGAGAAGGTCTACGTTAGGACCAGTGCGTGAGTCTCAGACGGAGACTGATAGCGGGGCTTGGACAGGAGCTTACCTAGTAATGAGGACACTGCTGCATGGGCGTGCTTCCTGCCGGCATCAATCGCGGGGATGAATGAGAGCCGGAGTGCAGGGCTATTTATACTAGCTGGAGGCTGATTGGGTACCAAGGTCATGTGACCTCAAGACTGCTAGCTGGAGGCTGATTGGATAACGAGGTCATGTGACCGGAGGTGAAGTGTGCAAGGTTTCATCTAAACGGCGGCCATATTGGAACGGTAAAGTTAGATTGGAAGTAGTCAGCAAGGGAGGTGAAAGTGGACTGAAGGACTGCTGAATGGATGGAAGTGGGAAGAATTATGTGATAATTGATAAGGAGTACCACGTGGTGGGGAGAGTACGCCTAAAAGTATAAAAGGGTGCAAAAGTAGATATTGGAAAGTGGAGGATAAGGGGGAGGGTGGAGTGATAGAAAATACAGTGTGAAACATTACAAAAATACAATTAAGTAGAGTCACAGTTCCCAGGGAGCGATTGAAAAAATCCAGCTAGCAGTCCTGGGGTCACATGACCTTGGTATCCAATCAGCCTCCAGCTAGTATAAATAGCCCTGCACTCCGGCTCTCATTCATCCCCGCGATTGATGCCGGCAGGAAGCACGCCCATGCAGCAGTGTCCTCATTTCTAGGTAAGCTCCTGTCCAGGCCCCGCTATCAGTCTCCGTCTGAGACTCACGCACTGGTCCTAACGTAGACCTTCTCTTCCCTCCCAACAGGCCGATTCAGACCTAACCTTTCTAATTGATATAGTGGCCGCGCACGCGGTGCCATCTCCACCAACCTCTTGCAGCTCTGACCGCACCAGGTCCGGACGCTTGATCTGCCCCAGCCTGGGTCACTCCCGCCCCCGTGGCGTATCCATGCTGCTCTCTTCTGCACATTAGGTAATTCACCGTCACTTGCTGGTTCTCTGTCTCCTTCACGGAGAGGTGAAGGGTCATGTTTCTACATTAAATGACTACTCCCTGGTCACTGCGTGCTCGTAACCATCACTTAACTTTAATGATGGTCTCTGCTTTCACGCGCTGATCACCAGCGTCCATCTTAGTTCTCTAACAGTTCACTACCCTTGGTTGCTCCATTGGGTCACGCTGCGCGTATGTCACCCTTGGATTGGTTGTCTCCTAGGCGACTGTGCGCCCTGGTTTTCCTTTCATTAATATACATTCAATTGTATGGTTGCTTTTTACTTCTTAAAGCGCCGCTCCCCCTGCACTTCTATTTTTTATAGTTCACGTTTGTTCCACTTACGCCGCAATTTTTATTCACCGTTGCACACTAGTAAAAGATTGTATGTCTTTTCTTCAATTTCCGCCCAACCAAATCCCGTGTCCCTCTTCTTTCTCCTATCTTCTCTCCCAAACTCTTGTCTTTGTAAATTACAGGCAAATGTACCCAGGCATGCTTATGTAAATGTCCTGATGATTTTAATGTTTTGTAAGGATCGAAAGGCAGTCGACTTAATGCACACCATATACACTTCTCAACTAAATATCGCACAGGTGCAATGGTGTCCCACTATATTTTGTTTGTAACATCAGTATGTGCTACATACAAACAACTTACTCTGCCTGAGCCTTTTCTGTTACACGTTGTTCGTCCTATTTTGCTGAGTTGGATGCAGGCTTGTGTCCCACTTCAAATTTCTTTCGTTCATTTTTTAGAAACTGATTGAATATTAAAGTATCTGTCCGGCTGGACAGCTTCAAATATAGTACTGATTGAGTCTATATTCTATATGTCTATATGAGTCTATGTTTAATCTTCTGTTTAGGGACCACTGTGTTTGAACCTTTAAAAAGCAGACATCTGAAAAGGAGTAATGCAACAAAAAGGTGCATTGAATAATATAAAGTACCCCTTTAGCGCACAAAGTATAGCCACACTTCTATTTCTTCTTTCCCCAGTGCCAAAAGGAGGACCCTTGAATGCCACTTTGTTGTTCCATGTGGTTTCTTATTTACCTGACTTTCTGTCATCCTCACTTAAATATATATGAAATTTATGAAACGTAAGTGGGAATCTACCACTTTTGCCCACCACCCTTCGTGCCTCCCGTTCAACTCTTCATTTATAAAAATATGTTTGGCCTGTCCCTTCATCCCCAAGCTAGGTAGCTCCTCCCATTCTTTAGAACAACAGAGCTGTCACGTATAGCTGTGAAGCAGTCAGGCTGTGAGCATCATAGATGAGTAAGGTCACACTGCCTCTGCTTTCATCTGGTATCCACGAGACTGGAAAGGAGCAAGGGAGCGTTTTCTGGAAGGTATGGTACGAGGAGTGGAGGGTGTGCAATGTCTCCTCCATTGTTTCTCTCTAATCTTTGAAGATCACGAGGACAGTTTGGATCCACAGAACTTCAGCACCAGCTTCTCCACCATTTTGCTAATGTCTTTTGAGAAGCAAGCACAATAGAGGAGGTATTGTCAATAGGAGCCTCCTTTCCTCCACTTCCCATTGGTCTTTACATATCCAGAGGAGACAACTGAGAGCTTAGTGATATTATTCCAGTGAATAATCCGTATGGTTGTGATCCAGCGGAAGCATTGTACATTTTTTTAGGCACAGATACAGATTACCCACCATACTATAAACTCTGATTTCAGCAATATAATTCACAACAATAATAGAGTTCGGGCCCATAGAAACTCTACATCCACTTACAATTCATGGGGTCCTCCGATAAATCTTTGTAAGAGCTAATAGGGGCTCAGATAATTAGAGACGGAGGCCATTCCTTCATGAGGACCTATAATGAAGAAATGCCTATCTAACAACAATAAATCAAATAATCAATTTTTGATAATAATATTCACCAATAAACAAGCAAAACTCAGTAGATTTATCAAGACACTTTTATCTAAACTTCAAATATGAATGGTCAAAACACAACCATACATTTTAACTTTTAGTACATAGGTTTCATTGATAATACAGGTAAATACACAATATAATCACAGTTCAAAGCAAATCATAACAAATCAAATGACTGGTGTGAGGGAAGAAAAAGAGAAATAAACATTCATTGCAACACAGTATGCAATTTCAGAGATAATGCAAACCAAAGTTCAGATGTAGATGATCAGAACCGAGCATGCAATAGTCTGGAATAATTAACCCTTCAGCCGAAAGGTTTAATCCTGCTCAACTTCACCAACCAAGGAAGTGCAGGGAAAATCAGGAGAGTTCAGTTCAGGATAGTCAGAGTTTGGGCCGACAGCATGTCACGCCCAAGAATTGGAAGGAAATAGCCGCCGCATGTACTTTTTCCCACAAAGTTTTTATACATCAAAATGTTCACAACTCCAGCCCACAAATGTAGCCTTTTACACCGTTTTCAATATTCTACTAGTTGGGATCCATGGTGTGATCGTGGAAAGATCCTTCTCCAGCCCAAATCATCCAGAACTTACACGTAATACACCCATTCATTGTAAATACAATATTTATTTCACCTCGGAAGTAAGAAATAACATCTGCAACTCAACATGTCCATGTTCTCGCTTCTGAACTGACTTGCAACACATTTTGACACATTTACTCATAGAGAGAGACTATTCAGACTGTAAGAAGGAACTTTAGTGATTATACTTGTAACTAAAACAATTTATGTCAGCATTTTATTTCTGTTTCGAAGGAAATAATGAAGGACAAAACACATTTCTCTAAGGCCTGCAGTGGAACAACATAATACATTTTTGAGGCCTACATGGAAAATCAAAGGAGCGTTAACGTTAAAAACTTAAAGAAAACATAAATGCATAAGAAATCTAATATAACTACCTTTATACTATTTTTTTACATAGTTTAATCATATTTCATTAAATATCACACAGTTTTCTTTGCAGTTTTAGTTTTACATTCGAAATAACATAGCAAGTCACACTTCAATAGAGAAAATCCTTTCAAGTGATATTCTACTAGTAGTTTAATTACTGCATTATTATTTTTCTAATTTTTTTCAATAACCCGTGTAGATTTTCTTTCTCGCTCGTAAATCTCTCAGCTTCACCAGTTTACGTCCCTTCTGCATGCTTTTACGATGCAGTTTTAGAACTCTGTGTTCAACGAGACACAATGTTAGTCATATTTTCTTTTAAATACATTAGTAATTTCACACCATAATAAGTAGGATTTGATCAAGCAAAATCATGCTCCATCAATTTCTCCTCTGATGGCGAATCAAGCCATCACATAATCTCCATTAGACTGATTACATTCTGATTATTTTAGAATGCACTTGTTTTCATCTGTTTTATTCTAACTCCTTCTACATCTTTTAATACTTCATAATCAGCACCCTTTCTGTCTTCTAACTTTATTTCATCCCTTCTTCTTTTTCTACGTCTTCGTTTTGTCTCTTCCACCTTTCATTTACAACATCTATATATCAGTGCTACAATTATTATGCCAATAGCAATAGCAATTATTGGTGTTAATATTTGCCTATCAAACTATTACCCAGTGCTGCAATCCAATTTCCCACCGAGGAAAACCCCTTATCAAGTTTCTCCCAAGCACCATCAACTTTTAGTTCTGTTAAATCACCATGCAAATTAGTAATGTTACTGATATATCCCCGCCAGTCTCTGCTTTTGTCAGGGATATAAGTGCAACATTGTTGAATTTTCAGCATGCTACAGACTCCGCCCTCTTTTGCCAATAATACGTCAAGAGCAAGACTTTTGTAAAGCCATCGATCTAATAGCAACCATTTCAGTATCAATCACAAAGACCCCACCAGCAGTATCCGTTGATAAACGATTAACCACTGTAGACAATTTTCTAGTTTTATGTGAGTTCAAAATCACTCCCATTGAAGGTATTAATGCACCAAATATGTCACCCACAATTTCTGCAGCACTTATTCCCCTTTTACTCCTTGTGAATTTCTTTTCATTGGTTCCATGATTATCCACATGGTAGATTTTTGGAAAAACAATACCCACATAACATTCATACCAATGTTGTGGCAATCTATAATAAGCATTTTTAAAAACACACAAAATATAATCCAGGGTAAACTGGATCAGTACCACCTTTTAATCCCCAACCCCCCGTAATTAAGAAGGTATGTTCACATTCGCTAGAACCAATGAAATAATTATTTTAGTCAGTCTTTTGTCTTAGCAAGCAAAGCTTCCCCTTGTGATGCCAATCCAGAGTCATTGAAGCATAAGTCTCACCCTGTTACACCTCGAGCCTCCTGTGCCCTTGGGTATAAACTACAATACCCAAGATGCACCTCTGTGCTATAAATCAAGGCAGGAATTAGAGGAGTCTTCTTTGTGTATATTCGTTTACTCCGGCGACATAGCTGGGGTGAATTATGAAAATAAAAGAGGACTCGTAGAACGGAACGTTGCTTGGCTTACTTCCTGTATTAGTTTTGGACCACGCCCCGTCCTCTCATCCCAGTCGCCGTCAGTTTCAGTGGCCGGCGTTTCCTGGTGTTAACCCTGTTTGGATTCCCCGCGCGGGAGAAACTCACTCTGCGCTTGAGCCCGTTTTATTCTCACCGCTTCAGAAAGTCTACCGGCAATTCGTGAGCGTGTAGGAAAGGTCATTTACACGCTGGCGCTCGCACGACCAAAAACTAACTTGCGCCTTCCTGCTGGTGAACCACTCGGTCCGGCGGTAATCGTTCCCTTTGATTCTTTTCCCTTAATTGTTGCTTATTTTTAAAGAAGCCCGTTCCTGGATTGGATATCGGATGAAGGGCTTAGATTTGGAAAATATTTGTTTGTACGTTACGCGACCTACAGTTTAAATGTCAGTGCACTGACGAAGAAGTAATTAGTGTTTTCGTTGATTTACAGAAGAGACAATTCTTATTTTGCTACCTTGTAGCTGACTTTGCAAGTATTTATGGGAGTGCTTCTCAACTTCTTATCAGAGAGGACTGACAAATGGTGAGTTTATGAATGTACACAAAGAACACTTGCTTAGTAAAAAGAAAAGCTAGAACTTGATAGTTTGTGCTCTAGTCTGCCTTGTTTAAAATTTGTTTATTCATATTTTTGTGACTGCAGGCTTGGGCATTTTGCTCCTGACGAGTCCTAGCTGTGCATGCAGTGTTACTGCTGCCTCCTGTCTAGAGTGGTCCTATTTTCTTGTCTCTTCTCTTCCAATAGAGAGTTGGCTATTCTTGAGGCTGTCCTTACACTCGGTTTAGGGCTGTCTTTTGGGGTGTAGAGTTCCTTCTTCGATTCCCGTGGAATCACGATCTCCTGCAGGTAGGAGTTGGGTTTTGACACACCATTTTTGTAATCACCCTCCCTATGAGCCCATGGAGGTATTCTAGATTTCTGTTCTACAGATTTTCTTTTAATTTCTTGCTGTCTATCCTCTACAGTATTTATAAACTCTATTTCTACACTATGTAAACTACAGGTTAGCTTATTTCTGTGCGCGTATACAGTATCAATATGCTTAGTGGTATGAAAAAATTCACCCATATAATCAGCATTTTTGAAGAAACCGCTATATTCAAGTTCTTTTTAACAGGAACATCCGAAAAAACTAAATCATAGTTTGAATAGTAGTATTGAAATTGCTCCTTGCCATAAAACAAACTTGTTAGTACACTACATGAAATTCCATATGTTAAAGGAAGATGGTGATAAGTCACCCCTTCCGAGACAGACGAAGATAATTGCATGCACACATAACAATCTCTTGCATCCATAGTATCGACATACTCATACAAAAGTTTATTAAAAACATTTAACGAGAAATCATTAATAGATTTATCTTGATGTAAGTCATTCCCTGTTAGTTTCTTAATATCTATTTTAGTACTTTCGTTAATTCTGTGGTTGTATCCACATATTTATTAGTAGGTTTAACAGAAAACATAAAATAAGGCACTTTTAGTATTAATATCAACAAGACAAGTAATAATACAAAAACACATATAAGACAAATGTTAAAATATTTTCTTCTATTTGAACTTCGATTTTGATTACCAGTCTCAAAACTATCCATTTTCAAGAGAAAGAGAAACAAAAAAAAAATTCAAAAATGTAAGGTAATATTCAATCAGCTTTGATTAGTAAGATTTGTGTATCCCACATCTTCTCGAACTTCAGCTCCGGTTTCAGATCACAACTTCAGATTACAGCTCGAACTTCAACTTCGGCTTCAGATCACAGCCTTATTTTTCAAATCTCCTCTCTTTTTTTTTTTTAGCACCCTTTATTCAAGCACAGTTCATTTAGGGTGGCTCATATGTTGAGTTCCTTCTTGAACAGAATGCAATGAATTCTTTCTCCCAATCACTTGTACTTGTGGCAGCCAAATATGTCCATTTGTGTGCTGCGTATCTTTGACTTGGAACTCGTGCTCTCTTGTCCTGCGTACTGTGCTTTCCTCTCCATCTGTATCACTTTGTTCAGATTGACTAGAAACTTCTACTACAGTTGCTGGAACCCTTTTGCTCAAAGTATCTTTTAACTGCTCATTTCCGCAGGCCTTTTATCACCCTTTCGCACTCATTTTTCTAGTACACTGTTTACTCCATTTGTCTCGAGACTTTGCTTAGTTGATTCCCTTTTCTCTCATCACTTTCAGGGACCAATTCTCTCTTAGTTTCAACAGTATCAGTATTATGAGACCCAGCAGCTGGTGTCCACCCTACTTGATTCTCAGTCTGTTCAGGTTCTCTTTATTCTCTTTGTTCACCTTTATCTGGCGCTGTACTTTCAAGCGGACATGGGACTCGACGAGTATGAGCAGCGTGCACCCAATTTGGCAAACCACCACATTTAACTGCTGTTGTTGTTACAAGAATCACTTGATATGGCCCATGCCAACCGGGTTCCAAACAAGACTTCCTCACATGTTTCTTCACGAGTACCCATTCACCGGGGCACATGTCATGTGCTTGCTCTTGTTGGACAGTAGTTGCGACTTCTCCAACCTGGTGATACACAGAACGCACTACGTCAGCCAGTCCTTTACAGTAATCGAGCACTAGATCATCAGATATATTCACAAGCTGATTTGCTGGGACTGTTGGCTGTCTCATAGCCCTTCCCATGATAATTTCATGAGGGGACAGTCCAGTTCTTCTGTCTGGGATACTTCTCAAACTCATCAATACCAATGGTAATGCATCAGGCCATTTCAGTGTTGTAGATGCACAAACCTTAGCCAGTCGTGATTTTTATTGTGCCGTTTTCTTGCTCGACCACACCAAAAGCCTCAGGTCAATAAGCACAATGCAGTTTTTGTTCAATTTGTAAGGCAGCACAAAGCATACGCACCACTTCATTATTAAAGTGTGTTCCTCTATCTCATTCTAACGAGACTGGAAATCCAAATATAGGTATAAGCTCTCTAAGCAGCAGTTTAGCAACTGTTAGACTATCATTACGTCTTGTTGGGTATGCCTCAACCCAACTTGAAAACAGACGCACAATCACCAAGACATATTTTAATCCATTGCAAGGAGGCATTTCAATAAAGTCCATCTGCATACGTGTAAATGGACCTCCTGCTTTTCCAATTTGACCCAAAGTGACAACTGTCTTCCTTGCTGCATTTTGTTGCTGACATACTATGCATCTTTGACATACTCTCTGCTATGACTCTGAATTTCGTATTGTACCATGAATGTTTGAAAAGCCTAATCATAGCATCTCTGCCTACATGAGTTGGACCATGGCAAATTCTCGCCATCGGTGACAACAGACTATCTGGCAGCACAGGTCTCCCATCTATGTAGACCCACACGTCATCTTCTGCTCTCCGTGTGCCTCCTGCTTTGATCCACCCTTCTCTTTCTGTTTCAGTAACTGCATCTTGTAATTTTCTAATCTCTTGCCAAGTTTCAACAATTGAAAACATTAGTCTCCATTCTGTTTCATCAGATTGTTCTTTCAAATGTTCCCTATTGACAGTATATGAATTTAGAGCACAAAAATGTGCACTCTCGTCAGCATATCTATTGCCAACGGTGACATAGTCATGACCAGATTTATGTGCTGAACATTTTACCACCACAGTTTGGGCTGGCAATTGTAATGCCATCAGTAGGTTTCTTACACACTCTCCGTTTCGTATTGGTGAACCAGAAGAGGTCATAAAACCACTTTGGGACCACAATTGCCCAAAATCATGCACTACTCCAAAACCATATTGACTATCTTTAAATATGGTTACTCGCATTTGTTATGCAATACAACAAGCTCTTGTCAGGGCAATCAATTCTCCCAATTGTGCTGAACTCACTTCTTTCAACCATGATGCTTCAACAACACTCATTACTGTACAAATCGTATATGCAGCTCGCAAGGTACCTTTAAAATCTCTCAAGCATGATACATCCACAAACAAAACATGATCAGATTCAGGTAATGGGGTATCTTGTATGTCAGGTCTCGGCTTTGTACACAGTTCAGTCACATCCAGACAATCATGATATGCTTCATCCACTACCACTTCACAACTAGGAAGAAGTAACAAAGTAGCTGGATTCAGACTCGTGCATCTTGTTACAGACACATTCTCCGCACCCAAAATCACCTGTTCGTATTTTGTTAAGCAACTGGTTGTAAGGTGCTGTGTGCGAGTTCGTGTTAACAAAATCTCAACTGAATGTGGCACATACACTTTCAACGGATGTCCCATCACAATCGTCTCACTCTGTTCCAAACTCATACAAGTAGCTGCAACTGCTTTCACAAAACCAGGTAAGGCTGCAGCCACGGGATCCAAAGTAGCAGAAAAATATGCCATTGGATGACGTGCTGTTCCATGCGTTTGTGTCAAAACTGAGAGTGCACATCCATCATGTTCACTGTAAAATAGTGAAAAACTCTAATTAAAATCTGGCATTCCCAATGCTGGTGCCCGACACAGATGTCTCGAAGTTCAAGAAATGCTTTCATGCATTCATCATCAAGATGTACAGGATCTGACACGTCTGTGTGTAAATCTTTGTAATGGCTTGGCTATCAGTGAAAAACTTGGTATCCACTGCCTGCAATATCCAACCATTCCCAGGAACATTCGAACTTCTTTTTGTGTACTCTGCGGATTCATTTGCAAAATGGCATTGATCCGATCTTGAGACACTTTCCTGACTCCTTTCTCAATATTATGTCCCAAATAAAGAACTTCTTTTTTGCAAAATTGTAATTTTGCTGGTGACACTTTATGCCCACCTACTGCCAAATGGTTCAGTAGAGCAATTGTATCAGCCACACAAGCTTCTTTTGTTGCCGACGCCACCAGTAAATTATCAATATATTGCACTAAAAATGTATTACTAGGCATTATTAATGATTCCAAACAATCTAACGCCACTGCGGACTAGATGGGAAGTAGACATGGAAAGATCCTACACATCTAAAGAGTGGGCTATGCTGTTGGGGAGTCGAAGACAGATCCCTAGGAACGCTAGATTTAGACTGATTCAATTTTACAAAGTTTACAGGGTTTACCCCTCCCCTGACAAAATTAATAGGTATTTTGTTAAGGCAGACGCCGGTTGTCCGTGATGCAATATGATTGATTCTGACTTTTTACATTTGATGTGGTCATGCCCTAGATTGCAGGACTACTGGCACGGGGTGACACAATTATTGTCCAAGTGCACTGATAGGGCATTGCTGACAACGTGGTTGACTTGTATCACAGGAATATTCCCCAGAAATAAAAAAATACAAAGCCTCCTCCAGATTCTTGGATCTGGGCCTAGTAGTGGCCAAGAGACTAGTTACACGTCACTGGAAAGCCGTAGATCCCCCATCGTTAAAAGCCTGGACTATTCTATGATGAACTGGGCTAAGGCGGAAGCAATATCATTGGCAAGAGAGGACACGTTAGGATTACATAAATATCCCATTGCAGAAGCTTGGAACACGATCCTAACGGCGTTTCAAGTGGCAATAGCTCCGGAAGACCCCCCCTGACACTCCCAATACCACATAAGCAATAATTATTTGTGCTTTGGACTATGACACTGTATTAATGAGATCTGGGCTATGCAACATATATCTTGTATATTTGAACAATGATGTAATACTATGGGGATATGGATACTGTATTTTATGTAATAAATGTGGCATTGCTGTAGCGGACATAGACCACCTGCCCCTCATCCGGATTCATCCTACTTTCTCTCCCTTTCCTGTTATTATAAGGTGTTATGTTTTATCTTTTTTCTTTAACTGTTTGGTCGCTGACCCTGACAATGCGATATTGCTAATATGAGTCACAAAAATGGTATACATGGAATTACTCTATTCATGTGCTGAATACCGGTAATTGGGTCACGTACTGCAGAGATAATACGTTGTGTTTGATTCACTCTGCTTAGTGCCGTACATGTTGATTATTGTATTGATCAGATATAGACTATGTAAACGTTCGTTGTGTCCAAGATACTAAGTGGTTTTTGAAGACTCTGAATGTATATACCCTCTGGTTCTACAGGTATAGTATGTGCTGATCGTTTGTACTATATTTGCAAAATTGTAATAAACAGATCAAACAAAACAAAATTAATGATTCCAAACATTTCTTCAATATCTGATTGAAGATTGAGGGGCTCTCTGTATACCCTTGAGGAACTCGGCACCATGCAAAGACACAGTTTCCGAACCGGAACGCAAATAAATAATGGCTATCCGGATGCAAGGGTATCGAGAAAAAGGCTTGACACAAATCAATTACCGAAAACCATTCTGCTTCACAAGGAATTTGTTATAAAATCACTGCTGGGTTTGGCACTACCGGACAACATGGTATCACTATCTGATTTATTTTTCTAAGGTCCTGAACTATTCTGTATTTACCATTAGGGGCGAATTGCAAGGACTCCCAAAAATCTCTTTTAGAATACCTTGTTCAATTAGCATCTGAATCACAGGTATTACTCCTGCAATTGTCTCAGGACTCATTTTGTAAGCAGGTGTTCTCGGAAACTCTGCATTTGGTTTTAGAGTAATCTGGATTGGAGCTACTTCTTTCATCAGACCAATGTCTTTTCCTGAAAAATCCCACACATCAGACAACACCGTATCTCTTAACTCAATTGGCAAATCATTTGCTGTAAGTAGAGGATATAAGTCATTCACTTCTGTTCCCTATCGTGCCATTTTAAATACTACATCCTCATCTTTTGTATGAAATGCTATTCCATCTGGTGTACAATAAATAGAACAGTTCATTTTGCAAAGTAAATACCCACCCAATAAATTTACTGGACTAGTGTCACATACCACAAATTTGTGTAAATCCTGAAATCCTCCAATTTGTACTTTCATTGGTCTGGTCACTGAGGTCTTAATCAATTGACTTGAAACTCCTACGACTTGGATACTTTCTCCTGAAAGGGGTAGGTTGGGAATTTTCACAGTTCTCACAGTGGAACAGGTAGCACCAGTATCTACGAGGAACGTAACAGTGTTTCTGTCAACCTCGCCATCCACATAGGGACTGCTCTGATCTACCTCTAAGGATGCGCCAAGCACGCACTCCTCCTCCCTCAGGCACCGTCATTGAGATGTATCTGAGTCGCTGCCATCCAACTGCATCAAATACTGTGAAGACACCTGTACATTTGATTTAATTTGATCATTTGTATGGAAACCCATATTCACATTGTATTTTTGCACTTGACCATTCACATTCTGCATAGGAGCTTGTGGCATTCACTGACCCTGTCCTCTGCTGATCGACGTTTGTTGATTCTGATTCATTCCATCTACTCCTGTGTCTATCAATTGTACATCACCTGTATTTGTCGGAGTACTCTTGCACTTGCGCTTCCAATGCCCGATCTTGCCGCACACGTGACAAGGAAATTTCTTCTTCATTTCTTCTATATTACCACCTGTACCTCTCCCTTGTGGCAATGGTATCGTATTCGTCACAGTATTTCCATTTGACGCTATACCACTCATACCAGTAGCAGTCTGACCATTTCCCTGAGAAACTCCTGTTAAATCCGTATTCATATTCATAAATCCTCCTTTCTTTGCTGCTTTCATCTGAACCAACATCAATTTCTCTTTCAACTTTTTGTGACGCGAATCAATATCATCACCACAATATTTCGCATAATGAAGAATTTCATCAATCGACTTGCTCTGCCAACAAATCAAATGGTGCTGAATCATGACACTTAATCCGTACACAAACCGATATACAAAAATGTCCTATATCTTTTTCAGAAACATTTTCAGTACCACTGTATTGTTTAAACACCTGTAAAAGCCTCTCATAGTATGCATGAACTGACTCTTTCAACTCTTGAGTAGTCCTGTCTATTTTCACCCAGTCTGTTTCTTTTGGTGAAATTTTCCCTTTTAAATACGTAATAACTTGATTATATTTTTTCATGACTTCTTCTGATGGCGCTCCTGTCTTTGGATCTATTGGATATTCTTCTTTTGGACAATCGACAGCAATTTTGCACTCAACCCATAAATCAGTCCGAACTACAATATCAAACAAGCCATCCAAATCTTTCCACAAAACGTTCGAAACTTTGACAAACCTTTCCATTTGTTTATACCATTCCACTGGTTTCTCTCTCAACCTGGGAAAATCATTCGTAAATGATAATATATCCTGTCTTGACCAAGGAACGTGAACAAACCCACCTCCTGGAACTTCTCTCATAGGATACACTGTCACATTTACTGCATCAGTTTCTGTCTCCCTCACAGGATACAATGGTAAAGCCACTGAAGCTATTGTCGTATCTTCCTTTCTTTTTGCCCATCTGCCTTCCCATCGATCCACCTCACCCCAACATTTTAGAGTGCTAATTAACTTTTTGATTTGCAATCGTTTTCCTGAAGCATTCAAACTCCTAAAATCTTTGTCACTAAAATCTAGTCGATATGTCTTCTGTAAATCCTTTGACTTCTCTGTCAACTCCATATGTTTGTACATTTTCAGCAAATTTCTCATGTGTACTTCTCGCTTTCCGTGTAATGTCTTTACACATAAAGCAATTCTTCATCCCGATATTTACCTAATCTCTCTGGACTAATTGTTCTCAAAATCTTTTCGTCTAATTCTGCTTTTAATCTATTTACATCTATACTTCTAGAATTATTCTGTACACTACAACCAGGTGCTATTTCTTTAACCACTCATCTATTTCTTCTGGAGAAGGGCCCAAGGATGTACCTGATCTCTGATTCTCTTCACTAATTCCACTTGTCTTTGACCCTCCTGATGATGGTGTCCTCCATCTTTCCAATTGCAACATCCTTTTTGGATCTATATGCACACCTCTTTTGGTGTTTCTGCTGAATTTTCTGAAACTCTAATTAATGGTTCTAACCCTTCTCTTGTAACAGCACTTGCATTTGTTCCACTATTCTCATCCAACCTTTCACTTCCCACATTCATATTTCTATTGGTAATTGTTAAATTATGTACTTGTGAAATTCCTTGTCCATTGTTATATAATGGAACAACAGGACCAATAGTTACTGGAACTAATAAAGCATCTGTGTTCATTGGTATCATTTTTCTCAGTCTTTTGTAACCGGAATCTCATATGCTAGCTCTGCATGCACTATCGGAGCACTTGAGAAAGATACTGACTCCCCATGATTCTGTTCTTCATGATAAGGTGGAGGTCTATTCATCAGTAACTCATTCAAAAAATCGTCTTCTACATCATCAGTTTCTTAAACTACTAACTCAGTATTTTTAGTCTTTGACTCCTTAACATTCCTCTTTTTCTCTTTGGATTTTTCTCCCTCAGCAAACTCAGCTACTATAACTGGAAACATTTGCGCTCCTTCAGCTATATCTCTTCTCCACATTTTCTTCTGCGCATCCCATTTTACCTCTGAATATCTACTCACAGTATTCTTGTACCTAGTCTGATACTTTTCTTTTTCTCTTTTGTATGCCTCATGTTCCCATTCTTCAAGAGCTTCGAATTGCATAGGTCTAGGATCTGGTCTCAAATTATTCATTTGATTCCTTAAATTTTCTAAAATCCTAACATTAAAAGTCCCATTCTCTAGAAACGCTAAATTTACTATCTTGCTCAGTGTATTTCACCCAATTCTCCAACCACATACACGTATGATAACCCCTTTCTAATGACATGAATGAAGCAGGGGTCCCTTCAGGAGGCACAGGAACTTTCCCTCCTCTGATAGGTATAGGCTCATCTTTTCTAAACAAGGTTTTCATCAATTAAAAAATCTTCATGATCTTCTCTGCTAAAATCAAATTTTTACAAGTAAATTTTCAACAACATCTTTTCTGTGTTATGATTCCTTTCCACCAATCAAAACTAGTCTTACTGTCCAATACCAGCGCAACTCACACCAACCAACCAATACCAGCGCAGCACTTTGTGACGAGTTCACAGCAACTGACCAATACCAGCGCAGCACCTAGTGACGTCAGCTTAACTCCTGCGACTGAGCCTCCCTTTACAAAGTCATCGTCGACGTTTTCTCAAAGTCTTTAACAAAACAAAACAACATAGAACAACTTGTCTTCTCAACTAAAATGAATATAACGATAGTACCACTCAATCTAAAGATTTCTTTTGCTTCCAGCAAAACCTTGACCAGTGCGATTTTGCCCACACTTAAATGAAAATCTTCAAGAGTTCTCCAGATGCACCTTCTGAAGCAACCTCAAAAATCCTAATTTTATCACACTTCAAGATTCCTTATGTAGCACTGGCAATACTATTTTGCACAGCACTACTTCCACAGCAGACAACACCCTTAGTGTATGCCACACTAAGACCCGCCCTTAGGCGTTATCCCGGGATCTTAGGCCAACGATGGACCTGTTACTTCCATTAAGGTCAACAACGGACCACAACATAGAACATAAAGGTACGAATGTCTATAATCTGCCAATGTCTTCAACTCCGTCTCTTCATTACCTAGTATATTTTGTCAAAATAACCATTCGCTGCTACCAGAAAACTGATCCAGCGGAAGCGTTGTAACTTTTTGTGGGCACAGATACAGATTATCCGCCATACTTTAAACTCTAATTTCAGCAGTATAATTCACAACAATAATAGAGTTCGGGCCCATAGAAACTCTACATCCACTTACAATTCATGAGGTCCTCCAATAGGGACTCAGATAATTAGAGACGGGGCCATTCCTTCATGAGGACCTATAATGAAGAAATGCCTATCTAACAACAATAAATCAAATAATCAATTTTTGATAATAATCATCAATAAACAAGCAAAACTCAGTAGATTTATCAAGGCACTTTTATCTAAACTTCAAATATGAACGGTCAAAACACAGCGATACTTTTGAACTTTTAGTACATAGATTTCATTGATAATACAGGTAAGTACACAATATAGTCACAGTTCAAAGCAAATCATAACAAATCAAATGACTGGGGTGAGGGAAGAAAAAGAGAAATAAACATGCATTTCACCACAGTATGCAATTTTAGAGATAATACGAACCAAAGTTTAGATGTAGATGATCAGAACCGAGACGCAAGATGGACTAATGCACAGCGTGCAATAGTCTGGAATAATTAACCCTTCAGCCGAAAGGCTTAATCCTGCTCAACTTCACCAACCAAGGAAGTGCAGGAAAAATCAGGAGAGTTCAGTTCAGGATAGTCCGAGTTTGGACCAACAGCATGTCATACCCAAGAATTGCAAGGAAATAGCCGCCGCACGTACTTTTTCCCACAAAGTTTTTATACCTCAAAATGTTGTTTTTTTTTTGTTTTTTTTTACTGCGTTAAAGAGATTGTCATGTAGGGCTCGGCTCGGAAATCGCCACTGTCGCTCGAAGCCTTCCGGCCGGGGAACATTCAGGTGAAGCTGTACCGGGGCATGGTCAGAATACGTCCGTGGTAGTTTCGCCTGTGATCGGAACCAGCCGGTAACTCCCGGGGAGACTAACAAAAAATCGATCCTGGTCCAAGTGTTATGCTGGCCCGAGTAGTGGGTATATTCCGTGAATGTAGGATTGCGTTTGCGCCAAATGTCAAGCAAGGAGAATTGCTCACAGAGCACGGCGTGCGCGCGGCTTAGTGTCCTGAGAAGTGGAAGTGCTATCTAAGCTTGGGTTCAGTAGTAAGTTAAAGTCCCCCCCAACCAGGAGAAAGCTAGGTTCCAACCTCGCTAACTGTGCGTGTAGGGAGTGAAAAAAGTCAGGGGAGTCAGTATTCGGCCCATAGACGCAGACCAAAGCTGTGTAGTGTCCCATAAGCGTGCCTGTGACGATTATGAATCGACCCTCAGTATCCCCTATCACTGAGCTGAGGCTGAAGGGAACTCTCTTGTGTATAAGGATGGCCGGGCCCCTGGCGTAATTGCTGTAATTCACAAAGTATCTATGCGCTCCCCAACTGGCAGCAAAGCGGGCAGTGTCCGCTTTAGGCAAATGCGTTTCCTGTAAATAAGCGATGTCTACATTGTGTCGCATCATGTAGTTCATAACCTGGCGTCGTTTGCGGTTGTCATTCAGTCCCCTGGCATTCCAGGACATTAAGGACAAGATAGAGGGACCTTCGGTATTACCTAACTGTGCCATAGGAAACGCTCATCAAACATAGCATGGTGAGATAGCAGAAAAAACAGAAAAATAGTGACAGTGACCATTGCAGTACATAACTGGAAACATTTATGCGATGTGAAGTTCCCCCCCCTCCCCCACCACCCAGCCTCACCCCAACCGAGGCAGTACCCTAACAGAACGCATAACTTGATGTACCAATTAACTTTACATTTAAATGTAGAACCCCTAGAAAGGGACTTTCGCAAAGACATGATCAAACCCAAGGTGTACATCTTGAGGGGTGGCAACGCCACGTCAGTCAGCCAACAAACTGAAACGATACAGAAGCATAATGTACATTATCCCAGGACCATTGTGTATTCTGGATGAAGAGACAATGTCGCTATGTTAACCAGTACCAGAACTGGAGAATAGTTCAACACGTGCGTCAGAGCCGCTGTGCGGAGGGGAGGGCCCACCACTCCTTGACCCCGCCCTATTGTTGTTTTGTTTGTAAGTGTGGCAGAATTCCTGTGCCTCTGTAGGAGTGTCAAAGATGCGAGCACGGCCACCTATATCTACCTTCAATCTGGCAGGGTACAACATACCATATTTTAAACCCAGATTTCCAAGGGTGGCCTTCACCCCATTAAATTTCCGGCGGGCGTCTTGCACCATTACAGTGAAGTCAGGATAGAAGGATAGTTTAGAGCCCTGCCATATGGTGTCTCCCCGTTCCCTGGCAAGGCGTAATGCTGTATCCCGGTCTCGGAAGTTCATGACTCGGGCAATGATGGGTCTTGGGGGACAGCCAGGATTCGTCCAGGGCCCGAGGGACCGATGTGCTCGCTCTATCACAAATCCCTGAGTGAAAGACTCCCTACCAAAAATGTCAGACAGCAATGTCTCTACAAATAAATCCATCCGGCGCGTGGTTGCAGTCTCAGGGACCCCTAAAATGCGAATGTTATTGCGCCTGCTGCGCGCCTCGAGGTCTTCGTTCTTTATAGCTACCTCCTTAAGGATGCGTTCGGTACGCTCCAGACGCTTTAGAGACTGTGCTGTGCCGTCCTCGATGACCGAGATGCGGGCTTCGGCAATGTCCAGGCGTCTGTCATGCGCTTGGATTTTGGCCCCCATGTCCGCCAAGCTCTTGTCTAACGTGTCAAACCGCCCGTCCAGTGCTTTGAAGCCCGCCCTCATTTCCTGAAGCATCGACGCCAATAGCGCAGGGGGGTCATCCACACGCTCCGCACTCTGTGCACTCTCCGCCATTGTAGAGGCCTCGTCAGCAGTCTTGTCCGTGAGCTTTTCGAAGGGCATGGTCTTCTGTTTGGGGTCTTTGCGGCCCATGCCGCGGTGCCGCGTTGTGGTGAAATCGCAGCTTGGCCAATAGTACTATGCCGTAGTCACAGCCCGAGGTAGTTCCCTAAAGGTAAGCCAGTAGTCTGCAGCGTATCGTAGGAAGTAATGACATCAACGGCGCAAGCCGAGGCTGGCCCAGTGTGCCGGCTAGGGAGTAATACCAGGAGTGAGGTTAGGCTTGGTGCAGTAGGTGACTGAGGCAGACCTTGCAGGCAAGCCTGGCCGACCCCTCTGCGTCACGCACCCCGGCTCCGGGACTGTGAGTAGTTCGCTGAGTAGAAGGCCGCAATCCGATGGTCTAGCAGCAGAGGAGTCAACAGATGGGCCACATGTTACAGCGCCTGCCAGAGAGCCAGATCAGACCCAACACTCCTGGTGCTGTGTTCGCATGCCCGACTAGTAGAGATAGCCGGTTGTGACATGAGGGGCAAGCGTGACTGTTGTATCGGGCGCCAGGAGCAGCGATGTCGTGCCTTTGGTGTTTCTCTGTGGCAGGGATCAGCAGCCAGCGAAAGCAGGCCTCATACACCTCAGGGAGCCACAAGATGAGGCAGGACACCGGCAGCTGCGCAGCTTGGGAGCAGGGGAGAAGGGACTGCGTCACCGGGCGGCCGGCTGCAGCGCGCCCGGGGCCAGCAAAGAGACGACCCCCACCGTCCGCCACGCTCCTACACCCTCAGAGGATCGCCATTAAGGCTCACAGCGGGGCCCTGTCCCCCGCGCGGCCCAAGTACGTGGCGGGTGTATGCGCTTATGAATGGGCGCGGTCCGCTGTCACCGCGTCCTAGCCCAGACCTCTGCGCAGCATGGGGGGGGGGAGTCACCACCGCCGCCCCGCGACCAGCACCAGCGCCGCAGCAACGGGCCCCCACTCACCGCCAGCAACTCCGGGCACTGTCACGCCTCTCCGCCCGTCCGCAGCAGCAGGGCACTGGGCGACGCGCCCCTCCTCTCCGTGCCTCGAGCTTCCAGTCACCCTATCACAATGACGGAGGCTCCCCCAGGGATCGGAGTCCGTCCGTTGGAATCAGGATCGTTTCGCGCATGCAGCGCCGTTCAGTGTAGGATCATAGCCGGAAGAAATGTCGGGGATAATGCAGGATATTGTTGGCTGGCCGACGGAGCTTCAACAGCAAGCGGCCATCTTGGACGCTTGCGTAGATACGCCCCCTTATACCTCAAAATGTTCACAACTCCAGCCCCAAATGTAGCCTTTTACACCGTTTTCAATATTCTATTGGTTGGGATCCATGGTGTGATCGTGGAAAGATCATTCTCCAGCCAAATCATCCGTAACTTACACGTAATACACTCATTCATTATTTCTCATTTTCTAAGTGAATACAATATTTATTTCACCTCGGAAGTAGGAAATACATCTGCAACTCAACATGTCCATGTTCTCGCTTCCGAACTGACTTGCAATAAATTTTGACACATTTACTCATAGAGAGAGAATATTCTGACTGTAAGGAGGAACTTTAGTGATTATACTTGTAACTAAAACAATTTATGTCAGCATTTTATTTCTGTTTTGAAGGAAATAATGAAGGACAAAACACATTTGTCTAAGGCCTGCAGTGGAACGACATAATACATTTTTGAGGCCTAGCTGGAAACTCAAAAGAGCGTTAACGTTAAAAGTCTTAATGAAAACATAAATGAATAAGAAATCTAATATAACTACCTTTATACTATTTTCTTACATAGTCTAATCATATTTCATTAATTATCAAACAGTTTTCTTTGCAGTTTTAGTTTTACATTCGAAATAACATAACAAGTCACACTTCAATAGAGAAAATCTTTTCAAGTCATATTCTACTAGTAATTCATCACTGCATTATTATTTTTCAAATTATTTTCAATAACACGTGTAGATTTTCTTTCTCTCTCGTAAATCTCTCAGCTTCACCAGTTTGCGTCCCTTCTGCATGCTTTTACGATGTAGTTTTAGAACTTCCAGTGTTCAACGAGACACGTTAGTCATATTTTCTTTTAAGTACATCAGTAATTTCACACAATGAGTAGGATTTGATCAAGCAAAATCATGCTCCATCAGTTGTACACTGGTGTGACATCACAGTAGTTGACAACAGTTGCCTAAAGTTTTGACTGTGCCACTCCAAAGCACCTAGAAGTGGTGCCAGCTAGCACAGTTACCATTAAGACCTGCTATATCATTGCATGTCTCCAGAGGTAGGTAAGCTTCCACCTCTTTGCAAAGTCCTCTGCCTCATTCCTAATAACATTGAGACATGAAGTTCGCCTCTATCATTGACGTGTAGCAAATCAGTATGTTCATTCTTGTCTGTTGCAGTTTCAATATTTACCTTTAATTATGAAGCCAATCTCCAAATGACACATTTTGTTAGTTAAATCTATTTGGGATGGCTGTAGCTGTAGAAAAACTTCCAATGGTTAGAAAGAAGCACTATCTTAGAAAGGTTTACGTTTATGGGGGATGGTGCTGCTTTGGAGAGGATTGGTTCATTCATTGATTGTCTTGGATAAAATGCTCTTGGTACCTTCTTTGGTTAATCCGTATTTCCCACCTTAAATCTTTGTAGATAAAAAGTTGTTACTTTGGCCAGTGTTACTTCTGTTCCTTAAGGGCGAGGAAGTTAAAAGCGTCTTCCTTTCTGTATTGATCTAATTTGACTCAACATGAATTTCACCAAGAGTGATGATTAACTCTAAGGCATGGGTAGGGATCTTCTGTTTGCCATGTTGTCAGTGACCTTTGACGCAATTGCTCCTGCAGCAGTGGCTGAGGTGTGTTGCTGGGATTAGGGGCTCCACCTGATAGTGGGTTGCCTCTCTCCCTTTCTAACTGGAGTGCTTATAGGAGAATGACTCTTGTGTGTGCTAGTTGAGTGCATCCTCCCGCCACTTAGCTATTTAAATATTATGCTGGGAGAAAAAAGACTCTAAGGAAGAGTGCTGCACTTTCTCTTTGACATACACTCAGTGAAGAAAGAGTTGGGCTGTTCCCGGACCACACCCCCACAGGCTGGGTTGGACTGTGACAGAAAGTACACCCGGGCACCAAAATAAACGTATGCCCCAATAGTGAATTATATATCTAAAAAGTGGCCCATGTTTGCAAATTCAAGCATGTTTGAATTTGTAAAGACAAAGCGTATAGGTGTTTGGCATGGTATGGAAGAGTGCATAGATTTGTGCTCGCTCCAAGTCATATTTGTGCTAATATCAGGGAAACCACCAGTAAAACAAGCATTGGCAAAGCCTATCAGTGTGGCCTTTCACATAGCTACAGTAACTCGAGTAAAGCAGGGGTCAAAAAAAGGGGAGGATGCAGGGGGAATGTGGGTTCCCCATGCATTTCCCATAGGGATTCTGAACACGTCTACAGCACGAACTACTGGACAGAATTACACCACATTTGGCAGAGAGGTAGCTCTTGGTCCAAAAAGAGCCCTTTTTGGTGTAAATACGTTCAGAAGTTGCGGAGTTATTAAAGGAAAACCAACATTGTATATCCAGGGACTTTGACCCGCCGTGGATCCCCTGTGGTGGATCCGCGAAGTCACTCGCCACCAACAATGTCATGATTTGCTGACCACAACCTGACCGAGAGCTTGCGGCCACCATTTTAACTATAGTGGAATGGTCCCTGGGACTTAAAATCTTTCTGGAAAATGATTAAAGCGGTCTGGTTAGAGGTACCCTGACCCCATGGATGTGTTAGAGGAGTGTGAAAGGGACCTATGTTGGGTATAAAATTCAGTTATATTAGGGTTTTTCCACTGCGGAAATCCGCGGATCCCCCATGTAAATCCGTGATGGATTCGCTAATCTTGATGCACTTTGGGGGAAAAAAACCAGACAGCCACACAGGTACTCTCACGCCCATTTACAGGCCCGCACAGGCAGTCCTGCACCCACTCACAGACCTATGCAGGCATTCACACACCCACACACAGAGCCATGCAGATACTCTCAGACCCACATAGGCACTCACACACCTATTCACAGACCTATGCAGGTTTTGACACACCCACTCACAGACCCATGCAGGCACTCTCACACCCATTCACATACCCATGTAGGCACTCACACAACCAGTCACAGACCCACACAAACACTCACACACTCCCTCACAGACCCACACAGATGCCCACTCAGACACTCCCACTCACAGACCCACACCCTTTCATAGACCTACACAGCCATTAAAAAAACACCCACTCAAAGACCCATGCAGGCACTCACAGACCCACTCACATACCCATGTAGGCACTTACACAACCCTCACAGACCCACAAAGATACTCAGATGCCCAATCACAGACCCAGTCAGACACTCTCATACCCATTCACAGACCCACTCAGGTATTCACACACCCAGTGACGCACCCACACAGAAACTCACACACCCTCTCACAGACCCACTCACACACACTCACAGACCCTCTGAGACCCCTACAGACACTCAAAAATCGATGCAGCCACTTAGACATTCAGCCAAACACTCATACTGATACATCCACTAACACACCCACCCACACATTGTTACAGACACTGTCACAGCCAGACACACACCGATATAGCCACTGACACACCCAGGCACACAATCCTACCCAATAGCACACCCAATCACACATCAACAGAGCCACTTACACACCCAGGGACATACTAATACAGCTACTGATAAATTCATGCAGACATCGATACAACCATTGACACACCCATGCACACACCGATGCAGCCACTGACACACCCAGTCTCGCACCTGTACAGCCACTGACGCATTAAAAACGCAGAGTTAGCTCTTTGTTTGACCGGATGGTGGTTCTAAAAAGAACCTTTTTGTGTACAAGGTTTTTTTTAACCGTTTTTAATTTTTTTTCTTGGATTTTGTTTCCAACAAACAGTAAACATGGTGCTAAAAGGGTATGGTAAGGAAATGCAAAGAAGCAATGGGCTTCATTGTTTGAAAACCATTAACTGGCAACTGGAAGCAAAAACAAAAAATAAATAAAAGCAATGCTACTTCACTGTATCCAAGAATGCACCCACAGAATCTTTTTTTACAGCGTCAAGCGTTTGGCATTTCGCACAGTGAGTAACCAGCTCACGTAATTCTTTGCAGGCAGCTGGTTTAGTAATGTCTGCAGCTGATGATGGTTCTCCAAAGGGTGCTGTAGAGGTGGACTGTCCTGCTGCACGTGCTTTCTCCCGCATCATCCTGTTGTAGACCCTTTCATGAATTGTTTTTAAATGTTTCCACATGGAACTTGTCTCTTGTGAATTCTTCTTTGCAGTGCCCCTGAATAGCTGCTTGCTGCAAATACTGCACTGCACATAATTAGCAGTAACCTTCTTTTCCCCTGAAGTTATTGAAAAATGCTTCCAGACATTAATTTGTTTTCTTGCAGGTGGTGGTGTATCCTCCTCATCCTCAACAGGTTCTGGACAGAAGATCAGGCTACCGCCATTCTATCAAATTATTCACAAAAGTTAACAAAAAATAAAGCACCAGTGCTTCTGAATCCTCTTTCTACTGAGTTCACTGTAAAAATAACTATTTTTGGTGTGGTTTTACATGTACATGGGTTGGGTCCTAATGTGCCCAATCAAAAGGCAAGGTTTGGATGTGTCATTGAGCAAATTTGCGAATTTAGTCTGTAGATTTCCAAAGTCGCGAAACTTTTAAAATTAGTAACTTTCTAAGAAAACAGATATAGGGTGCTATATATATATATATATATATATAAATATGTTCCCACTGATGTTATTTATGAAAATAGAAGGATGGACATGTTTAAAATAATTTTTTTAAATGTTGGCGAATCACAATTCGCAGATGCAATGCGATCACGTGATCGTAATCAATAGCCATAGAGTACTTGTAGTCCCTGTCTATGGTTTTGGACCCACGGAGGTACCACGGTACCAAACCATAATAAAAAAAATATCTTGTTCAATTTCACTCACAACAACATTATATATTGTACGTTAAGTACATATCTGACTTTACCTTTCAAAATGTATATAAAGTATACTTATTTAAAAAAAAGTCTACAGTTTAAAACCAATATATTACTAAATTAAAAAGCAAAATAAATGGTAGTATATTTAGTACTAAAAATGAACCGCAGACAACTAAAAAAACGAAACATTACAGGTACATAATTCTTAGAAAATAGAATTTGAAAAACCTTTGAAATTCACTGAAAAAAATAAAGGTTACAAGGACGTTAAAGTTAGGAAACAGAATTAAAAAAACCTTAGAAATTCACAGAAAAAAACAAAGGTTACAGAAAACAATAAAAATTCAGCAGTTATAATTGACTGAGCTAACTATAAGTAACGCACCTGCAATGCACTGCTTATGACCTCACATATTACATCACTCATGACATGGTCAGTGACATTACTGATGACATCATGCACAGAACCACCCACTCACACACCCATACAACAACTCAAACACCTGTACAACCACTGACACAGCCACTCACTCATCCATACAGCTACTCACACACCCACTTAATCACCCATACAGCCATTCACACACCCATACAGCCACTCACACACCCATACAGCCACTCACACACCCATACAGCCACTCACACAGCCACCCACACACCCACTCACATGGCTACACAGTCACACAGCTACTCACATAATATATGTTAGAATTAGTGTAACTCATTAGCACTACACATAGTATACTAATTTAACTTTTGTGGTACCTTAGTATATATGTTTAACACTCATAAACCTTTAGAAAACACTCACAATCACTGGATGATGTCATGAGTGATGTCACTGACCATGTCATGAGTGATGTAATATGTAAGGTCATAAGCAGTGCATTGCGGGGGCGTAGGTTATTGTTAGCACAGGAAACTATAACTGCTGAATTTCAATGGCTTTTTGCATGTATAATGTGAGCCTAACTATAACATCCCTGTAACATTTGTCTTTGTCAGTGTGTGTGTGTGTGTATATATATATATATATATATATATATATATAAACAACAAATTGATCTTCACACGAGGGAACACTTTACAGCCGGTGCTCACGGCGGAGAGAAGACCATTCTCCGCAATAATATGTTCCAACAAAACAATGAAACGCGGCACACACCTTAGCAGTTGAAAGGCTTTTATTCAAAAAAAATCTCTCCTCCTCCCTACGCGTTTCGAACTTCACGTTCTTGGTCACGGTAGTAATACTACCGTGACCAAGAACGTGAAGTTCGAAACGCGTAGGGAGGAGGAGAGCCTTTTTTTAATAAAAGCATTTCAACTGCTAAGGTGTGTGCCGCGTTTCATTGTTTTGTTGGAACACATATATATATATATATATATATATATATATATATATCCTTTAGCTTTAGTTCACGTCGCTGACTCCATGAGGCGCTTCTCTCTCGGTGCGTGACCCTTGGCTGAACCACGCCAAATTACATTTTCCAAATCCCTCGAAGTGAAGGAAAAAAGGGTTGCACTTCCAGATTAGGTGTTTTAACAATCCTTTATTTTCGTTTCATCAGCTGTTCAAAAGCTGCACCAACGCGTTTCGTTCTCCTCCGAGAACTTGATCACGGTTTACACAGCGACAGGTCACATGGGCCAATAAAAACCTATTGACAATCACATGATCCATTATCCTGCCCATTATTCCTGTTCCATGTCGCCCTGCATTCTGGGAGCTGTAGTGTAAGGATTACTTTCATTAGACAAGTGATTTGTAGAAAAAATTCGTAAATTAAATAAACAATGTGAATATATAGTAGGGGGTTAGGATTTGAAAACATAAGTCATTTCAAGAGTTTCCACTGTATGTAGAGACAATAATATGTCCATGAATATAGTCCAAAGAATTTCTTCGGTTATTTCCCAATGGTGTAGTACTACCATTGAGACCGAAATGTGTTTTTAAATATTTTGGACAGGTTCAGACCTATAGTACCTTTTTCAGTGATTATGGCACTCAGATGTTCACAAAGTTTAACCGATTAAGGGATTATTATACTCTCTTTCTTGCCCTCTAGTGGGCATTTACCCATAATCACATTATTTGTACTTTTTAGTCTAGACCCTCTATATTCTTAATTTTTGACTCTTATCTCTTTATCATTACTAAACCTCCTTACCACAAGTGAAAGAAAATACTTTAAAAATTCAAGTGCAAAGTGACAATTTATAAAAATCCAAAATTCTATACACACAAAAAAACATTTCATGAGAGAGGTAATAAAGTTTTTTTCAATTCCGATTGCTTTTCAGTTCAAATTACAGATGCACATATAATTCTTCACTTTGATTCAGGCCAAACGGGGTGTATGTTCGAAAGTTCAGGATCTATATTCACATTGTTTATTTAATTTACGAATTTTTTCTACAAATCACTTGTCTAATGAAAGTAATCCTTACACTACAGCTCCCAGAATGCAGGGCGACATGGAACAGGAATAATGGGCAGGATAATGGATCATGTGATTGTCAATTGGTTTTTATTGGCCCATGTGACCTGTCGCTGTGTAAACCGTGATCAAGTTCTCGGAGGAGAACGAAACGCGTTGGTGCACTTTTGAACAGCTGATGAAACGAAAATAAAGGATTGTTAAAACACCTAATCTGGAAGTGCGACCCTTTTTTCCTTCACTTCGAGGGATTTGGAATATATATATATATATATATATATATATAAGCCTCGCGCTGCTGTGCAAGAAAAGAGCCCGCACTCCAGGATTCTTGAGAAATTGATTTATTAGACTGGCTGACGCGTTTCGACCTGTCCGGTCTTTGTCAGAGCCACTGAATATATATATATATATAATGTGTGTATATATCACCAATTCCTCCGTTTATGAACGCTTCCCTTCCACGGGAAAAGAACAAAGAGCGGACCACAAGTAAGGTGCTGTAATCCAAATTTTATTTCGCCTTCTCAAACACCATGACTGCTATATATATATATATATATATATATATATATATATATATTGAAAAAACACAGGTTTCAGGGACGTTATAATTAGGAATTAGCATTTAAAAAACCATTGAAATTCACTGAAAACACAAAGCCAGAGAAATTCGGCCGTTATAGTTAGCTGAGCTAACTATAACTCGTGCCCCCGCAATGCACTGCTGATGACGTCACATATTACATCACTCACGACATGGTCAGTGACATCACTGATGATATCACTGATGACATCATCCAGTGACTGTGTGTTCCTAAAAAGTTTAAGTATGTTACATATATATATATATATGCCAAGGTGTATTAAAGAATGAATGGATGCGTGACTGACTGTATAAGGGAGTGATTAAACGTGTCTTAGTGAATGCATGGGTGAATGACTAATCTGTGTGAATGTCTGTATCAGTCTGTCAGTTGGTGTGTAAGTGGCTGCATGCGTTGTTGAGTAGCTACATGAGTGTCTATATGGGTTAATGATTGGATGTCTGAGTACCTGTATGGGTACCTGAGTTTCTGTGTGGGTGGGTGGGGGTGTGTGACTCCCTGCATGGATGTGTGAGTGGGTGATTCACTGGGTGTATAGGTTCATGAATGCGTCTGCGAGGGGCTGTATGGGTGGGTGAGTATGTGTATGGCTGTGTTGGTGAGTGAATGGATGTCTCAGTGGTACATGTGCGAGTAACTACATATGTGAAAGGCAGTATATATGAGTGTTGGAGTATATAAGTTACTATATGTGAGTGAGTGATTGTGTGAGTAGCTGTATGGATGAGTGTGTGCTTGTGTCAGTGATTGTATAAGAGAGTAAGTATGTGTTAGTATCTGTATGCATAAGTGAGGTGGTGTGTGTATAACTGTGGGTGAGTGTGATTGATTCTTTGCATGGCTGACTAGGTGTGTGAGTAACTATGGGTGAGTGGCAGTGTGTGAGTGTCTGTATGGGTGTATGAGTGCATATATCAGTGGCTGTATTGATGAGTGACTGTATGGGTTAGTGAGTGGATGTGTGTGTAAACCAATGAATCAGTGAGTGTATGTACTAACTGGTATTGGTGTGTCTATGGTTTCGAAAATGGTAGTCTGTATTTTAGAGTGGGTGTATGAAAGGTTATATTAGGGTGTGAGGAGGTGCATCAGATATTAAGTGGATGATGTCATCAGTGATGTCATTTGAGATGTCATCAGTGATGTCACTGACCATGTCATGAGTGATGTAATATGTGACGTCATCAACAGTGCATTGCGGGGGCGCGTGTTATAGTTAGCTCAGCTAACTATAACGGCCAAATTTCTCTGGTTTTGTACGAGTGAAATGGCAGCCTAACTATAACGTCCCTGAAACCTGTTTTTTTCAGTGAATTTCTAAGGTTTTTTAAATGCCAATTCCTAACTATAACGTCCCTGAAACCTCTCTATTTTTCAGTGAATTTCTAAGGTTTTTTAAATGCTAATTTCTAAATATGCCTACATAGGTAGGACATGTGCAGAAAGAGGAAGAAAGGAGCAGAAAGAAGCATGAGAAGTGCAGAAAGAGGCAACAGAAGTCCAGAAAGAGGAAGAAAGGTGCAGAAAGAAGCAAGAGAAGTGCAGAAAGAACCAACAGAGGTGCAGAAAGAGGCCTACTTTGACTGTACCTTACAACAGACTCGTACAAAGTAGCCTAATCACTAATCCTTCTCCCAAGACGTCTTAAACCTCACTTTTCTCTTGAAGGTTCACTATTAATCGACTGCTCAGAATGTTAGGCCTACCAAATATAAAACAGCAATCCTAAGCATATCACTGTTGTAAGTCTGACCAAGTTTGTGAAGGTATGCATGCATGTCTCTGCTTTTACCTAGTGACATGTTACATAAACATACAAATACTTCAATACCTGAGTTTCAAACAGCATACTCTGTAAATATGTGTACAAAAAGGTGTATGTAGTTCTTTCTGCTCATAATACAGGGTGCATGGGTATTCAATAGTATATTTGAGGGGCTCTATAACATCTAAATACATGTCTGCCTGTGCAATTGAATGACAGAGCAGAACTGAAAACAATTAACCACCAGAAGCTACCCACTTTTTAAGCTACCATCTTCAGATGCATAGCACATGTGAGAATACATATACAAGTAGACCTATACCTCAGTCACAAGAGGACACAGACCTTTAAACATGACAGCTTGCACTTCCCGTTTAAGTACAGTAAGAGGCAAGAGAAGTGCAGAAAGAAGCAAGAGATGTACAGAAAGAAACAAAAGAAGTGCAGAAAGAAGGAACAGCGGTGCAGAAAGAGGCAACAGGGGTGCAGGAAGAGGGGTGGAGAAAGGGGCACGAGTGGTGCAGAAAGAAGCAAGAGGTGCAAAAAGAAGCAAGAAGAGTGCAGAAAGAAGCAACAGATGCAGAGCGAGGCAAGAGGGGTGCAAAAAGAGGGAAGAGGGGTAGAGAAAGAGGCACGAGGGGTGCAGAAAGAAGCAAGAGAGCTGCAGAAAGAAACAAAAGTGCAGAAAGAAGGAACAGAGGTGCAGAAAGAGGCAAGAGGGGTGCAGAAAGAGGCAAAAGGGGTGCAGAAAGAAACAAAGTGCAGAAAGAAGGAACAGAGGTGCAGAAAGAGGCAAGAGGGGTGCAGAAAGAGGGGTGTGAAAGAGGCACGAGGGGTGCAGAAAGAAGCAAGAGAGGTGCAGAAAGAAGCAACAGAGGTGCAGAAAGGGAACAGGGGTGGAGAAAGAGTCGAGGTGCAGAAAGAGGGAACAGGGGTGGAGAAAGAGTCAAGAGAAGTGCAGAAAGAAGCAACAGAGATGCAGAAAGGGATAAGAGGGGCGGAGAAAGAGGCAAGAGGGGTGCAGGAAGAAGCAAGAGAGGTGCAGAAAGAAACAAAAGAAGTGCAGAAAGGAGGAACAGGTGCAGAGAGGCAAGAGGGGTGCAGAAAGGTAAAAGGGGGCAGAAAGAGGCGCGAGGGGTGCAGAAAGAAGCAGGAGAAGTGCAGAAAGAAGCAACAGAGGTGCAGAAAGAAGCAACAGAGGTGCAGAAAGAAGCAACAGAGGTGCAGAAAGAAGCAACAGAGATGCAGAAAGTGGCATGAGGAGTGGAGAAACAGGGAAGAGGGATGGAGAAAGAGGCAAGGGGATTGCAGAAAGAAGCAAGAGAGGTGCAGAAAGGGAAGAGGGGTGCAGAAAGAAGCAAGAGAGGTGCAGAAAGAAGGTGCAGGAAGAGGAGTGAGGAAAGAGGCAAGGGGTGCAGATAGACGCAAGAGAGCTGCAGAAAGAAACAAAAGAAGTGCAGAAAGAAGGAACAGAGGTGCAGAAAGAGGGAAGAGGGGTACAGAAAGAAACGAGAGGTACAGAAAGAAACAAAGGAAGTGCAGAAAGAAGGAACAGAGGTGCAGAGAGAGGCAAGAGGGGTGCAGAAAGAGGGACAAAGGGTGCAGAAAGGCACGAGGGGTGCAGAAAGAAGCATGAGAAGTGCAGAAAGAAGCAACAGAGGTGCAGGAAGAGGGGTGCAGAAAGAGGCAAGAGGGGTGCAGAAAGAGGCAAGAAGTGCAGAAAGAAGCAACAGAGATGCAGAAAGGGGGAAGAGGAGTGGAGAAAGAGGCAAGAGAAGTGCAGGAAGAGGGGTGGAGAAAGAGGCAAGGGGATTGCAGAAAGAAGCAAGAGAGCTGCAGAATGAAGGAACAGAGGTGCAGAAAGAGGTAAGAGGGGTGCAGAAGGAGGGAAGAGGGGTACAGAAAGAAGTAAGAGGTACAGAAAGAAGTGAGAGGTGCAGAAAGAAGGAACAGAGGTGCAGAAAGAAGGAACAGAGGTGCAGAAAGAGGCAAGAGGGGTGCAGAAAGAGGGGTGCAGAAAGGGGTGCAGAAAGAAGCAAGAGGTGCAGAAAGAAACAAAAGAAGTGCAGAAAGAAGGAACAGAGGTGCAGAAAGAGGCAAGAAGGGTGCAGAAAGAGGGAAGAGGGGTGTGAAAGAGGGACAAGGGGTGCAGAAAAAAGCAAGAGGTGCAGAAAGAAGCAAGAGGTGCAGAAAGAGGGAACGGGTGGAGAAAGTGACAAGAGAAGTGCAGAAAGAAGTAACAGATGCAGAAAGGGGTAAGAGGGGTGGCGAAAGAAGCAAGAGGTGCAGAAAGAAACAAAAGAAGTGCAGAAAGAAGGAACAGAGGTGCAGAGAGGCACGAGGGTGCAGAAAGAGGCAAGAGAAGTGCAGAAAGAAGCAAGTGAGGTACAGAAAGAGGAAAGAGGTGCAGAAAGTAGAAGAGATGTGCAGAAAGAGGCAAGAGAAGTGCAGAAAAGGAAAAAGGTGCAGAAAAAAGCAACAGAAATGCAGAAAGAGGCAAGAGAGGCGCAGAAAGAAGCAAGAGTGGTTTGCACACCATTAGCACCAATTTAACACCCACATTTAGCAATTAGTAACAGTTGACCATTCTAGGTTTGCAAAGGGCCTTCCACCACGCTGTAACACTTGTCGCTGCATTTTTGGTAACGTTTGAGCTAGAAACAAGGCTTTTTTTGTTCAAATCTGCAGATTAGGCAGGAGATGATGGATTATGTGGCTAATGCGGAAAATATATAATTGTGCGAAAGTCGGTGCAGCCAAACAGTTGCATAATTCCAGTGGCCCTGCTCATACATCTGACTAGGTCCAGAAGTGCTCCTCAGGGATTCCTTCTTTTTTTTGTCTCATTGAGTTCATAGTTTAGCTTCTATGTAAATGAGGAAGACTAAACCTGAGGTTCCCACTCCACAACACAGACTACCATACCACATAATTAATCTCCATAACACATAATCCCACTCTACATAATTCCTATACACTAAATACCACATACTTTCTATCCACATAATTTCACTGCACAACATACCACATAATTCCACTACACACAACGTACATCCACTCCACTCCAAAAAACATTAGTAAAAAACTTTTACATTTACAACGCCAATAGCTCTAACTCTCGCAATTGCGAAACCTATTACATTGCAAATGCTTCTTTAACTAGTAGTAGCGTTTGCAGAGTGGTGGAGAAAGGGTGCTGGCTCTGACTAGCGCCCAGGAATTCCGCTGCGAAGGACTTCCAGGAGGCCTTCTTGGCCCCCAAAGTCCCTCAGGAGTAAAGTGGACTTCATCCCCCAACCCATAGTGTGCCAGGAGGCGCGTTTGCAGAGTGGTGGAGAAAGGGGGGCGTGGCCTCCGAAGACCTCTTAGCAATCCTACTGTGTGGGACTTACTGGAGGTAACAGGAGGGGTAGTTGGCTCCCAAGGACAACCTTGGGGGTCAACTACCCCTCCTATTACCTCCAGTAAGTCCCACACAGCAGCATTGGTAAGTTCTCAAAGCAGGCCACGCCCCCTTTGCCCACCACTCTGCGAACGCGCTCCCTGGCGCGCTCTTGGATGGGGATTAAAGTCCCCTTTGCTGCTGGGGGTCGTTAGGGGCCAAATAGCCTACCTGACACCTCCAGTAAGCCCCAGATAGTGGGATTGCTGAGACATGGACACAAGCCACGCCCCCTCTCTCCACCACTCTGCAAACATGCCTCCTGGCGCTCTTGGTTGTGGGATGAAGTCCCCTTGCCTCCTGGGGGTCCCTGGGTGCCAACTAGCCCTCCTGTTATCTCTAGTAAGCCCCACACAGCTGGATTGCTGAGAGTGGTCCGAGGCGACGCCCACTTTTTACACCACAATGCAAACTCACCTCCTGGCGCACTGCTGCTCAGGGTATGAAGTCTACTTTAGTCCTGAGGTCCTCAGGACACAAGAGGACCTCATCGCCCCACCAGCAGTGTGCCAAGAGGCGCGTTTGCAGAGTGGTGTAAAAAGGGGCGTAGCCTCGGACCACCTCTCAACAATCCCACTGTGTGGGGCTTACTGGAGGTACCTGGTGGGCTAGTTGGCCCCTAAGGACCCTTAGGATTCAAGGGGACTCAATCCCCCAACCCAGAACGTGCCAAGAGGCGCGTTTGCAGAGTGGTACAGGGAGGGGGCGGGGCCTCCGGCGAGTTGCTGGTTTTTCTTTTTTTTTTTTTTTAGAAGGGGGGCTGTGTGGCCCCCCTTCTCTTAGTATTTTTTGGGCCCTGGGAACCCCAGGGCCTGAGACATTGTTTTTTATTTTTTTATTAAACGGGAAGGGGGCCACGCGGACCCCTCCCGATGCCGATTTCGGGCCCTGGGGCCCCATCCCCCGGGGCATGGCCACTTATTTTTATTTTTTTAATTCTTTTAAAGGAGGGGGGCTGCGCGGCCCCCCTCCTGATGTCATTTTTGGTCCTGAGGACCTCATCCCGCGGGGCTTTGCCTCTTTAAAAAAAATCCATATTTAATTACGGAGTGGGGCCGCGTGGCCCCCCTTCGCAGTGCCACTTTTGGCCCCAGGGACCCCATCCCCCGGGGCCTGGCTTCACGTTGGGGACCGCGGGGGAGCCTCCATGCCCCCGCGGTCCCTGCCGGCTTCCCGCCTGCTGCGGGAGCCGGCATTGCTTTTGGACAAAGGGAGCTGCAAACATGCAGCTCCCTTTGCCCAACAGCAAATCTGCTTTGCTTCATGGAAGCGAGAGCAGTTTTCCTGCTCTCGCTTCCATGAAGCAAAGCAGAAGTTTGCAATGGCAGGGCGGGAGCAGGTGGCCGTCCCGGGGCTTGGGGGCCTGTGAGGCCCCCACCCTAATTAATTAAAGCCCCGGGAGCAATGTTCCCTCTATTTTTTTCCTTTGTGTGCGGCAGAGTAAGGTCTCTGTGCGCTGCAGCCAAGGCTATGTGCGCCCAAGAACCCGACAGCACGTGTAGACCAGGGCTTTAAGTGGGATGAAAAAACGAGGGGGGTCTCAACGGGGCGTGGCCGATGCAATTAAGGGCGTGGCTTAAAAGCAATTAAGCTAAAAATCTGTGCTTAGCATAGTGTGCCACCCGACTGATATTTTGCTTCTTCTGTCATTGCATCCAGAAATGTAATACAAGTAACATTACACCTACAAGAAGCCAGGACTATTGGTTTTGTCAATGGCATAAAGTTGTATATAATATTGAAAATGCTTCCGCTCTTGTGGTAGCGGTTGTGGCTTAATGCTCGAGCTGCCGACTTAGGAGACAGGTTTTGAGGGGTAGGGTCAGTGAGATATTACTGATACATCATTGACCTCACTCCTTCATATAGGGGTGTACAATGATTTTATGCTTTGGTTGCAATCAAGAGAAGTGTTCCGTCAACCCTCACATGAGTATTTCCTCCCTGGGACGACATTTACTTCAGAAAAAAACTCAGGGATTCCATTGGAGTCTGGACAGTCTGATGGTACATAAATATAGTATAGGACATTCCTTGTAAAGAGAGTTTAGAACTGTTCAATTTGAACTTGTTTAGCATACTGGGGTGTAAGTAAGCCAATGATGAAATTTCATGGCAAATTATCACAAACTGGGGATGTGATGCAGGCACCAAGGCAGATGAACTCTTGGCCCTCGGTCTGAGTTGTGTAGAGTGGTAATTCCACATGCTAATTGCTGAATTACCACCCCAGACAACTCTAAGCTTTACTTTGCGTGGACCTGCATTCAGTACTACTAAATTCTTTTCTGCCCACATTTTTCACCAGCTAAAAGCAAGTGGGAAATGTGAGGGGAAAGGGCCCTGAATTATTAAATCTCTCTGCAGTAAAGTGCCCCGCAATTCCAGGACCCGCCAGCTATTCCATTTTTCAGGGCGAAAAACTCATAATGGCTTAATTGAGGTACTGATACCAACTTGCATCAGTAACAGCAGGCCCAGTATTGCCAACTGTTGTTACCAACCATCTTAGAATGATGACGTTGGAGTTAAGTGAGCCCTACACTTTTTGTTTGAAGCCAAATTTAGTAGCTTCTGCCATATTTAATCAGGACTGTCAGCTTTGCAAGGGCAGAGGGTTATCTGACGGAGGCTCTTAAAGGAAGGGCAGTAGTGGTCTATTAAGGGAATTTGTACAGATTCAAATCTTTGTCTTTAGGTTATACAATAAGTAAAAGCAAGAATATAAAGCCCTGTATGGCATTTCAGTAAGATGGAAGAAATGGTGAGGACAAAAAGCAATTTTGGAATAATTAAGTCCTAGGACCTAACCTTTTGCTGAATGAGTTGTTCAAATCCTTACCAAAATGGTGGGTAAAGGTTCAACAGAAACATCAAGAACATTTCTTTTTAACAGCTGTACTCATTACTAGCTGAGGGGACTCCAGAAATGCAAAATATTTATGTTTCCATTCTGAACGAATAAGGACAAGCTAAATAAAGAGAAATGCAAAGTAATGGTATAACTTTTGATATGATGTCAAGTTTTGCCTAGCTCGAAATCACCTCATCTAATTAGGTTTGCCTGAGGAGATCTCCAGAAAAATATCTGAATTCCACAAAGAAAACGTTTAAAACAAATACCTCTATTTGTTTCAAATTTCAGTGCCACTGCACGCTGACTGCAGAGTGTTCTTTAGTGGGACTGCAATGTTGTTAAAAAAAAAAAAAAACTATGCTTTTCTAAACAAAGATGTTTTTTGGCTCTAATGTACTGATTCAGCGGGGCAGGGACAGTTTATGGATGTTAAAAACAAAAGCTTTGAAAGATTATTCATTGAAGAAGAAGCTCCAGATTTGAAGCTATCTACACAGGGAAATCCTGTCTGTCCAACCTGGCTTTAATGGCTTTAAATGTAGCATCTGATGAAAATATGAACAGATCGATTATTTGGAATTGTTCAATCCAGCCGAGTATGTGTAAAAGGGACCCTCGTCCAAGATTTCAGAATTACAACAGAAAATGCAAAAATATCTAGCCAGTCTGCAAAGCAGAGAGAAATGGGGAACCTGTGCTACGTCTAGAGTGAATTTGCTAGATATATACATTAAGGAGGCAATAGAATCAAGGTGATAAATGTGTCTGTGATGCAAGAACAATTGACAAGATCATTAAAAATGTCAATCATCTTAGGGCAGATGATGAAAACTGCCCCCATATGGAACGAGTATCTTCTGGGGGAACAATTTCCCAATATTAAATGCAATATCACCTCTAAAAACACTGAAGCTAAGGAAAAAGTAGCATGTCAGTACTTTCTATTCATTCATGACTCTGTCTGAGGAGGTGCAACTTGATGAAGCCAGCAAACATGAAAAAACGATTAATATGCAAGTGGTACATCACCGTAGAGATTAATAAATGTTGATTGGTTCAACATGAAGTGGGTGCCTTTATGACAGCCTAAATATTTGTAGGAAAGATTGTCAGGATCTGCTATTAAGTCCAAACCAACAAGAGATATTGATAGTTCTCATCCCGGACGCCCTGCTCACTGAGCCTAAATATTAGCAAGAAAGATGATGACCAGGTCTGCCATTCAGTCCATACTATCAAGAAGGGATACTGACAGTTTTCATCGCTTACACCATCCTCTCTACAAACATACTGGTGACTGCAAACACACCTGTACTCCTGTTGTACAAAGGGGGGAGGTGTAAATACTAAGGAATGAGTTGACATGGACATTCTCTGGCCAGAAGTCTAAGCATGAATTATAGAATAGCTCACTTCCCAATGCGATCTTGAGTGGTGATGTTATAAAGCTCTTTTTTCCTCTGTACACCCAATTCCCAGGACATTGATTTCTGAACATGTACATTACATTTTCTCCATCTAAACTCTCACATCATTGTAAGAAACTATTTTTGTATTAATTTTCGTGCACAAAGGCCTAGGAGACTGAATGCTTATTGGAATTTGAATGTAAAAGTTCAGTTGATATTTTCATATCGGCATTCTTCTAATCATCATATTTTAACTATATTATTTGCTAACGTGGGAGATCAGAATTGCCTCACAGCGATTAAAGAATTCTGATGAAAGGCGCATGCTTACATTATAAGGCCAGTGCATGGTCTGTTGAATAGCCTCTTTCATGGCTCGGCACATGCACAACACGCTTCCTATTTGGAATAACAACAATTCTGGTCACCCATGTCCTGGTTATCACATGAAAAGCATACACTGATGTCTTGCACTGAATCGGCAACTAAGACTGCTTAAATGGCTTGATAACTGATTCCGCATTACACATATTCGTTCACCTGCCTAGATAAAACTGTGTTCTTCGAGATGCTGCCAACCACTCGGTATTAGGTACCTATCCGCCCTGGCTAGTGTACCAAAGGCTGTAAAGGAAGTAAAGCACACAGGCGCACTTATGCACTGAGCAACAGAGAACAGGCGGCAGGCTCCAAACAGTATTCCTATGCTGAAAATGCACCCTTGTTTACTACTATATTACAGGCTTTTAAAAATGTGTGTAATCGCTGCCATCCAGTCTTTTCTCCACTGGTAACGCTAACCTATTTAACTTCATGATTCTGCCCTGGAAGGAATTGTAGCTTACATCAATTACATTTTAGTGTAACCCCTGTGTCCAAACCGTCTGTCGTTTTGGGAAAAATACACTCTCTCACCACCCCAAAATTGGACAAAACACTTTTCTGGTTTGTGCGTGTAGTGTTGCCATATTGTGCAAATATAAGCAATCAACTCTATAAATGTTTTTGGTTTAACATACAAACAAAAGGACTGCTTTTTATTTGCGGGTTTCCAGACCTAGGGATCAGATAGACGTAGATTTAACCTGTAAACTCACTTTACAATGCAACAGGGACATTTAAAATGGTAGCAAATGAATTAAGTTGGGCGCAAATAAAATATCCTCTCGTTAGGTCTCGGCCTAGGCAGTGCTTGCGCTGTCTCGTCGAGAGATGCTGTATACAGTATAGTGGGGGAAGCTCCGCCCACTTTCCGGCTATCTTTTTAATTGGCCGAAATCGTAAATGCCGCATTCTAATTGGTGTTCGGCAAGTTAGTCCCGCCTCCTGACGGCCATGACGTCATTTTTGTCCCTCCATGGCTATCGGCCCCTTTACTTTCAAAACAGTTCTGTTCCCCTGCCTCCCCCTGTTCCCTCCCGCAGTCCGTCACTTCTCTGCCCACCACAAACCCCCACCGACTCCCGTTCCTGTCTTCTTGCACGACCGCAGTTTTGTTTACAATGCAATAGGGCTCGCGTAAATACGAGTCCTATTGCATTCATAAATGCTTGTCTTCTCCTCTGATTGGCTGAGTGGATTTGCACTCTTTTTTGCCTGACCTGTCCAGTCTCTCGTTTAAGTCGTGATTCACACGGCTCTGTTACCCGTAAGCGGAAGCATGGCGGCTGTAATGCAACTGCGCATCCTGCTTTACCGAGGGCAGGCAGGAGCTCGCGGCGCTCTCCATTACCAGGACCTCAATGGCAGCTGTAATGCAAATGCGCATCCTGCGATGCGCTTTACCGAGGGCAGGCAGGCAGGAGCTCGCGGCAGCTGGCGGCGCTCTCCCCTGCCCGGACCTCCCGTGCCGTCCCTCGATGACGTGAGTGATAAAGTGAACACCTTTTAGTTGGGTAACATTACACATCTGGGGCTGAATTAGGTAAAGTGGTGAACTGTTCCTGCTTGCGGCAGATGAACCTGGGCAGTGCGCTCTCTTGCATATAAGATGTGCTTCTCCAGTGCAGACATGAACTCGCGGAGCATTGAACGGCAGACCAGCGTTTTGACCCTGCCGGGTTGTTGTTCAAGGCAGGGGTTCTGCTGCTTATTGAGAAGGTGCCTCGACAACAACAGATGACAAAGGAGCCCCACAGTCAGGATCAGAGAGGGGGCACCACAGTCCTCTGCTGGCCCTTCCTGGGGCGGTTCAGGGGTCCCTCAGCCCTTTAAGGGCCCCCATTCAGGGTAAGGCAAGTTACTACCTGCGGAAAGGCCGTATTTCAGCAGGGCGCATTGATCGGGCGCGGCTTAATTAACTTTAACCCGTTTTAACTTAGTGTCCACTGTGAATCAATGTACTGGCATTGTGCCACAGGCGCTCCATTCCACATACTGGCGATGCCATAGTAAACACATTTTTCATACAGCATCTTGGATTTGCTTCCATTTTGGTTCACATTGCACACTGAGCTGCACAGCAGGCACTCAGTCTGCTGTGGCGGACGCATTCTTGCTAATTGTTTTGTAAATTGGACCAACTGGTGATGTGTGTGCTTGTCTAAATGCAGTTATGTGTGTTTTTATGTTCATTCGTTTTTTGCTGCAGCATTTGACTGTTATTTCGTTTTTTATTTTAACTTTAAAAACTATGACCGACAGGCAGTTCTGCCAGACCCAGATCTCTGCTTTAACAATTTCACACTAACTTGCCCAGCAGGCGCTCAACACATTGAGCCACTACAGTGCACATACTTTTTGTTAAGCATCTTTTACTTCCTTGCAGTTATGCTCAGTTTCCTTACAGAGATGCGCAGCAGGCGCGTAATCCAC
The DNA here is from genome assembly GCA_963921515.1 of Calotriton arnoldi. NCBI lineage: Eukaryota > Metazoa > Chordata > Amphibia > Caudata > Salamandridae > Calotriton > Calotriton arnoldi. The sequence goes on from CAWUFW010000610.1 coordinate 2,081,626, forward strand.
CGAGTTGCCATAGCAGACACACTCTTTATAAAGCATCTCTTAGATGGTGAGTTTAAAGGCAGCAAGCAAGAGAGAAGCCCCTCTAAAATGTTTGGTTTTTCCACCGCTGCTATAATGAGATAGATGCGTGGACACAATAATTGAATGTCTGTGTTTAATAATCTTTATTTTATTTGTAACCGCAGACCCTAATTGAAACCAAGCGTGTTCGTTGCCACACTAAATGAAACCAAAGTGATATAGCTTACATAATTGATGCTTGCCAGATCTTGTCTCAGCTGTACTACATACTATAAACATTCAAAAGTGCCGATTTCTAAAATGCTGCTGGTATCGTTTTAAAGATGTGTAAAAGCAGGTTTGCATGTTTGCAGTATGAACAGGAATTCATTTTTCTTTCTTTAAAGGATGCTAAAAATGCCTTCTCCTTTAAGAATGTATTAAATCAGCTGATACAGTTAATATGCACAATATCTTAAGGGTTCAGTTTCAGCACATATGGCAATGCTAAATTCTTTTAATAACGGTCCCATGATTAAAAAAAAAAAAAAAAAAACAGCAGTCTGTTGCAGCATGCAAAATAATTGTAGTTATTATAACATATTTGCTAGTCTTTGTCTGTAGCCTGCATGTAAATCGGTTGATTCCCCCACCGCATTGCACCCTTCGCAGTCTCTGTATTTAGGCACTCCAAGTGCCGAGACCAATTGGCTATGGCCAATGCTTGTTTTTTTGTGGCTGGCTGGCTGCAGGTAATGCCTGGATGAGAGAGAAAAGCGTCATATCCCGCTCTTGTACTGCCGCCGACTGGAAAGCTGCATTTCTTATCTTAAAGGAGCGCAGCTGGGGGCCGATTGTGGGCCATTGTGAAAATATTTGTTAATTGCAGCGCATGACGGTGCTGTAATTAACAAATATTTTCACAAAGGCCCACAAACAGCCTCCGGCCGCGCGCCATTAAGAAATGAATGCAGCATTTGCAGGAGGAGCCACTGCTTGCACAGGCTTCCAGCAGACAGGAAATTAGCATTTTTCGCGCCGCTCGCGTTTTAAAAGCGGCGGCGCGAATGCTCCCCCCGGGATGTACTCTGTGTGCGCGCTTCACACACAGCACTGCGCGCTCGGGGGAACGGAGGTGCGCGGGCGCCCAGGCGCGCACCTTACTGGGAACAGTGCCGGGGAGGTGGCGGTCCCTGGGGCAGCGTAGGGGGGAGGCAGGAGCCCCCCACGCATTTTGTTTTAAAAAGCCCTGGGGAGGTGGCGCTTCCCGGGGCTGCAGGGGGTCGCGTGCCCCCCGCATACTATTAATCATACCCCGGGGAGGTGGCGGTCCTCATTGCCCCCGGACCTGGCCCACCCGGGGGCTTATTAAAACAAAGCACGGGAGCCCGCACTTCGTTTTAAAAAAAATATTTTCGGCACGATTCGCGGATACTACGCGAATTCCGCCGAAAAAATTAAAATGCTTTTTGTGGGACCCCCTGAGCAGGCCTAGGGGGTCAGGGTGTTTCTACCCTGCCCCCTTCTTCTTTTTTAACCTTTTTTCTTGTGACTCGGTTCAACTGAGTCACAAGATGGCTGCCAATACTTTTTGGTTTGGAGTGTTGGCAGCCAATCAAAATAAAGCTCGTGCTCGGGAGGATTCGCGGATCCACCGCGGTCACTAGATATCGATATTTTTTTATTTTTGAATTTCTCAGAATCTACTGAACGGATTTACACCATTTAAAAAAAAGAACGCTTTCTGAACCAAGAGCTACCTTTTTGCCAAATTTGGTGTAATTTCGTTCTGCAGTTCGGGCTATAGCCTTCTCCAAAATTTCCTATGGAAATTAACATGGAGAACGCGTTTTGGGACCCCCATTTCTTCTCGGCCCCCACTTGACGAATCACCCCGAAACTTTCAAGACAGGATCTGACCGGAGCGCCCCATTAGTTTTGAAAATTTCGCGAAGATTTGTCAACCGGTGCCAAAGATATTGGTAAATCAAAAACCGCTTTTCCTATGGAAACTAGGTCCTAACTATAACTACCTACTGGCAACCGCTAGTGCTTAGGTATTAAAAGCAGCTAAGTCCATAGTGGTGACCGATAAATAGTACAATGGATCAGTTGTGTACATGATATTCTTCTTATAAGTTTTATAAAGTGCAAGTGCTCTTGAATTATCAACGAGAGACCCACTGTAGATAACATGGTTTTGGAACACTTAACAGTCTGTATATTTGCGATATACTTGAATGATAAAGTGCTAGTGCTTAGAGCATTGCCGTTACCCCTAAAGTGCTAAAATATAAAGTGCAATGATGTTGTCCACCGAAATGCTACAACATATTTAACGGAAAGCTGCCCAAAAGATTATAATCAAACCTCCATGATCATAGCAAAGTGCCAGTGCATTGAAAAGTATTAAAAATGTATCTGACATAATTCATCCTATTTTACAATTCCATGAACAATGGCCAAAAGGAAACATGATCAGTGTATGTTATGTAAAAATTCGAATTTTCCACTGTTCATCTTACATTTGAGAGAGGAATGAGATGTTTCATATCTGTTTAATCATACCTCGAAATGATGTGGGGTAGTGTGGCGGTTAAAGGATCATTGATGTGAACCATATAGTTGCATAAATCTGGCATTAAAGGAAATTGTGTAGATCCTCACTGGTATTTAAGCCATTCTGCATTTTGGTGTCCAAATCACGAATGAATTGTGATTCCAATTGTCGTAGATGTTTTCTCTATTGCCTCCCCGTCTAGATGCTGGGACTGCCCCTATGACGAAATATTTGAGCTCATTTAGATTGTTGTGGTGTACTAACTTAAAATGTCGGGCCACAGGGTAATTGGGATCTGAATTTACCACTGCCCTAAGGTGTTGTAAAATTCTATTGAATACTTGAAGTTTAGTACTGCCTACATATTTGAGCCCACATGTGCATTCTAAAATATAGACTGCATGATCGGTGCGTCACGTGTAATGGCCTTTGATCTGGACAGGTTTTGGACTGAACGCTGTTCTATATTCAGTGGTGTTTTCTCCAAATTTACAGGCTCGACAAGAGCTGCATTTGAAAAATCCTGTTTTTTTGGATAACCATGTTTGTATTGGAATGTATTCCGGGCTGCTCTTAACTAATGCGTCCCTCATCGAGGGTGCTCGTCTGAATGTCATGGACGGTTGCTCTGGGAGGATTTGATTTAATGTTAGATCTGTAAGGACAATTGGCCAGTGGGAATTAATGTCTGATTTGTTTCTCTTGTCTGCTATATGTTGTGATCAATCTGATTTCCTGAGTATTGTTCTCTGCTGCATTGATGGTAGGTGTGGTGACTTTAATGTTATCTGCTTTGGATATTAAGCAAGCCTCTCTGGTGTGTGAGTTTGCCTTAGTGAGGGCATTTTGTAATTCAACATATTTGCAGCCTCGGGCAATAAAGCGTTGAACTGCTTCCTGCTGACATTGCTCAAGATCTATATCAGAGCTACAGATACGACGTATTCTTAAGAATTCCCCGTAGGGGATGCTGTGTAAAAGGTGCTTAGGGTGTGCACTGCTAGCATGGAGAACCGAGTTCCCTGCCGTGATTTTCCGGTGGAGTTTGGTATGGATCTCTCTGTTGTTTAAATAAACTTGCACATCTAAAAATTCAACGCTTTGATCACTGATATGAGATGTGAAAATCAGGTTTAAATCATTGTTATTGATAGAGGATACAAACATTTGTGCTGTGGCCTTCCATATTACACATACATCATCGATATATCGCTACCATTGTTTGACATGAGTGTCCCAGGCGATTTTGTGTTGTACCTTAAGGACATGCTCCTCCCACCAGCCTACATGAAGACATGCATAGCTGGGGGAGAAGCATGCCCCCATTGCCACACCCCTTAATTGTTGGTACACATCTCTGTTGAAAAGGAAATAGTTATTTAAACACAGTTTAATCATATCTATGATCATGCAATTATGTTCGCAATAATGAATTGATCTTTGGTCAAGATAATGTTTAACCGCTGCAATCCCATCTTCATGATGAATACTTGTGTAAAGAGAAGTTATGTCCATCACTATGAAGAGATAATCTTGATCCCATTCTATAACCTTTATTTTCCTTAGAAAATCACTGGTGTCTTTGACGAAAGATGGTAACTTAGTTACGGAATCTTGTAGAAAGAAGTCTACATATTTTGACATGGATTCTAGTAGACTCTTTCTAGCCGAAATGATTGGCCTACCAGGGATTGGTGTGATGTTTTTGTGGACTTTTGGCATAAAGTAGAGTATTGGTGTGATGGGGTTTTCATTCTTTAAAAAAATCATTTCATTCTTGGTTAGTAATCCCGTTTGTTTCCACTGTGAAAGATGTTGGAACACCGTTTCTTTTGTTTTGGTAGATCCTGTATTGACGCTTTTTTATAACAAGCGAGGTCTTCTAAATGTTCATTGGCTTCCTCTAAATATTGTTGTCTAGGCCATAGGACGATGTTACTGCCTTTATCCGCCCTATTGATTATTATTTCATTGTTATTTCTTAATTTTTTCATAAGGTTGAAGTACTGTACTTGATGATATTTACTCCGATGTTTTTTCATATTGATGGTCCTATTTAGTTGTTTTAACTCTTCTGTCACTATGTCACTGAATACATCAATTGCGTCCTTTGGCATCATCGGGACAAATGTTGATGCTGGGCGGAATAGACTTCGCGCTGCTTTGCTGATGTTTATCCCGGCTATAGACATGTCCTGTTGTGTAGAGTTTGAGGAGTCTTTGTCGTCATTGGCTAAAGAATTTACAGCCTTAATGTAGTAATATCAGTTGCTTGTAAATTGGTGTTGCTTTCTTTAGACATTAGGTCATCTGTGGAACTAGCTGACGAGCTTTTGAGCTGATGAAATTTTGTGAGTTTTAATTTTCGAGTGAATTTGAACACGTCTACTCTTGACTGGTTATATTGAAAATTGCTCTCTGGACAATAAGTGAGTACCAGGGATAGTAGTTGTGACTCAGCAGCTGTTAACACTGTGTCCATTAAGTTAATCACAGTGTTGTCTTTTGGTATTATTGACTTTTCCACTTTCTGGCTTGTGCCCCTCTGTTTATATTGCTGTTTGAATTTCCTCCGCCTCTCCCTCCTACGTTGGTTCCTTCTTCTCCTTGTTTCGTTTGGGGATTCCGTGGGTGTAAAGTTTGACGCCGGTCCTGGCGTAAAAAATTCAATTCTTCTGCGGGTGTGAGGTTTGTTGCCAGAATTGTTTGCATCCCTATTATCGTCAGAATCACTGTTGCTTGTGATAGAGCTTATTTCTGAATCCGAAATTGAGATGGCATTGCCTGCTTGTATTGTTTTTTGCATTTCGGGCAATTTATTTGTTAGTGCTTGTCTTTTGAACGTGTCAAATTTCTTTGAGAACGTGAAAACTCTTCCAGTCTCGTAATCGTTTTTATCTCGTGCGAACTTGTAGATTTTCTTGCCTTTATTACATCTTCATGTTTTTTTATCCTTACTTCAATTTCTGCACGGCCTTTGATTACCATATTCTTTTGTTCTAGTCCATCAAGTAACCCATTGATCCTGTCGATTTCTTTGAGGGCCGTTTCGCGGTCTATTTCGGCATATTTGATGAGTATTAGTACCATATTCATTGAGGCTTGTAGGTTGTTTCCCGCCCACTCCTTCAACATTGAGGGGTTCGGATTTTCAAATGTCGGCGCTATCATCACTCTTAGCCCCCTACGTACTCTGTTGACATCTCTGTATTTTTCCAGTGATTTCTTTTCCCACCATTTGGTGAGCTCGGTTTTGAGTAATTTTTCTAAAGTTTTTAACAAACTTTTTACATCATTGTTCATGGTTTTATTAGTTTGGCCACTCTGTTCATTGTTCACTTCTGGGAGGTTTAAAAATAAAGCTTCCGCTGCAGCTTCGCGTTCACGCAGCGCGTCGTTATTTGACATTATAGTTTGCGCTTTAATTGCACTATATGATGAGGTGCTTGCCCCCTTCTTACACCACTTCACTGTGAATGCGCCAAATCTCTCCTCCCGCTAAACGAATTGTTTCGGATGTCAATCCGGCTTACCAGGCAGAATCGTCCGGTCTCTGGAGTCCTCCGACCACTCGGGCGCCGCCGGTTCCTCGCTGGATCAGCCGTCTTCCGACTTCTGTTTCAAAAATAGCAGGGGGCGAACTCGGCTCGTACTCCTTCTGGGTCAGTTTCTTCGTTTCCACGATGTCGGCTGCACGTTAGTTCGCCGCGAATGGAGAGAGGGTCCGTAATATCGGAGACAGCCTTGCTCCGGGCAAATTGAATGAACACACAACTTCCTGGCCCACCGCACTCCCGATGGGACCCTCCAGGTACGGACCTCCAGACGCTGTATATGGTAGATTCAAAAGTGCTTTATTTCGGCATAACAAGTTAATACAGGTCAGTGCCTGTATATATATCCACCCCCAAAGGTTAAAGTATTGTTATAGTTTGGTAAAATGTTCAATAACAACGTAACGATTTAACTATAAAAACCACAGATTTTCACCAGTTACAGGTATAGTTATATTTAGTAACTATAACTCGTGCCCTAAGGTAATAATAACTCGCGCCCCTGCCATGCACAGTTTTCTCATCAATAATTTTATTGGAAATGTTGCAGTGATATTATCAATGATGGCATAGCAGATGTAATGAGTGAAGTAATATGTGGGGTAATTAGCAATGCATGGCGCAGTGATGTTGGGATAGGGTCCTCGGGACCCGGAGAGGGTTGGGGAGGAGAGCTATGCGCCCCCTCCCCTTTTCATTCATATTCAGCCCGGGGGCTTAAATCCCCAGGACCTTTTCAGACTCAGGAGGAGGGCCACGCACCCACTCACCTTTCATTTTATGTCGGGCCAGGTGGGTGGGGTCACTGGGGCCTCCCAGAGGCATCCCCCCTCCCCTAAATAAGATTTTCTGCTGAACCCCCACCCCTCCACCCAGCAAGGGTCCCCCAAAGGGAATCTTTTTTTTTCAGTGGGAGCCTGTGTTTTTTTTTTTTTGCTACAAATTTGTGGACCCTCTGCGAATGCACAGCAAAATTAAAAGTCCCAAGTTCTAAGATGGCTGCCGCCACTTCCTTGTTGATGTGGTGTCAGCCAGTCAGATCTCAGCTTGAGATCTATCGGTCCCACTGTTCCTCCACAAGGTGAAAAATACAAAGTGTTTGAGCCTTAATTTCGCAAAAATTACTGAACGGGTTTACGCCAAATCATAAAAAGCACTTTTTCTGGACCAAGATTAAGCTTTCTGCCAAATTTAGTGTAATTCCGTTGAGCAGTTTTTGCAGTATCGCTGTTCAATATTCCTATGAAAAATGAATGGAGAAAATGCGTTTCAGGGCCCCCTTTTTCTTGGCCCAGCTCTGTCACTCCAAAACTTTCCAGGAACTAGCTGAGGTAGATGAGTCTTTTTTGTAGAAAGTTTTGTGAAGATTCATCGAACGGTGCCAAAGTTATTAGGAAAACAAAAAATGCTTTTCCTATGGAAATGCAGACCTAACTATAACTACCAATGTGGTGATTGCCACTGGGATATATATGTATGTATATATATTCAAAACTGCAATTCCTCAAGTCGTTATTAGAGGTCCCTCTCTAGTCAAATGCTAAAACTTCAAAATTCCTGCCCAGAGCTGCAGTTCCTCAAGGCCTTATTGAGTCAAATGCAAAAAGCATTGACATTCTTAAATGTAGATGCAGTTCCACTAGTGGTTACTAGGTGTCACTCACAAGTCAAATGCAAAAGCATTGAAATTCTTACACAGAGCTGCCGTCCTACTAGTTGTTAATAGGTGTTCCTCAAGTCAAATGCAAAGGCATCGATATTCTTTCGTGAAGGTGCAGTTCCACAAGTTATCACTAGGTGTCCCACACAAGTCAAATGCAAAAACATTGATATTCTTACATCAAGCTGCAGTTCCACTAGTTGTTACTAGGTGTCCCTCAAAAGTCGAATGCAAAAGCATTGAAATTCTTTCATGAAGCTGCAGTTCCACATTTCGTTATTAGGTGTCCCTTACTAGTCAATTGCAAAAGCATTGAAATATTTTCATGAAGCTTCTGTTCCACTTGTTGTTAATAGAGGTCCAGCTCAAGTCAGAAGCAACTGCTTCAGATGACGTGCACCAAGCTGAAGGGGCATGGCTTTAGTATAAACATTTGCATACATACTTTGCTATTTTAATCATTCATGCTTGTTTTCCATAGGATTATTAGCCAAAGCTAGTTCATAATAATAAGTCAAAATGACAGATTTCAATACATTTCTTGATATAACAAAAAAGTTTGTGACCACACCCTACTATTTATAGAAACTTGTATTCACTTGTAAGTACAAGTACATTTAGATATCTTATTTTGGCTGTTTATGTTTCGGTGGGCGTAAGCCTTGTCTTTCTTGTGTTTTCTGCATACTCTCAGTGCTGGTACAACACTGTAGTAGGGGAGTCTAGAGGGCTCACTCAAGTGGTTGAAATGTCAGTAACACACCTGTGGGTGTGTGTGGCTTTAACCTACAAGTCTACATATACACTCTAGCCACTCAAATTATTTCTGCTCATTTTCAGTAGGATAAATAAAAATATACCAAAACTGGTTTATAGCGAGGAATGAACATTGTATTTTACAATAAATGTCTTGAGAGTAATGATAATAGTCAAAGTAACTCTAGTATACATTGGGACTATCAGTCATTGGGAAGTGCAAGTGCCTATCAATTTCTAGTTTTGGGAAACAGTTTTTTGGATGTATGTGTAATGTGCAAGGGCAAAATGCAAAGTGATAGGGAAAGCATCCAATGGCTGGAGTGGGCTGGTTTGTTGATCTATACCTTCTGCAGAGTGGGTGACATGTCCACAGATCAATGGTGAAATAGTGTTGATTGGGAGCCCCTCCATATGTATGTTTTTTTTATTTATATCTATTTCTTTAGGCCAGACCTAATAACGACCCAACAGACCGTGAAACAAGCAGACAAACAGTAAAAAAGAAAAAAAGAAATATCCGCCCACAACACTGACCTGTCAGACCAGCCCATTGAGCACTGCCTGATTGCCTCATAGGCCAGTATGAGGGCAGTGGGTTTCCTGCTAAAAGTGGTGGTGCAGGGATCTGCCCTGAATGTAGTGAAGGGACATCAAAGACTAAAGCTGTAACTAAACTGGATGAATGGTGTTCGTATAGAGCATGGTGGCTACTACATCAGTGACATTTCTGTAGTGCAATTACCTGACAGAAGCAGTTCAGGAACCAAGGGTTGACTCAATCAGCTCTGAACACCGAACACCTGGGTGGGTAAATAACAATATCTAGCACCCGGACTGGAGTGCACAGGCTTACTTTTATTAGCAAAAAGGTAAGAATTAGTAATGCAGTAGAATCCTCTACAGAGGTGGTGTGATGTGGCCTTCGGAACTTGGTCCAGTCCCTGCACCTAGGCAAGTGGTGAGAAATCTCAGAGTGAAAATAGATCAAACACTGTCCATAAAAGATAAAGTCAGTGGCATTTGCTTTGCTACAATGAGGCTTCTAAAAAAAGTTTTTCCTTGGCTCTCGGACACTTCCAGAAAAACCCTAATCCAGTCTGTTATAACTAGCCGCCTGGACTATGGGAAGGCTCTACTGGTAGCACCCAATGACGCCTTGCTGGCCAGTCAGGTAATACAGAACACAGCCGCGTGGCTGATTTGCAATTTACCGCCACGGCCGTCTTCTACCCATATTTTAAGAAAATTGCACTGGTTGCCTATCAGAAAGCGAGCTGTTTTCAAACTCTGTTGCCTGACGCATAAGTCCCTTCATAAAGCCTGTCCCATCTATCTGCACTCACGACTTCGCTACTATCAGCCCTCCAGACAGCTAAGGTCCTCAAACAAAGCTCTTTTGCAGACCCCACGCATTCGCACCTCAAAATTCTGGAGCAAATCTTTTTCGTACATTGCCCCATACCACTGGAACAAACTTCCCCTTCATCTTCGTACCTGCTTTCATTTTATAAACTTTAAGAAGATGTTAAAAACTTGGTTGTTTAGAATGTCTCAGTTTGCCTGAACAGCACACTGCCAAAATACTCCTTCGGAAGTGAGTTGAGCGCTATATCAAGAAACAGAAATAAATAAAGCGGCAAGACAGAGGGAGAAGTAAGGACAAGGGCCACCAGTGGGATCCCATCTGGGTGGCCTCTACCCTATCTCTTCTTCCCTGTTAACATAGTACGTCTATGAAAGTAATCCAGTTGTTGTGTTCCTCATAGCAGTTAGACACAGTGGGTGGAGCACAGAGTGCCTTTCGAAATAGCAATTGTAAGTTTGGTGGGTGTCTAGACAACTGATGCACATCAGGAGCAGCATAAAGAAAGCGATTGCAGCCAATAATATGAGCCGGGGCATAGAGTGTCTGTGTTCTTTGTGAACATCAGGCAAAATCTGCACTGAACTGTGGAGCAAAATCAGAGGATGTGACACAGCAGTCATTGGCCCTCAGTGGTAAGCAGTACTTCAGTGGAATCATCATGCTCCGGGCCTTCACCATTGCCAGAGTACCTAGCCAGAGAACCAGAGCTGGAGACCCAAGCCAAAACTGTATTGTCTAAGACTGAGAAAGTAAAATAACATGTGAGCCTGAAGGAGACTGCTGATTAATGGGTCAAGAATACAACATTCACAGCAATATTGCTTTTACCTATTGTAAATCAACCAGAAGAAAATCTGTCTATCAGATGTGGCTACCTTTCTCCTCATCTCCAGCCACACAGATGGTGCAGCTATTTGTTGGAGGCATGTTTCTGTCTGCTGACCAGTGCAAAATCGACGAGCATCTCGATCTTAGATAAGTAAAGGAGAGTCTGATGATGACAATATCCAACTACTAATTCTACTGAACTTATTTGTTCCTTTTGACAGCATCAGTCATGATTTCCTACTCGTGCACCCCTATGAGATCAGGGGTCTGTAGCCTTGTGTTGCACGTAGACATTCACATAAGGTCATGAACCCCCATTTTCCATTCACAGCCCGCTTAGTGAATTGCTGTCTCACACTAGTCCACAATGTCACCTCTCTCATTGAACTCCATCACCTCACTGTTTCCCAAGGAGGTGCTCAATGGCACGGCAAAGAAGCATAGATACCATACCACAGGATTTCTTTCTAATATTTGTCCTATCAATTCTGTATTTTGATTGAGGACCTGACTAATGAAATAAAAAGAAAGAGAAAAGCTTACTAAACTCTTTATGAGAATAAAACCCTTAAATCTGATCAAAACCTCTCTTTATTGACTGAACATAAATGTATTATTGAAAAGGTTGAAATTGTGATATATAGCTCCTGATCTTCTCAAAAACGACGGCAAAGGTCTGTCACAGAGAAGTAAGAAGAAATGCAAAAGCGTAAATTACTGGAGCTGTGATCTACCATTTTTTGGTGTGAGACAAAGATGTCAAACCGTTTTATTAAAGAAGATTTTCCGTTCCTGCACATCCAACCTAGAATCAGTTTCCTGCTGAAATTACCACTTGTAAAGGGCCTGATTTTCATTGTTGCGGAGGTATTTTCATTCTCTCCTGGCATCACCCAGGGGACGTGGCACTGAGCCTGGAATGCTAGATGCCATCTCCCACAGACGTGAACATGACCGTGATCACAGCATATTATTTCATCTGTCACAGGGTTTTTTTCTGTGAGCAAGAAACTGTGCTCTTTTTATCTTAACATTGGGTGAGAGGTGCATGCCTGCTATTCCTGGAGGGCCAGTCGAGGCATTCGGGCAGAGCGCCATTCTAAATAGTGCGTAAAACTGGAAAGATTTCACCAGGTAAAGTAATCCACATGATGATCACTTGTTTTTACTTGTTACAATGCAGAGGCAGTAAAAGATCAGACCATATGATGGCTATATGTGTCAATAAAGCGTTGGTTTTAGAAAATACATCATGACATATCAAGCTGCTCCCAGTGTTGTCAAAAAATCCATAAATGCTGTAAGTAAAACACTCATGACATTATGGCAAAAAGCAGCCATGGTGGCTGCATTTCTATTTTTTACTGTAAATCAAAGGAGCTGTGTAATATTAATAAAAGACAGGCCACACAAATGTCTTCCTGACAAAAATGAGTGCCCTTTTCTTCCGCATAAATTTCGATTTTGTTTATTTTTAATGGGGTTCCACCTCTCTTGCATCCAGCTTTTAAAAAAAAATACAAAAAAATTATTATTACTTAAGCATTACTGCCCTCTGGTAAGAGTAGTTGTTAACACCCTCAGGAGAGTTCATTAATCCTCGTAAATTGTGCGTAATATGGGTCTTAACCATGGGAGAATAAATAACAAGGCAGTGGCCATGTAGCTGTTGTTCTTGGCAGACACCAAGCAGACAGTACGTCTGTTGGCACCTTTCTCCTAAATCTCCCAGAAGTCTCTATTTCTCTCTCTCTCTCCATCTCTCTATTTCTCTCTCTCTCTCCATCTCTCTCTCCCCATCTCTCTGCTGTATGTCCATGCCAACAAACCTAGCATGCAGGCGAACAGTAGATTATGCTAGCGTTCTAAGCTTTCTGATTGGCCGAGCCAATCTCTGCCTTCCATGCTGGACATTAATTCCAATTATTTCAACAAACAAGAGCGACCCATATGTCCTTGCGAACTGAGTATTGCTAATTAAGCACAAACGATGTTCACAAGGAACTCATTTTGAATTAATTGATTGATTACGGCTGCAATTAATGTCGCCTGTTAGACTAGATCAGAACAATCAAATGTTAAATAAAGCTTTAGTTTAATAAAGCATCAACATATTGAACCCTTTCGAAATGTTATTTAGCCCACTAAACAAACAGAATTATTTTTGTTTCTCACTTCAGCCGAAGTGAGTTGTTTATTCTTGCATAATTATATTAGGTACAAAAGAAATCATACAAAAGTTATTATCCTGTCTGTGTATTTACATTATATACATTTGCAAAGGTGAATTGTGACCCCAGTGAGGTAACCATAACCTAAACCCGTGAAGTATAAAGAGTGCAATTGAGAAAACGCAATGGCGGTTATTTTTAAAAAAGAGGGGCCAATGTAGGATTGATAAACGCGAAGTGTTAAGAAGCAACTATATGATTTAGTTGAAGGCTTCCTCTTATTAGTAGCCGACAACGTTTCTATGGGGGCAATTTTTGCCCCGAACTTGGCGAATCTGTACGTCGGAGACCTTGAAGAAAAATGTATCATCCATGGGAACAACCCTTTCTACCACAACATCAATTGCTGGAAGCGTTACATAGACAATATCTTCCTGATATGGGCTGGCACGACAATAGATCTGGAAAAGTTTATCTCCTACCTCCATGAGAGCCAATCAGCCCTACTTTTTACCTACACAAGACTAGAATTCCATTTCTGTATCTACAAATACAGAACTACAATAACCAACTGATTGTCAGTCTTTACCGCAAACCGACAGAACGTAATACTCTGTTACCATACTGCAGTTTTCATCCGAGATCCCTGAAGGATGGTCTTCCATATGGACAATTCCTGCGTCTCAGAAGAAATTGCACAGTGAAAGAAGACTTCTTTAAGGAAGCCAATATTCTGAGTGACAGATTAAGAGACCGAGGCTACCCAAAAAGACTGATCAAAAGACTGATCAAAACATCCATGAAGAGGGCATGGTTCAGCCCACGAGAAGTACTACTATCAAGTAAGCCCAAGATCCAGGATAAAAGAAATGTATGTGTTACCACCTATTGCCCTTTAAGCACCTAAGTAGTCAAAATCATCAAAAGGCACTGGCCCACCGTAAAATCATTGAGTACATGTCGAGAACTACTGATGTTCTCATATAAGAAAGGCAAGAATATCAAGGACCACTTGGTGCATTCATACACAAGCATATGGAAACCTATTACAACGATTGAAGATGCTTGGTCTCTTCCCCGTGTCACTGGACAGTTCAGCTGTGGAAGTTGCATAGCGTGTCAATACACGATGAATACCAAAACCTTCATGCATGGCAACATAAAATGGACCCTGAATGACTTAACTAATTGTGCCACCAGCAATGTGATATACTGTATTTGGTGCCCCTGTGACCTCATTTACATTGGTCAAACCACCCAACCGGTTAAGACCCGCATTGGCAAGCACCGGAGCAGAATACGTTGCCAGGTGGAAACTGCACCCTTGGTAGAACATTACAAAGAGAAGTCACACTCCGCGGAAGACATACGCTGGCAAGTAATTGAGAAGGCAAGAATATCACCAAGGGGTGGGAACATCTCCCACACCCTACAACTTTTGGAATGTAAATGGATTGAAAAATGTGATTCCATCAGAAAAGGATTAAACAGTTTTGAAGAGTGGCAAAACTTTATCAGTCTCAACTTAAATCTGTAATTCCTGTGGCCACTATGACTGCTGTCAAACATGGTGCTTTCCTTTACACTCCTCATGCCAATTGATTACCCTACATTCACTCAGTTATTACACCGTATATAGATCTATTAGATCCCATCTAGACCTTGTTGGTTACATATGAGTGAGCTATATATTGTAGGCGGGTAACCCCTCCCCTGGCCTGTGTCATCTGATCGTTATGCGCACAAATATGCGAGCCTCAGTGCATTCACACGCTCAAATACATTATTACTCTAACTTTAAATTACTTATGGTGGACTAGTTAACAAATTGACATGTTGTTTTGAGACATATCTATAATGAATTGTTTCAAACCTCGCCACAATTATATGCTTATCAGTTGTGTACACTGTTAACTTAATGTGTTATCTTTAAGAAATTGTCGCTAACTATATATGGAATTGTTCACTGATGGAAAGGTTTTCCTTGTTGATATACCTATCATGGAGAACACTACTATCCATGTACCAGACAATTCGCTTCATGTTCAACTGCGAACCTTATCAGCTATTTGTTATACTATAACTTTCTATAGTGATATGCTTATTGGCGATGTACACTGTTAGATTTATGTGCTTATCTTCAGGAATGTATTGCTAACTATATATGTAATTGTTTACCCATGACAAGGTTTTTCCCTGTTAATATAGCCATCTTGGTGATCACTACTACTTATACACAATTTAACTCCTTTTAAGTCCATCACGAATTACCCCTGATTTTTTACTACAATTTGCCATTACTATTGGCTGTGTAGTAATTAATATCAGTTTTTGGGCATCAGCGTTCTTCTTGAGTAACCTGGCTCCTTGATATGAGACACCTTGGTGTGAGATGCCTACCTTAAATGGCCATCGCTACTCGCTTTAAGTCCATCACAAATTGCCCCTGATATATTATAAGTTCCTCCCCCGCCCACCTAGCGGCCTCTTTCTCCTCACCCCTGACACCGTTCCCTCCCTACCGCTTACCCGGCGTAATCTAGGTGGGGGGGGGAGGAATTTCTAATCTGTTTTGTGTTGCAGGCGGAGTTACAGGGCGATCCAGAGGCGGAAAGGTACTCAGGGGTACCCTCTTCAGGAGCACAAAGGGTGCTGAGGCCTAATATCCCCAGGAAGTCTTCGCGGTGGACCCTGAGGTGCGACGGCGCCCCGTCTGTCCTATGGGCGGTTGGAAACCTGTACAACCGGGGGTCGCTTGAACGCTCCGCCCCTCGTAGGGGGGGGGCGTGAGTAATGGGGTGGACCGACGGTTCACCAGAGGTGGGAGGGGCTATCCCCTCACCATAACCGCTAAACACCGATTGGCTAAGGCCACGATGCAAGTTGGCCCATCAGGTGGTAGGCCGCGAGGGGCGGCTTGCCTTTGGATCGCCTGTAAGATAACCCACCATGTTGGCATACATCGATATAGAAAGATGGCCGAACGGACGTGAGCCGTCTGAGCTCTGTCGGCCGACAGCTGACATCTAGCGCTTCTGCAGGCACTACGAAGCAGTTTTTTTGCGGAAACGAGGGCACATCAACCAGGGGAGGAAGAGAACTGACAGCGGACCCCCAACGATCGCGCACTCCCGTTGCACTCACCGGTCGGCTGCTAGCGCGCTGCGAACCAAGATGGCGCCGGCTCGCCGAGAGGCCCGACATTAGCCAAGAGCCGGGGGTCCAAAAGGAGAAGAAGCGGAGAGGAGGCACTTGATGTGCCCGCGACGGCCGGTGCAGGATTTCTGGGCATCCCGGTGAGCGCGAATACAGCGCTATACTGCAGGAAGTACGTGCACTGGAGGGCACACGGGGCGAATACTGCACAGTCCCCGTGGGGGTGAGTAAGCTGCAGGGGGCCCCCGGGACTTGCCAATATTGGTTGCTGGCCATCAGAGGGCAGGGGGACCACTGAACTGGTCACTGGAAGGCAGAAACAGCTCTCACATCGGCCTGCCTGACCTTAAGATGGAGGATGTGTCTCCCCACACGAGAGACAATGCGGGGGGCTCCCCCGAGGCTGCTGAAGGGAGAAGAGAAGAATTTTGAGGCATTTTGAAAGGTCCTGGGAGGACTTGAGGACACTCTTAGTTCGGTGAGTCACCGGAGCACACAGTCGATGCCTGACCCTAAGATGTCTGCCTTGAGCTACTCCCGGCTTGAGAAGTCCCACCAGTTCAGGCTCTAGGAAGGTTCGGGGCACTCATTGAGGCCACATCCCTACAAACGCGTCTGCCCCTCACCAGCGCCAAGAAGGATCCCCTGGCGACCATAGGGGACCACGATCACCTGGTAGTGGAGAGTGACCATCAAGCCCGCAGGATCGCGGGTGCAACGCAAGCACGACGAAGCGGGCGCGGCTCAGCCGAGCGCCCCGCTGCCACATAGACGCCGCATCGGTCCTCCTGCGTTACTCCGGGATCGAGCCCACACAAGGACGCAGGTAGGCTGCTTATGCCTAATAATCCCCGGAACCCCTCAGGCAATGTGTCTTATATTGGCAATGGCATTCGGAGGTCAGATCTTCATCCGCAAGCTCTGAAAGCTCCTGATCGTGCCCTGAACTGGTGAGTGAAGAACGGAAGTGGCTCATCACGGTGAGCGGGGACCGGGGGACACTGGGGGGCGCCTTGACTGCCCTATCACTGGGGGGCCCCTTTGACTATAATTAAACTTCGACAGGGCACGCCTTACCTCAATATGGCGACCCGAGAGAAGCCCTTACCCGCGAAGGGTTGCACAAGCGATCGGATGGGCACCTTTACACAAGGAAGATACGTGGGCCCTATGTGACCTGAATTGCTCTAAGAGGGGCTTAATCTCAATAAGCTCAGGGGGGGAACCCCTGAAACTATAATGTGCCTGATCCTAAGATGGCCGCCAGAGGCCTAATGCCTGACACATTAAACACTGAAAACATTGCAGCTTTGAGAGCCACGGAAAGATGCAGATGCCCACCTGAAACTGGGGACCGGCCGAATGGAACACCAGGGGCAGAATCTCTTGCCTGACCCCATGTTGGCCCCCATGAGATCAATCTGACTCAACTTGCCTGACTATAACATGGCAGCCTATCCTTATTCCCTTTCCTATCCTGCCACCCTCGTCTTCTACACTCGCCCGTCTCTGGACTCAAGACCTTCGGTCACTTCCTGATCCTCACACTAAGCCGGCTGAGCACGAATCACATGGCCGATTCCCGGTGGAGCTGCGCCGACAGCTATAGGGGAGATTGGCTCTGGCACACCGCTATGGCCGTCACCTACCCAGCCGGACTTCGAACATATGTCTCATCAGTTCTCCGCTGCTGTCTCCTTCCTGTGGCCTCCCAACTCCCCTTGATCTTTATTGGATCTTGATTTTCTTGTTCGCTAGTAACTCCTGTCTTGTCTACGTAATCATGCTGTAACTAATTTGAAATTTTTGTAACTTGTAACATGCTGTTTCCTTATGTAAAGCGCTCTGATACCTCCGGGTCTAGCCAGCGCTATATAAAACTCAAATATTTTTTTACTATAAATCGCCATTGTTACTGGCTATGTAGTCACCAATATTAGTTTTTGGGCATTACCGTTAACCCTGAGTAACTTGGCACCTTGATGTAAGATGCCTATCTTAAGATGGCCGCCGCTATGAGCAGAGTGGGACATAGACGCTATCGCTTTAACAACGCATGCGCCGCAATACCCCGGCTAGTTGCACCTGCGCATTACTCTCGGACTTATAATGGAGCCTAACCAGCGCGGCTGTTCCTTGGACGTTATTGACGGCTGCCTTGAGATTGGTAAGCCGTACACCTTGAGCAGCTATGTCTTGTCTCTCTGATGTAAAATAAGCTATTAGTTATTGATGTATAGCCCCTCATGAGGCTAAATTGAGCTCGTTTATCCAATTATACCCTTAATGGTTCAGAACGATCCCAATGGTCACTTTCATGTTAACTGTCCCGTTCTCCTCCGAGAACAGCGCAAATGAATTCCCGCGCTACAGCATTTTAAACTGATTGAAGTGAGCTCACTTATGGCCTTAGTGCACAACTTGCTGTTTCAAGGATTTCCTTGATTCCTCTTTAATTTGGATACCTCCATTAATTAATACCGCAGTGCACCAGATAAATGCAAATTGATCGACAATGGCCTCCTTTTTTTGCACATTTTTCAGCGAGTCACTGCGCAATTGTTGTGTCAAGACTAGTTCATTGCGACTCCAAGCACCTTTTTTAGCTTAATTCAGCCCACCCTGTGATTATATTCTGATCCTCGAGACTGCTACCTTTTATTGCAGTTCCCTGGCTGGCTTTGGATTAATTCAGCTCCTGCTCCATACCATTAGGATGAAAGCATAACCTCACCTGCCTAAATAATCAGCAAGGTGAGTTGTGCTGACCTGCGCCTGGGTTATTGTTCTACCTACAATATAAGTCCTTGACCCTACCTCCTTATACATCACTGTAGGTAATTCATGTGTGCTTTTGCCACTTCAATCGGCCGGACGGACCCAGAACGATTGATATCGGGCCTCCTGTTTACTGCAGTGTTGCTCATCCTGGGTAACAATTCTACATCGAGCGTTGGATCGCAGTAACTTGTACTGCACCCTTCGCTAGAAAGCCTAGTTGTACCACTCCAGGGTAAGACATTCCCTTGCATTCTTTCACTCCCTACACTGGCGCCCTTTTAATTCTTTTAGATGGTAAAGGTGTTCCACCTTTTTTCTTGATAGGCAAATATCCGGCATTTTACTTGATGTCATATCAATCAGGCAACCGGAATTAACGACTTGGTAAGCCTATAAAACTGTCCTTTAGCCCACTGCTTTCACTGTTCTATTGTACTATACTGACTATGTCCTGTCCTTAGTCCCCAGAATCACTTGTCCTGAAGAGTCCCCACAACTCGAGAGGGACGAAACGTCGTCGGCTACTAATAAGAGGAAGCCTTCAACTAAATCATATAGTTGCTTCTTAACACTTCGCGTTTATCAATACTACATTGGCTCCTCTTTTTTACAAATAACCACCATTGCATTTTCTCAATTGCACTCTTTATACTTCACGGGTTTAGGTTATGGTTACCTCACTGGGATCACAATTCACCTCTGCAAATGTATATAATGTAAATACACAGACAGGATAATAACTTTTGTATGTTTTCTTTTGTACCTAATATTATTATGCAAGAATAAACAACTCACTTCGGCTGAAGTGAGTAACAAAAACAATTCTGTTTGTTTAGTGGGCTAAATAACATTTCGAAATGGTTCAATATGTTGATGCTTTATTAAACTAAAGCCTTATTTAACATTTGATTGTTCTGAGCTAGTCTAACAGGCGACATTAATTGCAGCCGTAATCAATCAATTAATTCAAAATGAGTTCCTTGTGAACATTGTGCTTAATGGACATTAATTCCATACATAGATGGCATTTTTCACCAGACAAGGCATCCTGCCTGCATACACTTAGTGCCTCTTCCAGCCTGTTTCCATCTTTGTTTTCAGATCTCAGATGTGGGAGCACTTTTATCCCCCCACTCCTTCCACTAGCGCAAAAATTATTTCTCAAATAAATAGTGATTTACTTTCCCCCTTCCTCTCCGTTTACATCTCATAGCCCATTTCCCTTTGCCTGTTCCTCCTTATCTTGACTTGCACCTGGGCTCTCCTGATCTGCTCTTTGCTTGTTTCTCCGCACAGGTCTGATCTTGGTAATAAAATAGAGGGGGAAAAAACTTGTGAAACCCCTTTTTAGGTCGAGCTAGACAGCAAAGCTGTCTCTTCGAGATCTTCTGTAATCAGTCTGTGTGCATCAAGTCCATCCCCTTTCTTGGTATTGCTTTCCATTTGTCTACGTCAGTATACTTCAAAAATCCTTGCTTGCTAGTAGTCAGTCCTGCCTCTTTATCCCTCCTTTCTCTCTTCTATTCCTCCCACAGAGCAGGGGCTTAGTACTGTCTCATTCCGCAATGGTTCTTTATCTGTTCTTTGGGGGACTCTTACTTTTCTTGGTTTCCTGTTCTGTTAGTGTTTGTCTGTGTTCAGTTTCAGTGCCCTAGCTGCCTACATTTAAATATAGCATTCTTCCTCCCACCCCTCTTAACACCCCAGTTGTGTTACTGCTGCCTCCCCTGCCCTGCCTCCCCCTGGGTTGCTTGTTAATAATTGTCGACATTATCTATTAGCAATGCGCCCCTTTCAGGAGCTAGTTTTTATTTTTATTGTTTATTTCTTGGCTCCTCTGTCCCACTTTCTCTGCTCTCCCTCCCCCTGCCCCGCCCCCTCCCCCTCAGTCAGCAGGCTCCAGCCTGACCTGCCTCACAGCAGAGCAGGGGAGCGAAACGGACACCTCAGAGCAGGGGGGCACTGCTCTATGTGCCTGCCCCTCACAGTTGCCCTGCCCGTGGACTGGCTCTGGTTTTCACCTAATCGTGGAGTTTGCACTCTGCAGAAGCCGAGCCTCCTCCAGCTGGCTGCTTCAGGTAAACAACCTCAGCTCTATTTACATTCCCTTGACTGGAAAGGGCTCGTCATAATTGGGGCAGCGAGTGTTTTGCAAAAGTGCAGGCAAGTTCCCCTCACTATCCTGAGCCTCGAGCAGAGCGCACGCTGGTCCCTGAAGCCCCGCCTCCTTGGCTCCTCCCACTGGTTGCTTCCGGTAAACAGCCCTCTGCTCTATTTACAATCACTTGACTAGACGGGACTTGTTGTAATGGGGGCAGTGAGGAGAGTTCCCCTCAATATCCTGAGGATTATTCCCTCTTCAGTCCAAGGAGACCTCTAATTCCAGGCTAATTACTTGTTTTCTTTATTGAGCTTCTCTTACATTAGGCACGACGACGTGCTTCCCTTACATTCAGCGCGCCATGCCCGCTTTCACTTTCGAAGCAGGGACAATGGCGGCCGTTTGTTTGCAATGCCATAGGTCTTGCATTTAAATGCAAGACCTATGGCATTGCAAATATTTATTTGTTTAAATGTCTTTAGCGCAGAAAGGAAAGGAATGTGAAGGCAGGAGGATCCGAGCAAGGTGTTCCTTTTCTCCGCTCCTCAGAGTGCCGGGTAAGCCGCAACATGGCGACATGATGTCATTTGTGTAGCACTATATCATTTCAAGGGTAGGAATGGTGTGCGTAGAGGACAGAGCATCGTCTTTGGGCACAGCTTCCCAAATGGCAGAGCAAAGCTTGACACAGAGCTTTAGGCAGGAATCTGAGGTGTGGAAACAAAAACCTCTCCGAAATGAGAGCTGTTCTGGGAGCTGGTGGGTGCCCCCTTCACACGGCACAGCCCGTCTCTGAGCAAAGGAGCCCTGGCTTCCGTTGCATGTAGACTTCTGCCCCCGTTCGCGTTTCAGGATTTTATTTGTAATGCCCTTGGTAGGTCAAAATTAAAATTCAC
Source organism: Calotriton arnoldi (assembly GCA_963921515.1). Classification (NCBI taxonomy): domain Eukaryota; kingdom Metazoa; phylum Chordata; class Amphibia; order Caudata; family Salamandridae; genus Calotriton; species Calotriton arnoldi. The sequence continues at coordinate 2,103,458 of CAWUFW010000610.1, forward strand.
CTGTGACACCCCCGCCCCCAACCCACACCACACACTTTCACCCCACCCACACACAGAGAATGCAGACATTTTCATTTTCAGCCAGAAGTGATTTATATCACCTTGGGGGTCCTCAGAAGTTGACAACATTTTTGCTGTTGATCGGCTTCATTGTGGTGCTGAAATCTGTTTTACAGACGGATCGTCAATGTCATTTCTATTGCGAATATAGAGAAAAACATCAACAGAGATGTAATCGTTTTTATTTAAAAAATAAATGGGCGTAACAGTTTTTATTTGAACATACATAAATAAATAAACTCCGCTCTAGGAGATACGATAGGAGTGTGTTGGGTTGTCGTATTATGCTTAAACTAACAACTAGTGATGTTTTTTCTGGCAAGGCACTTTGCTTGGATTGTTACCACCTGTCTTGACATTAGATGGACAGTTCCTACTTTTTTGGGAGAAAGTTATCATTCTTGTCAATTACGTTTGATTGAAAAAAAAGAGTGCGCTGCATGTACCTTAACCTCCAGCAGAAATTTCCATTACATCAGCAAAATATTTTTGTGTGTTCTGTCTTTGGCAGCTCACTTATATTTCGTGTGTGCCCCAAATGCCCCCGTATTTAGTCTGTAAGCACTATATACGTTATTGAGTTTCTCTTACTGCAGGCCGGACATGCGCTGCTACCGCTGAAACTTCTTGTGTTTTTTTAAGCAGTATGGCCGACCCGTAACACGGGCGCCTGCTTTCAATCACTTCAACCCTGCATTATTTTGTGTCTGTTTCATCCCCTCCCCCCCGTCCACACCTAAGTAAAATGGATTTAGAAATGATTAGCAGATTAAGTCATGTGGATTCCAGGTAGCACATAATCCTGTGCTAATGGGCTGAAGCTGACAGCACATCTGTGTTGCATGTCATCTGTACTAAAGCCACCTGATGGGTTGTTTTCAAAAGCCTGTTTTATTAACAACACCACCACCAATACCACAACCAATGCCATCCCCATCAATACAACCACCAATACCACCACCACCACCGATGTAGCCTAACAGTTAGGGCGATCAACCTCAAATCTGGGGAACCGGGTTCGAGTCTCGGCAAGGACGCCAACATCCTGTGATTCTGGGCCAATCACTTAATCTCCCTGTGCCTAACAAAAAAACATGAATGTGTCCTCATGTAATGCAACTGGTGCTCGCGTAAAGCGCTCTGATACCTGATACCTTCTGGTCAAGTTCGCACTGTATAAAACTAAAAAAATACCAGTACGACCACCAATACCACCACCAATACCAGCACCACCACCAATACCACCACCACCACCAATATCACCACCACCACCACCAATACCACCACCACCAATATCGCCAATACCACCAATACCACCGCCAATACCACACCAATACCAATACCACCGCCAATACCAATACCACCACTAATACCACCACCAATACCCCTACCACCACCAATACCACTACCACCACCAATACCACTACCACCACCACTACCACTACCACCACCACTACCACCAAGATCACCAATAGCACCACCACCAATCCCACCACTAATACCACCACCAATTCCACCACCACCAATATCACCACCACCAATACCACCACTACCACCACCACCAATACCACCACCACCGCCACCACCAATACCACCACCAACACCACCACCACTACCAATACCACTACTACCAATACCACTACTACCAATACCACTACTACCAATACCACCACCACCAATAGCAATACCACCAATACCAACACCTCCAATAACACCACCAATACCACCACCACCACCAAGAACGCCACCAATACCACCACCAATACCAACACCACCAATAATACCAATACCACCACCACCAATACCAACACCACCAATACCAACACCACCAATACCAACACCACCAATACCACCACCACCAATACCACCACCAATGCCACCACCACCACCAATACCACCACCAATACCAACGCCACCAATACCACCCCCAATACCAACACCACCACCAATACCACCACCAATACCCCCACCACCAATACCCCCCCCACCAATTCCACCACCACCACCAATACCACAACCACCAATACCACCACCTCAGCGCCTCATGCTCACTAGTAATAGCAGGGGCACTGTACGAGGCCGGAGCTGCAGCCGAGACCATCCCTCCCTTCATGCCTGCCATAAAGCACAGCCCGCCCTGCACCAGGAGGTAAAGCCAGGGCCCTACTACAGCTGGAGTGTTTTTTATTAGGCCAAAGATAGCAATGACATTACGCAATGCCACACTGCACACTCAAATCACGGAGAGGGCAGGAAATTGCCCCCCTCCCGCTCTTCCTCCTGAGCCACGACAGTGTAATCACAGAGCGAAAGGTGTTGGAGCGCTATGTTAGTGTTTATAGCTCAGATCATATGTAACTCTCACTTCACACTTTGTGTCTGTGTAATTTACAACACTTACACATCATCTTCACTGCACTATTTATCACTACTTTGAAGACGTCGCAGGCCGGTTTCTTCCTCTGATATTTACAATCTAACAAGCGGTCGAGAAAGCCTTTATTGCAATACAATAGGTCTCGCATTTAGGAGAGTTTAAGCTATCAGTTTTGTAAATGACAATACCTTTCATATATGTTTTAAAACCCAAAACATAAATAAAAGGCAGTCATTTACAATGCCAATAGCTCAAACTCGCGTGAATGCGAGACCTTTTGCATTGTAAATGCTTGTTTAACACTATTGAACTTGTTCCCTTCGTTTTATGAATTAATGGAAAAACTGATATTTCCAACAAAATGCTATTTTTCTACTTGGATTTGTGTCAACCTATTTTGTCTTCATGGTTTCTTCACATTGACATTCATTAATTTGTTTTTCTCCACAATAAAATAGTCCTAGACGAAACACTAAATTGTTCCCTTTTAAAATAGTGGCACTAATGACACGTGTTGGTTTAGTGTGGATCTGTTTTATTGGAACAATTCAGCTTGAGTACAGCATGAAGGTTAGTCCTAAAATCCCAGAGGTAATCGGCCGGTCCCAAAATGCTGAAGTCTGAGTGTCACCCTTGATTGCTTTATAAAGGGTTTACACACTCTGTCCTAGACCAACAATCATTTTCTGCAGAGAATGGTAGCGCTTCCTCTTTCATTGACATGGTTACTCATTCCTTTGCTTAATCCAAAGAGAGTGGGACTTTGGCCGTATTTCTCTTTGATGGTTTCTTTCTAGACTTAATGAGGTCCGGGGGTAAGCAGCCATGATACCTGTGTTAGTCACCTGCAGGGAATTGCGAGGGAACATCAGGAAAGAGCCCTGTTTTCCAACCCAACTCTCACTCTTCAGGAAGACCTCCCACCACCCTTTCCATTGAATCCTGATTTACCTACAAGAGAAAGCAAGGAGACATCGGGAGTGTGCCAGCTCACCATCCCAACTCCCTAGGACTTGCAATGTTGGGTTTACATAGAGCATGGTCCCCTGCCCTCCACCGTCCTCCTTTTTGTAGGCTGATCGAATTGGCCTATCTCTGCAAGGTCCCACCCATGGAATGTTTGCTGTCTCCCCATTGGCTGATCTCTTGCGGTCATCCAACCCACTATAAGAAGGAGGGTTCCTCCCCCTTTCTAGAATTTTCCCTTCCTTTTGTGACCTTGCAGGCCCAGGGTTTGATCCTCTCCCTATGCTGCGACCCACCCTTAACGGACACCCATGGAGTCTGCAGGCCTACTTGTATCAACCTTGAACAAATGTAAGGCCGAGGAGACCCTGAGACAGTGCGCTAAGCGGGGCAGTGTTGTGGGAAAAGATGGGTGGGTAACAGCTTAGTGGTCTGAGGAAAAGCGACGTAGGAAGCCTTGAGTTCACAGTAGCGCGATACCTTCTGCGGGTGGCTATCACTGATGTGCCATAGAGTACTGTAGCAAGCTGTGTGAGTGCCCACGACAAAAGCCTGGAGCATTCTAGCTCCCCAGAACAGAGCCCTACGGCTCACATCTGAACTGCTTGGCAAAATATATTTGCTAGCTATCATTTGTTAGCTATTGGACTAAGTAAACTAATTATTGAATCACCAAAAATATCCTTAGATATGTCATAAATATTTGGAAAAGATGTAGATGCATTCTAACTGTCATTGATCCTTTCCTCAATCAGTATTTTTGATGCCATTCGTTGCACATTGTGGATTGCCTCTAATGTTCTCTACTTCAGTTTATGATTACAGGTGGGAATCTCGAGGACAGCAAGGAGGCCCTCCAGCTTGCACATACAAATGGTATGTATACTATATTTTTAAACTGCGTGTTTTCACAAAAACAAGTTCCCTTGTGGCAACGGGTCAAGATGAGGGCGACTGTATGCTTTAGTTGTTGGTGTGTGGCCTAAGCACCTGCACAGAATCACAGTTTACCCACAGGCTGGGGTTCAAGATATCTGTAAGTCTATAAATGAAATTGATGTATTCTTTAAAATTCAGTTAAGAATACTGTTTTAACAATTACAGGATACGCTCTTTTAATAATAGACTGAGAAAAAATAATAACGACTCCCTGTTCAAACCTGCTTCTTAGCAAACACGTTGTGTATATGTGCATATTGGGCCCGATTCTTAAAGTTTTTTTGTGCACTTGTGTTAGACTTAGGTGTGAAAAAGGGATGCTACAAGTGTAAATTCACATTTTGCATTCACAAAACTTAAATCTACCCTTAGAAAGTGGTTTGCCCACCCAACATTACACCAGTATGGTATAATTTTACAGGTTTCATTTTACTCGCAGGAGTGGGCGTTCCATCACAGGGATTTCTTGAAATATGCATGAAATGATGAGTTTGTGGGTATTCGCAAACTGGAAGGTTCGGAACTGCATAAGGTTGAAAATGTTCTTCAGTCAAGTGGAAATGGTAAAGCAACAACGCCAGCATTGATCAGGGTACAGAATGTGTGATTACCACAGAGAAAAATATTTTCCTTTTGAAAAAAATCTAAATACAAATATCCTTTTGCAAATTGTTTGTGCAAGTCCGTTTTATATTTTGCAGGTGAAAATACTTTTGTGTGCGAAAAACTTTGAGTTCACAAGACAATCCCAGAACTGCTTTATGAAATGGAGGCTGATGCAATTCCAGGAATACTCTTAAAAATCCTCTTTGATTTCCAAAAAAAGCCTAAAATCTGCTCCAAATACCAACGTAATTCTAATACGTTTACTTTAGCCCTTTTTTGGGACTCAGTCAACAGTGTTTTATGTTAACGTCATCCACGAGGCACCAGTTGAAGATGTTTGCTTTCGCTGCATAATAAAATCTGAGTTTTATTTTGTACTTAGACAGGTTTTACAGTACAGTAGGCTGCCATCCCACGCGCTGTGGAGAATTTGAACAGAGTGACCCTGACCAGTATTTAGCGTCACTCCAAAATCTGATCGAAAAAAATAAGGAAAAAGTTATAGCCGTTGGAGAATGCGGTCTGGGTAAGTTTTGGCCAGATTTCTAGTTCACTCTAACTCAATTACGTGCCAAAGGCAAAGACAATAACTGGAATAGATTTTCCATTTGTCTTCCAGATTTTGATAGACTACAGTTTTGTCCCAAGGAAACCCAGTTGAAGTGAGTGAGTTTCTCTTTTTAGTGCATGCATTTTGTCGTTCAAAAGTCTTAGAAACCATGTCTGGCAATTTCAAATGCAAGGGACAGAATCAGAGCGAGGCAAGCAAAATTGGAAGTTATAGCAATGAGGTTAGATGTGACGTAAGTACATTTTCACCAGTGTGCATTTAAAGTATCAGCCTTACAATAATAGATGTATTCTATCTTAAAAAGGTTATGCCTTTTGCTACTGATTCTCCTCAACAGATAAGCTATGTACATAGACTGCTACTGTAAATGAGAAATGACATACCATGTTCAGCTTCTTTCCACCGACAATTAGATTTGAAAAGATTTTAGAGCTATCAGATTTAAAAATAAGGTTCTACAAGATGAAAGACAGGATTGGAGTCAATGGCTTACATCAATGAAACGTCAAAGTTACTCTGCAGCAATAAGGAGAAAACGGAGACATATATTGAGCAAAAGCTACCAGACATTGCTTAGATATGGATTAGAAATGTTGTTATTCAGTCATTATTAACACCAAAATAAAAAGGATGTGTAGATCAGGGGACTCCAACGAGTAGCTCGGGAGCTACTAGTAGCTCACAAAGACCCTAGAAGTAGCTCTCAGAGATTAAACCAAACCCTGTACCACATTCAGAGGATATGTGCATATGGAATAGGCAGCACTGCTTATCTCAAGACCCTTTGAGTGTCAATGGCAGGGTCTCATGTTAACATTCAAACACACACTGCCAGCCTACGGGGTCTATCACATGAACCTCTGTCTCCACACTCAATCTAGCAAAGTCACAAGGAGATTGGTCATGTAGGCCCTGCTCAATCAACCACACTATGAGGAGTCTACACAATGGGCAAGGAAAGAAGAGTGCCAGCTGTAGCGACAGCAATTAGCCAGTGTGGACTCGCCAACGTCTGGGACTGCAGAAGCCAAAGTGAAAATGTGCAAGTTGTATGCATGATGAGCCCAGGAGCTGGGGAGAGCAGGGTCTGGATCCAGAGCCGAGATAATTAAGAGCCTCAGGTGCCTGTGTCTGTGCATGCAAATGTGCATTTTGGTATGTGTGTGGCCCTCCCGGAAAACAGTATTGATCAATGAAGGTATGCCTGGTGTTAAAGTCTACAGAAAGTATATGCTGCACCTATTATAAGGGGCTAATCTCTGGCACAACTGTATCTGTTCATACGATAACAGTGGTAATGGCATAATAATGGTCATCCTTGATGTATTGTTGGCATTCTTAGTTTAGTTGTGGCCTACTGGCTGAAACCATTGACCTATTAAGAGCATGACTGGCCTAACTGTAGCCATCCCTGACATAATACTGCCCCCCTTGCATATTAACATGGGCATCCTGGCCTTTACATTGTCCATTCTTGGCACAATGGTGGCCATGGTATAATGGTGGGCATTATCAGCATACTATAGGCATCCAAGGTGTTCTAGTGAGCATCCATGTCCAATGATTGTAACACCTAGGAATTTGAAGAATACTCTGTTCAAATGAGGGATTTCTATGTCAGTATGTGATGAGGTTGCCAAGCCGATGTTTATGTGCTGTGTACCTACTAAAAATGAAAACTGTGAAAGCTATGGTTTTTTCAGGAAAGATTTTCCATCTGTAAAATTGGGTTTGTTTGGCCAAAATGGAAAGTGGAACTTACTAAAAAAAGAAAGTGTGTATTTTCAGAAACTGATCATCTAATGAAGGCTGATGGTTCTATTTCCAAAACACATTCAAAGCTGTTGGTCGTCTGAAATAATTGGGTGGTCACTACTGATAATCCGGCTTGGTAGCATTTGATCTCTATTTTACAGTAATAAAATTTGCTGGTAGTTCGGGAGGATTTTCCTTGAGCACAAGTAGCTCTCACTATAGAAAAAGTTGGAGACCACTGGTGTAACATGTGACACAATGTCATTGACAAGGGGTTTTAGAAACCACGATACTCATTGTGAGCTTTCTAATAATCTAGATGGAAGGCAGAAGGGGTGTGTGGCAACGACTGATCTACACAGGTTTGCATTAAGAATACAATTGATATCTGTCCAAATAATGAGTCTGTCTTTGTGCGGTATACAAGCATGCAGACCTTATAGGAGAGCTCTACTGTGCCCAAGTTGTATCCATACATGTTTAAGTCACACTTCTTTCCTTACTATTGTACTTGTTATGACAAAAAATATCCTGGTTGGGGCTATACGTTGTGCTACATAGTGACAACTACCTGTTGTACCTCTCCTTGTATATGTGGAGGAGCTGCTAATGCTGTATGCTTCCATCATCAGAGCACTCTGCCTTGAATGCATGCATTTACTTAAAGAATTAAATTTTTCTTGTTCACTTCATTCTTTCTACAGCATTTTTTGTTTTCATTGATACTAGTAGTCACGTCAGCAAGTGCACTGCTTGATGGGAACAAGGTTCAGCGAGTCCCTGTTATCCCCAGCACATTATTATATCAAATTTTGTGTCTGGAATGTAAACACGGGCTAGGAAATGCTTCACAGGAGCGAGGTAAATAAAATATATGAACAGGCTATTTAATACATGAGCTTTTGTTCAGAAGTTAGGACACCTTCGTATAGGCCGATCTCTCTTCTTAAAATAGAAGTGAAGGTGCTGGCGAAGGCCCTAGCAAACAGGTTGCTGCAGGTAATAGCCCCCATTATTCACGTGGATCAGTCGGGCTTTATGCCACATAGGAGCACACGCCATAACTTACAGCGGCTCTACGGAGTAATCCACCTGACGAATGCCCTCTCACCTCAACAGACGGCGTTAATGCCATTGGACGCCTCGATGGCCTTTGACAGTATAGAGTGGCCCTACTTGTTCGCTGTGCTATCCAAACTGGGCTTTGGCCCACAATTCTGCAGTTGGGTAAGGCTACTCTACCAGTGCCCATTGGCTAGAGTGAGGGTCAATGAAGCGCTATCAAGAAGCTTTGCTCTGTGTAGGGGCACCAGACAGGGTTGTCCCCTGTCGCTGCTTCTGTTTGCGCTGCCATTGGAACCCCTGGCACACTGGATTAGAGCTGATCCTATGATCTGGGGCATCATGGCGAGGGGGGGATATGAGAAGAACTTATCTCCTTATACGCTGACGATATTGTCTTGTACCTCTCGAGGCCCTATTACTCCATAGCAAGAGTCCTTCACATTTTTGAGCTATTTGGGAGCTACTCCGGCTATACTATCAACTGGACCAAATCAGTGGTGTTCCCCTTGTCGCCCCCCCCAAAAGCTCCCAGCGAAGTGTGTTGCCCCGATAGTGGTAGAAGTCTTTAAATATTTGGGCATTCACGTAACGCGTAATCAAGAAATATTCCTTCAGCGAAACCTCTTCCCCCAGCTGTGCAGACTTAGCACAGACGTAACGCATTGGCGCACCTTGCCAATGTCTTTAATGGGCAGAGCAGCCCTATATAAGATGATGAGATTACCCCGCCTCTTATACATACTGCAGAATACCCCATACCTGGTCCCTCCAACCTTTTTCAAGCAAGTAGCCCAGGTGTTTCGCACGCTGCTGTGGCAGGGAGGCGCACCTCAGATTGCCCTACAGAAACTGCAAAGGATGGTCTATGAAGGGGGCCTGGCGGTCTCAGACATTAAACTTTATTATTAAGCATCACAACTGATAGTAATTAATGATTGGGTCTATGCAGACAAGGAAGAGCCTGCCTATAGAGTGGATAGAAGTGCGATGCCCAACGGGAACTAGGAGCCCCTTCTATACATGTGAGGGGCACGCCAGGACTGGCCAGCCCACACAACGGTGGTGATCCAGTGTTGGACTGAGGCAAATAGATACTTGGGTTGGCAGAGGCGGCTGACAGGCATGACGCCCCTATGGTCCGGTGACAGACTGAAAGAGGTGGCTACTTTGACGGGGTTCAAGGGATGGCAAAACATAGGCATTGACCATCTGGGAGACGTGTGGAGGGATAGGGCGCCCATACCCTTCAACGTACTAAAACGTGAATATGACTTGACACTCTCCCAGAGATTTTCGTATATGAGACTCATGCATGCTTTGAAAAGGCACATACAGAAGGGCACCACCATTCCAGATTACTCCCCCTTGGAGGACAGATTGCTCATAGATCCGATTCCCACCAAAGGAACGTCAACAGTATACCAGAAAATAATGAATAACGCACTTGACCCCCCTGACCTTTCTGAGGTGCCTGGATGGACGATCTAGATACCTTTGAGGACGAGGATTGGATAGAGTCCCAACAGAGCCCCAGGGAAATTGCGATTAGAGCGTGTTTTAGGTTGATACAGCTCAGGCTGCTACATCACTCATATTACCCCTGCACACTCCTACATAGATGGGGGAAAACACAGACTTCACAATGCGCAAGAGTCTGTCAACAAGAGGGCTCCTTTTTCCGCATCATATGGGAATGCCCAGTGCTCCATACGTTCTGGTGAGGGGTGACAGCAGTGATGTCAAGGGTAGTGGGGAAGGAGTTGTCGATGGATGCCAGATGGCTCCTGCTGATGATCAAAGGCGAGGGAGATTGGCCCCGGCACAGTAGACTCTTGCTGGCAATATCGGCAGGCGTTGCAAAGCGCAACATAGCGAGGCGCTGGGAGGTGCCCATCCCCCCATCAGTGGCAGAATGGGAGAAGGACCTAGACTGGTGCCAAAGAGCGGAGGAAGTAGTATACAAAAGTAGAGGATGCATAAAGAAATGGGAAAAGATATGGTCGCCCTGGCGGAGTTACAGGGGTTTTTAGAGGGGTCCGAAGTATTCCAACACATGGTTCTGCGCATTACACATTGTAGGAAAACACGCAAGTTATGATCATTCCCAATACAAGATAGATTTGCATAAGACAAGATGTTAATTGTTTCAAAAGTGACAGTGATGACATGTTTCCGCCAGAACGTATCATTGTTTTAATTTTGACCTGGTGATTTGCTTGTGCTTATATTTGGCTTTGTAATGACTAATGAGCTGGTTCAATAAAACGATTAAAAAAAATTAAAAAAAATAGAAGTTAGGACACCAATAACAAAACAATGAAAACTTCACATTGTTAAAAGGATATGTGTTTTTTAAATAATTTTCCATTTATTTCTCCATGTGTTTAGCTGCATGTGTAACAAGTAAGCCACTTATGGCATTTTAGCCATCAGTACCTTTCTTTCTGATTTACTTTAGTCATTTTCAGTCATTTACCTCAATTAACAGTTTCCATGTTTTTTTGATATTTTGGATTTCATTACAAGACCGGAGGCTACCATTATGCAATATATTTGTATTGCTTCCCACACATGCGGCCCTTTAAAGAACATGTTACATCATAAACTAAACATTCCATTAGAACATTATAAACGTTGTGGTAACCAAGCATCGTCCTCTTTTATTCGCTGCTCCTGGACAGTTAAGTATATGTTTATTTGACTCTAATACTATTTGTTATTATGTTTGTACTAGCGATTATATAAATAGCTTATTTCAAGACATTAAGAAAGGTAAGTAAAATGACACCCTTTTCTGTCAACTATAATGTTTTTATACTGTACGTTCTTATTTTCACTGCCATTTATGCTTAGCATACTCTGCGTACAAGGTAGGTAACATTTTATTTCTTCCTAATACCCTTCCAATTTATGGTCGGGTCCCCCAGGTATTTTCAAAGTTTTTGTTTCATTACCGTAGCGTAGGAAGTGACAAACGGAATCCAGCGCGAGACCTCTGAGCTGAGCACAGCAGCCGATCGCTCAGGAACGCCACAGAGTCAGCTGTTTCTCGCACAGAGACGACCTTCTGCCGGAACTTACGCGGCGAGAATCACCACTCCGGGTAGACTTGGATTACAAGCCCCAGAGACCGCTGGCCGCCCCGCCCTTTAAGGTGCGGCTGACGTCGGCCCGCTTACTTACTTCCTTGCTACACATGAAGGCTGATCCCGCCCAGATTGATTTTTGTCTGGGACTAGCGCACCTGTTCCCCCACCCGACCTTTCCCCTGGGGACGCACGAGAGAAGCAAATAGGCAAAACAAAGGAAAGACAAACATTTCGCTTGCTCTGTGTGTTGCTGTGACTACGCACAGGGCAAAGCTTAACGGCAACCACACAATGGGCTAATAGACGGGTAAGACTGCCAGGTACTGCCTAACTAAAAAAAAAAAAAAAAAAAAAGGAGAGAAAAGATTTTATATTAATTGAAGGGATAGAATTAAATCTAAGATAGTTTTAAAAATTGAGAAAGGGATCTGACCTAATCAAGATCTCCAAGATGTCAGAGAATGGAATACAAGATAATGAAAATCTTCCCCTTACTGAAAATATGATAATGAGTTTCTTTGAGAAACAACTCAAGTCCTCATTAAAAGAGGCAGTGGAGGCAGCTTTTAACAAAAGAAAAAGAGACCATGTTACTGAGGAAGACTCAGCTGACCTCTCTGAGGAGGAAAACTTTTACCAAAGAAAGGAGGTAAGGCCTTGAAAAGACCAAACACCTTGAACCTCATGGTAGCCTGTGCGCTACAAAAGACCGGGAACTATCTCTAGGTAGCCTGTGCGCTACAGATGATCTGGGTGTCCCTACAGCACAATGAGAGAGCAGCCATATTGGCGCAATAAGTACAGTTGTCCCTCACGGCACAAGAAAACCAGGTGTCCTTCATGACACAAAAGACCTCAGTTTACCAACGGACAATGATGATGAATACTTATTCCCAATAAATATTGATAATGAGGCAGACAAGTATATATTTGATCCTCTTGAAACTCTTGACAATGAGCTCCTTGACGAGGATTTAGACCAACCCAACAGCTCTAAATCTATCAAAGACCCAGCAGGAATGGAGATGTTTAACCCCACTCGCATCACACACCCTGGAGGATCTGATTGGTGGCCTTTGGACCACGTAGAAAAATTCATTACATTCTGGATACTGAAACCCAGTGAAAAGGACACTCGAAATCTAATGAGGGCAGAATGCTCTAGACCCTTTTTAGACAATAAATCGGGGATGACACCAAATCTAGACCTCAAATTAATGACCTTTCTATTTAAAACAGGAAGAGATCCTAGAAAGGGACTTGAGCGCTGCCTCAAACAGTGCCAAAATACACTACTAGATACTCTAGGACCAATGGCTAGAATCCAAGACTTAGCGGAAGAAGCCTCTCTTAAGGGCACTCCTGTGGATGTAGAATTACTCCAAGGATGGAGCCAACGTGCCCTATGCCTTCTTGGTAATGCCAATGCAGGGCTAACCTCTGAAAGAAGGAGAATAAACCCCAAATTGGGAGACCTTGCAAATAAAGATATCCAGGGTGACCCGAATGGCTTACTCTTCGGGGAAAACTTTATTCAAACGTTAGGAAAGTACGTTTCCACCTTCCCCACCTTTAGCAAAGCCCAATCAAACAAGGGACGTATGTTTGGGGGTAGAGTTTTTGGAAGGGCTGATAGGATGGGACTGGCTGTCAGCCATGGACAATATAGGTCCCCATTCTACCAACAAAGTCAACGCGGTTACGGGAAATACTTCAGCGGAAACAACTCCTCCTCCTTTCCGCAAAGAGGCCGCAGCACCCGCACACGAGGTGGTGGTAGAGGCAGATTCCAAGGCCCAAGACAGCAAGGTAAGACTGTTTCACCCCATTGGTTCTTCCCATCCAAAGGTAGGGGGAAGACTACGCTTTTTCAACCATCATTGGTCATTAATAACAAACAACTGTTGAGTACTAGATACCATAAAGGGAATCAAAATAGACTTCAACACGACACCTTACCAGATACACCAACCCAGAGAACTTACCCTAGACCAGTAACAATCAACTCTGGTAGATACAGAAGTGAATCAAATGCTATTAAAAGGGGCTATATGCAGAGTAGCAAACACCGGTCAAGGATTTGTGAGCCCGATTTTCCTGGTAAAGAAAAAAGACAAAGGTTGGCGCCCTGTAATAAATTTGAGAGAATTAAATACTCTTCTCGTATAGAGATAATTCAAGATGGAGGGTATCCATCTTCTAAGAGACATCCTACAAGAGAAAGACTAGCTTGTGAAATTGGATCTCAAAGATGCTTATTTCACAATCCCTATAGTCGGGGACTCTCAAAAATACCTAAGGTTTATTTGGAAAGGAATAACTTACCAATTTTGTTGTCTCCCCTTCGGCCTCTCCTCAGCACCTTGGTGTTTCACCAAGATTCTGAGGCCAGTGGTCGCCTCCCTGAGAAGAAGAGGAGTACGGCTAGTAATCTATCTAGACGACATACTACTGATGTACCAAAGTCAAGAAGAATTACTAAGACACATGAAATGGTCGGTGGATCTTTTGGAAGGTTTAGGATTTATTACCAACATAGAGAAATCTGGAATGACCCCAACACAAAATCTAGAATTCCTAGGGTTTCAGGTAGACACCATTACAGCCCAGCTACAACTTCCACTAAAGAAATTGTCCAAAATAAAAAAGGAAGTAGCTTATGTATTATCAAAAAGTATAGTGAGCTTACGCGAACTAGCAAGAGTAGTTGGACTTCTATCCTCTTCCATTCAGGCAATTTCCCCAGGGCCACTTCACTACAGGGCCTTACAGAGACTGAAATCTTCGGGGTTGAAGAAGAGCCTATGGTACTCAGACAGAATTCCCCAATATTGGAAGCTCGAGAGGACCTCCTATGGTGGCGAAACAATTTAGACAGCTTGAATGGAAAAGCAATATTTGGGAACGTCCCGGATCACACTGTGGAGTCAGACGCAAGAAACAGGGGGGAAATGGTCCCAGGAGGAACTCCCACTCCACATAAATTACCTAGAAATGTTGGCAAGTTTGAATGCTTTAATGAGCTTCAAATCAGTACTAAAAAACAGTGTAGTTCTTATCAAACTAGACAATTTTACAGCTGTCTCCTATATCAACCACTTAGGAGGCGCAAGGTCAAAGATACTTGCAGACCTCGCCAAAAAGAAATGGTATTTCTGTTGGAGTCAAAAAATGGTATTGAAAGCAGAGTTCATCAAGGTTTCTAAGAGTTTCAAGCGAATGGAATCTGAATCCAATAGTCTTCAAGAAGGTTCAGGACCTGTGGTGTCCTTTCCAGGTGGACCTGTTTGCCAGCAGGCTAACATTTCGGATAGATCAGTATTACAGTTGGAGACCAGATCCCCAAGCCCCAGCAGTAGACGCTCTGGACCAATCTTGGAACAATGAGAACTGCTACGCGTTCCCTCCCTTCGCACTGATTCAGAGGGTTTTACTGAAAGTTCGGACGGAGCGATGCAACAACGCCTTAATTACACCTTTTTGGAATACTCAAATTTGGTTTCCAGGGGTGATGGAATTGACAGTGGAGATCCCACGTTTTATCCCAGGGAGTATAGAGCTTCTCCATGGACAAGAAAGGGAGGTGCACCCTCTTCTTCTAGAAGGAAACCTGAACCTTCTTGCTTGGAGGATTTCAGAGGATCCAAAAGATACTCTGGCATTTCAGTAGAAGCTAAAAACCTACTTGATGAATCATGGGCACCAGGAACAAGGAGAAGATACACTAGTGTATGGAGGCAATGGTGTAGTTGGTGCCTGGAACAGGATCTGGATCCCATGGACGCCCCTGTACTATATGTAGCAAACTACCTAGCAGATTTATTTAAATCAGGTTTATGTTATAGAACAGTTAACTGTTACAGATCAGGGATTTCAGTAGGCCACTCACTAATAAACAATTATTTTATCGGTACCGACCCTTTAATACGTAGAGTAATGAAGGGAATAACGCTTAGACGCCCTCCCAGGGCCAAATATGACTCACTATGGAATGTTAATCTTATTTTTGACCTCTTGGCCTGATAACCCTTATCTTTCCAGAAAACAAATATCGATTAAGTTAGCAACATTACTTTGTCTAATATCCTTTAGAAGAGTATCAGATGTTAAGGCGTTAGAGACCTGTAAGAGATATTACTCCCCAGATGGAGTACTTTTTGAAATATGGAAAAGGACCAAAACTATGTCGGAAAATATTTTTTATCCTTATTTTACTGATTACCCAAAACAATGCGTAGTAAGCTGCATGAAAGTTTATGAACAAAAAATGGTTGATGTTAGACCAAATGGTGAAAATCAATTACTAATATCCTTCGTAAACCATATAAGGCAGTCTCTTCAGCTACAATTTCGAGATGGGTAAGAACAGTCACTTTAGAAGCAGGAATAGACTTATCCAAGTTTGGCGCACACTCATCCCGTGGTGCAATGGCCAGTAAAGTGTTTTGGGCGGAGGTTCCCTTCCTGATATTTAAAAGCAGCAGATTGGTCGAATGCATGCACCCTTGTTAAATTCTACCTTAAACCTGTGAAACACATAAGCAATATAGCATTAAAAAGCTTCAAACATGCATAATGGTAGCCTCAGGTCTTGTAATGAAATGACGATTCGCCAATTAACGTACAGAGAGAATCATGATTTCATTAAAAACAACGGAGGCTAACATTATCCCACCCACCACTCCCTGGTGGATTTAAAAGGAAAAATGTGCGTATACATTGTTCTGCATACACTCAATTACAAGAAGTTATACATTGTTTGATTGTTTCTACATTTCTTGGCAACTGATATTACCTGATTTCTTTCAATGGTGTGACCCAAATGTAGAATATTATCACATGACCCCAGAGGTAAGTCCAAGTATTTTATTTGTGGGAACAACGAGCCACCGCTCCTCTCACAATGGGCAAGAGGCACCAACTGACATGAATAGAATCCCCCACACACCAGTACTATGGCAACACATGGGGTTCTAGGTAGAACCATAACAAGCACTTGTAAGTACAACATTACCTTTTTTTTTCATAACAAAAACACAAAATGTAGAAGAAGAAAAAACAATAAAAATACAAAGAAGAAATCTAAAGTAGTACACAAAAAAATATAAAATGAATAAAAACTCTCTAGAATGATTTACCGAAGCTTCCAAGGAACACGTCTAACACGACTAGACCTCCTTGGCACTTCATTAGGCACAGAAGATTCACAATTTGAAAAAGAAGGCACATCAACATTACTCCTAGTACAGTTTGAAGAGCCAAGATCTCTTTTGGACGCTGCATGAACTCTCACAACTTTTCCAGCATTCCACCAATGCCCACCTCGTACCATAACTGCACCACCACATACTTTCTCGACGCACACAGGATCACTAAAGGACGGACCACCCTTTTTAACAAAATTGGTGTTTTTGATGCGAACCATGTCTCCCGGGTGCAAATCAACAGAATTCACAGACTTCTTTTGATTATACCTGTCTGACATCTTCCTCTGCGCAGCTACAACCCTGGATTCCAAGGCAGCATGATGCACCCAGCATGACACTTTGTCACAAACAGTTCTTAAAAGCCAAGCCGGGTATAAGGCAGCAGTGGGTACTTTACCTCTGAGAGACACATAAGGTGCCACCTTGGTGAGAGAATGTGGCGTTGTGCGGTAAAACCACAACATAGATCTGACAGCGCCTTCCACATCATATCCATACTGTTTCGCCCACTTAATGCATTCCACAATGACCCTGTTCATCCTCTCAACCAAACCATTGGTTTGAGGATGTCCAACCGAGCTTCTCAAATGTTTCACACCAGATTCACTCAAAAACTCACTCATTTCCAGATTCACGAACTGCACACCATTATCAGAAACAAGCGCTTCAGGGAATCCTTCCCTCATAAAAATCTCTTTGAGAAAAAGAATTGCACTGCTTGCCGTAGGAGAGGCACAAAACCGGACTTCAGGCCACTTGCTGTGGAAGTCCATCAAGACAAAAGCAAAACGTAAATGGTGAGGAAGAAGGTTGAAAGGACCCACCAAATCAATCCCCACCTTAAGCCATGGCTTTTCAGGAAAAGAAATGGGCTGTAAAGGAGGAGTAACAACTTTTAAACCCTTCTCAGCACCACTGCAGACAACGCACTCTTTTACTCTTAATTCGATGTCTTTGTCCATAGAAGGCCACCAATAGTGCAGTCTGACTCGTCTTTTTGTCATGGTAGCCCCTAGATGTCCATCATGTGCACAGTCAACCAACTTGGTACGTACATTAAAAGGGGGAATGCACCTGCCATCCCTCATGATGACCCCATCTTCAATGGACAATTCGTCAGCAAGTTTCCAGAAAGGTTGAATTTCCGGAGACACACATCTCTCCCTAGGCCAACCTTTCACAATATATTATTTAACTTTTACAAGAATAGAGTCATCACACAGCGCCTCTGTCCACTCCCTCTCACTACAAGTCTTATTTTCTACTGCATCAACCAAAGCAATAAAACAGTCTTCCTTGTCCTCTTCAACATCAAGAAGATCATCCTCACTTAAGGGAAGTCTGGACAACAAATCAGCTCTGACATTTTCCTTGCCTGGGATGTGCTTAACCACAAAATCATACTGTAGAAGCTTAGTGGTAAGCCGTGCAATACGAGGCATGGCATACTTGAGACGTTCACCACCCAGAATGTATACAAGGGGCTTGTGATCAGTTTGAATGATACATTTTCTGCCCCAAATGTAAGTTCTGAGCTTCTCACATGCCCAATAGCACGCCAAAAGCTCCTTTTCAATCACAGAGTAATTCAACTCTGGATCGCGTAGTACTCTTGAAGCGTAACTGATGGTAACTTCACTCACCCCTGAAGATTGAGTCAAAACTGCCCCTAACCCATAGTTAATGGCATCAACAGTAATGGTACAAGGAACAGCCGGGTCATATGCGCTAAGCGTTTTCGCATTGATCATCTCTGACTTGACCAAGTCAAAAGTCTCTTGACAGTTCACATCCCACTCAAAGGTGCCATTCGTCCTTAACATATTTGAAAGAACCTTCATTTTGCTAGCATAATCGGGTATGAAACGCGAATAGAATTCACACAGCCCCAAAAAGAAGCGTAACTCATCCTTGTTTTTAGGATATGGACATTCAACCACAGCTTTCACCAGACCTGGCCTCGGGCTAACACCTTTAGCAGAGACTAAATGTCCCAAAAATTCTATTTCTCTCTTCCAGAACTCACATTTATTTTTCTTTACAACAAACCCCTTTTTCTCAAAAATATTAAGCACATTCCTCAAAATCTTATCATGTTCATCTAAACATTTAGAAAAGATAAGGACATCATCTTGAAAAATGACTACACCCTTTACATCTTGAAGGACTGTCTGCATTATGCGCTGGAACGCGGAAGCCGCAGAAGCCAGCCCAAAGGGCATCCTACAAAATTGAAACGAACCAAAAGGGGAGTTGAAAGCAGTATAGTGGCGAGACTCATCATCCAACAAAACCTGGTGGTACGCCCAGGCAAGATCTATCTTAGAAAACCATTGTGCGTCCCTCAGTTCTTTCAACAAGTCACCAATCTTTGGAAGAGGGTGTGAATCGATCCAAATCTCTTTATTAAGACTTCTCAAGTCGATGCACAAACGTATATCGCCATTACGTTTTCGTGCGACAACCAAAGGACTTAACCACAAACTAGATTCTACAGGTTCAATTACCCCACAATTTTGCAATTTAACCAATTCCGTCTTAAGATCTTCCCTAAGGCTAAAAGGAACAGACCTGACTTTGTGTTTTACCGGTATAGCGTCTTTCTTAACTTCTATCTTGTGCTTGAAACCCACTATCATTCCAAGAGAGTCTGAGAACACTTTGGGGGACTCTTGTTCAAAACATAGGGAATCAGGATTGTCTTTGATAACCAGGACCTGTTCACTTGTACCAGGTCTTAACACCATGCCAAAAAGTCCTTGATGGTACCATCCTAGGATATTTAATCCACGAACTGCCACATAAAGTTTACCCTGTATCTTGCGCCCCCTGAATTCTAACACATCCTCAATGAACCCCTCTAAATCAATTCTACGTCCCTCATAAGAGACGGGTGCTCTGTCAGGAGGAAAGAGAGTTCTATCTCCCCAAGATCTCTTGAACAAATCATAAGTAATCTTTGTTATGCGGGCACCAGAGTCTACCAGCAACTTCAGGCAAACTCCACCCACCAACACATCTACATAGGGATCAACACACTCAGACGGATCGCCAGAGACTATCCCTTCATCAGTGGCCGCTACAATCATGTCTTGCAAACTTTGGACCAGATCATTTTCATATACCGGTTCATCTTGTGTTACACAATTAACTTTTTCAGATTTGTTAACATTAGATTGACACACTTTTGCGAGATGTCCTACTCTGCCACACTTATGGCACTTAGCATTCTTACCAGGACAAAACCTGTTATCTTTACCATGTGGGGCATACCCACATCTATAGCAAATGTTTGTTCTTCTAAAAAAAACTTTCTCATTTGGCTTGTCTTTACGCACAGTGTTAGTAGAGGCATTAGCAGAGGCAATCGCATTCACCGATTCCTTTGGAGTGCAACTCACACTTAGCTCTTTGATCGATAGTTGTGCTAATTCAACACTCTTGGCTACCTTTATGACCTCATCCAGGCTAGGGTTACCCATGGTAAGCAATTTTTGTTGAATCTGCTTGTCCCAACAATGTGCAATGAATTGGTCTCTGACAAGCTGGTCACGATATTCCCCAAAATTACATTCCGCACAAAGTTTACGTAAAGCACTCAAATAGGAATCAACATTCTCACTTTGTAGTTGTGCGCGTTTAAAAAATTTGTGCCTTAACACAACTAAACTAGGTTGCACATCAAATTTGATAACTAATTTTTTAACCGCTTCCTGGTAATCATCAATGACTTCACCCTCCCCCAAAACAATATCAGGCAAATGTTTGAAAACTTCTCTTCCCTCAAAGCCAAGGGAGTGAAGGAGAAGACACTTTTTCCTTTCTGCCCTGAAACGTGAAGCACCAATAGCGCCCAAATACGTCTCGAATGCATCAAACCACTGCCTCCATTGGATATGAGGAGCACCTGGACTTTCCAAGAATGGTGGTGGAGTATTGACAGATTGCATATTTCTAGGCAAATCCGTTAAGCACAAATTGAAAAGAAAATCAACCACACCAGCCAAATTACTGTTGTACTAAAACAGTAAACTTAACACAACATATGCATTACTATCGAAACAGAGCTGTAAAAAAAAAAAACACCTAGAAATAATACTGTAATAAAAATATGGTGCAGTAGCAGAAACCAAGCAGGATCAATGTTTGTTAAAAACCATGCTTCAGTGCATCCAGAGCATGACTGCAGGATTTTTCCTTCACGATAAACGTGTGAATGTTCCTGTTTGTAGAAGGAAAATAAAAAAAACAGATAATAAACTGTTACCGGCAGGCTCCAGAAGCGTAATGTTCACCTTTCCATATAGCACACATCGAGAGGTTCATAAGGGAGATGTTCACGTAACCATGCGTTGCCAGCTGTAAAACCAACAAGCACACAGAAAGAACGTAGATCTTTCAAGAACAGAAGGAACAAACAAAATGCTGATTCCTCCAATGGCACTGCAGCGTGTAAAAACGTCACCAGTTGCTACACGCAGACAGAGTTGAGAAGACAGATGACGCCGTAGAATCTCCAATCCCTTTGCATGATTCTAATGCGTCATCAGTTGTTACGGGCAGCGCAAGAAGCAAGAGCTCCGTCTCCCAACGTTCACGGGCCAGCTGGGCACACAAAGAGAATGAGGAAAAGCACACCGCGAGGAACTCCCACGTGACTGAGACAACAGAACAGCTCCAAAAACATTCCGCAACACACCCCTCCCGCTTTCCTCCTCACCAGATACAATTACAGAATATTTCGATCAGCCGCTGGAAATGTGAAGAAAATCACCATCTCAACAGGAATACACACAGCCGCAGGAGGAGTTTCGAGCAGGGGTGCCAGGAGACAAGTGCTGAACGAAGCCTTAAGCAGTGCCAACGAGTGACCTTCAAACAGCTGACGTCTGACAGCACATTCTTCTTCAACCGAAATGCTGCAGTGGCTCGCCCGCTCGTCGCCAAAAATGGTGTTGTGACCCAAATGTAGAATATTATCACATGACACCAGAGGTAAGTCCAAGTATTTTATTTGTGGGAACAACGAGCCACCGCTCCTCTCACAACGAGCAAGAGGCACCAACTGTCATGAATAGAATCCCCCACACACCAGTACTATGGCAACACATGGGGTTCTAGGTAGAACCATAACAAGCACTTGTAAGTACAACAGATTCTTTCCAGACACTTCTTCTCTGTGAAAATCTCCTCCTTATCGAATGCAATTAGAGAGGAAGACGTCAAATAAACAGATTCCATACTTTGTCACAGCTCTAAGAGGACGATGCCTGGTTACCACGACGTTTTATAATGTTCTGTGTTCTTATGGAATGTTTAGTTTATGATGTAACATGTTCTTTAAAGGGCTGCATGTGTGGGCAGCAATAAAAGTAAATTGCATAATGTTAGCCTCTGTTGTCTTTAATGAAATCATGATTCTCTCTGTATGTTAATTGGAGAATCGTCATTTTGCTACTATTCTGTTTTTAGGTATTTTGAAAAGCAGTTTGACTTGGCTGAGCAAACGAAATTGCCAATGTTCCTCCACTGTAGAAATTCACACAAGGAGTTCTTAGGTGAGTATGTTTAACCTATGGGACATTTTAGAAAATGTGTTTTAAAACTGTCAGTTTTGCTTACATTAGTTATATTTTATTAACAGACATAATGAGAAGAAACCGGGACAGATGCTGTGGTGGAGTTGTAAGTATTTACTAAACAAATTATGCAGCCCTTTATTTTAAGTTGATCAGATTCTGTATTCATCTAGTAACTTTGAACCATTGAAAGGAAAACAGGTCCTTACATATTCAGTATAGCTTTCACGTACCAAAATGCTTTTTAAATATGTCATTGAACATGGCAATACCAGAGAAACCTCTGGATTAAGAACTGACATAGGTGATTTTGCCCATGTTGATGGAATTTCCCATGCTAGCATGGTCACGGAATTTAACGTTTGAGTGGATTACTCTTCTGCTCCTCTTGTGAAAGCATAGTAACTGTGGAATTTACTCAGGTGAGGCACAAGACCTGGTTACTCATGGTAATGCTTTGGCTTTGTGGTAACCATTGTCTTCCTGTAATCGCATCACAGGAGGATTCAGGCTCTAGACAACAGCTTTTATTCTCCATTAAAAAACTGTTCTGAAAGGAATCAGTAAGGTTTAGTCTAGTCTTCAACACCAATTTATCTTCAATCTTCAACCAATGTATCCTCAAGGTATATAAAAATTAAATAGATGAGAATAAAAATGTATTATTGTACTCTCAAATGCGTAGCTCCTGCTAATGGTATTTTGAAGTGCCTCTACTGCTGCAGAGCGCTCTGAACCTTGAAGCAATGGAAAAGAGTTGTATTGACATGGCAGTTACAGATGGCGTTGACCAAGCCTTGGTTCAAGAATTAATTTACAAGATTTTTCTTCATTGACCTGGCGCACATGGGCACCTAACCAGGGTCTTTGCTTCACCAACATGGACCTTATATTTGTCAAAATCTCTAAATGTATTTCCTGTGTCGGCATACTCTCATTTTGGTTCACTTGGGGATCATTGCTTGCGTTCAGATGTCCATATGGCTGGACTATTCGGTCCACTGTTCTTTGTGTTGCATTTAGCAAGTGGAATATGAGTCCGACTCCTTCCATGAGTTCAGCAGCATCTACCTTGACCCTCCAGCTCTCTCCATTTTAGTGACGTTTATGGCAGGACAGATCATTAGTAACTGGGTCATTAGTAAACTGTTTGGGCTGAATAGTATCCATCTTACATCAGGCCACACTTGTACTCATCACCATGTGCAACAGTCCTCTGTTAATTTTAGGACAGTTTGTGGCACTGCCACAATTACTCTCTGCTCCACCTACTACCCTCAGAGTCCCCACAGTCCTCTTCCTGGGGCACACAAGTGTTCCAGCCACACTCTCCCACATGGTGGACTTGTCTAGGCTCCTTTTCTGAAGCCTTGACTTGCTGGGCCACCTACCTTGTGTGGGCCGGAATCTTGGGTCCACTGTTTGTTTGTGTAGCTCTGCACCAGTTTATTTAGCCTCCAAGACATCTCTTCACCATTCTGTTTTGTTTAAAGTTCCTCGTTACAAATCCACCATTTCAACCCCCCAAGTTATTCGTAGGAGATATTTGCTGTGTGCTGCGGGAGGGGCATAATTATCCTGGAGCCTTGCTAGTTATGTCTCCTTCATGCCATTTTAAAATCACATGCTTGGAAACTCCTTTGCATATCACTTGACCTTTGCTTTGTGCACTTGTGTTTGTATTTTACTCATTTTTCACTGTGTTTTAAGTTTGTTTTTCACAACCAATTTGGATCTCCAGAATAGCATGATTTTAAACTGTAACTAAGCAAAACATATTTCAGATGTAATAAAATATATAATCCTAATTCTGTAGAGATACAAATCAAATGTACTTGACCTACTTGCATTTATCCAATGTAGTGTATTGTTAAACATGTTACATCATACTTACTGTTAAACATGTGACATCACATTAGACAGTTGGATTAGGTTATATAAAATAGATGAAGGTTATAGGGCCTCATTCTGAGTGCTCCAGCTTATTCCGGCACAAAAACTGCCATGGGAAATTCAGTTTGTGCACATTAACGAGTAGTTATTTTGAACTTTATAAAAGCTTTAGTGTCATGGAATTGGGGATTAACATTCAAAAACTGTATTTGTGAAATTTTCTGTAACAATATATCCACATTATTGTGCTATTTTGGCCACATGATTTCCTCCTCACCGTACCGGCACCTGCTTTCCGTTCTGCAGACCACAACCAGTATAAGACTAAGCACATCCTGCCACATGGTGAATTTGTTTTTAAGCATGCAATAAAGAGGTTTCTGGACATAGTGGGCACAGGGTCCCATCATATGTTCCACAATGTGGCCTAAGTCTCTTGGTTTCTGATCTGAAATGGAGGCGACCAGTGTGCTAAACATCCTCTTCTATGGCAAAGATATCTTTTGCAAGGAGTTTGGTGAGGCACTCCAGTCCATCAAGGCTGCCATTGACACGCCAAGGCTACTAGTGTACTGTCACTGATGCTCTTGACTACCTTTTAGGGAACAAGAGGTAGGTTCATGCAATCACAGAGGTGTCCTATCCACAGTTCCAACAACGATCCTTCTCTACCATGCTTTGCTATTGATTGGGCCGGCTGAGTCTATAACTCACCTGTTTAGTCCTTCGGGCAATCCTTGCAGGGGCAGACAATGGCCACGCAAATCAAGTTTGCCCACGATAAGGTGGACAGAAAACTGATTGGGATAGTGACTGCCCATTCAACAAGAGGCAGGGCCACCACAGTTTTGTTCATGGTCAGTGTGCTGCTGATAGACATCTGCAAGGTGGTCATCTGAAAAGCATCAAAGATCTTCTACGAACATTGCTACTTGGATGCTGACAAAAAGCCTAAAGCTGCTGTGGGACATGCGGTGCCGAAGAATATATTTCAATGATGGTGCAGCTCTTCACTTGCCTGCTAGTTATCTGGGGCTTGGTCATTTATTCAGTTTACTTGAGAATCAATGAAGCATCTAGAAAAGAGTAGGTTATTTAACTGTAAAGCAGGTACTCCAATATGGGTGCATTTTTCAGATTCACATGCCCCGCTTTCATCCTCCCCAGCGAGTTTGATGTTGCATGTTTATGTGACAACTGCTCAGAATCTGAGCAAGCGAGGTGCTGGGGAAGGGACCATAGCAGGGTAGGGTAGGATGTATAAAACTGAGATCAAACGATTTTAGAAATGTCCCTTTGCTGAGCTTTTGCTTAACGATATGACATGAGTAGTAAAACGGTATACCTTTGAGCAGACTCAAAAGTGACAGCTATCCCGCCTCAAAATGAATGTCACTTCCGTAGCCAGGACTTCTGGGGCCCCTCCCCAGAGGTGACATTACTTCTCAGTCATATGAACATGGTTGGTCATGTGATCATCGGGGGGGGGGGGGTCATGTGTCTGGGGGTTGTGACCAGTCACATGACCTAGCCGTGATGTCTTCAGCAAACCTTGACTCTAGAAGATCATGTAACTAGGGGTTGTGATGTCACCTGTGTGGAAGCAGAACCGTACCCCAACATTCAAAACACCCTAAATTCAGATCATCTCAAGTTTTTTTTTTACCTTAGACCGTTCTGCCCCAAGTTGTGTTGCGTTAAAAGGCACCCTCCCCAGCATCAATTTAGCGGAATAATAGTCATAAGTAACAGGACTACTCAATAATTGAGTTCTAGATTAGAGAAAAACAAAACCGTTTTATTACAAATCCCAAAATTCACGCAGTACAAAGTAGATGCCATGAAGTTTTCAATGCAGAATTATACAGAGTTGTCAAAAGCAGAAATAATCCAAGTCCCAAATGAGCAGCAAAATCATACAGAAATTGGACAGGATCTCTAGTGCAATGGAAAAGTCTTCTAAAATCTGGCTCAACCCGAAAGCCAAGGGGTTCTTATACATAATGGTTGCATAGCAAATTGAAGAAAGAACAGAATCATAGTAGCATGATCACAAGTAACAATTCTTTTGGAAAATCAGAAAGTTAACCACCGCTATTAAGTACATAAGCACTAACCCATTTTAAGAAAGCATCAAACATCTTCTTTGTTATTGCTATCTGGAAAAGTCCAAAATAATATGAAACATTTCAACAATGACACTAATGAATAGGTCTAAGCCCAGCAACGGAACTACAGCAGAAAGGCTTTGAAAACTGCTACAGTTAGGAACACTACGAAGTTCATGTAAAACACACGCACAGTAAAAATCCATGACATCAGCTTTTCTTCGCTTTTGCAGAGCTTGTGGGTAATGAAGATGGGCAGGGGATAAGTTAGGAGGGGGAAGAGCAGGAGTGCATGGCAAAAGCAGTATCACAACAGCATCCATGTTATCCAATATGGCATTTCTAAATAAATGTGGCACAACTAAATTCCATTAGTAATCACTCTTCTAGTCATCATATTAAATTTGTTTCTACTGTAACCATGTTCATTCAGCATTTGTGTATTGGATCCATCATAAAATAATTATTCATTATTATTTATTTACTAAAATATAAACCCAGGATGAAATGCTACCAAAATTCTCCCCCTCTGCTAATTCTCATAATCATACAACTCCATAATAAAACTTTATTAATCACAAAATTATTCAGTCAGCATAATTTTTAGTTTTTTTCTGGAATTCTCCACTACAATCTTCAATTGGTTGTAGATATGATCCTTGATATTTTCCATTTCAGACTCAGTACATCTCTTCCTCAAGCCATTATTACTTTTATTTGTACACCTCTTAATCATATGCTCATGAAATGTAAACAAAAGAAATTAATCAATTGTACAGACCATTATAATTATTACAAGTGTTAGAATTAGTCTTAGAGTACTCCCACCAAAATTATCTAGCCATTCACCAACTTTACTAAAATCCTCCCCTAGCTCAATAAAACAGAAACCTACAGCTTCCTATAAACCAGGCTCTTCAAAAGATTGAAGAGCATGCAAGAGGTTAGTATTGTTAATAATATAAGAATTAATACCCCTTCTGTTATAAGGCACATATGTAAAATAGCTCTTAGCCTTTATTACCTTGTAAACTCCATCTTCCTTTGCTAGGAAAATATCTAATGCTAAACAATTCTGCATCATCAGAGCCCTAATAATAATCATTTCTACATTTACCTGTTTTAAAGCTCCTGCAGAATCTACTGCAAGCTTATCAACTAAATTGGAGATACATCTAATTTTCACATCATTCATTTTCACACCTTTAGAAGGGATCATAACACCTAATATATCAAAAACTACCTTTCCAAAACTCAGTTTCACTGTTTTCAGGTCCACTACATCATCCATTTTATTCACATGATAAACTCTAGGAAACACTAAAGCAAGATAACAAGAACCAACCCAATTGTGCATCACATTGAAATAGGCAGTCTTCCCACAAACATAATAAATTCCTCTCAAGATTGGTTCTCCATCCATCAAATAATTCCCACACACCTCATAACTTCTTTCACACAAACTCTTTCCCACATATTCAGTCATACCATTCTTTGAAGGTCTTCTATGTACCATACGCAATTCATCCCTCCGTTTCTGCTCCAACCTTAACCTAGGATGCATATATTCAACTATCTAAATTCTTCCTCTTGCGTCACTTGTTCCATTATAACTTTTATCTCTCTCCAATCTCTTACTACTTTCACTCCACTCATTATGTTCCCTAATAAACTAATTGTTTTCTTTACTCAAACCGCTCACATTCTCCCATTGTTTAGTTTTAGTTTTATGATTAGTTTGTGAACTTGCTCTCAGGAATTTGCCTTATTTAATATTTGTATTATCCTCTTTTATAGGCAGATTTTCTAAAGACACCTTGAAATCTGTTTGATAAGGGAAAGAAAATCATTATTATAAAATGTGGCTACATACACATTGCAAAATAATGAGTAAGATTTAGGAAGTTGCACATATGACGATCTCTCACCAGGAAGAAAAGTGCATATAAAGCATTCCTTAACCCTCATATTATTTACATATTCATGTATCATTCCCCCAAAAATATATATATTTATATTTTCTCCCCATCTGACCTGATATATGAATCCAAACACACCACTTCCAGGGAAATGATAAGCATTAACTGTTGCTGTTCCTTCCAATAAAGGAACTTTGTGTGTTACCCTGAGTTTGCTTATTTGCTTCCATTTCCCTGGAAGTGGCGTGTTTGGATATAGTAGCATTGAAATCCACAGTCTAAATTCTCTTTATGCTCTAACATATCATGTTTAATTTGATTTAGAGCAGTAGTTAATTCGACATTCATGGAAGAATGTTCCACCAGAGATGGTAAGCACACCAACAGCCAAACAAAACCTAATGGTGTTATCATTATAATGGATCACTGACAGAATATCGAGGAGCAAAATATCGACCTGCCAAAATATCGATGACAAAATATAGAATGCCAGAATATCGACTTCCTATCTACAAACAGGTAAGTACAAAAATATCGAATCTAAAATATCGTTGTAAATAATATAGTTTGTTAAAATATCGAATTTTTTAAATCTTAAAAGTAATGTAAAATAATAAAATAATAAATATAATTAAGTAAACCATACTTAAAAATACTTAAATAACCTTAAAATTAATAAATAATTAATGTAAATTAAAAAAAAATAAACATGCATTTTTATTTTTTAATACATATATATGTTAACTTAATATTATTAAAAAATATTCAATATTTTTAGTGTTGGATAGCGGGAGGGTAAAATTTACTATTCCCACTCCAGTGAGTGCAACAGTAGGGAAAGCGTTGGATAGCGGGAGGGTAAAAATTACTATTCCCACTCCAGTGAGTGCAACAGTAAAGAAAGCGTTGGATAGCGGGAGGGTAAAAATTACTATTCCCACTCCAGTGAGTGCAACAGTAGGGAAAGCGTTGGATAGCGGGTAGGTAAAAATTACTATTCCCACTCCAGTGAGTGCAACAGTAGGGAAAGCGTTGGATAGCAGGAGGGTAAAAATTACTATTCCCACTCCAGTGAGTGCAACAGTAGGGAAAGCGTTGGATAGCGGGAAGGTAAAAATTACTATTCCCACTCCAGTGAGTGCAACAGTAGGGAAAGCGTTGGATAGCGGGAAGGTAAAAATTACTATTCCCACTCCAGTGAGTGCAACAGGAGGGAAAGCGTTGGATAGTGTAGGGTTAAAAATTACTATTCCCACTCCAGAGAGTGCAACAGTAGGGAAAGCGTTGGATAGCGTAGGGGTAAAAATTACTATTCCCACTCCAGAGAGTGCAACAGTAGGGAAAGCGTTGGATAGCGTAGGGGTAAAAATTACTATTCCCACTCCAGAGAGTGCAACAGTAGGGAAAGTGTTGGATAGCGGGAGGGTAAAAATTACTATTCCCCCTCCAGTGAGTGCAACAGTAGGGAAAGGCGTATGGGATATTTGCGCTTGGCCTTCATAACTTTTTTCCCACATAGGGTATGAATACCAAATTTGTGCAGTTTTTCCCAATGTCATGGGGATTCTCAGGGTGCCCAGGGTTGGTAGATTTCCGTGGAGGTGACCATTAAAATAGCCAAAATATAGCTGCATTTTGAGTTTGTAGGGAAAAATAAGAAAAAATCTGCTCCCCAAAAAAGTGTCTGATTTGTTTTCCTAAAAATGCCATAAACAAAAGGTTTGCTGTGCTAAAGCCACCATCCTCCTAGCAGTCCGGAATATGCATAGCTGAATCGAGAAAAAAAAACAATATCACAGTCTTGGCATTTTTCAAAGAGGTGGCCGATTTTTCCTTTTTTTTGTGCTTTCAACCTACTTCCATTTTGTGTTGGAAACCGAATTCCGGAAAGCTATAGATTCCTGAACAATAGACATAATTCTGAATTGAGCAAGGAGTCATTTGTGTAGATCCCTCAAGGTTTTCCCAAAGAAGCTCACTGTTAAAATAAAGAAATATTTAAACTGAGTAAGAAAAAAGGGCCACTTATGACAATGTTGTCACCTGTAACTTCTTGTCACGATGGCCGATGTACAAATGCAAAATAACATTACGTTTGCTAGACCCTTCTGGTTGCAGGGATAGGGTTTGTAGGTTGTCCAAAAACACGAGGTACCCAGAGCCAACAACTAAGCTGCACCTTACTTTGGCTATTCATTGTCTACCGAGCATAGAGCAATTCATATGATAAAATATAAAGAGTGGAAAATGGGCATGACGGAAACCTATGTATTCCTGACATGTACACTAGAGATTCAGAGTTTAGGAGCAGTAGTTATTTGTACATCTCTGAATTTGGGAGTACCCACGCTAGCATGCGATTCATAGGACATTTTTCAAAATGTCTTCTTTCTTACACACTGGCTTACATTTGGAAGGCACATATGCTCCAATTGGTAATAACAAATGTTTTATTCTGTGTTCCAACATGTCTCCTGATAAAAACGGTACCTTACTTCTGTGGGTAGGCTTAGTGCGAGGCAAGGGCCCAAGTCGCAACATGGACACATCACATTTTTCCAGTGAAAACTGACCGGTTTTTTTGTAATGGAGGTAGCTGTGAATTTTGGGCCCTAGCTCAGTGGTGCCATAAACAAGATACCCAGGGTAGTCCAGGGTGGGGTGACTTGCATGGCTCTCATCAAGTTTTCCTATCTAGACCCCTAACAAACCTCCAACTTAGACTAAAACACACATTTTCCTCACACTTCCATGAGGAAAACTTCGGGAACCTGTGGGGAGCCACCAATTTCATACCACCCAGCATTCCCCTCAAGTCTCCAGATAAAAATAGTACCTCACTTGTGTGGGTAGGCTTAGTGCCTGCGACAGGAAAGGGACCAAGACGCAACATAGAAACATCACGTTTATCCACTGAACACTGATCCTTTTTTGCAGTGTGGGTAGTGGTGGATTTTGGGCGTTAGTTCAGCCAGCACCTAGGGAAACCTAGCAAGCCTGCACATTTTTAAAAACTAGACACCCGGGGGAATTGAGATTGGGGTGATTTGCTTGGCTCTCACCAGGTTTTTTAGTCCAGAAGCCCTTGCACAGCACAAACTTTGGCTGAAAACACACATTTTACTCTCATATATGTGCAGGAAAGTTCCGAAATCTGTGGTGAACCACAAATTTCGTACCACCCAGAGTTCCCACATGTCTCCCAATAACAACAGTACCCCGCTCGTGTGGGTGGGCCAAAAGACCGTGACACAAAAGGCTGTAAAGAGCTACCTGGAGAGATCAGGTAAAGGGGTAGCTGTGGTATTTAGGGCTGTAATCGGCCAACACCAATAGAAACCTGGCAACCACAGACATTTTTGAAAACTAGACACCCAGGAGATTTCAGGGTGGTGCACCTTTGTGCATCCTGCAAGGTTATCTTGCGCACAATGCCCTGCAAACCTCAAACTTTGCCTAAAATCATACATTTCCTTACATTACTGTGATGGAAACTTGCGGAATCAGCAGGAATCTACAAAATTCTTACCACCCAGTGATACCCCACTTGTTCCAATAAAAACGCTGCCCCACTCTTTTGGCTGGGCCTAGTGCCCGCGACAGGAACGGTTAAAACCTGGGTAAATGGGAGTCCTCGCAGGGACCTCAAGTTTACATCAGAAATGGAGGGAAAATGTGTGATTTTAGGCAAAGTTTAAGGTTTGGAGGCATTGTGGGTAAGAAAAAGTCGTGGGATCCATGCAAAGCACACCACTTAGGACTTCCCCAGGTGTCTAGTTTTCAGAAATGTCTGGGTTTGGTTGGTTTCCTTAGGTTGCGGGCGAGCACAGACCCAGTTAACCCAGCTAACCCAGCTACCTCCATTGCCAAATCAGGTCACTGTTTTGAAAAGAAAATGATGAAGTCTCCACGTTACATCTTTGGGGCTTTTCCTGTTGTGGACGCTTGGCCCACCCATTCAAGAAGGGTAGTGTTTTTATTGGAACAAGTGGGTAAACGCTGGACAGTAGGAATTCTGTAGATCCTTGTGTATTCTGGAAGTTTACATCACAGAAATGCAAGGAAAAGGTGTGATTTTAGCCTGAGTTTGAGGTCAGCATAGCATTGTGGGTAAGAAAACTAGATGGGACCCACGCAAGACATACCACCCTGGACTCCCCTCAATGTCTAGTTTTAGAAATGTCTGTGTTTGGTAGGTTTCCCCAGGTGGCTCCCCATTCAAGCCCAAAACATGCAGCCATTTACCATGGCTAGTGGGACGATATTGAGATTTAGCCTCACTCTTCTGGCCCATATTTAAAAACAACACCCAAGATAGTCAAATGTCTTCTCACTTGCCATTGGGTTGGGATGTTTTAGTCCATAGGGGAGCAGAAAGACTGTTGAGGCTTCAGGGATGAAGGTGGAGCCTGATGTCAGGATGGGCCATACCCACCCCATTATTTTATTTTAAAAGAATATTCCTGCTATCCACTGGGCTTTCTTTCCCCCTGGGTGCAAATTGGGTGCAATCTCCCTCTCTACATGCCAGGGACGCCAAAATACTGGTTTGACCGTTTTTGGAGGGGGGGTGGGGGGGATCATGGCCCTATGCCAGAGTGCAGCACCTGCACCCATTTGCCCCAAATGCGAAATCCTTGGCGTCTAGTGGGCTTTCTACCTCCCTGACCCATCCTCACCCCCGGTGTGCAGATTTGGACCACCCTCCCTAATTGGGACAAACCTCCTATCTGCCCCAGGAGGCAGAAAAACACTTTTTCCCCTTCTGGTGTAGGGGTATGGCTTGAGGTCAGGGTAGGCTGACCCATCTTTTTGATTGTTTTGGTGCCATTTTGAAATACTTGGTTTCAAGGACACTTTCTGGCCAAACCCCTCTCACAGAGGCCGATGGGGAAACCTCCAATCCACCCTCCGGAGGGCAGAAGACTGTTTCACCTTTTTTTAAGTCAGCTATGGCCATGACCATGGTAGGCAGCCCCCTACCCCATGTTCTTTTCTTTGTTTGTCTAAGTACCCTAGTGTCTAGTGGATTTTCTGCCCTTCCGCCACCCCCCCCCCCCCCGCTGCCCCGAACCCCCGAATCCAAGAGTCTTAATTTATGTGGTCCCTCTGCAAAAAAAGGGCTTCCCTCGTACCTGTTTCTTTCAAGCACATCTTATTTACTCTCCTTGTTTTTGGGAAACAATTTTTTTATTGCCATTAAGTCGAAGGTGAGTTCACACATCAGTATGCAAGTACAGGACTATTCAATACAGTGGGCACATCATTCAGCGTCATATTACAAAAATACAGTACAGAGCCTTTTAATTCAGGTACACATGAACAGACCACCAACCCTGCCATCCCCACATATATAACAAATTAAGGCACTGGGAAGTCAAACAACAATACAATCATCAGCCCAGTCAGTGCGAACTAAGAGCCCGCAGCAGGGAAGGTTGAAGGTAGATCCAAACTCTCAATGATTGATATTCATTTAAATGACTCCAACTTGCGATGCTTCATACTAATGTAAACAAAGAGAGGGAGGGCCCCAATGTTCTTGTCTGTGGGTCAGGCATCGCAAGGTAGGCCAGGGCCATCATGTAAAACTAGAATGTGTACCGAGACAGCATAAGGGATAAACGAGGCAAAGAAACAGTGTGGTAAAATAAACGAATTCAGGAGCTGGCACTCAAGGAGCCTTATTATCATCCTTAATATTTATAATAATAATTAATTATATCAATAATTATAATTATCAGTTCCTCCCAGCAATACACTGTGGAGGAATTTACATAATTCAGTGAGTTCTTTGTTATAAAGAGAGTAACTGTGAATGTCCTGAGCCATGTGATGAGAGGAGGATGTGGCGCTTTTCCATATAACGGTGATGTTACGTCTAGCCAGCAAAAGGATGAGGCCCTCGCCACCGCGCTGTCAGCCTGATGTGTTGTGAAGGTCCCCAATAAACAGACCTCTGGAGGGTGTAAGTTAGGCACACCTATGCTACGAGAGAGGATATTAGTGATAATACCCCAGCTTTACTGTTAGGCAGGACCAGAGCATGTGCAGAAAGTTGGCCTCAGGGGAGTGACATCTAGCACAGTGCGATGAGGCGCCAGGAAAAATCCTTGCTAATCTGCGCAGCGTATAATAGGTTCAATGTAACACATATGGTTGAATCAGCTTGAATTTAGAATTGCTTGAAACTTTGGGCCTGATTACGATCTTGGTGGATGGGATACATGACGGATATCCCGTCCACCAAATTACAAGTTCCACGGATATAATGGAATTGTGATTTCACGGACGGGATAACTGTCACGTTTGTGATGGAGTAATCCCATCCACCAAGATCGTAATCGGGTCCTTTGTGTGGGTATTTTATTTTTCTCCTCAGTCCTTGTCGTTAAACACCCTGCCAATGTCTGATTCCCACTTGTCTCTGAGCGATAACAGTTCAGGAGCTGTAGGCTGCATTTGGACCCAGTAGAGCCACCATTCTAACTTATGGCCATCACCAGTAGTATGAGCGTCTGAAGGAGTTTGTGTGTGGTGGGGGATTCTTGCGGCATTTCACGCAAATGTGCATAGAACGCCGCAGCAATGCGTCCACAAGTCATGAATTGCCCTTTATGAATATCATATTGGTCCAGGACATCCTGAAAAGACATCAAGTTACCATTGTTAAAATTTTCCCAACCAGCGTAATGTTTTTGATGGACCAATGGGACAGAGCTGCAGAGGAGAGGCAGCTAGTATGGAGAAGAATACCCACCAAGGCTAGGGCTGGGGCATGTGGTACATGCTGCCGGGTCAGAAGTAGGCCATGCTTTAATACTGACACTGCCATGGTCACCAAACTGAAGCCATCAATCTGATTGAGTTAGGGAATAAAAGGGAAACAAGCATCCCGGAAGAAACCGGCGCCCTGGGGAGTGCTGTTTTAGCAAGGGATTTCTCATTTACTTTCCTTTTCTGAATTTTTGTTCCAAATTCAGTTTCTTTTCAGCCAGCAGCCTGTTGCATGTGTAATGAGGCCCTTCATATTTGAGAGTCAGACTTTGATCTCATCCACCAGCCCCCACCCTTCAAGGGATGGGTTCCAAGTCTCGTCTAATCTTATAAAGTGTTGAAGCCATTGCCAGCAGTTTTGCTTACTCACACAGACACACAAGTGTTGGACAAGAGCGCACGCACGCCCATATACACACACTCACACTGCATATTAAGATATATTTAAAACCTGCAAGACTGTTTTTTTCATCACATTTTCTGTTCAGGGCGCTGGAGGGCTGATATAAAGACCCACCAAATGTACTCTGTGTGGACCCATATAGTGCAGTGGCTGCAGCGTTGTGTTGTGCTCTAGGTCTTGAGGTGGTGTTTTGCTTGACGGCGCCTAGAGCACCCCTTCCTACGCTTTGTCATATAGAGCTGGTATGAAGCCATACAACCTGTACTCCGATGTTGGGCCTCAAGAGGCTTAGGCTATAGTGTTGTGAAAAACTTGGGCCATTTTCCAGCCAAATGCAGTTACAACTTGGATCACATGACCCACTTCTGGTCACTTGACCATGGGCACATCACAACCCTCTGTCACATGATCTTCCTAGGTCAGGGTTCGAAGGTGACATCACAGCTGGGTCACATGATCTGCCTGGATCACCTGATCACTGTGATGTCACAACCTCCAGTCAGATAGCATGTTAATAGAACATTTTCTAGCATTTGTGACAAGAATATTAGATTCTATTATGGACACGGAGCCGAGGATTATGCCTCTCAATCTTTACTGCCAAAAACACAGCAGCCAATGAAAAAACAGTAAACATTTCACAATACTACATGTACCATGAGGCTTTGAACCACGCCTCCTAAAACCCACCAATAGTCTGTCGATAACCAGTACAGAATAGAGAGGCACCATCTTCCTGCCTCTTTCTTTGCAAACAAGCAGTCCAATAGTAAGAACATTGTCCAAAGGGAATAATCACACAGTTCCAAAGACCCTCAACGGAGAGTTAACACAGACCAAAGGGCTAAGCAGAACGATGAAATCCTATCCGCCACTGGAGCTGAAAACATCAACCACTGGAAACAGCCAAACCATGGGCTTAAGATTGTTTCGAATCCGAACCTGAAAAGAAAGAAGAACTTGAATCCCATCTCTACATAATTGCAAGTACAAGGGTGGGAGAAAAAATCGAATAAATACCATACAGTACAATGACCATAAGATCATAAATCTTACCTGTCCAAACGGCTGGGATAATCCTCGCCTCCGTATCCTTAATAGAATCTAAAATTCTTGTCGCAAATGCTAGAAAACGTTTTATTCTATGGCAGGACTCGAGGCTCCGATTATGCTGGTTCAAAGCTCACCAACAACAAACAGAAGATACATGCACAATAGGTTTATAATAAAATATCTTGAACATAGAATCTGATGATCAATCAGCAGCATAAAGAATATCTTCCAATCTAGACCCAAGAGCAAACCCTTTAGATGCCATAGCACCTCTAGCAGAA
Organism: Calotriton arnoldi; assembly: GCA_963921515.1. Lineage (NCBI taxonomy): Eukaryota > Metazoa > Chordata > Amphibia > Caudata > Salamandridae > Calotriton > Calotriton arnoldi. The sequence goes on from CAWUFW010000610.1 coordinate 2,140,106, forward strand.
TGAGCGCCATACACTGAAACATCAATACCAGCCACCAACTTGACCCAACGGGCCAATGTCGCTAATGACACTGGGCGAAAAGGCTTTTGAAAAGCCAACAACAAATGCCCAAGAGGATCAGTTCTATGAGCCAAAGTACGGTCCTCGTAAACCTTCAAACATTTTACTACACATGAATTTAGCATTGTGCGGAAAAGCAGTATAATCAATGGACCGAGACATGGTCTTTGTTCTTTTTGAAATAAGAAACAAAACACCATCAGGAGAAAACAACCTACCTGCAAGGTCCAGAGCTCGTACATTCGACACCTGTCGGCAAGAAATCAAGCATAAAAGCATAGTCAATTTAGCGGAAAGTTGCTTCAATGTCAAATCATTATTAGCAGGCCAGGACTCTAGTAAAGACAGAACATTCATAATATCCCATAACTGAGTGTATTTAGGTTTCAGAGGACGAGCCACTCTGATACCCCTTAATGGTTTACATACCATAGAATGGACACCCACTGGTTTGCCATCAATCGGATTATGACCCGCAGACAGTGCTGATCTAAAATTATTTACTGACCTGTAACACAAACCAGATTCAGCACACTCAGAAAGGAAGTTCAGAACATCTTTCAGTTCGGATCCCTCAGTATCCACCTCCCGCTGAAGGCACCAACCCACCCATCATTTCTATGCAGAAGAATATCGTTTACAGGTGGAAGGAGCCCAAGCTTGATGTATAAACTCCCCAGCTGCTGCCGAAAGTCCTACAATCAGGTCATGTCTCCTGATATTTTCCAGACCATGAGAGTCAACTGGTCTTGAATAATCAGAGGATGTGGCGAACCCACTGGGTCCAGGAGTAGCTGAGAAAAAACCGAAAGGAGAATGGGAAGAGCCACAGATAATTTCAAAAGAGTCAGAAACCACGGTTGTGTCTTCCACAGAGGGGTGACTAGAACCAGTGTCGCCGATAGAGTTCGGACCTGGGCCGCCACCCTCTGAATCATGGCAAAAGGCGGGAAAGCATAATTTATCTGATCTTTCCATGAATGGAGGAAGGCATCCGTCCCCATGGCCATTGGATCCGGCCTCCAACTGTAGAACCGTGTCAGTTGAGCATTGAGCTGGGAAGCAAACAGGTCCACCTGACATGGACCCTGAGCATACATTATCTCTTGAAAGCTGTGAGGATGGAGCTTCCAGTCGCTGTTGTCCATCAGGAATCTGGAATTCCAGTCTGCTACTAGATTGTATTTTGCCCAGAAGGAATTCTGCCTCAACCATAATCTTCTGAGAAAGGCAGAAGTGCCAGAAGTCTGGCTATGTTGGCCAGCAGGCGCGATCTCGTACCCCCAAGCAGTTGATGTATCAAACTGCTGAGACATTGTCCATCCGCAAGAAAATGCAGCAGTTGCTCTTGATGGGAGAGATTGATTATATGGCAAAAGAGCCTGGCAGAAGCTGCAGTCAATTGATATGAAGTCGTAATTCCTCAGCTGACCAACGACCGCCGGTAGAAAAGTCTCCGCATTCTGCACCCCAGCCCAAACGACTGGCATCTGATTGAATGACTACGTCTGGGGATACTCTGAAAATGGCCTTGCCTTTATGTGGAGGAGCCACCACTGAAGATCTTCCTGGGCTTCGGCCGACAAGGGAATCAGATATTTGTAACTTAAACCCTGTTGCAAGTAATGAGTCTTCAGGCACTGAAGAGCCCTGTAGTGCAATGGGCCCGGGAAAATCACTTGAATCGAATACGCTAGCAACCCCACAATTCGGGCCAGGGATCTCAAAGACACCGGGCCAGATGTACGACCAATTGCTTTTGCGACTCGCAAATTGCAAAAAATTGCGAGTCGCAAATGTGCAATAGTGTCAGAGACACTGTTAGCGATTCCCAATGGGGTCGCAAAATGCGAGGCTCATGAATATCAATGAGCCACTCGCAATTTGCGACCCCGTTGGGAATGGCTGACCCTCCCAGGGATGGTGGCCTGCTGGGCTCAGCAGACCTCCATGTCTGGGACTGCTTTTCAATAAAGCAGTTTTGTTTTATTTAAATGCAGCCCGTTTTCCTTAAAGGAAAACGGGATGCATTTAAAAAAGAAAAAACAAAACGTTTTCGTTTCATCTTTTAAGGGCAGGTAGTGGTCCCTGGGACCACTGCCTGCCCTTAAAAAATAATTTTTGGAGCCAGTCACAAAGGGGAAGGGGTCCCCTGGGGACATTTGCGACTCGATTACCACCCTCTTGAAGAGGGCGGTAATTGCGGTCGCAAAACATTCTTACATAGGGTAGAGACTCGCTATTAGGAAGGGACGCCCTTGGCATGCCCCTTCCTAATAGCGACTCGCAATTCCTAATTAGCGAGTCGCAAATAAATTGCGACTCACTAATTAGGAATTGTACATGACCCTGTAACATTTTGCATGCTCAAACGGGTCGCAAACCCGTTTGCGCATGCAATTTAGGGTCGTACATCTGGCCCATCATCCATTTTGACAGAGTCGATCTCAATTCCCTCTTGATGGACTTCACTTTCCAGGGAGGAAGAAGCAACTGCGCCGTGAGGAAGTGCACCTGAAAACCCAGGCATTCCACTTGCTGGGATGAAATAATCATGGACTTTTTGGTATTTATCACAAATCCCGTCCTTGAGAAGGGATATTGTCCAAGTCAAGTGAGTTAACTGAAGGAAGTGATCTTGAGCCAAGAGGAGCATGTCGTCCAGACAGACGATCATGCGAACCCCCATCTCTCTTAAACGGACAACCACTGGTTTCAAAAGTTTGGTGAACACCCAGGGAGCCAAGGATAGTCCAAACAGGAGAGATTGATACTCGTACCATTGGCCTTTCCAGCGGAACTGCAGGTACCGACGATGAGAGGGGCAAATGGGGACTGAAAGATAGGCATCTTTGAGATCTAGACGAACTATCCAATCTCGTTCCTGAAGAAGATCCCTTAGTAGATGGATGCCCTCCATCTTGAAATAACGGTAAATCACAAAAGGATTGACATTTCTGAGATTCAGAACTAATCTTTGACCCCCACACCTTTCTTTTGTACCAGAAACACATTGCTGCAGAAGCCCCTTGGGTGATGGGATGTCAACGCAATTGTCTGTTTTGATAAAAGTTCCAGAAGTTTGGAGTGTATAAAAGATTTGTCTAGTTGGGAAAAAAGGAGAGGGGGGCAGGGGGAGGGGGGGAGAAGAGTCTTGATAGGGAGTTTAAGACCGTTCTGTTTGATAACCTTGAACAGTTTCCAGAACCCAAGAATCGGAAGTGATCTTTGCCCAATTGTGCATAAAGTACTTCAGTTTGCCCCCCAGCTGGAAAGGGGTTATGGGAACCATTACCTGCAGATTGGTTGTTGGAGTTACACAATCCTCTGTTGACTCCTCGATTAAGACGGTCCGGGAATCCTCTGGATCTTGTAGGGTAAAACCCCGCTGGGCCGTATCTTGGGCGTAACCTCTACACCTGGGGTAGAACCCATGAGGAGGACCTTGCGGGTTGAAGCAGCCGGTTGAGCGTCCTCTGCCACTACCGGCCATGCCAGAAAGGAGGTTGAAAACTTGTTTGAGCGAAGTTTGGAATATGTCAAGAGAGGTGACTGTAATGACGAATTTGGCTACATCCTTAACAAATTGGTCACCAAAGAACTGGCCTTCTGCCAGGGAACCCGGTTCTACAGTAGCCAGTTCCACCAATTGCAGGTCAATTCGAAGAAGCACGGACATGCGGCGCTCTGAGGCCAGCGCACAATTAGGATTGCCCAAGAGGCAATTTCCCCTCTGAGTCCAACCAGTAAGCACCTACGGATGAACAGCAGCCCCTGTGTCTTGGGCTTGGAGGGACAATTCTAAGATCTTGGGCAAGGGGCCAGAAACGTCAAGGAGTTTATCTCGGCATGCATGAAGTGCTCTATCAATGCCCTTTTTTGGGTCTTTATTGTACTTCTTAAGGAAGGTCCTGCATGGATCCATCAATATCAGGGGTGAGGGCAGTTTTTTGGGGTAAATGTGGCCGACGGCATTCTGAATGTATCCATGACTTCTCTTCCAGGGGAGAGGAAGCTCCGGCGATGTCTTTTGGAAGCTGCAGAGCGTGAAAACAGACGCACCGGCAGGCTTCCATAGAGGTGCACGTGTGTAGCCCAATTGGGCTGCACACACAACCTCGCTAGCGGGAGGTGCTGCCACCTGATGTGCGGCTGCGCAGAATGCGCTCTACGGAAAAAGGCAAGAACGGGAGAGAGCGGCGACATAGGGGAAAGAAGCTAAGAAATTAAATAATTAAATTAAACAACCTTAAGGCGCAACACGCGCCGATAAGGAAACAGAAGAAGTGACAGCGGAGCGTTCTTGTGAATCAATCGGGTGCGGAGCGCTGACCAAACCTGAAACGAAGAGATTATACAAGCAGATAACAAGCGGCGAAGCCGCAGGCATATATGAATAGATAGCACAGATTGCACAGCATTAACTTGAAGCCTTGAAGCAACAAAATAGAGAGCCACTTATCTTGACGGCGGAGCAGCAAAGAAAGAGGCAGGAAGATTGTGCCTCACTATTTTGTACTGGGTATCGACAGACTATTGGTGGGTTGTAGGAGGCGTGGTTCAAAGCCTCATGGGACATGTAGTATTATGAAATGTTTACTGTTTTTTTCATTGGCTGCTGTGTTTTTGGCAGTAAAGATTGAGAAGCATAATCGGAGCCTCAGGTCCTGCCATAGAATTATTATACGGTAGCTTAGTATTGGTGCTTAACAAACCTGTGATGGGTATGTGTAGATCACATTGTTCAAACACGAACAAACCATATAAGCACTGGTAAACAATGTTATAATTTAGTACAGAACTTCAATACATTACTATCCAGAAGGATAATAAACTGGTAGTGCTAACTAATCTGAACTTGTAGAAAGTAGCTTTAATGTAATTATGGTTTTATCTGTAGGTCCATTCGTTTGATGGGACCAAGGAAGAGGCAGCTGCTGTCATAGATCTGGATCTTTACATTGGCATAAATGGTTGGTAAGTTACAGTTTGTTATTAGACGATGCTGATGCAATATAGCATGGCTCCTCCATTTGGAAGAAGTATTGTGCAGTCTCATAATGTTGGAGTCTGGCTGCTGGAATGATGTGCATTACCAAATGAGAGGGGCCACTTAAGCCTGTCCTAGGTTTCTCCCTAGATTTCTCTCTACTAGAGCTTCAGTTGGTTGAGTACAATAGAGCAATGGACCATGCATGTAAAATATTTTTCTGAGTTTATAACTTAAGTGCAGTAGTTCAATACAAGACAAATTCTATTGGCTTAATTTCACTAAACCAGACAAATACTAAGATGCATACATTGAATGCTGTTCATAACCTGCTCGGGATCAGATGGTGGTGCAGATGACTGAAGTATTGAGAAGGTACCTCTAAGGAGGCACACTGTAACATGATGTTTAAAGGGAGACAAGGAGACCTGAGTAGAGACCAGAGCATGAGGACAGTGCAGTAAAGCAGGCAAGAAGATGAAATAAACAATAGTGAGATTCTTCACAGAACGGTTTTAGACCTTGACGAGGTGAAGATTAGCGTAGAGGCCAGAGAGCTGAGCAACAAGATTTTCAGCCATTTAAGGAGGATATTTTAAAGAATAAGAGCTTGCTCCTGGCAGAAGGCTAACCAGTCTGTCATTCATGAGCTGAAGTGGACTGGTGTTGAGAGAGAGAAGAGCCACTAGGGTTGCACAACTGAGGACATTGAAACCTGAAAGTAGACTATTGCAGTAGTCCAATCTGCAGAATAGACGTGTGTTTATGAGGGACGCTGTGTGTTTGAATGGGAACTATCTTTCTGATGTTGTACAACTTATATCTAGTTGTAGTGAAGATGGAGCAGAAGTGCATTAAGGGACATATTGTGCTCCAGGAATTCTGTCAGAGAAGCAAAGAACATAAACACTTGAACAGCCATCCAGTGGCTGATTGCAAAGACATTTGAATGTGATGTTGAGGTGTAACGATGGGGGCCTGTTCAGGAGGGTTTTTGAGGAAGAAAATTTGGAGAAAAGTTAGAATAATCTTCTTTTTACATTTGTTAGTGATATGCAAATTCCTGGTCTGCCATCAATGCTAAAACAACAATTGATGGACAGAATGCAGAACAATGTCGTACGTTCACCCCAGTACAGTGATCTGGGCCTAAATCCATCGTTTTTTTGCTCACCATGCCATTCCAGTTTGGACCCAGCCATATGCAAATCAGTCTTGACCCTGCGCACAATGGGAACAGTCAAGACTGATTTGCATATAGCTGTGTCTGAACTGGGGTGGCGAAGTGAGCTAAAGAACGATGATGGATTCAACCAGAGTGTCTGAAAAATTTCAGCGCTCTGTCCATCATCTCCTTGTGTTTGCTTTGTTCGCCCTAAGTTGGCAGGGTATGCCCAGACGTGGGTCCCTTGCTCACTTTGCCACTGGATTCAAGCTAGCCTGGCTGATGAGGGCTGTTAGCCCGAAACCGGTCCCAGGATGCTTGTTTCCGGTCCAGGGAAGACATGGCTTGGCAGTTCGGGCTGGACTGTTCCCATGAGGCACAGGGTCAAGACTGATTTGCATATAGCTGTGTCTGAACTAGGGTGGCGAAGTGCGCTAAAGAACGATGATGGATTCAACCCAGATCTGTGACTGGGGGTGAGTGTCTGAAAAATGTCAGCGCTCCGTCCATCATCTCCTTGTGTTTGCTGCCATTAATGCTTCCAGAGTGTAGTGAATAACCAATGTACGGTGATTGGTCCAGCCTTGCGGGTGTGATTAGTCCAAGTGCTAGGCAGTCCATTTGTTAGCTAGTCTCTTATTTTAGAAAATGTAAAGGTGTTCCGCTTCTGTATAAAATGTATTTAATTCTATTTATTTTGCACAGTTATGTAACTCACCTGAGCCCTAAGGTGTTATTCACATAGAAACGCAATACACTAGATGTACAATGCTTTGTCTTCTCTTGTCTAAATTGTCTTCTATTTATGTGGCTATTCATTTGTGATGTATGATAGAATCTTGTGGGATCCCTGAAATGAAAGGGCAATTTGAACAAAAGATAGGACACAAAATAGAATGATTCTTAATAGACTTTTGGTGGGATATGTGAAGGAAGAAAAGCAGCGTTATTAAATAAAGAGAAGATTATTCTCTCTACCAGTAACCAGAATGATGGGTGTGGGTGGGTGTATGTCTGTTTGTCTCCATCCTCTATGCTAATTTAGCTCCAGTATTGCAAGACCAGAAGTCTCATGACAATCCTGCTGCTTTATGGTACCCTACAAAATCAGACAAAACATTTTCTGATCTCTTTTCTTGTTCCTCTTGCCTGTGCTCTCTTCCCCTCAGTCTTTCTCCATCTTTCGCTCCCTCCCATCTCATATTAACATTGAGGTTGTTATGTGTTAGTCACCCTTTTACTTTTTTTTTTAACTTGAAAAGCTTATAACCTACATTGCACTGGCAAGCCATAAACAGGAAAAAGTGCTCTCTCATGTTTGTGTTTGGCTAAAGTCACTTTTAAAGTAGCATTGCCTGTGGCTTAAGACATTTTTCCAAGCTTTTATAACCAGCCAACAATTGAAAATAAAAAGTAGCAGATTTTTGTGAACCTCTGCTTATTCTCACATTCTGCTAGTGTCTTGATTCAGGGATGAAAAAGTTCATAGGAAGTGGCAGAGTTAGTGCAAAGGATCTGTGCCAATCGTGAGAAATTTTTTTGGGGGACGCCAATTACTGTGAATATTTATTCACATTCTTTAGCATTTAAATTCTATCTCTCGTTGTTGCATATTAAACAATTAGGTAAGGCATTTCCCCCTTCTCCTTGTCAACAGTGCAGCTTTATAATGCACATATAAAGTATATTTATTTATATGCATTTCTCCTGCATGAGTCTTACCAATGTATTGCATTAATCTCTTAGCTCATTGAAAACAGAGGCCAATTTGGAAGTGCTGAAAACTATTCCCAGTGAACGATTAATGATCGAGACCGGTAAGCTGAAGTTTTAAATAAGTTTACCTGTGCTTCAGAGTAATTTTCTACATTTGAAGGAATAAAGAATGTTAAAAAAAAGCCCTTACTCTTAATTTACATTTGACTATGTAAAGTACTTTGTAAATTACTGAATCAGTAGCTTGTCACAGGTCTTTGGTTGCATGACAGGAGTCCGGCTTGTTTGAACTTTTTGATACATTGACTGAGGAGATTGCTGTTCGAGGGCACTACAAAAGCTAGCACCAGTATGACTATTTAACATAGTGGAAACATGTACCCTACGTATGAAGTAGGATTGCTCTAAACATGCTGAATATTTACTGGCCTTGTCCTGCTATCATCTGATTTTTATGCTCTGATGGATCAGAGCTGTAATTGTAGGACAGTGTTAAGAAAAAAAATCACCTAGTCAGATATAGTTTGAAAATCCTCTACATATGCACGTGAAAAACAAATTGGGGTGCCCTGTGTGGTCACTCCCTTGAATTGTGGCTGTTTGCATGGAAGGTGTGACGTCACGTCTGTCAGTGTTTTACTGTGTGATCTGTAACTGTTAGTGAGGTTGGGCTGAGCAGAACTGGGGACTGAGCTGAAAACGCCTGAGGTCTTGGTGGGGCATCTACGATATTACCTGCTGCCGTATTGTATGAACTGCCAAGTCAAGCTTAATGAAGAAGACTTCACTATGTCATGTCCTCTGCTCGCCACCATTGTAACGAATGTTACATACAAAATAGAGTAAACATTTGGAGCAGAATGGACATCCTAAAAGCACTGCAGTATAGATAGCTAAAGAAGGAAGGACGCTTCCCTTGTGCCTTTTTACACCTACAGTCCTTTTGGAAATATGAGTGGAAGAGAGGGGTTCTTGACCTGCAGTATGTTTGTAAGGAATGTTTTGTTCTTGACATTCCTTGTTGGTGTTCATTGGGCTGGGAATGTTATGGTTTAATGTGTGGGTCAATTGGATAGAAAGGCCTGGTGTACAACAGGTCGCTCTGGGGAATGATGATGAATACATCAGGGACCAGCTAAGGATACACACTTCAAATAAGTCCATACAAAAAAGGTATCTAATGCTCGTAATCCTAGAAGCATTAGAAATAGCACGTGGTGTAGAATTAACAGCAAAGTGTGTTGAAATTATGCAACGAAAAGAAAACAGAAGATGCAAGAGCTATGAATACACTAGGTGAAGCAGAGGTAGGGGAAGTGAATATTATAAAGGCCAGAGATTCTGGAAAGAAAAACATTACAGGATCATATAAACTGGCCATAAACAATCGAAACAAGGCAGCAACAAATGTTTATGCGTAAGGTGTGGAAGTTCTAAGCATTGGGCGGATGATACTGATTGTCCTGCAAGGGGTGTAACATGCATAAAGTGTAAAACGAGAGCACACTATGCCTGAATGTGTAAAAGATATAATAAACAGGTGAAATAAAATAGATACTTTAATTGAGACTAGTTCAGAGATCTATCAAGATGAGTCGGATGTACTAGCTGTTGGTGAGGAATCTGGCATATTGGGTGATGAAGACAAATTAAGAAAAAAGGAAGTAAAAGATCTGAAATTCATGGTCAAAATAGATAATGTAGAATTTGAAGTATTAGTTTTAGTGAAATTGTGGCGTGTCCGGTAATTTCACCCAGTGATTGTGAAAGAAGATCGAATTTGGAGAGTAAAAATATATAGACGGCTCAAATTAACCTGAAATATTATGGAGATGAAAGAATAAAAATTACGGGTTAATTTATTGCACAATTTACTTTTAAAGAGAAGACAGAATAATACAAGGTAGAATACATGTTGTTAAGAAAGGTACACCGGTTTTAGGTTGGATTCATCAGACAGCATTGAAAATGCAAGTAGGACCTGGTACACAAGAACAGAATATGCTAGTCGAGCTTAAATCCGAGAAAGAATGTTGGATGGGAACATTTCCTAAGGTGCTCAATGAAGAGTTAGGAAAGTTTCAAGAAATTAAACCTAAAATGGGTATGCAACCTAACATTCATAAAGTAAGAAACATACCTTTGGCCATTAAAGAGCAAGTGAGACAAGAAATGCAAAAGATGTGTGATAGGGGGAATGATTGAGAGTATAGAGGCTTCCGAAAGGATGGCCCCAATTGTGATGGGGCAAAAACTGTATTCTTCAGTAAGAGAGTCTGAGTCCAAGAATGAGATATGAACAATTCCATCTGGGTTGACAGACAACCTTTACCAAATATAAACAAGATGATTTCAATGATCAGAAAGTTTATTTGGCATTTTACGATGGATTTACCTCCCGCCTAAAATCAGATTGAACAGCACCAGTTATCTTGCAATTTAACGTCATTTGAGACGCCATTTAGGGCATTTCATTTTAAAAGAATGCCTTGGGGGCTAGCGTCTGCAAGTGCTGTGTTTCAAAGACTGATGCAAAATTAATTCAGTGATATACAGGGTGTTTGTTATTTCTAAGATGTCATTTTGATTTATGCAGAAAGGGAGGACGATGATGACTCCAGGTTACAGTACCTGAGATTTTCCAAAGAAGGATTCTGTTACTTACCCTGTAAGCATCTTGGCATGTAGTGCTGTACATTCACATGCTCTGCATAAGTCCGCCATCTAGTGTTGGGATCGGATAATTACAAGTTGTTTTTGTTCCAAGAAGTTTTCTTCGAGTCACGAAGCTGTGTGACTCCTCCTCTTGGTAATACTGCGCATAGTCATCAACACCATCTTCAGATTATTTTGCTGTGGTTAGGTGAAAATGTAAGAATGCTGTATATGTAAGCGTTGAGATGTACAGGCGTTAGTATGAAATAAAGTGTATGAGCTGCAACCCCCCACAACATTTTTGGGGAGGAGGGTTGGTGCATGTGAATCTACAGCACATGCCAAGAACAGATGCTTACATGGTAAGTAACATAATCCGTTTGAGGCATGTGTGCTGGAGATACACATGCTTTGCATAGACTGTAAAGCAGTCCCTCTCCCTCCCTAGGCAGTGGTTAACTTGTGGGGGTGCAGTTGTTTGAAAAAGAGTCTTAGGTACTGCCTGACCAACATTGGCTTGTTGTCGTGCCAATACAGCCACACAATAATGTTTTGTGAAGATGTGTAGAGTAGACCATGTTGCTGCTTTGCAAATATCAGCAATAGGAATGTTCCCTAAGAAAGCCATAGAAGCTCCAATTTTTCTAGTGGAGTGGGCTTGTGGTGGAACTGGTAAGTCATTTAGCTTTTGCATAGCATTTTGGTTACATTTAACCATCCATCTTGAAATGCGGGATTTTGAAATTGCCTTGCTCGTATGAGAGGTGCAAAGGCAACAAACAATTGTTTAGTTTTTGTAAATGATTTAGTCCTGTCGATGTAATACATCAATGCCCTTTTGGCATCTAAAGTGTGTAATGCCCTTTCTGCAACTATGTCCGGTTGCGGGTAAAAATACTGGTAAATCAATAGATTGATTAATATGGAATTTGAAAACTACTTTTGGTAGGAATTTAGGGTTGGTTCTAAGCACTACCCTATCCCTAAATAGTTGAAAGAAAAGCTCTTCTAGAGTTAACGCCTGAATTTCACTGACTCTTCTAAGAGAAGTAATAACGATTAAAAAGGCAAGTTTCTATGAAAGGTACTGCAATTGACAAGAGTGTAATGGTTCAAAAGGAGGACCCTTTAATCTTGTTAGGACAATGTTTAAGTTCCATGCTGAAGAAGGCGGAAGTCTAGAAGGAATTATCCTTTTAAATCCCTCCATAAAGGCTTGTATAACTGGAATTTTAATGTTAATTTTTTTGTTGTCTATTTTGAAGATATGCTGCAATAGCTGCAAGATGTAATCTTATAGAAGTGTATGCTAACCCTGCAGTTTGTAAATGCAGTAGATATAAAATAAGTGTTTGTACCTTTGCATTAAGAGGGTTGACATTTTGTTTGTGGCAGAACAAAACAAATCATTTCCATTTTGCTGCGTAACATTGCCTTGTAGTTGGTTGGTTTACAAGCCTCTTTAAGAATGTTCATACATTCTTGAGGTAAATTTAAGTATCCAAATTCTAAGACTTGAGGAGCCAAATTGCAAGATTCATTTCTTTGGTATTGGGATTTCTTAGTGTTCAGTGGTTCTGTGTGAGGAGGTCCTGGTTCAGGTGAAGCTTCTCGTGTGGGATTAAAGACAGTTTCAGGAGTGTTGAAAACCATGGTTGTCGAGCCCATGTTGGAGCTATTAATATCATGGTGAGAGATGTTTGTCTGAGTTTCCTGACCACTAATGGAAGTAGTGGGAGAGGTGGAAAAGCGTATGCAAATATCCCTGAGCAGTTCATCCATAGAGCATTGCCTTTGGATTGTTGGTGTGGGTACCTGCTTGCAAAGTGTGGGCACTCCGTGTTTTCTTTTGCTGCAAACAGGTCTGTTTCTGTAGCCCCCACTTGTGAAAGTATGGTTGAAGAACATTGGGGTGAATGTTGCTACCACTGTTGACATTTTGTGAATACTCTTAGTGCAGTGGTAATCCCAAAGGGAAGAACTTTGAACTGATAATGTTTTCCTTGAAATAGAAATCTGAGGTATTTCCTGTGTGCAGGGTGAATTGGTATATGGAAATAGGCATCTTTTCAATCTAAAGCCGCCATGAAGTCCCCTTTTCGTAATAATGGAATGATCTCTTGGAGAGTGACAATATGGAAGTGTTCTGATATGATATAATGATTAAATGGTCTGAAATCGAGAGTGGGTCGTTGGGATCCATCTTTTTGGGGGATTAGGAAGTTTAGTGAATATACTCCTGTTCCTTGAAATTGCTATGGGGCTTGTTCTTTTGCTCCCTTTTGTAATCTCTTTTTGCAGAATGACTTGATGTTGTGCAGATAGTTTGTGTCTGCGAGGTGGAATATTTGGAGGAGTTGTTATGAGCTCCAGACAATAACCATGTTGGATAATGTCCAAGACCCATTGGTCTGTTGTGATTGATTTCCAATTGTTGAGAAATTGTTGAAGACGACCCCGACAGGTGTTGTGTTCTCTGAGTAAGGTAAGGAAGTCATTGCTTGTTATTGGCATTTGAGGAATGGGTATTGTTTCCTCTACCTCTTCCTTTAAAATTGTTTCCTTTTTAAGAACCTCTGTGGAAGGTTCTAGATGTAGTGCTTTGTTCCTGATTTTTGTATTGTGACCCAGAGGTATCTGTGGTAGCTGTTTTGGTGCCTTGTTTGTAATTGGGCCTACGAAAAGAACCACGATAGGTGTTAGTTTGTAGAGCGCCCATTGCTTTTGCTACCTCAGTGTTTTTTTCATTTTTTCAAGGGCTGTATCCACTTGGGGTCCGAAAAGATGTTCTTTATTGATCTGGAGATTAAGTATGGCCAGCTATACTTCAGGCTTAAATCCTGACACCCTTAACCATACCTGTCTGCGTAATAGGATGCTGGTGTTAAAACCCCTAGCCGCGGTGCCGGCTACATCTAGTGCACATTTGATAGAATTGTTAGTAAAAAGCTTACCTTCATTCACTATTTCCTGACCCCTTTCTCTATGCTCGCTGGGAGGTGTTGGAGGAGCCCCTCCATTTCCTCCCAGTGGGCCCTGTCATACCTTGCTAACAAAGCCTGGCTATTGGCTATACGCCAATGATTAGCTGCTTGTGCCGCAACTCTTTTACCAGAGGCATCAATGAGCTTAGTCTCCTTTACTGGAAGTGGTGCATCTCCAGTTGTTTGGGAGTTCTTTTCCTTGCGCTTGACACTACTAAAGAGTCCGGGGTTAATTGACCTTTAATAAAAATGGAGTCTGATGGTGCTGCCTTGTATTTTTTGTCAATGCGTGGAGTAATTATCCTTGATTTGATCTTTAAAAATTTTGTCAGAATGATGACATGCATTTGAGTAAAGGTAAGTATTGTGCCCCTCTCTGTGCATTAGACAAAGTTTCAAACAGAAAACTTTCCTCTATTGAGTCTTTATATAGAGGAACGTGATATGGAATGTGGATGTAATAAGGTTCTGATAAGCAGAGGCATCATCAGGTGGTGAAGGGTCAGTGTCTGCTTGAGGCTCAATATCATAATCAACCCAAGGATCCCCTGGCTGTGTATCATCTGAGATGTCCTGATTTTCCTCTACTGTAGATTGAGGAGATATGTTACCTGCCTCATACAAATGTGGTGAGTGAGGTGGTGGAGGAGGTGTTTGTGGTATTGGTGAAGTGGAAATAGGAATGTGCAAAGGACTACTTCCAGCATCCTTTCAATTCTTCTTTACAGGTAGAACAGGAATGTCCAATGCCTCTTCAAAACTCAACTGCTTCTTAGACGTTTGTTGTTTTGGTTGTTGTCTCATTATTTTCTTAGTTCCTGGCTGAATTTGCAGTCTTTTTTATTTCGAATCAAGCTTTTGGGGAAATTGCTCGAGAATTGGCTCTGGAGGAGATTTCAGACCGAAAATGAAGCATTTTGGTAGTGGAAGCTTTGTTTTCGACGAGGGAATATTCAGTTCCGAAATATGTAGTCTTTGTTTCAATGCCGTGACTGAAGATCGAGGTGTTGCAGCCTCGGATGGAAAGGAGGTGGAGGCCCCTGCTGTAGGCCGAAATTTCGCAGCCGAGCTGGAGGGCGTGGCTTCTGAGTCCTGTTTCAGCGCGCGCCATGGTTTGTCTGCAGTGGCGGCCTGTGAGCAGGTTTTTCGGTGGAAGCCAATAGTTTGGGCTTAGGAACCGGGGTAGAAGTATTTACTGTCCGGTGCTTCTGCACTGGTTGAATAATGGTCGAGTCATCCTCTGATTGAGACTCGGATTCAGAATCTTGGATGGGAAGCGATTCCTCCTGTGCAGCTGAAGCTTCTTCCTCCTCATCCTGTCAACCGCACGTCGTCTGCTTGTTTTCGCTGCATTTCCTGTCATCTTGCACATCGGTCCCGATGAGTCTTTTTGGACTGAAAGGATTTGCAGGCCTCACAGGTGTCTTCACGATGATCGAGCGAGAAGCATAAGTTACAAACGGGATGTTGGTCGGTGTGAGGGTATTTAGAGTGACACTTCAGACAGAAACGGAATGGAGTGCCTGTCATTAGCACATCATTCTCCAAGAGCGTTGGAAATAGAGAAGTTTTGCCCGTCTGGGCGCGGGCCAAGGAAGCGAACCGAAGATCTGCTACGGAAAGGGTGTATAGGACGCAATAGTATACCGATCGAAACAATACCGTCGAAAGATATAGAGGGACGGATGATAACCCAAAGGAGTCTCGAACCGGAGCGTGAGATACTACATCCAGTCGGTGGAAAAAAGCAATCTGAAGATAGCGTTGATGACCATGAGCAGTATTACCAAGAGGAGGAGTCACAGGGCCTCGTGACTCGTAGAAAACTACTTGTAACAAAAACAACTTGTAATCATCCGGGCCCAACACCAGATGGCAGACTTATTCAAAGCATGTGCATCTACAGCACATATGCCTCGAACAGGGGTTTTACTGTGAAATCTGAGAAGTGTACCATTAAGGTGACCAGTGTGACATTTGGGTCATAATACAGGTGAAGATGGTGTAACACCAAAAGATAAATTATTAGAAGTAATTCAGCACGCTGATGAAGCATCTAACAATGATGATGTCATATATTTAGAAGAATTACTCAATTTGTAAAAAAATATATATATATAAAAAGAGAAATTTACTTTAAAAAAATACAAAATATGAGAGGGCTGATGTTTGTCAGAATTAATCTTTCCTATCTAAAAATTCATAAAATGTGCTCCCCCGTTAAAAATGTTTGATATAAGATGCAAAACCATTGTAACACCCAATGCTGGTGCACATGGACTAGGTGCTAAAAGGAAGTGGCGATATTGTATGCTTCATGTGCCTTAAAACTGAAATTAAATATTCAGTTATGGTAAGGGAAATGTTGGCAGTGTTCTGGGCCGTGAGGCATTATAGGACATTTGTATGGGGAATACCATTCAAGGTTCAGTCAGACCACTGTACTGACCACTCATGGTTCTGGTTCAGTTTCACCAAGAATTGCTTGTTGGTCATCTCACATGGAAGAGTACAATTTTGTGGTACAGTTTTTGAAAGGGAGGAGAAATGAGTTTGCGAAAGTTAAAACATCAGGGTGATATAAGTATATCATGGGTGTGAAGAAGGGAAGGTGGAAGGATGGGTGGCTGTAGTTGTAATCTTAAATAATAAAACTGTTTTGGAAGAGGAATGGAACAAGGCTGTACAACATTCTGAAGAAGTGCAGTGTCTTTCAAGCTGTGTCAGAAATGCAAGAGTTTCAAATGAATTATAACGATTTATCTTACAATGCCATAAAAGATGTATTAAGTGAAGATGTATGGGGTATAAGGAGAGGTAGTAAATTGATTCTCCCTGTTAACTTAAGGAAAAAGCTTGTCACCGCAGCTCATCAAGGACATTTGGGGCATAGTTGAACTAAAAGTAGAATTACTGAGATGTTTTCGTGGGCCATATATGGATAAAGTAATGGAGGAAGTGGTGAATGATTGTGAATTATGTGCCAATAGTGACAAGGTTTACAAAACGTGTGTGCAGCCATTACAAACTGTGGAGTTTACCATGAGAGCATGGGCTAAGATTGCACTAGACATTATGGGACCAATGGATGTTTTAAGAGTGCAGAACAGATTTGTTGCAGTTATGGTTGATTTACTTTTCCAAGTAATTTGAGGTTTAATTTATGAGTGACAATTGGAAAAGTAATGAGATTTTTTTTAAACATCTTTCTGAGTGAAGATTATCCTGCTTAGTTGGTTTCTGATAAAGGCTGTCAATGATAATGAGCTGCAGTTTTGTTCAACAGGGATGTGTAGATATTTGGAAGACCAGAGCATTGTACAAAAAATGACAGCCACTCATAACCCCAAAGCCAATGGTTTAGTGAAAAGAGTAAATAGTCTTTAGAAAACAGGGAATGGAACTTATAAGACAAACTGTGTGGTTGTGCAGAACAGCAATACATGATATCACTAGCTATACCCCATTTGAACTACTGAAAGGTAAAAAACAAAAAATTGCATTGATGAGAAAGGGGTGCGTTTTATCTAACAAAATCGATTTTGAAGATATTAAGAATAGTGTTAGGATAAAAATCATCGTCCCAGGGAAGGAAGGACAGGGCCTCCTCCTCGTCATATGTGCTCTCCAATGTCTGCATGGCATCTACTGGAGAGTCAGTATATGACAGACAGAGCTGTCTATATGGTACTGGGGGTCCAGTAAAATTAGGGGAGACCTGAGGTCTCCACGATGTGTGGGATTCTGAGGCACTGGGATACTAAACCCAATACATTTGATGGGCCAGCCTGGGACAGTGTCCCTTATATGGCCTGTCAGGCCGCTGAGGTGCTTGAATGAATACAGACCCCGCAGAGTGTTATTTCTTACCAGTTTCACAGCCCACAATGCGTCCAAATGGGCCTGCACGGCCAAACGCGTTGGTACGGACCCCTCAGGCCATATGAGATATGCATAGTAATACAGCCTGGAGGCGTCAGAATATGCCTATGTGGCTCAGTACGGCGACTAATTACAGAACCTGCAGGGGCGTCAGTCACCAGGCTGCTCAGGGAAGGCTCTGTGTGGCTGCTGCAGCATGCGTCTCCCAATCCCCAGTGGAGAATGAGAGATGCGCATTGCTGAGCCAAATGGGGTTGCTCTAGGCTCGTGCCACAGACCCACCTAGTGTCGGTAGCTACCGGCTTCCCGATACCATTCCGCCGCGTAGAGTGGTTAGAAAACCGGTTATGGAACTTATAAGACAAATGGTGTGGTTGTATAGAACAGCAATACATGATATCGCTAGGTAAACCCCATTTGAACTACTGAGAGGTAGAAAACAAAAAATTGCATTGATGAGAGGTGTGTTTTATCCAACAAAATCGATTTTGATGGTATTAAGAATAGTGTTGGGATGAAACAAATGGAATATAAAGAACACTATGATGATCATAAAAGGGTGAAGGAAACAGAAGTTGCAGTTGGCCAATTTGTTCGAGTTAATTCTCCCAGGTATGTACAAAAGAGTGATTTTTCAAGACCTATGAAGGTCACCAACGAGGTATACAATTATGTAAAGGTGGAAGATGGTACTGTGCGTAATATGTACAGAATTGTAGTGTGTAATCACATTCACAAGGAAAATAGGAATGACAAGCTAGGTGAAAGATGCTTGGAGAAAAAAAGATTGAGAAAAAACGTGGGTAGACCAATAAGGTTTCATGATTATGTTTAAATACTTTTGCGAAAATCAGTCCTTCTCTCACTGTGAGCACCAGCTGATCTGTGTGCCCCCCGCTAAGGACTGTTTGATGGACCGTGTTTACACACGGGGGAGCGCCCGGCACATTCGACCTGCTTTTAGTGAACATCGGATTGTATTGTTTGCCGAGTAATTGACTGGGACCGCTGAAACAATTGGTAGCGTGAGGAGATTACTGGAGAAAGGCAGTCAGTACACGGCGTCCATAAAGCAGAGCGAAAAACAAGGAGCAAACCTTCCAACAACGCCAGGTTGAGCGTCGGCGTGTGGGGTCGGAGGACGCTATCACGACCGGGAGACTCCCAGGTAAGAGCGCGTAAACAATATCCGGGAGGTTACTGTCTATGTGCTGCAGCGAGTGTAACCACTTCACGTAGAATCACTGTCTGAAGCTGAGTCAGACGTAATAAGTCGTACACTGCCTTGGTAACGAATTAACAACATCGGTCGAACGATACATTTTTGCATCATCAAAATGAACTCTCTATCTCCTGGAACTGTAAGCAAGTCCTGCACCAGTATTCCGAGCAGGAGTGTCTCGGAATAGATACAGTGTATACAAGCAGACAGGCTGTTTACTGATACTTGATTGAAACCAAAATGGAAGAAAGAGCTGCTAAACGCCTGTAGAAAGCAAAAGAAAATATTAGTGCTACAAATAAATCTGATGAGGGGTGATCTGGAAATACCGGCGCGAAAACAATGAAACAACTGTTCATCCAACTAGAGAGACTCCTAGGCAAAGAGATATCCAAGAGCTGGGAAATTATAACTCTTAAAAAATACGTAGAATGTGGCAGAGTACCAAGAGGACTACGTATTTTTACACTACCAAACCACCCAGATACCAGGCCCAAATAATATGGACTGCTCGCGCACAATGATGCTAATAATTGTTAAATATGCCAAACAGGATATTGAAGAATTGCACCTCAATATTACTGAAATTGAATCACAAATCCAAGCATCGAATCAGGAGGGAGAAACCATAAAAAAAATTGCAAGCAGATATGGACCGGAACTTAGATAAGTACGAAAACGAAGTTGAAGAACTTAAACAGCGTAAATTTAGGAGGGATGAGTGTGACTACGAAAATGGAACAATACTCACATTTGCGAAGCGGTTCGATGTCCTAAAACAGCAATTATACTCAAAAAAGCAAACCATACAGGAATCTCCATATACCACACAAAGTGAATCTGAGTCGGATTTCAGCGAAGGAGAATTAAGAACAACAGCGACAGGTCATACGTCTTTTTTAGACGAAATGAAGTTGCTCTATCAAGGCCAACAAAACCCGAGAACAAGGGGCAGAGGACGCGGAACTGGACGCACCCGGGCAAGAGGAAGAGGAATGTCTGGCAACAGAGAAAACGGCGCAAGACAAGAAGAGGCTCCAAAAAAAAACAAAGGGGTACCATCTGCGCAATCGTACAATAATGAAGAAATAACTAACAGTGTTCAAAAAGAGGAACCGGATTTGATCATCAATCTGTCCAAACACATACTAACTGATGTGGAACGAAGCCTCTTGAACAAAGGATTGACATTTTGTCCAGAGAGACATCATGACCACGTGGAAATCAAAATAGATATGTACAAATATATACGGAAGCTGAAATTAAAAAAGTTCTTCAGCAAACTGATGCCTACTGCTGTAGCAGAGAACCCAATCGGAGAAACAACAATGACAGAGCAACAGGACCAGTATACGATTGCTGAATTGCAAGGCTTAAGAACTGCATATGAACTGGCTAACGAAATCAATGAGATAGAACTATCGGATGCCCAAATCTTGGAAGAAATGGGCATTAATACAGACAAACATCTTCAAACTAAGTTAAAAAATCAGTCAAAATTCTGCCCAGCTCTGCACCCAGGCAATCTGGTCGACACCTTTCATGATCTAGTGGTGGCAGAACTAGATGTGATGGAAAACATTAAACATGGCAACAAAAGTGAGAATCTATCTATAATGGAACGCAAAGCTTTGAAATCATTGAAGAACAACACCATGATCGAGATAAAGCCAGCAGACAAAGGTGGCAATATAGTCATCATGGACAAGCAGAATTACATTGAGGAGGCGATGCGCCAACTGAACAATACGACACATTATCAAGTGCTAAAAAAGAATCCCATCAATGACTTAACTATTGAATTGAGCAATAAACTAGAACACTGGCATGAAATTGGATTACTTAGTGAAGAAGAAAAGAACTTCCTGATCATCGACAACCCAGTGATACCTACTATATATTTCCTGTCCAAGGTGCACAAGACTTTAAATAAGCCTTCAGGTCGTCCAATAATATCCAGCTGCGGGGCACTATACGAGAATATAGCATCATACGTGGATCATTTCTTAGCGCCGATAGTGCCAACTTTGAACTCCTACATCAAGGATACAGGAGATTTCCTGAGAGTACTAATGGAAACAAACTGGCAGCAAGACTATCTACTCGTGACAATTGACGTCTCTCTTTACACCTCAATCAGCCATGACATTGGAATGAGGGCTATCACTTACTTCCTCAAACAAAGACCAATAGGAGAATTGCAGCACACCACCATGCTAACTGAGATGATCCAACTATGCTTGAAGAACAACATCTTTACATTTAATAAGAAATTGTACTCCCAAAGCTGCGGGACTGCAATGGGAGTTTCCTTCTCTCCAAGCTATGCCATCCTCATGATGGGTTGGTGGGAGAAGAACATAGCTTGGAGAGAGGAGAATGACCAACACACAGATAGAGTTGCTCTCTGGCTTCGCTTCATAGACTATCTATTCCTCCTATGGAGAGGCACAGAAGTGGAGTTCTTGGAGTATTTAGCAATTTTGAATGACAATGAAGTGGGTCTGAAATTCACCCACAATATCAACTCCAAGGAGATAGACTTTCTGGTCACGAAGATATACATCAAGTCAAACAAAATACACACAACAGTCTTCAGAAAGAAAACTGCCACAAACAGCTTGCTTCATGGCTCGAGCTTCCATCCTCAATCCCTCAAGAAAAGTATACCTTATGGGGAATACATAAGAATGATGAGAAATGGCTCAGAGTTGAAGGAAATGGAAACGAAATTTGCAGAAACCAAACAACGCTTCCTTAAGAGAGGGTATAAACACAGTGACATCCAGCGTGGTGAGGAAAAAACAAGAGGAGTAACCAGGGCACAGACGCTAATAGACAACAGGAAACAGACCAACAAGAGGGAAACACAATCACAGGATGGAATACCACGACTGATACTAACTTATAGTAAAGAGAGCTTCAAGATCCAGAAAATCTTGACCAAATACTGGAACGACCTGAAGAAAGACCCGGACATTGGGACAACAATAGGAGACCGCCCATTAGTATCCTACAGGAAAGCACCATCCCTATCGGATACACTGGTGAACAGTCATTTTGAATTGAGGAGACCGGAAACATGGTTACAGAGCCGACAAAGGCTTTGGAAAGTGCAACAGCTGCAAGGCGTGTAAGATTGGAAAATATCTAAAGTTAATCCAGGATCCACGGGGCAAAGTGTTCAACATCAATGAGGCAATCACATGTGACTCCACATATGTGGTATACCTGATCGAGTGCTTCTGTGGGTATAGGCACTATATGCCCACTCAAGAAGCGAATACTGGAGCATATAAGGGCAACACAAAACCACGACTTGACATATGCAATCGCCAAACATATGAAAACACACAAAGGTAAAACCTGGATGGACATGAAATACTCAGGTCTGGTTACTGTATCACCACATGAGAGGGGAGGAAACAGAACCCTGAAGTTGAGACGCTTAGAATCAAAACTCATCATCCGATTTAAAACTAAGATCCCACAGGGACTCAACGGGGATGAAGAGATGTACATTCATCTCTAATAAACTGAAAAGAGAACCTTTGAAAAAAAAGCCACAGTGGGACACCATGAGTTGTAATAATGTGGTACCTTTGTAGCAATAACCTAATTTGAACTTTAACGTGGCTCGCAATCCGAATGATTATTTATGTACCATAGAATCTGATCATACAAGTAACAGTAGTGATATCTTTCTTGATGTGGAAGGGCTGATTTTTGTAATATGCCTAAGAGTGGAGTATTGATGCATAAATAGACCGTGATGACGAAAAGGCACTCAGCCTAATATAACTGAATAGGACACTAAGTCGAGATTTGTCGTACAAGAACATGTAACAATGTTTTCCTACCATCCCCTATATAAAATGATCTCAAGGGGAATATCATTTTGTCAGATTATGTTGAAAAAACATGACTGGCGGTGTTAACATACTTCATGTTAAAACATATGCAATGATCGACAGGTTATGAGCATAGAATGTAGGAACATGCGACAATATATATGTATTTGTCAATGACAGCCTAAATTTTGTCTTAGTAACTACTGGGGCTTTGCACTGTATCGCCTTAACCCATCAAACGTGTACATTTCAATGAAATTACAATTGAATTTTAAATGCAAACTACGAGTCCCACAATGCCTCATTATGGGTGGAGTGGATACTGAGTATAAATAGTCAAAAGTAAGAAAGGACTGTGTTTATTACCGTGATCAAGACCGTGATGGTCGAAACGCGTAGGAGGAGGAGAGTGATGGCTTGAATAAACAGTTGAAATATCCAAGGAGAGTGCCACGTATTTTTTCTTGCTGGGAAATATATATATATATATTTATTTATTTTTTCCACCAGACCCTCTGTTCTCACAAAGTTGTGGCGCACACACGAGTATATGATTCTAAAGTTGCTTTATTGTTCTTGCCCCATCGCTGACGAACATGTTTGTCAGCGATGGGGCAAGAACAATAAAGCAACTTTAGAATCATATACTCGTGTGTGCGCCACAACTTTGTGAGAACAGAGGGTCTGGTGGAAAATTATCGCAGTGCACCGCTGCTGTGTGGCAGCACCCACCCGGAAGTGAGCGGCGGTTTGGTGAGGACTGTTTGGGAAAAAAATATATATATTAAACATATATTACATATTATATATGTAATCTTCAGTTGCAATATAATTGGGTTCTTTAATGCAGATTTGTGCTTTGGTAATTTTAGTCTCTAATTTTTACATCTGTAAAACATCATTTTTACATCATTGTTACGCTATGAGAGGGAAATATGTTGTAATCAATCAACCAATCAAGGATTTATAAAGCGTGGCAAATCACCCGTGAGGGTCTGAAGGTGCTGGAGTTGCTAGCTGCTTCGCAGAGAAAGCAGGGAAAAATGAGGCAAAAGCAGGAGAAAGCACTCAGAAAAAGGGGGAGAGGAAGGAGAAAGCAGTAAAAAATTAGGCAAAAGCAGGAGAAAGCACTCAGAACAAGCATTTGCAATGCAATCGGTCTCACCTTAGGGACCTTATATGTATTTAGCTATGCAGCACATTAGCCTGGGTGCTGAAACATCTACTGTTCTTTAACATGGAGGGAAAGTAAGCACCAAACTGTGTGACACACCAGGTATGGGAACACATGGAGAGAAACATTGCCTTTCAGTGGGAAATGGTATAGTCCAAAGCTCTGTTTTTAATATAAAAGCAGGGCCTTCGGTGGTCATATCACTGAAAATACAAGATTTGAAAAAAATATTATTGTCTACGGGTGCTCGTGGAAGACAATTTCTATGGACTGGAATCTAGAGAATGCTAAAGTGATTCTGGTATTTCACTGACCTCTGCTGGTCGTTTTCTATCAACAAAGTTAAATAGAGGCAGTTGCCAGAAAAAAAAAAAAAAAAAAAAGTCCCTCAGCAGAAAGCAATTCTGGTATTTTACTGACCTCTGCTGGTCGTTTTCTATCAAGACAGTTAAATAGAGGCAGTTGAACAGAAAAAAAGTCCCTAAGCGGAAGCAGACAAGTCCTAGGGCTGATCTCCAGAGCCCACAAAGTACATACACATATAAGTATATACTAAAGTATATATACTAAAGTATATACTAATGTATATACAAGAGTTCTCGAATGGTCGACCTAAAAAGGGGGAGAGGAAGGAGATAGCAGTAAAAACTAGGCAAAAGCAGGAGAAAGCATTTAGAAATACGGGGAGGAAGCAGGATGGTTCAGCGGCATGCGAGAGGTAGGCCTGGGGCCTGCTGTAAGAAAGGTTATGTATCTGACATTCTTTGTGGGAGTGTTCAGTGGTCCTGGGAATGCTCTAGTTTGATGCGTGGGTCAGTTGGATGAGAAGGCCTGGTGAAAGAAGTTACCAAATAAATTCCTTATTGCCAGATGGAAATTGGTCTTCATTTATTGGAAGGAAGGAAATACTGACTGACACTATCTCCTGTCTAGGCATATAGCGTTCCAATATTAAGATGGCATAGAGTTGTTTGTTCGTTGATCAACACCTTTCACTGGCATAGTATTTCATCATGGCCATGGGCTTTAGCCTGCTTTGGTTGTAGTGTATGGGTGCTGTAGTTTGCAGGGTTGTTGCATTGACTTCCGCAGGTCATTGCAATTATTGGAAAGTTGGTCAACATGGATAGATTAATAGATATCTCACAGTGGGGTGGTTGCCATTGTGTAGTCGTTAGGTCAGAGCTTCCATAAGAAAGGCAGTTTTTGTTTCTTTAATAACTTTGGCGCCATTTAGCAAATCTGCACAAACATTTCCAAGAAACAGTTCATTCAGTTTGGCTCCTTTATGGAAAGTTGGAATGTTTAGTACTGATCTGTCAAGCAGGGGCCCAGTAAAAGGGGAGAGGGTCTAAAAATGTGTTTCCAAGTTAATTCCCGTAGGAAACTTTGCTCTCCAATACAGAACACGCACAAATTATTCCATGTATATAGATGTTGCTTGTCAGTAATGAGCACCATTAACCTGGGCAATATTAACACCTGTTATTTACGGCACTTAGAAGTTGCAGCAGTGCAGATTGAAACAGTACATAAAAAATGTATTATTATTAATGCTCAGACTTTGCCATGTGCTCTGCATGTCTTTCAAAAGTGTCTGAAACATCATGTAACATTTTTGTCAATTTGGCTAAGCCAATTCATATATATTCATTTATTGTGCCCGCTTTTTAATGGCTCGGTCTTACCTATGCTTCCAAGTATTTAGATCACCAATAATAATCCATATTCTGTATAGGTTGGATGTTAATTCCTTTAACTCTGCGTGGCGCATAGTAATATACAAGCCTGCCAGCTTTTTCTGGTCTTTTTTTGCTTTTTTGAGTGCATAATCCAAAGATGTATCGGAAAGTATCTCAGTTTGTTTCGCTCAGAGAGACCCCTAATTCACTTTTATGGTTTCATATGATTTCATCTTTTCAACATATCTGAGATTAGTTGTGATTAATTCATATGTTCGCTTCCAGCATTTTTTAATATCTATGTGGCAAGTCCCCGAGTTGAAGGGATATGTCCGAGCCAATTTCTCAGAAACCGCATATTCTCCAACTTCAGCAGCACTGACTCTGCTTGTGATATGCACAGAGGTTCCAAGTGGACAAACAAAGGAAGGGATAATAGGGAAGACTCTGCAGGGAAGGAGAGCTCAAATGAGAGCGAAAGCAACTACAAATGTCTGATTACTATGTGCTTTTCCTTTTACAGACCTTGGGGAAGGACAGTAGGAGGGCAAGGGAAAGAATATGATGGCTAAAGACAAGAGCAGGTATTAGCAAAAGCTTAAAAATATCAGAACCAAGAAGCAACAGCTATGTGCATGCTACTAAGAGCATATACCTTTACCTGCAACAAGTTGTGTCACCCATGAAAGGAGGTCTTCATCAATGTTCTGATCATGAACACTGCATGAAACATTTTCAAAAGCATACGGTATGCGAGGTACAAGGAAAGTTGGTGTAAGGTTCACTTCGGGACATTATAATGTCTTTGGTATGGAAAACACCTCATGTTCAAGCTGTTCTTATTTTTATGTAACGCTCCATATACCAGTGTTCAGGTTTGACCAAGTTCACGGCACATACCAGTTTGCTAATGTATAAGCTGACCCAGTGTTTTCCAAGGGGATATGAGTTCAGTATGCTCTTCACCTTGCATTCTAGTTGTCTGTGAACCAATAACGGTGCATGTTACTCCCTCTTTCAATCCTAATATGGGCAGTCGGAGAGGAGACTTGGCTTCATCCTAGATGAGTATCTATCCATTGTTCCTGTCAATAACGGAGCATCAAAGGACTGTCTTGTACATCTAAAGATACTTAAGACTTTCTACAGTGTCTCCATCTGCAAAAGGGAGCCACAGTTACATCTGCAGTGGTGAATTAATAGTGGAATTTTAACAGTCTGCAATTGGACCTCCCAGCAAATCCCCCAAATATTTGTTAACAAGCTCCAGATGCAGAATACCACTGCATGCAGGGTAACTAGAGCAAGAAGTTCAGCGCGCTTGCAACCAGTTTTGCGAAAACATTAATGGCAAGAGTAAAGTTCAATTCCTCTTTGTATAGCAAAAGTGGACTTCTGTCAGACAGGTCCAACTTTTATCAGGGACAAATTCTCCGAATACGTTCTAGAATAGTTCTTATGATCATGAAAAGTAAAATTGTTAACAGTCTATCACTTCATAAGCAAACTTTGGTGGACGAGCCTTCTTAGTAGTGACTTCTGGACTTTGGTTCGGGCTGCTATTACACATTAGGGATGTGTGACACACACCTTCGAAGGGCAAAAAAAAAAAGATTCCTTTTCCCCTGACATTTGTTCTTTACCCTGTGTATCTCAATTGCTCCAATATGCCACTGCATGCCAAATGTGCATGAGCATGGAACAAAGCACATAACAGAACAGAGCACATTACTCCACAATTGAAGAAGTACAGCAAATATACATATCTGAATATTACTATCATAATTTTAACGCCTCAAATTCCAAAGAGAGCTTTGTGAACATTTTATTCACAGTGCAAATGCTACAGTGAGACATGTTTCAGACCTCAAGGTTATACAGTCTGACCTTGAGGGGAGTAGAGTAGTAGCCGTCGCAGTGGCAAAAAGTACTGCTGATGACTTAACTTTTACTCCCTGATGTAGCATTCTTGTGTGAAGCTGTGGGACTCAAGAATCAGTTAATGCACTGCAGAAATAATTCCTTCAATGAAGTATATGTCCTCAACTTTGAATCTGCCAAGGACCCATTGTGGTGTAACTTAGAATCCTGAGCCTCTAAGAAAAGGTGGCAGCCGTGTATAGTCCCTCGCTTACACAGAATATGCTCAACACTTGTAACAGTAGCACAAGGTTCCCTTTCATATGGAAAACATCTAGGGCCTATATGCTATTTATTTCTCAAGCTTTGAAACATGTTTTCAGAATAAAAAAGCCTGAAAGGTCGTCTTTGCCAATGCTTTTTGCTAAAGTCCTTTTCCTGAATTCCTTTATCACTTGTATCAATATTTCGAGGAGTTGTCCTTGTAGGTTAGTTATAAGAAATGAAGTTCAGCTACTAGAGCCTGTACTTGGTTTGACAGCAGGTAGGGTTGGCGAAAACGCACAAGAGTGAACTGGTTAAAGATAGTTGAGCATTTGTAGAACACAGTGGATTAGAAGTGTAAGTGGAAAAACAGACAACCACTGTGTTTTGCAGGAACATACAAGTAAAAGGAATTAAAGAGAACTCAAATAGGAGACAAGTAATCAATTCAATAATTCAATTTACTTAAAAACTTAGTCAAAATTACATTGTTTCTTAGGAAAGTTAATCTGACAAATGCAGCTGAGATATGTGTACCATATTCTGATTACAGTAATAAGGATGAAAAACATCATGTACCTGTCAGTTACCTCTGGCACAGAGTCTTACTCTTGCACTTTTCTGACATATGAAGATGCCACCAAGTTCCATGTAAATAGGAATTTCATTCTTCCAGTGGTCCCTCTTGATGTTGTGTAATGGTAGAGTATAAGCAAAAGAGTGCAGTTTCAGTGCTGAGTGGACAAATCACAGTTTTAAGTATTAATACTTTACTGTAGGGGTACTGTTCTTTTCAAGGTGAGTACACTTGGATATGTGTGTATTCTATGAAAACCCAACCTCAAGAAACCTGTTCTGATAATCACTTAATATTGAAAAAATTTTTACAGGTTTTTCTCTTAGAATGACTAGGCTGACAAAACCCACCTTCCAGGTCTTTTTAAGTGTCCCCATCACTTGAACATCTAATTATCATGGAGAAGAACCCAGCACCCCCTTAACTCCTACTACCTCTCTCCTTCTTGTTTCTCTTCACCCCCGCCCTCAAGAGCGATGAATATGACTTTCTTGTGCTACTATTAATTTTCCATAGCCCACCCCCTTTTTTTCCCTACGTACCTCAGCCTCTCTTATTTTTTAGATGCACTGTTCATCTGCTCTTCCATTCCAGGTTGCAGTAGACATAAAAGAAAGACTCCTGCATTCCCTTTTTCCTTATTTCCTTTTCCTAATTTTTTTATACTTCCAATTCTGAATGCTTTAGTAATTGTATGAAGTGTGGGTGTGGGTGTGGGGGTGTGTGTGTGTGTGTGTGTGTGTGTGTGTGTGTGTGTGTGTTTTCCACGCTGTGGGGACCGACTCTGTCCTCACAGCGTGGGTTCACCTTATCAGAACCTGATAAACATTATCTTTGTGAAGACCGGTCGCAGTAGTGTGTTTAGGTACTTTTGAGCGAGTGTATCAAAAAACTAAAAGTGTAGTTAGATTTCCCTTGGTCCACTTTATAACCTTCCCTACTATCAAAGCATGTGTGGAGTTAGAATAGTAATTACACACTTCATTACGGTCAATGGCCGGTCTTCATAATAATACGTATGATATGTTGTGTGTGTCATTGTCTGTGTTAGTGCCATATCTGGGATGGGATTCCAACCTGTTTGTGGTATATTTTTTTCCATGAAAATCATTTGGTTTTCTTGGTAAAAGTATTTATGATGGTTCATCAAAACAGTTTTTCGCCAGGTTGGTGTTCTGCATTTTGGGAATTATTCCTGTATATTGTAACCTTGCCAATAGGAAATTAAAGCAATAATAAAAAAACAGCTATTTTTTTCCTTCTTAATAGATGCTCCTTGGTGTGGAGTAAAAATACTCATGCTGGATCTAAATATGTGAAGACAACCTTCCCTACCAAAAAGAAATGGGAAACAGGCCATTGTTTGAAGGATAGGAATGAACCTTGCCATATTATGTAAGTATCACGTTTTATTGTTTTTCTATATTTAAACAATTACTATATTGCATAAGAATACTACACAAATAAAAATCATTTACTTTTTCAAAATAAAATTCTGCTATTTAGATGTTTCAGACTACTAAGAGAAGAAAGTGCTTTTACTGACTGGAGATGGTAAAGCATTGATAGTGGTGGACCCACTGGGAACCCTACAATGCTACATGGCTGCGGGGATTGGCTGTAGTGAGGTGTACGAATATCAGTTGATTATAATAGTTCTAATTATTTGACAACTCTGAAACCTATTACGTTATGTTATAAAATACATTATTAAAGCAGTATTGTAAGGGCCCTAAAGTCTTAATAAAATCTATGCCAATGTAATGTTTAATGTGATCATGATAAGGGGCTGATTTCTGTTTCAGCCAAGTCCTGGAAATTATGTCAGAGACAAGAGAAGAAGACCCTCTCGAATTGGCAAACACATTATACAATAATACCATGAAGGTCTTTTTCAAGGATACGTGAGGCTCTTCTGCATGTATCTGACTGCAACACAGTAAGCCGGGTTCTAGATGTAAACAGTCGCCAGTGCCTGAAGTGTGGCGAACTGAACAAACCACGACAGCTGCATTATGTATGAAAGTAAATAATGTTAGAAATCACTTATTTTTTTGGACAACATGGCCAAAATAGTTCTGCTTGAGGACAGCAATACTTCATTGAAAATTATGACATTGAAAATCTTGCTTTGCTAATAACCTCATTTGGTATAAACAAGGCATTGCATTATGTGCTTCTATGATGGGTAGAAAGACATAATGAAATATTCAAGATGCAACTTGAAATAAAGTTTTTTGATAAGCCCCTCCTTTGTGTCACTGTCACTCATATGTCTAAAAGTATGGATCTGCTCTTCATGTGTGTTGTTTTGGATCGCATGGCTCAGTAAGGAAATAGCTGCATACTTTGCACGCACAGGTAACAATCTCTTAGTGGGTGAAGGGAAGATTAGGAGCTAGAGAAAGAGATAGTTTTGAGGCTATGCTTCCCTGATACAGAGAGGGATGCACCCCCATGTATGCATGTATATTTTCCATATTCGTCCTGAACCTAGTTTGACCAACTGCAGGCCAGAATGTTATTTTTGACACCTGCCTGCCATTTATTGCCCAACACCACAATGCTCATTCAGTTTTGCTCAATAGTTATCTATTTCTTTGCTTCTCATTAGGTTAGGGGTTGGGGGAGGAATTCCTTACCAGCTGACATAACTATTAGGTGTGTATTTACAGAAGGAGGGCCAACTTGGATACCAGTTGAGCTCAAAACCAACATATGTAGACCCTTTTTAGGTCACGGCCTACAGGACAGCGCAACTTTCTAGTTTGCTAAAGACATCTTGGGGACATGCAGAAAGTTGACCTAAGGATGCATTCCGCCCATTGCTTACCATTGGGTTTGTGGTTTGTAAGTCACATTTTCTGGCTTTCTATTTGTCAGGAGTAGGGGTCCTGAGGAGCAACACTCATCCAGAAGCCCACCTTCCGGCAGCTCTGACTCTGGTATGAATGCAACAGAGGCACAGATTGACACTATTGGGGGGTGGGTGGCTGAGGGGGTGGGAATATCAGGTAGGTACACCAAGGAGAAAAACTTGTAAAGGAAGAGATAAAGCAATCATAAGCAGTATCAATAAGAACATACATCCATCTCAAATGTCTGTTTATAATAATTTCTATTAGCTAATAACTGAGGGAAATGTCCAACAGTAATTTGGAATCACAGGATAGCTGTCAGAAGTTATGGTTCTTTGCAGACCATGTAACCGAACAACATTCTCAAGTAGTAATTGACTCAAACGAGGTGCAGTGGAAACCCCAATACAAGCGATGAAATGAGCCAGCTTACAAAGTCTATCTATCACCACCATAATGGTGTTCTAACGTTGACAAGTTGGCAGTCCTACCATAAAATCAATGGAAATATCTTCCCACATCCTCTCTGGTTTACTTAATGGAAGGAATAACCCTTTTGGCTTGGAAAGATCCGCTTTGGCTTGGGCACAAACATCATAATCATTTACATACTGATTCACACTAGTTGCCAGCTCTGGTCACCAGAAGTGACGTAATACAATTTCTCTAGTTTGTGCTTTGCTGGGATGACCAAGCATAAGGCTATTGTGACACCATTGAATAGCTCACTGCTGTAATTGTGTATTGGGGATATACAATTGGGATCCCTGAAATGGCAGACCATCTCTGATCTTTCTAGTTGGATCTTGAGATAACCATTTAGCAAGGTTTACTAAAGAAAATGCACTTTTTACATTGTCTAGGAAACACTGAATGGAGTTTGCACCCATAATGGGATGTGAAGGAAGGCTAGGTGCTGCTTCGACCTCTTTTAAAGGGAATTTGTCTTCTGAACATCTGGACAAAGAATCTGCCTACTTATTTTCAGAACTAGGACGAAATGTAATTACAAACTCAAATTCTGAAAAGAGCAAAGACCATCTCACTTGACGAGGAGACAAAGCCTTGGCTGACTTGAGGTATTGTAGATTATGATGGTCAGTATACACCGTTACTTGGTATCTCGCGCCCAACAGATAATGCCTCCACTCTTTGAAGGCCATTCGAATAGCCAATAGTTCACTTTCAGCAAGGATATAGTTTCCTTTACTCTGTTTAATTTTTTAGACAAGTATGCTACGCGCTGCAATTGCCCTGTGCTTGAGTGTCTTTGGGATAACATTGCTCCCATTGCCTCATCTGAGGAATCAGCTTTCACTATAAAAGGCTTACTAACATCAGAATGAGCAAGAAAGGGTGCAGTTGTAAACCCGTCCTTAAGGGTTAAGAATGCCTTTTCACATTCAGGAGTCCACTGAAAAATTTAATTTTTACGCAACAACCTAGTAATTGGGGTTACTATTGCCAAAAAGTGTGCAATGAACGGACAATAAAAATTAGCAAACCCCAAAAACCATTTTATAGCCTTAACATTTTGCGGTACAGGCCACTCTCTAACTGCTTGCACCTTCCTGTCAGACATGACCAGTCCCTGAGGGATTATGTTAAATCCTAGAAACTCCACTTTAACATCAAATTCGCATTTAGATACAATCCATGTTGTGTCAGGGTTCTTAATATGGTTATGACGTGCTGTTCATGTTCTTCCTCAGATAGAGAATAGATCAATATATCATGTATGTATACTGTTACAAACTGATCTAGATATTCCTTTTAAAAGTCATTTACAAAAAATTGAAAGGCAGCGTGGACATTGCATTGCCCGAAGGGCACGATACAGTACTCAAACAGACCAAACCAGGTATGGAAGGCTGTCTTCCAATCGTCTCCTTCACAGATACAAACCAAATGGTAAGCCACCCTCAAATCCAGGTGAGTATAGATGGAAGCGGTTTTTACCTGGTCTAACAAGACTGAGATGAGTGGAACAGATATCGGTTCTTGATGGTGATATCATTCAAAGCACGATAGTTGATACAAATACGCAATTCCTCATTAGCCTTGGGGATAAAAAACAGAGAAGAGATAGCCGTGGACTTGGAGAGGCGTATAAAGCCATTCTCTAAGTACTTATCCAAATATTCTTTGAGATATTGGTTTTCCTTCTTTGTAAGAGTATATATGGTCTGTGTGCAGGTAATTTTTCAGCACTGCTTTGATGAAAAACATCAAGATACTCCTGATACTGTTTAGGAAGGCCTTTTCTTTTTCAGCAGCAGTGGCTATTGAGTGGTGCAGGAATGGTTGATATGACTCGATAGGTAATGCATGGTTACACACCTCCTGACAAAAAGCTGATACAAACTCCACAGTTCTTTGATTCCAATCTATATTTGGGTTATGGAGTGTTAACCAAGGCATGCCTAAAATCAGCTTAAATTGCAGAGTATCAATTATATCAAACTGAATGTGCTTTTTATGGTGTATATCCTTAGTCTGACAGTGCAATGTAACCATAACCGTGTGCTTGGTAATAGGTCCTGAAGTTAACATACTACCGTCAGCCGCCCTGGCCATTTCAGGTTGAGACTTCTCAGAAGTTTCTATTTGCAATTTAGCTAAATACAACAACAAATTACTTTATTTCCGCATAAATGCCTTCAAAAGTGTCACATACAAAGACTAGATAAAAACATTCATATTAAGAACACATTCGTACCAGTAAAAATTCATAAAAATTTAAGATAATAGCCATCAGAACATAACTAGGATTAAGAAGATAAGAGTAAAAAAATATATATATATATGTACACAATATTAAAACAGCCCAAAATCGCTTTAGTAATAATTGTACAGTAAAAGAGCCTCCTCGGTTGTTGGCCAACAGTTTGTGATGTGTATCCCCTATATACTGCATCGAGGGATTGGCCATTTAGATACTAGTAGCCATTCTGCTACATGTTGAGTGACCTCCCTGCCTCTTTGACCTGATACCCCACATGTGGCCGAGGAACTTAGCATCTGCACAGACAAACACAGCTCTTGTGTCTGATTTTAAAATACGGAGAGCTTCCCGAAAGTTCCGCGTGCCCAGTTGTTGGAAGGTAGGCTTAATCCATTTCCGTCTTGGACATGCATAAGCAGGGCAAGCAAACAGCACATGGCTATGGACTCTACAGGAGCCTCACATCCTGGACAGTTACTGAGGCACGGGTCTTTAGTGTGCCATTTGGCTTTTGCCTCATTTACTGGGAGCGTGCCAAGCCTGAATTGGACATAGAGCTTTCTGTCTTGGGTTACTTGTATTAGATCAAAATAGGGTTCAAGAAGTCTGGTCTGTGTTGAGTAAAAATTCTGTAGTTAGTTTACCCCTCTCGACCCTGCCAATGTCTGCTTGTGCAACCCATTCCCAGTAATGCTTCTTTAATAAAGTTTTCCGAAGCAGGGGCAAATCATCGTTTTCCCAGGCTTCTTTTAGCCCTATGCCAAATACAAGCTTCTTTATGTTGCTCAGCCACCCCACCTTATTAAAAACGTAAAAACGGGTGACCTCTGCCATAGCTTTGGCATAAGATGATAACTCCGGGGTCCTACTGACTCTGGCCCAGAATAGCAGTGGGCGAAGCTTAGCAATGTCACTAATGCGACGTCAGCCCATGTCTAGCATAAGTGGGTAGATGGGGGTGCTTTGGGGCAGCATCACTAGGTTCCTTATGAATTTATGCTCCGATCTAGTGAGCTCCAATATCTTTTCGTATACCCACAGTTCAGATCCGTACAAGGCAGAGCTGACAGCTTTGAGATCATAGACATGTAGAGCAGGAGCAACTGATCTGGTGTGGGAGGAATGATGTTCTTTCACTAATGCCCCCGTCACACGTTTGTGGTTTAATGTCATTTTTGTTATGTGGGGATTCCAAGACATTCTCTCCGAGAGTTTAACCCCTAGATAATCGAATGTACTTACTCTCTCTCCAGGGGTATCCCTGCTAGAGTTTGCTTACCCTTGTATGACCTGTGTGGGTTGAAAGCCATGAATTTTGTCTTGGAAGTGTTGATTTCAAGGCCCCGGGCAGTACAAAAATGGTTAGCTAAATACTTAAAGTCGATGAAATTACCTGTGGTGCCTGAATCTATCATGGCTTCCACTGCTTGTCTTTTATTGGCACTCGTTTCCAAATAAGCCTTTAGTATTAAATAATGCACTGCACTTTGTAATATGTTGGCCACACTGTGTTCAGGAGATGAAATCGGTACTCCAAGAACAGTCTCCTGAATCTGTGCCGGGATTTCTAGTTTTCCGATCCCTTTTGTTTAACAGATTTCGTATGCTTGGGACAATCTTTGAGGAAGTTACCTTTCTTGCCAAAATA
The DNA here is from genome assembly GCA_963921515.1 of Calotriton arnoldi. Lineage (NCBI taxonomy): Eukaryota > Metazoa > Chordata > Amphibia > Caudata > Salamandridae > Calotriton > Calotriton arnoldi. The sequence goes on from CAWUFW010000610.1 coordinate 2,175,419, forward strand.
TAAACATAAACCATTCTTTCGACGGGATTCTCTCTCTTCTTTGGTAAGTGGGCCACATAGCCCCCCTATTTTGATAGGTTCAGAGGCCTCCACCGGGGATGGAGGAGGTCTTGACCAATAGAATGTTTTCAATTCTAACTTCTTTTTATCTCCTCTTCGTTCTGACATTCGTTGATCAAATCGTAATGTTAGATTGATAAGTTCAGTCAACTAACGGGTTGTGTGTGGCTTCACTTGAGCTAGCACATCTTTCAAATCATCTTTTAACCCATCATAATATAAGGCGGCTCTCTTTTCTTCTGGCCACCCGTCCCTGCCACCAGCCTATTGAACTGAGTTAGGTAGGCGACTAGATCCTTATTTCCTTGGTGAAGCTCTAGCAATTCCCTATCCGCTGATCGGGTAATGGTTCTCCTATCGAACACCTTTTCAAATTCTTCTTTAAATCAAGACCAATTATATAGCAATGTGTTGTCCTCTTGAACTAATGGAGTAACCCAGGCGTCTGCGTCACCTCCCAAATACGATATTTAAAATACTATTTGAGACTGAGCATCTGGAAAACAGGATGAGGGCGAACCATAACATGTAATTGCACTTGAGTTAGAAATACCTGCACCTTGTCTGGATCCCTTGAAGAATGTTCAGGAGGAGCTAACAGTACTGGGGATGGAACAGAGACCGCAGTGGGCTGCGCTGCACTTGGTGCCCCTCCCATCCTTTCTGGTGTTGCAGGGGATGCAAGACGGGCGTTTAACTGTGTTTCTAGCAGATTTACTCTGGTTGCCAAGGCCTTAGTTTTTGCTCTAGAGGCAATTATTTCCCCTTTCAAGTCAGCAGTCATATTGCATAGGTCATTTAAAGAGGCCATTCTAGAGGTTACTACTTGGGAGGACCACAACTTCGTGGGTCTGCTATTCTGTCTGGACTAGAGGTCCTCAGGAGCAACACTCATCTAGAAGCCCACCTTCCGGCAGCTCTGACTCTGGTATGAATGCAGCCAAAGCACAGAGTGACCCGATTGAGGGGGGGGAGGGGTGGGGAGGGATATCAGGTAGGTACACAAAGGAGTAAGACCTGCAAAGGGAGAAATAAAACAACCATAAACAGTACCAATGAGACCACAGATCTCAAATGCCTGTTTTTAATAATTTCTATTAGCTAATAACTGAGGGAAATTTCCAACAGTAATTTGGAATCACAGGTTAGCTGAAAGCTACTACAACTACCCAGATTGGTATAAATTCATACGGACATACAAATCAGTCATTCATATATTTCAATCACAAAACCAAATTCATAATAACAGAAAAGTTACAATAACTTAATAAGGGAGTACACAAGAATTACAGATGTCTCAGATACTCTTGAGTTGGAGTTCAAATATGGTCCAAAAAGAAGGCAGACAATATTCTCCGTAGATTTCAAGAGCTTGGTAAGTCCAAAAAGGAAACCGAACACAATAGGAATGTTCAAATAATCCAACAACGGCAAGGCAGCCAAGAGAAAACAGTGCTAGCCAGCAACACCGGCACTATAAGTAATCCATGCCGAGAGATCCACACTGTCAACTTCTAGAAAGTCACTCGGTTACTGTAGCGCGAAATAAGCGGTACAGAATGGAGCTGTCACCGCATAAGCAATCGAATGAATGATTACCAGCACCTCGGGGCAGCAGCAGCAGAAGAGAAGACAAGGGGCACTGACAGAGCTGCCCAAAACAGAGGGAAACACAAGCACAAAGTAACAAAACAAGAAAGCGGCAACCAATTACTGCGCACAGAGATAGCCAACAAAGTGCATTTCAAACAGCCGACCAGATGCTCTGGTACACTACAAATGCACTTACCACAGGAACCGATACTAGGGGCTGGAAACACGAAGGTCCACGAACACAGCAGGATACCAGCTTAGAATAGCTGACACCAGCCCCAATGGTTTACCAGGCTAAATAGTCTCTGGCATGGGCTCTCCACATGAATTCTCGTGAGACCTCAGAGTCTTCTAAAAAGTTAAAATATATGGTGGCCATCTTAGAGTGGTGGCTGAAATACCGCTTTCCTACAGCTCCATCAAAAGCGGGCCCCAAGGATATGTTGTTTTCCGCATAAATGACCCCATTTTAATGCCGAATAGGTCATAGCACCGCAAATCTTGACACTGTTTGCTGGCTTTATTTGCTTTAGACTGTCCAGTTCGAATTTGTCACTCCCGTTGCCCAAACCTTGTTTACTGTATTCTTTCAATCAATCAATCAATCAGGGAATTGTAAGCGCGCTACTCACCCGTGAAGGTCTCAAGGCGCTGAGAGGGGGGGGGGTCAGCAGATCTGTTCAGCCGAAGAGCCAGGTCTTGAGGGTCTTCCTGAAGGTGTTCAGGGAGGGGGCGCGTCTGATGTCTGCCGGTAGCTCGTTCCAGGTCTTGGCTGCAATGTGAGAGAAAGATCTTCCGCCTGCTCTGGCTCTGTGGATGCGTGGGGTTTCGGCTAGTGTGAGGTTGGAAGATCGGAGGTTTTTTTTGGGTACGTGGAAGTTGATTCTGTCGTTGAGGTATTTGGGTCCGTTGTTGTGTAGGCATTTGTAGGCGTGAGTGAGGATTTTGAAAGTGACTCTTTTCTCCACAGGAAGCCAGTGGAGACTTCGTAGGTGTTGGCTGATGTGTTCGTGTCGGGGGATGCCGAGGACGAGTCTGTCGGCGGTGTTCTGTATTGTTTGGAGTTTGCGGAGTAGGGACTTGTTGATGCCGGCGTAGAGTGCGTTTCCATAGTCCAGTTTGCTGGTGATGAGTGCGTGGGTGACTGTCTTCCTTGACTCAGGGGGGATCCACTTGAAGGTCTTGCGGAGGATGCGGAGGGTGTTGAAGCAGCTGGAGGTGACGGCGTTGACCTGTCGGTTCATGGTGAGTGATGAGTCGAGTACGATGCCGAGGTTCTTGGCGTGGTCTGAGGGGTAGGTGGGCTTCCAAGGGCGGTCGGTCACCAGGTGCTGTCCCATGCAGAAGGGGTGGTACCGAGGACGAGGACTTCTGTCTTCTCGGCATTGAGCTTCAGGCAGCTGTTGGTCATCCAGACTGCGACGTCTTGCATTCCTTTCTGGAAGTTGAGTTTGGCAGTGGTGGGGTCTTTGGTGAGGGAGAGGATGAGCTGGGTGTCGTCGGCGTAGGATATGATGTTGAGGCTGTGTTGTCGGACGATGGCTGCGAGGGGGGCCATGTAGATGTTGAAGAGGGTGGGGCTCAGTGATGAACCCTGTGGGACTCCGCAGGTGATTTTCGTGGGGTCGGAGAGGAAGGGTGGGAGTCTGATCCTTTGGCTTCTTCCGGTGAGGAATGATCGGATGCAGTCCAGGGCTGTTCCTTGTATGCCTGCTTCGTGTAGTCTGGCGACTAGTGTGCGGTGGGAGACGGTGTCGAAGGCCGCTGATAGGTCGAGTAGGATGAGGGCTGCGGAGTGGCCTTGGTCTAGGAGGGTGCGGATGTCGTCTGTGGCGGCGAGTAGGGCGGTCTCTGTGCTGTGGTTGCTTCGGAATTCGGATTGGGACAGGTCGAGGACGGCGTTCTCTTCAATGAATCGTGTCAGTTTCCTGTTGACTGTTTTCTCTGCAACTTTGGCTGCGAAGGGGAGGAGCGAGATGGGCCGATAGTTCTTGAGGTTGGTGAGGTCAGCTGTGGGCTTCTTGAGCAGGGGTCTGACTTCTGCGCGCTTCCAGTCGTCTGGGAAGGTGCCTGTTTTGAAGGTGGTGTTGATGGTGCGTTGTAGTTCGGGTGCGATGGCGGCCGCAGCTCTGTGGAAGATGTGAGGGGGGCAGGGGTCGGTGGGGGCCCCGAGTGGATGCTTTTCATTGTTGAGGCGGTGTCTTCGGCTGTGATCGGTGTCCAGTTGGAGATGGTGGGCTGGCTGGTGTTTCTGGGGGGCGGGGGGCCGTCTGTGGCACCTGGTGGATGGTCGATGAAGTTGTCATAGAGGTTTTTGATCTTGAGGTGGAAATAGGTTCCAAGCTTGTCGCAGAGGTCTTGGGATGGTGTGATGTCTGTGGCTTCGCTGCGTGGGTTGGTGAATTCCTGAATGACACTGAAAAGTTCCTTGGAGTTAGTGGAGTTGGCCAGGATTTTGTTGTGGATGAAGTTCCTCTTGGTTGCTCTGATCTGGTTATGGTAGTCCGTCAAGGCATCCTTGTAGGTGGTGTGGTTTTCGGTTGTCTTGGTGTTTCTCCAGTTCTTCTCCAGGCGTCTGCAGGTGCATCTGGCTTCTTGGAGAGCGGTGGTGAACCAGGCGGCTTTCCTGGGGCGTCGTCTGTCGGGGTTGCGTAGCGGGGCGAGCTCGTCTGCGCAATTGAAGAACCAGGTGTGGAGTTCTCTGGCTGCGTTGTTTGCGTCATTTGCGTTGGGTGCCCAGGTGTGGTTGTCTCGGGTGAGGGTGGAGTTAAGTTGCTCGTCGGTAACCTTGCTCCAGTTCCTTCGAGGTGGGCGTGGGGCTGGTTTGGGTGCGATGGGTTTGTTGATGGCGAAGTGTACGCAGTGGTGGTCGGTCCATGGCGGCTGCGTTGTGTGGCTGAATTGGACGCTGTTTCCTGCCGCGAAGATGGGGTCGAGGGTGTGTCCTGCTCTGTGGGCCGGTGTGTTGACGAGTTGTTTAAGTCCGATGCTGGCAAGGTTGTCACGAAGGATAGTGGAGTTGGGGTCGCTGGGGTTGTCGAGGTGGAAGTTCAGGTCTCACAAACTTGCTTTCTATAAACAGGCCTTTAAATCTTGTTCTGACCTTGTCACATTTGCTGTGCATTCAAAGACAGAGGTCAAATGTCAGGCTGTGCCTTCCAGGGAGCTTGATGTTTATTTTTCCCTCTGACTTCAAAGTGAGAGGATTTATATGACACGCATGCTGGCTAGTGTGTGTCTGCTTGAGGAAGGATGTACAGATGTTTTTTTTCTAGCACACATCAAAAATTTAAATGTTTGTAAATTAACTGTGCTGATGATCAAATCAATACATTGCGTGATGACATTTCCACCGTGTGTGAGTGCAAATGTAATGGTCATTTGTTGTCTGTAATGGCAGTACACTACCATACCATGCATACTCCACGTTACCTCACTGCACTCTACTCTGCACCACTCCTTGCCACTGCACACACTCTGCTCTAAACCACTCCACTCTGCTCCACACTGCGTCACGTTACTTCTCTGCACCACTCCACTCTACACGTCTCTACACCACTCCACTATACTCTATGCCAATGCAATCTACCCCACACTTCTGTACTATGCACCGCGGCACTCTTCACCACTGCACTCTACACCACTCCGCGCCACTTCACTCTATGCCATCCTACTCTGCAACACTGCACTCTAAGCCACTGCACTCTACGCCAATGCACTTTACACCACTTTACTCAAAGCCAATGCACTCTACGCCAATCTACACTGTGCCACTGCATTCTACGACAGTATCCTCTGCAACACTGCAATCTCTGGCACTCTACTTTATGCCACTCTACGCCACTGAAATCTATGCCACTGAACTCTAAGCCACTGCACTCTACGCCAGTCCACTCTAATCTACTCTGCACCACTGCACTCTACGATACTCTACTCTACACCACTGCACTCTACAACACTTCATTCTACTCTGAAACAATCTACTTTGCAACTGCAGTCTACCCCACTCTATTGTACACCAAGCCACTCTACGCCACTGCACTCTATGCCAATCTACTCTGTACCACTGCACTGTACGCCACTATACTCTACTCTGCCACTGCACTCTATGCCACTCTACTCTACACCATTGCACTCTATGTGACTTCACTCTGCACACCACTGCACTCTACACAAATGCATTCTATGCCACTCTACTCTACGATACTCTACAGCACTGCACTCTCTGCTACTGAACTATATGCCACTCTACTCTGCGCCACTCTACTCTGCACCTCTCTACGTGATGCCACTGCACTCTGCTACACTATACACCACACTTCTGCACTCTACATCACTCTAATCTACTGTGCACTACTGCACTCTGACACTGCACTCTATGCCACTTCACTCTATGCTGCTCTACTCTACACCACTCTACTCTATTCCAGTACACTCTACCCCACTTTACTATGCACCACTCCATGCTAACCCACTATGCAACACTGCACTCTACGCCAATGCACTCTACACCAGTACTCTATGCCACTCTAACCTGTACTTCTCTACTCTATGCCACTTCACTCTACACTGAAACAATTTAATCTAAGTCACTACACTCTATGCCACTGCACCTTATGCCACTCTACTCCACTCTACGCCACTCTACTCTACTGCAGTCAGTGTCGCGCCACTACTCAGCGCCACTGCGCTCTCCGCCACTTCTATACTCTATCCTGCACCACCCCACTCCACTCTACTCAGTCTACTCTATGCCAGTGCACTCTGCGCCACTCTACTCTACGCCACTGCACTCTATGTTGTGCCACTCTACGCCACACAAATCTACTCTGCACCACTGCACTATACAACACTCTTCTCGATACCACTGCACTCTTCACTGAAACAATCTACTCTATGCCACTGCAGTCTACGCCACTCTATCACAGTCTGTGCCAATCCACTCTATGCCACTTCACACTATGCCCCTCAGTTTTATACTGGTGCACTCTATGCCACTGTACTCTACACCAATGCTCTTTACACAACTGTACTCAAAACCAATACACTCTATACCAATCTACTCTGCACCACTGCAATGAACACCACTATACTGTACGACACTGCACTCCGTCACTTTACTCTGCTTCACTCTACACCACTGCATTCTACACCAATGCACTCTACACCACTGCACTCTACGACACTCTACTCTCCACTCTCTGCCTCTGAACTCTATGCTACCACTTTACTCTACGCCACTCTACGCCAATGCACTCCACACCACTCTAATCTACTGTGCACCACTTAACTCTGACACTGCATTCTACACCACTCGAGTCTAGGCCACTGCACTCCGCACCACTCCACTCTGCAACACTGCACTCTGCAACACTGCACTCTACTCCACTACTCTATACCACTCCACTCTACCTTGCACCAGTCCACACTCCACACTACCCTGCACCACTCCACTCTACACCACTTCACTACTCTAGTTTGAAACAATCTACTCTGCCACTGCACTCTGCGCCACTCCACTCTATGCCACTGCAATCAAGGCTGTGCCATTCTACTCTACACCACTCTACTCAATGCCACTGCGTTCTACCCCAAACCACTATACCCTACCCTGCACCACTCCACTCTGCTCTGCAACAATCTACTGCACTCTACGCCTCTTTACTGCACTATACGCCACTGCAGTCTACGCTATGCCTCTGTACTCTAAACCACTGCACTCAATGCCAATGCACTCTATCACTTTACTCAAACCCAATGCACCCTACACCACTGCACCTATGCCAACTATTTTGCACCACTACACTTTACGCCACTATACTCTACAACATTCTACTCTATGCCACTGCACGCTTCAGCACTCTACACCACTGCACTCTGCCACTCAATTCTATTCTGCACCACTGTACTCTACATTACTGCTCTCTGCACTATCCACTCTTCTCTACTCTACTACACTCTATGTCCCTGCACTCTGACACTCTATTCTGCATAACTGCACTCTGTACCACTGTACTCTATGCCACTCTATTCTATTCTGCACCACTGTACTCTGTTACTGCTCTTTGCACCACTCTACTCTTCACTACTCTACTCTACAACACTCTACGACCCTGCACTCTGACACTCTATTCTGCACAACTGCACTCTGTACCACTGCACTCTACTCTGCACCACTCAACTCTACGCCACTTTACAACACTACTCTCTATGCCACTGAACTCTACACCAGTGCACTCTACGCTGCACCACTCAACTCTGTGCCACTTCACTCTGCGCCACTTCATTCTATGTCATTGCACTCTACGCCACTGCAGTCTACTCTGCACCGCTCTACTTTATGCCACTGCACTCTGCACTACTCTGTCACTTCACTCTACACCAATGCATTCTACTCCACTTTACTCAAAACCAATGCACCCTACGCCACTGCACTCTACACCACTGTACTTTACGCCATTTCACTCTAGGCCACTCTAGTCCACTCTACTACACTACACTGTACGACACTCCAGTCTACCATTCTCCAGTCAATGAGGCTTTTCTACATTAAACTCTGCTCCAAGGACAATCTACACTGTTGCCGGGATCTGAGGAAAGCTTCTTTTTCACTTGTGTTGCTATGAATTGTGTGCTAACATTTGCTTTAGCCTTGTGTATTTTTACATTGCTCTTACATTCAATTTTTTTCTTATGTGTAATGCAATGGTGTTCAATTTACAACATATCAAGGTAAGATGAACACACCTGTATTGACACTTTTGTTGTGTTTGTTATGGTGTTGTGCTTGTGGTGCCTCTGGGTATACATTCAGTACTGTGTGTATGTTGTTTGTGTGCTATGCTATATGTAACAAAAGGGGGATAAAGCATTACCTACATATATTTTTGAAGCAAACACTACATATATGTATGGTGACACATTAGTAAGTAGTACTTACCAGTCTCCACTCGACCAGGGACTCACTCCGTCAGGAATCCGCAGCTAGGACAATGCCAGCACAACAGGGAAATTCAAATAGGCTCAGCGAAGACCCGCTGGTCTGACGGTGATGGAATACTGTCAGCCAGCAGAGGAGTCCGCCGCGTCGACTAAGGTGCGCCGCTTACACAACGGTAAACAGTCTGTTGATGCGGACAGCGGTTCAGCCAGCCCACATCTAAATATGGCAGGCGAGACTCCGTCAGCTTGATGGAGTACTGGTAACCGCCGCCCCGGAGGGACGATAGTCCCGCCAAGATCTAAATCAGGCCCTTAGTTATCAATTTTCAAGTTCTCTTTATTCTTTGCTTGAGATGATGTTCATTGACGCAAGTCATTGTCAGGAGTATAGTAAGTGGAATAATAAAATGGCCTGACTAAGCAATAAGTCTGAATAAGGAAACCTCAATCAAATCAACTTGGTGAAAAAGCAGGTGGCATGCAAAGAGGTGAGAAAAGCTGTCATTGTGATAGAGACTTCTAGTCGCAGATTCCTCACCTTTTGCATATTCCCCAGGTGTCAGATTGGATCTGGAAACTTTTCAACAGTACTTCTGCATTGCGGGTAGGTGGTGCTGTGCTGCTCTGCACTGACACCATTCCTCTCTGGAAATGAGGTGTGGAGCCTATATATGTGCCATTTCCACATGCTGACTGTAGGAAGGTGGAATCTGACTATATGGTTGCCCCCACTTTTTTCCTGGTGTTTTGCTGGTTTATGACTTAGTTGGACTGGGATCCTGCTATTCAGGGCCCCAGTCTATCTGCTTCCTCTCTAAAATGGTTTCCATGTGCCTTAGGCACATCTCTGATTGGAATCTGGAGTGCCCTTATAAGTCCCTAGTATATGGTATACTATGTACCCAGGGCATAGGTACCTCAGAGGCCTACCAGGGGCTGCAGCATGTATTGTGCCACCCCTGGAAGGCCATCCAAACTGACACCACAGGTCTGCTACTGCAGCCTGGGTAAGGTGGTGCATGCACCCCTTACTGTTATATAGGCTACCTATATCACTATATACATACACACATATAAACCTATAAGTCACTCCTATGGCAGGCCTTATCAATCCTGAAGGCAGAGTGTGTGGTTCCTATGTGAGAGGGTGCCCCTGCATGAGCAGGGCCCCTCTGCAGCGTTCGGAGACCCTTCTCTGATGCTGTTTGTAGTGCAGCCTGACCATATACTCTTAAGCGCATTATAACCTCGCGTTAAATGCTAACTTTGTGATGGCTGCACGGAAACATGTCGTGTTTGGTGTCAAACATCTTGGAATACTACCCCCCCGCCAGTTCTGGCGGCGGGGGTAGCATTCCACCCTTCTAGAGGGAAAGACATGTACACACCGGTATGCCCGGTACTGACTTTCCAAGCCCTGGCATCACAAAATGGATGCCGCTGTCACAGACACGAGTCTGGCCTCCTGCTGCTGACCGAAACTCCGGCAGGGGAGGCCTGGACAATAGGTTTCCTCTCCCAGGGAGGTGTGACCACCTCCCCAGACAGGATAGTGTGTATTGGGGCTGGGCGGGAGCACTCTCTGGTGCTTTGAAGTCCTGCACTGGGGGCACACTTGGTGTCCCTGTGCATACCCCAGTTCAAACCGGCTCAGGGGCTTCCAGCCCCTGCTCTGGCGCGAAACTGGACAAAGGGAAAGGGGTGTAACCACCCCTCTGCCCTGACCCTCCCATAGGTGGGGTCACAGAGTATGTCCAACCCCCTACCTTAGTATAAGTAAGGGAACCCAGTCCTTAGGACTTTAGATTTACCTGGACAAAACTCTGATACAGAATCCTGGACCTTCAACGCTCTACTTTAAGATTAGAGGACTGAAGAATCTCCCTTGGGGTCAAGGAGTGACTCCCCTGCTTGGCAGGCACCAAAGAAGCAATTGTCCGGTCTGCATCGCTGAAGCTCCCGTCGGACGCCGAAGTCTTTGCATCACCAAAGGTGGATTTCCAGACTTCCCCGAGGCTGCCCTGAGTCCCCAGCAAAGCTGAGGCCCGTAGCTGTCGTGGGTAACGTGGAACCGTGACCCATGGACACCGAACGCATTTGCAAGTGCAACCTCTTCTCGGTCTCCCACGAAGTCGTGCTTTGGGCTCCGAGTAGCCCCAGCCTCCAGCACCAACTGCACCGAAGATCACTGGCCTCCACTCCACGAGTGTCCTGTGAGCCAGCTCCACGTGCACAGTCTCAAGGCTCCTTCGCGGTCGCTAGTCCGTTGGCTAGTAGGCCCTCCCGAAGGCCAATCTTTTTCTGCTTGGGCTCCCTGGTTGCTCCAGGTGTGCCCTGACTTATCCTCGCTGGGTGAGTCCCCCAGACCTTGCTGGTCTGCAACATCGTCCTTCTTCGCTTTCCACGAGACTTGCCGTTGCCAAGGCTTGTTGGGTCCAATCCGGTCGCCGACACCCCTGCAATCGACAGACGTCGTGGGACAGCTCGAATCCAGCTCCTTGTTGTCGTCGACGCCTCCTGGACCTCGTGGCTGAAGAGTCAAGACGACCGTCAACCTACCTGAAGCACTCGACATCGGTGGGCATCTGCTCATCGCCTTCCTGGTCACTGGCTAGTGACCCAGACTCTGTCCCCTCTGCTTTCAGGTTCTTCAGATCTTTGATCCACCTTTGGATCCACCCGAACACTTTCGACTTGGTCGCCAGCAGCACTTTGCAGCAGATCGCCATAGAAAGCGACGACGAAACCTGACCCCGAAAGACACCTATGCACCCGGCTTCCCTGGGTGAGGTAACTCGAGTACTCCGGTGCTCCCGTGGGTATAGACACTAGAACAGCCTAGTTCTCAAAGGGTTTGCTCCAAGTCCTCCTCTAAGTGTCCCTTTTCTCTTAAATTCTAATCGCGACTTTCCCCATAGAAGTTAACGGTGGCTCGCGGTTGTGTTCATACACTGCACGCGTCCCCCGTGGGTCCCCTGTGTCACTGCCTTGGGTGGTTCCTTGTGGTCCAAGCACTTCTACAGGCTCTAGGCCTTGTGTCTAGCTCAGTCGTGGTTCTTATACCACTTTATTGGTATATGGTTTGGTACGCCCCTGGGGCTCAAACGTGTATTTGTGCTATTACTGTAGATAACTAACTCGTAACGTATGTACTTCGAACTCTAGCCTCATAAAGAGACTAGAGGGGTGTGTTTAGTAATAAATACATATATTTTGAATATATACCTGGTGTGGTCCTCTTTCATTTGGTCACTCAAGAGATTATAGACTGGTAAAACAAGCTGCTTTGCGTATTGTGGGAAGCTGGCAAAGCCACGATACGTGGAGTTGCCAAGGGACAACTCAAAACCCAGCGGCGCGTGCAGCTGGAACAGCTCACCTCCCGCGAAGCGCAGGCCTTGCGCCTTGAACGGTCTACCGCCCTGAACCCGGACGCCTCCGAAGTACGGCTCCTTGCTCACATTCGTGAAGAGATTCGTCAACTATCGCTGGACGCAGCCAAGCTCCTCTGGCGCTCCTCCGTTGCTAGGGTGTACGGATGGGGAGACAAGAATGGTTCCCTCCTTCATAGATTGGCCACCTATCCTAGAGCGAACCGTATAATTCCTGAAATTATAGACCAGGATGGTTCGATGTGTAGTTCTTCGACCGGCATGGCCCGGGCCTTTGCGAGGTACTACCGCCAGTTATACACAGCCAGGACTCCTTCCAGGTCCCTCGCAGATTTGCTGCAGACCGGGGCAGGTCGGCTCCCTCAATTAGAATCAGAAGTCCAGGATGATTTGGATCGTCCTATCTCCCCCGCGGAGATTGGAGAGGCGATTACCCTCGTCTCATCTGGTAAGACGCCGGGACCAGACGGCCTTCCCCAGGAATGTTATGCTCTATATCGTGAGACGCTGATTCCATATCTTGTCCAATTATTCGGGGAGGCGATAGAGAAGGGTTCCTTCCCTTTCGAGACTGACATGGCCACTATTGTAGTCCTTCCCAAATCCCAGCCACCCTCGCCACGGTGCGCGGACTACCGTCCCATCTCCTTCATTAATACAGAATTGAAGCTATACGCCACAATACTCGCCCAGCGTCTCAAACCCCACCTACGTACTTTGGTCCATCCGGACCAATGTGGGTTCATGCCAGCGAGCGGTACTCGACACTGTTTGCGGAGGCTCCACACAGCTCTGGCTTACCGCAACCTGCTTACCCCCTATCTATCACTTCTCCTGGTGGACTTTGAGAAAGCCTTCGACTCGGTAGACTGGGGGTTCCTGGACGACGTCTTGGCGGAGATGGGTCTTGGACCCCGCTTCCGTAGTTTCACCCGACTACTGTACGCTAGGCCGAGGGCGCGGGTCCTAGTGAACGGAGTCCTGTCCGAGCCCTTCCCGATTCGCAGGGGTACGAGACAGGGCTGCCCCCTCTCTCCCCTGCTCTTCGCTCTGGTGATGGAACCTTTGGCGGCCCTGGTACGTTCGAACGGGCTGATCCAGGGTTGGGAATGGCCCAACACGGCAGTAGTTAAAATCGCCCTATACGCGGATGACGTCCTGATTTATTTGGCGGACCCGGCTCGTTCGGGCCATCACTGCCTCCAGGTCCTCCGGTTCTTTGAGCAGGCTTCGGGCCTCCGGCTTAATCCGGAGAAGTCGGTCTTGGTCCCCCTTCACCTGTCCAGGGAGTGTTTCGAGTGGCAGTCCACCATACCGCTCCGCCGTCAATCCTTTAATTACCTCGGGATATGGGTGACTCTCCTTCCTGAACTTAGCTGGGCCCTTAACGTCACCCCTCTGGTGAAACGGGTCAAGGCAGATCTATCGAGGTGGCAATCATTACCTCTGAATCCCATGGGAAGAGTCGCTCTGTTTAAAATGATGATTCTTCCCAGATTCCTTTATATGCTCCAAAACACCCCCATTAATTTTCCGAGAGCGTGGTTCCGAGAGCTGGACAGCTTGGCTTCCAAATTCCTCTGGGGAAGGGGCAGGTCCCGGCTGGCCCTGGGCGTTTGTCGGATCCCCTCCTTTGACGGGGGCTTAGGGATGACACATCTATACCTGTATTACCTAGCTACACGCCTGCTCCCCCTGCACGACTGGCTTAATGGCGGATGGTCAGATCCGGCATACAGACTGGAGCTTAGTGAACTGGGCTTGTCCAACCTTCAATCGATGATGTACGGGGCGCCTGTCCCGTCCCGCCTGCCAGACGTGACTCGTTCGGTGTTCCTGGCTTGGCGAGCCGCGCTGCGCCACACTGGATGGACCCGCAGGCTTACCCAGTGCACACCCCTGTGGCAGGGCACCTGGCTCAAAGAAGTCAACGAGCTACAAGGCTTTCGGTCCTGGGACCTTATAGGCATTTCCCAGTTGGGCGACATTTGGGCGGGTGATCACATGCGCTCCTTCCAAGATCTCCAGGCTAGACACTCTATGCACCATTCACAGTTTTATAGATATTTGCAGCTTCGCCACGCCCTTCAAGTACATTTAGCGACTGGTACACGACTCCCTGACCATAGTCCTCCCGAGGCACAAATTATGTTGGGAGACTTGGGGAGAGGGGTATCTCCCGCATTTACCGATCGCTCATTAACAACACTCCAACATCCCTCGACCGATTAAGGGCTCAATGGGAGGAATGGGTGGGTTCCTTGGAGGAGGAGGATTGGCGCGATGCCCTTATGGCCCCCAAGACAGTTACTGCCTCTGCTAGATTGCGCCTGATTCAGCTGTATTTCCTCCACACGGCCTATTTGACGCCAGCGCGCTTACACCGAGCGGGGCTCCGACCGACCCCCTCCTGTAATAGATGCGGTCACGAGCCCACCGATTTCTTCCACATGGTATGGACGTGCCCGCGTTTGGCGCGCTTTTGGGGAGACATTGAAGAGGAACTCACTGAGGTGCTGGGGTGGGAGATCCCACACGATCCAAAACACGCACTCTTGGGCATCACAGACGGGCTGGATGGGTCCAGGAACGAAAAGCTGTTTTATACCACTGCAATGGTTGTAGCCAAAAGAGACATAGCCTCCGCCTGGAAGTGCCTGAACCACCCTCCGTAGGGAGGTGGCGGGCCGGGGTGGACTGGTGCGCCACACAAGAAAAGATAATGTACATAGCACGAGGTTGTCCCAAGAAATATCGTAGGGTCTGGGGGAAGTGGTTGGGGGGTCTAGTCTGATCTCGATGGGGTGGCTCCACTATCTGTCCTGTTGAATCTGTACATGTTTGGCTCGAGGGTAGTCCAGATACAAGCAAAGAATCCTTTGTTAGCATGGTATCTTGGTGATTGTCTGATATTTTCTGTGAAATCAATAAAAATTTGTTTATCAAAAAAAAAACAAGCTGCTTTACATTCCTTCAAGACTTAGCCTGAAGGCTGCTCTCCATAGCTACCACTAGGATAGCTTTCAATAAAGGTTGTCTTTAACCTATCTCCAATAAGGGGTTGTTTGGACTGGTGCAAGGTGCCCACTATAATTAGTGGACAGCATATGCCAGGCCAACTTCTCACACTGACATCAGTTCCTTTGTTTCCGCGCCACCAAACACGGATCCAAAGCTCTCTATCTCGTCTTTCAGAGACACTTACCTCACTATTTTCCACAAAATTTTCTTCACAGTGCAATTCAAGCACTGTAGGGATTGTTGTAAACCAATATCTGTGACAGATCCCCTTCAGGTATGCCAGTGGTGCCTGGGGTTGAGTCACGACTCCAAGGCCTGCAGTGACTGTGTCGATAAATCTGAAGACAACCTGGGACTGCAAGACAAAACTTTACATAGCACCACATAGGAAGACTCCTCACCAAGACCGCTGTAAGTTGCAGCCC
The DNA here is from genome assembly GCA_963921515.1 of Calotriton arnoldi. Taxonomy (NCBI): domain Eukaryota; kingdom Metazoa; phylum Chordata; class Amphibia; order Caudata; family Salamandridae; genus Calotriton; species Calotriton arnoldi. The sequence goes on from CAWUFW010000610.1 coordinate 2,190,852, forward strand.
AATTCAAAGGTTCGGTCCCAGACCCGTTCCCGCTCTAGGAGATGGCGAAGCTGCTCTAGAGGCCGGGCTTCGCCACGTTCCAAATCATCTGGTAAGTCCAAAAAGAAGCACAAGAGAGCAAAGCGGGACATGGCCCCTTCTCGCCACTCGCATTCGCCTGAGCTGATGCAGGGACGGTGCGTGGCTCTTGATCAACTTCAGACCCAATCCCGCAACTAGTTCCGGCACAACCTGAGTTTCCAGGGCCATCTGCCACTTCTCAACAAATCGGAGAGTCCCGAACAGCCATCCTCTGGGTCTTTGGATCCTTGTTGACTCCCTCTGGTGCACCTTCTAGCACCAAGGAACAGAGAGGCCTTCCATCTGGAGTACTGCCAACAGGTTCGCTCTCAGTGCCAATTAGACCCCCTGCGCCCATCACAACTCTTCTGGCTCCGATTCCTTCCCAGCCTACAGTGCCATAGTCTACAACTGTCCCTGGAATTTCGGCGCTGGCACCGAATCCATCAAAACCGGATGAGGAGGTAACCATAGTCCTGCCCGACTCCTAACTGGCGCCGGTCTGACATCGACCAAAATGGTCGTGCCCGATGAGAGCTGAGGTGCTGCTTCCTCCACTTGATCTGCTGCCTCCACAAGGGAGACAACATACCCTACACTCACTTTTCGGCATGGACTCGGACAATGATTACGATGCTGGTGATGAGTTTGCTTAGCCTTACAAACACAATAATTGGTATGATGACTTGCAAGAGGCTAATGGTCTCAAATGGGCCTTCTCTCACCCCCTGGACCAGCCACAGCTGAATCCTCTTCCTATGCCATGGCAATGCGTAAGGCAGCCAAAGTCTGTGCCCTCCAGCTTCCCACCTTGGAGGTCAAACTAACGTATTGACAGATGTTTACCAGCCAGGACAGACATCTTCTGTGACCTTTTTACCACTCGATGCATTAATGGATACTTTATTGGGGGCCTGAGCTAAACCATGCTCCAGCCCTCCAGTCAACAGACATTGCGAGATGTTATTACCCTGCCACAGGAGACCCTGCATTCCTCCATCAGCACCCTTTCCCCGAAAGTTCAGTGGTGCAAGCATCCATGAGCAGGTATAACCCCAGCATCCTCCCACCACTCCCCCCAATAGGGAGGCTAAATGAGTTGAAACACTAGGGAAGCAAGTTTTTTCTTCTACCATCCTGTCTTCTCAGTAAATACCAGCTGCCTCCTGGGATGCTTGTTCCACGCCCTGTGGGACTCAGTGGCTCAAGTCTTACCCGGTGTCCCAGAAGATCTCTGACCTGTCCTTGCACTGGCTATCCAAGGCTGTCATGATGCAGCCAAGTTCACGATTCATTGTGGTTTGGATACCACTGATTTCATTGGGCGATCCATTGGCACAAGTGTTGCCATTCGCCACCATGAGTGGCTGCATTCAAATGGATTCTCAGGCGATGCCCATGCTTCCCGTATGGATATGCCCTTCAACGGGACTCGCCTGTTTGGGGACAAGGCTGATTTCACTTTAGAGTGGAGTGGATTATCTTCGTCCCAAAGTCACACCTGACTCCTTCCCAGACACTTCCTTTAACTGAGCCATTCTGTGACTGTTCGGTTTCTTGCCTTTCCCCCAGGAAAAAGAGTTCAGGACATTCAGGCTATGACCCAGATCTTTCAGCCTTGGTCCTGGATTTAAGTGAGGTTGACTCTGAGGTTACTGGGATTGATGGTCTCTTGCATCCTGCTGGTCGAGCATGCCAGGAGACAAATGCAGGCTCTGCAGTGGGACCTTAAGTCTCAATGGGACCTCTCTGACTACATCTAAATCTCAGCATTGCAAAAGACCTGCAATGGTGGCTACTGGACCACGATTAGGTCAGAGGCAGACCCCTCTACCTGCCTCACCCAGAGCTGACAGTGGTGACTGATGCATCGCTTCTGGGTTGGGCCTGCCACCCGGAAGAGATCAGAGGCCTCCGGTCTCCAGTGGAGTCCTGGCTCCATATCAACCTTCTGGAGCAAAGGGCCATCCCCATGGCGTTGAAAACCTTCCTTCAGTCCAAGAAAGGAGACTGGTACAGGTGCTCATGGACAACACCGCCGTGTGGTACTGCAACGGGCCAGGTGGGGTCACGGACTCTGTGCCAGAAGACCCTGTGCCTCTGGAAATGGCTGAACCTCCAAGGGATCTTCCTGGTGGTGTAACATCTGGCAGGATTGTTGAATGCCAGGGGGGATCAGCTAGGCTGCCGGCGTCTAGCAGATCACTAATGGCAGTTACACTCAGTGGTGGCACAAGGTCTCTTCCGCTAATAAGGAGAACCTTGGCTCGATCTGTTCATCACAGCTGACAACGTGCAACATCAGCAGTTCTGCGAGCTGGAGTTTACAAGACATCTCTTCCTTGGAGACGCATGCCGGCTCGAGTGTAACTCTGGCCTTTCCGCTGATACCACTCATGTCCGAGTTCTCAAGAAGGTCAGGACCCACCAGGCCCAAGTCATCATAGTGGCTCTGGAGAGGATACTGAGATTATGGTATCTAGAACTCCTCACCTTGAGCATCTGTCCTTCGATCAGGCTGCCCCTCTGGGAGGATCTACTGTTGCAGCAACAGGACCAGGTTCTGCTCCTGAGTCTTCGCAATCTCCACCTTCATGCATGAAGATTGAGCAACAATAGCTGAACACTTTCGACCTTCCTCCGGAAGTGGTTAATGTCATTTTGGCAGCCAGGCGTCACTTGACTAAAACCATATATGCATGTCAGGACAAATTTGTGGCTTGGTGTTCCACTCCCCAGATAGATCCCCTCCAGGCGAAGCTCTCTGATGTTTTATTGTTTGCTCTGTCCCATGTCCAGCAAGGCTTTGCTTTGGACACTATTAAAGGGTATCTTCCAGCTCTTTTGGTGATTTGCAATTACCGGATCAGTCTTCGTTGTTTAAGTCTCCAGTTATTAAGCATTTTTAAAAGGATTACAACATCTGTTTCATTCCTCTCACTTTGCCATACTACACTGGGACCTTAACTTGGGCCTTAGGTTCTTGATGTGCACTCGCTTTGAGCTGCTTCACAGCTGCTCCTTGCGTCTTCTCATCCTCAAGGCAGTGTTCCTCAATGCCATCACATTGAAGCGACAGGTGAGTGAGACTCAAAATCTCTCTTTGAACCTATTGTACACCACCTTCTTTCCAGACAAATTGGTTCTGCATACGTGAGCATCCTTCTTTCCAAAGGTTCTGACGTTGTTCCATGTTGGTCAAACCATCACCCTGCTGGTGTGCTGTGCTCTGCCTTACCTCTGTAGGAAGGAGGAGAAAGTCCATCGCTTGGACCCCAGGAGAGCGCTGAGCCTTTACATAGATCATACCAAAGAACACTGGGTGGACGATCAGCTCTGTGTGAGGTTCTCTGGAGCAGAAAAAGGCAAGGCTGTGTAGAAGAGAACAATTTTACACTGGATCATGCTCGGCACTAAGATATGCTACACATTGGTCAAAAAGCTGCCTGTAGAAGGACTGTATGCTCATTCTACCATGGCCAAAGCTGCTACTGGTGCATTAGGACATGGAGTCCCTGTCCTAGACATTTGTCAGGGCGCTATGTGGGCATCCCTTCATATGTTCACAAAGCACTAATGTCTGGACAGTCAGGTCCGCTGAGAGAGGCATTTTGCCTGCTCGTCTCTTCAGGACTTTCTGGTTCAAGTGCATTCACAGAGCCACCTCCAATTCGGTACTTCTTTGGTATCTATTCAAAGGGCAAAGAATCTGCAGCTAGAAGTCTCTATCAGAACAAGTTACTTACTTTGGGTAACACTCTTTCTGGTACAGCCTCTATTTAGCTGTAGGTTTTTCTCACTGACCTTCCCATTCCCCCCGTTATGTGACAGGACTCTATTCTTTAATAAGATCCCAAGTCTAGGAATTTGCACAGTGGTCACACCAATTTGCTTTTGGGGCTCTGAGCCTGGGGGCACAGGCAAGTCTCGAAAGCAGCTGACAGCACACTCCAGTAGCGCCTATATAGGCTCCACACATCATTTCTGGAGTGGAGCTACATCAGTGCAGAACCACATGGCACCATTTACCGGCATGCAGGATGTCTCCAGATCAAATCTGATGCCTAGGGAATATTCTAAAGGTGAGGAATCTGCCAAAGAAAATGTTAACTAAGGTAAGTAACTTGTTCATTAGGTCAAATTGAGTGCTGGTGTATTCTCCATAAACAGGCAAAAATATGACTTGGAAGGATTATTCAGCTAAATGTTTGAGTGTGAAAAAGCCCAGCAGTCTTGCTTATGTGAGTAATGTTTGGCTGCAAAGTCAAGGAGAGAGAGTCAAGAGAAGAAGTAGAGAAACCAGGAGGTGGTGTATCAATAGAATACAAAGAAAGTATTTGTGATATGTGAGGAAGCTGGGTGTCCAGGCTAACTGAAGACTGCTCTCTAGTGGGATGAGAAATACAGAAGAGTCTTGAGCTTTTTCAGGTGTGCAAAAGGTTTATTCTGCACTCACGAGGCTGTGTAGCCCAGGATTGTCTAGCCCCGATACACTGGTGAAAACCTAGAAACTAAAGTGGGCGTGACCTTGTTGAAGCTCCACAACAGGTGAAAGCTGCTCCCTACAAGCAGTCTGCTGAGTATTTAAGTGAATGTCCTCAATCTAAATAGATTTACAACTCGCTGGAAAATGTATTTGGCTGTCTGAGGAGATGGGGTCTTCGCCAGACAGTCATTCAGAAAGAGATATTTGTTGCCTTCATGCATCAGAAGGCAGTTGCTGCTGAGACCATCTCAAAGATGAGGGCATGAAGCACAGAGCACTGACCAATTAGGAGGACTTTGTATTGCTAATACAATCTCTGTGCAAAACAGTCCCTGAAATGTTCTGTGTGGCTTTCATGTAGAAATGGAAGTAGGCATTATCAAAGTTGATGACACAAAGATGGATTCTCCCTGGAGTTTTGGAATAATTTGATCTTGCATGGCCATATTGAAGGACAAGATGGAAAAGATTGAACGATGCATGTCTAGGGTGGTTGCAAACACTCATTTTTCTTGCCCAAGTGAGTAAATAGAAATAAAATCCAAGATTCTGCCGCCAGTCAGTAGGATCCCATGGGTGGGAGGAAACCGAGTTAGTGTGGCCAACTGATTGGTTTGTGCAATCCTTTAATCTGAGCACATAGTTTTAACCCCCCGATCTAGTAACACTTTTTGGGAAGCTAACAAGTGGGATTACGGCCCCTTCTTTTCTCTGCAGTTCTTTGCTACTGCTAGTCCCTCCTGCCAATGATGTTTTCACTGTGTTCTTGTTTTGTGAAAAGTAGGATTTATTTAGACATTTATATTGCATGATAATATGCTTCACCACCTATTAAGGTTTGGTCACAGTACTGCCGTAATTTCAGCTCTTGGCTGCGGGGTTTCCTTTTTAGGGCTGAGCCTGCGAGAGCGTGCGCTAGCACATGCGCTCGCTTGGAGACACTATTGTTTTCAATAAAGGGATTGCAGCCCGCCAATTGCTCACCATTTTTTGGCTTCTGTATTACTTTTCTTTGCTGCCTCCTAATTGGCCAGTGCAGGCCAAAAGTCACTTCTATTCGTCTTTGTGGAGCAGGGACCAAGCACAGATTGATCAAACTTAATCAGTGCCCAACCATTGCTCCCAAAGTAATTGAGGTACTATTTCTTCTAACCCGTTCCCTCCATTGTCCCGTCTTGTACTCGCCACCTCCTTCCCTGCACCTCCCTCATTTTGTTTACCTTATCCCCCCGCCCCTCTTCTTTTTTTAAACCTATTGCACAGCAGCACAGGCTGCTGTGCAACATGGCTTACTTTCAATAAAAAAAATAGGAATCAATTGGAAAAAAAGCCCTGTTAATTTCACATGTTTTTAAACGTTTGTTTGAGAGCATACAATGATTAAAAAAGATGACACATATGAACATGAATTATTCTTAGTTAAAACATTCCAGAATGTTCTGCAAATCCACAAAGTTTAACCTTTTAGTTTTAGATACATCCAAAGGATAAATGCAAATTCTACATATTTTTAGAATGTAATCTTTTCCATTCAGTTTTGCTTTCCTTATTTGGATAATGTTCTGTTGTTTTAGCATGTCAAATTGACCCATTCTGGCTATGTGAGTAGCTGTGGTATTTAGGCAAGTGCTTGATTGGAACCCAGGGAAACATGCCAGGCCCAGATATTTGTGAAAACAAGGTCCTTAAGGTAGTCCACAGTAGTGTGGCCTTGCGTGGATCCCAATAACTCTTCTTACTCAGAATGCCCTGCAAACATCAAACCTTGGCTAAATCACAGATTTTCCCCATATGTCTGTGAAGGAAAATTCTGGAATCTGTGAGGCTCTATAAAAATCCTACCACTCAGCATTCCCACATTTCTCCCCCAAAAAACAGTATCCCAAATGTACAGCAACTATTATGTATTTAGCACATTAATTACATAGATCCTCACAACAATGATTTATTGGATATGACCCATGAATTAGCATAAAGCAGAATTTCAGGAGTCAATACATTTCAAAAAGCTGATTCATACTACACAGATCTGAGATTAAAATATATAAAAATCAGAAAATGTTAGCCGATGTTGTGTGGAGATGTCTAGAGAGAATAATTATAATACAAATGCTTTCAGCCTCAGATTCCCTGATTTTGGTTTCCACAATATTTGGTTCAGGGAGATGAATCCTCAGTGTGTTGCCCTGGGAGGGTTATCTAGATATTAAGCCATTTTTAAAAGATAGTCCATTATAATAGCCTTTTGTGACATAGCAGGATATATTGGGCCATTGCAGATTCACACTACTGTGAGCTGTGGTATTTGCAGCTCTCTGCAGCAGGCACATTAACCTAACAAACTATCTGGCTCCTGCCAAAAAAATAAAGATCTCTAGAGAAGATACATTATCTCATCAGTCTATATTTCACAACAGGCCAGTTCCCCTCCTAACATGGCTAGAGGCTACAACAATGTCAGTCGTACCTGGCAGGATGACTCCTTCCCAGCCCAATAGGCTAATGAAAACACTGTCACAAAAAAGGAGGGCCCATGTAATACAGAATAAACCAGCAGGAAAGCAGGGGAAAGAGACCACAGAAAATACGAGTAACAACCTGCCTGGTAAATAAATAGAAGAAATGTATTAAGTTAATAATTTCAGTGCGCAATAAATCGTAATCCAGCCCAGAGGCTTGAGTACATAACACATCTCATGACCCAGTTTCTATCAAAAATAGAATATCAAATGTATTCACAATATCAAATGATTATTGTAGTACATTCATCTAGAAAGGGTATATACAACAGCTGTGGCCGCTGCAGGTAAGAGCGGTGGGGCGGCAGGGCCGTCTGGGGAGGATTTTGAGAGACGACCATGAGGGGAAATTAATTATTTATTTATTTTCCCTTGTGGTCGATCTCTCAAAACCCCTAATCCCCCAAACACCCCCCCAAGCCGGCCCCTCAGCCCCACCGCTCTTACCTGCAATGGCTGCTATACAACATATTCAAATTCCCAAAACACACTAACAATATTTATAACAGTGTATATACACTGTGGAGAAAGCTAGGCTCCATCCAGCCCCCAAACAACCACAATCAGACTCACAATCACACCACATGCATACCAAGCTTATCTCACAGTTCAATCATCCTTGTATATGCCACACAAATCAATAAAATCAAAAAAAGTTTTTTGTCCTACCAGGAACAAAAGGAACCAACAATGAAGAATACTTATTTTATACATAAACATATTTGATTCAGTGACTTGTTATTAATAGACCCTAGATTACTCAATTCATAGAGGCTTGAATAAATTAAGTATCCTGGTCCTTGAGTCCCAATCCAGAGTAAGCGGTGACGCACGTTTTGGTAAAGACCTCACATATAGGTCGAACCTTCCTCAGGGCGCAAGATGATAGCAATTAAGACATGTGGAGGAGAAAACCTGGAATAGTCCCCAGGGGTCCTAGGGGAATAGAGGAAAAAAATAACATGAACCGGCTGTGCAGAACATAGAACACAACATACATGTTAAGTATGGACAACGTACTAAAACAAAAGAAATAAAAGGTTACCATAAAATAGAAAGAAATCATACAAGATAGAAGAATAATAAATATATATATATGTATGTATATATATATATATATATATATATCCAGCGTCACAAGGTTTACTGCTGTAATCCGATCTCGTCCACCTCACGGGTGCTGGGGGAAAACGGGCAGCAGGACCCATCTAAAGTATACTGAAAATGCTAACGCAGCCGCGATAGCAAGAATGCCCGCACTCCAGGGAATAGTTTCAGAAAAACACGTTTATTTGGAGCCAACGCGGTTCGACCACCAAGGTCTTTCTCAAAGCAAAGTAACAATGTATCCACTGTGCACTATTTAGTTAAGAAACAAAAACATACTGAAGTATAAACATAGTAACAAGACTATCTCAATACATTCCCTGCAGGTGACCAGCTCAATAGTAAATATGAATGCACTGAGTCAAGTGACCAATTCCTAATGCCCAATAAGTGTTATACATCAAATCCAATGTGATCCTGTAAAGACATTCCCCCTTTTATTTTTGGGGGGTCTCTCCTGTTGAATACGCATTAGCCACACTATTTCAGGCTTTCTTTTTCCTCTGGTTACTCCAAAATGTATGGTTTATTTGTCCTTTTCCATAAACAGAGCATGGGTACAAACCCCATCACGTTGGATTTGATGTATAACACTTATTGGGAATTAGGAACTGGTCACTTGACCCTGTGCAAAGTAAAAAAACATATATAGGATTCAAATTAGTGCATTGTTTGTACAAAGATTGACATAACTCAATACACAAACAAACAAATATAAAAGATTTCACATGTTATAACATAGTGGCTAAATGGTGGAGTTTCTTATTTTCTCTACGCGCGTTTCGGCGTGCTGAGCGCCTTCATCTCTCTTTTCCTTTTCTTCACTTTTTATCTCAGACACGGAGTTATATATAGGTATATATGTTACATAGTATCAATTTAGATGTTTAGATTCAAGACTCAGTGTACATTTAGGTATATATATTCAGTGTTTTTATTGTTTGTTTAGGAATCATTGTGGCTTTCCTGAAGAAGGCGCTCAGCACGCCAAAACGCGCGTAGAGAAAATAAGAAACTCCACCATTTAGCCTATGTTATAACATGTGAAATCTTTTATATGTGTTTGTTTGTGTATTGAGTTATGACAATCTTTTTACAAACAATGCACTAATTTGTATCCTATATATGTTTGTTTACTGTACATTTGAATGTTGGTTCATTTTGCACAGTATGTTGTATTGTGTCGAGTGATTTATATGTTTGACACAATTACTTTTTAACATGAAACTGTATCAATAAAATGAAGTTTTTAATTTGAATTTGTTGTACACTGAGTCCATGCTAGTATCAATGTGTTCTGAATAGGTCTTGATTATCAACTCGGCCTAGTATTGCCTAGGGATGTTACTTTTCAGATTTGTATTTTCCCTGCCCTAGGAACTACTATTAGTAGCAGGGGGTCCTTTTTTTCGACATTAGACCCACCTAGAAATCCTGCCAGACAAACCAATAGACACCCACAGTTTGAATCAAAGGAAGAATTCCCAAAATGAACTGTGAAGAAAATAAAAAATGTGCCACTGGTTGTACTAGAGCCCTTATATCAATACTTACACCAGACGAAATGCTCAACAGGTCAGGTACTAACCAATAGCAATTCGAATTGAAAATAGGCGGCCTGAAACTAATAATAAATTCTATTGTGGGCTCCTAGACAGAAAGGGAAAAATATGGACAAAAGTACAAGAGTAGGTTAGAACCGAACGATAAGGATGAAAATAAGTCCTGCAGCAGACGTATAGGGAGAATTATATATGAAGATGCTGCTTTGTCTGCCTTACCAGAAAAATCAGAGGTTTAGTAAATAAATGGAAATTTTAATGGATCACTGTTTGGATACATGGGCAAGTCTCCATATCCAGAAAAGTTGCGAAGTTCAAGAATTAATCTATTTAGGTCCTAACGGCAAAACAACCACATAAATACTCTATACACTTGATGGAAACGACTGTACAGTAGAGAAATACTGAAGGCTAGGAATAGCATAGACCGCCAGTGGCGGAAGCATAGAGAACTAATCTAATTTATGCATCCAACCAACTTCAAAGGAGAGTGATGTGGTCTCTGTTACCCTAGCCCAAGTGCAGCAAAAAATACAAGTAGGTAATGCTAACAAGGCCAGATTAAAGTACTGCTGTAAGACAAATAACGTAATAATGATAATAGAACATACAATGTAAATAGCGTACAGTGTTCCTGGTCTGACAAAAAGCTTTTTTCGATTTTATTGATGTGTGTGGCATATGTAAGGATGATTGAACTGTGAGATCAGCTTGGTATCCATGTGGAGTGATTGTGAGTCTGATTGTGGTCATTTGGGGGTTTGATGGAGCCTGGGTTTCCCCAGGGTGTATATACACTGGTATGAATATTGTTAGTGTGTTTAGGCATTTGAATATATTGTATAAACCCTTTCTAGATGAGTGTACTGCAATAATCATTTGATATTGTGAATAAATTTGAAGTATTCTATTTTTGATAAAAATCGGGTCATGAGATTTTTTTATGTACTCAAACCTCTGCGCTGGAGGCGACTTATTGCGCACTGAAATTATTGACTAGATACATTTCTTCCATTTATTTACCAGGCAGGTTGTTACTCGTATTTCCTGTAATCAAAACACTGTGCCATATTAGAATCTGCAGATTTCCTGATTGAACATTGCTTCTGAAAGGTTGGTAGGTTTAGATAGTGACAACCACTTATGTGCCAGGAACAGCAAAGGTTGTGAACATTGCTGGCTTAACAACACCATGACTCAGTGTCTTGCCCAGCAGTGCAATATTTTCACACAACAAATTCTTGTTTGACATACCATTTGTGAAATGTGAGATGGGAGTTCAGCTAATGCCCATTGAATTCTAGGCCTCTCGGCTGTGCCTACGAACTAGTATTGGTACCAGATTTCACATCAGCTCCTCAATCACAACACTGTGACTTCCTCCAGGGGTCCATAATATCCCCTCTATTATTCAACATCTACCTAACCCCCTTACTAAACCTGATTAAATCATTCAACATCACTCATTACAACTATGCAGAAAACACCCAAATCATTTAAAAAAATGGATGGCCTGGAAGACTTCTACAATTTAAAACTTGATGATTGCTTTTGGGCTATAAACAAATGGATGATAAATAAGCATTCAAAGCTCAATATCACAAAGACAGAGAATATGACTGCGCACAATGGCAAAAATACCAGCCTACCACCATATGACTTAAGGAACATGAGGCCCCCACCAACAATATCAAGAGAAATCAGGGACCTAGGAGTAACCTTGGATTCAGACCAATATTGGATGCCACATTTTAAAAACGTTACAAAGAATGACTTCTACTTAATTAAGACACTGTTGCATTTTCCCATACCTTGGATACCAACAGAAACTGCAAGCCATCCTCACACTCATAATTGCCAAGCTTGACTATGTAAACAGCCTATACTTGGCACACCCTCATTCATCATACGCAAAATACAACTCATCCAAACTCATCCAGAAGGCTGCTGCAAGACTTCTGTGGCTTCACCCAAGGGAACACTTGACTCCTGTCTTGCAATCACTCCACTGGCTACCTGTAGCTACAAGAGCAAGGTTCAAGGCACTAAGCATTGTCCATAGAGTATCCTGAGGAAAATGACCACTATATTTACAAGCTAAATTCAAGCAATACAAACAAAATAGGACACTGTGCTCCAGGCTTGCACCACTTATCACACCACCTTACCATAACAAATCTGTAGGAGGTACTGCTTTCTCAGTACAAGCCACCAAGTATGAAACTTACTACCAGCAAGCATTCATAGCACCGAGGAGAATATACATTTCAGAACACAGTGGAAAACTTGACTATTTCCAAGACGACTACACCACACTACATCCCAACAACAGAACCTGTAAAGATAGTCACACCATCAAACTCGTTCTCCAGCTTACAATCCACTGATTTGAAATAACCCAATCAGCAACTACTTTCAAATAAGTTAAGGAGAGCTGATATATGGTTCACAGGGGTATTATATAGTTATGTAATTTTATACATGACATTTCCAGCCCACACTAATACCGTAACACTAACCGGTTGGCTGTAAATTGTAACTTATACCTCTTAGATTCACATGAGACGTATCTCCTACAAGAGTTGTCCATCACCAGTACTGTGCAGCCAATAAACCAGCCATCACCAAATGAACAGGCATGGACAACAGAAGAAATCTGTTGGCCAGTTGAAAGACTTCAATCTAGTCCACCACTGCAGGTCTCAGATATCTATACACTATGGCTAGGGTCGCTGGAATTATGCAATTCTAATGCTGCAGTGTTTATTACATAGTTATGGATTTGTGGCATTTTCCACATAATCCATCATCTGTTGCATAATCTGCAGATTTTAACAAAATAAAATGTTTCTAGTTCGAATGGAACAAAAGTTACTAAACTCTTGTTGACCCGTGTTGCCACGCAGGGGAAGGCACTATAGAAAGGTTGACTGGTCGCCTTTGAGTTGCATATTACTCTATTTGGATATTAAACTGGTAATAATGAGGTGAAACCTATCCCCAGATGGTGTTATCATGTGAAAAAATGGCAAACTTATGAAGTAATACTACCAAGAAATGTGGTGATACATTAATTCGCATAATTTGCTTTTTCTTGCTGCATAATTCAGTCAAACTCACCACATAATTTGGCCACATAATTCCAATGGCTCTGACTTTGGCCGCTTTTTTACACCTCACAATGACGCTCAGATATGAGATGATAGTAACAATGCCATTTCAGCAGATGTCTCCACAACCATATACAAAATTTCTGATTGAACAGCCCAGTACAGTAACGAGCTGGTACACTATAATCATAATAAATACAAGAAAGGGACCTGCAGAGCTGTTCAAAGCTGCCAGCATACTAAAAAACTATATACTGTGTGTCTGTCATACCTCATTATTCCCCACACTGCTACTCGCTGCTATGCATAACACGATAACCGCACCTCAGTGGTCATCATGCATGACATGGAAACACTTCCCATGCAGGATTACAAAACAAAGGCAACACCCTTCCAACCACACACCCTGTATGACATAGACTGCTGCCCATCTAGGTAAGGGCTTCAGTGCCCCCACATAGGGGTAGTAAGTGATATACAAATGATTAAATTCAGTCCAATATACTACAATAATTATCATTTGCGCATCACCAAGATTTGTTTTGATCCTATTCAAATCTTTGTTTCCATCACATTTCTGAGTTACAAAACAAAATGTGCTCCTTTTGCACTTTCATAACTGTTAATATATTTTGAAATATTTGTACAGTTCATTTACAGATCTCTAAATTTTGTTGTCTATTAGAAAAAAATACAACCAACAATCTTTTTTTTTTCTTCGACTCCCGGTAAACCAGCGAGATTGCCACATAGTTCACTTTACAAAATAATCTCACTTTGTAGTCAGAGAAAGAAAAGTATAAAAAATCTACATGTTGCAAGAATAAGCAGCAATTTGTCAGACGACATAGCCTGATATACCTCTATCTTTGAACACAGCAAATGTGACAGGATAAAAACAAAATTTAAAGGCATTCTTATTGCTCTTTCACCTTCTCACCTTCAGCATGGTTATTTTGCTCATCATTTTTTTGCCCTGCTTAGATTGCACGCGTTTACGTGCGAATACAGTTTATCTGGCTCGACCAATTTTTTTTTTATAAATGCTGTGGCAGCCGCTTGAGTCATATGGGGGACAAAGAATTATATGGGCTGGTCCGGCACTTTAATGTCCCCCCTTGGCTATGGCCGAACATCTTCTGTTCACCCTCCACGTCACAGCCAACCTCACCTTAAGCGGCATGCTCCTTTACAGGCTACTGGTGTTACCACTTTCCCCATTTTTTACATCGGATTCCTATATCCTTTTCCATCCTTTATTTGCTTTCTCTTCCCTGTCCCCTGGTATTGGTTCCAGCACGTCAGATGGTGAGGGAGGTTGCTATTTAAGAACCTCCCCTACCTGACACAGGTGCTTGGCTTTACCAATTTGTATTCCCAGCTCAGAGAGGACGCAGGAGCGTGCCTCTCTTTTCACACTACCCGAGACTCCCATCCAGAGAGGGCGCATGAGAGTGCCTCTCTACTTCCCTGACCAAACATTTCCTTTTCCCGCGGCCGGAGCCGCGAGTCTCTTCAAACGCGGCAGAAGCCGCCAAAACATTTCCTTTCCCGCGGCCGGAGCCGCGAGAGGCTTCAAACGCGGCAGAAGCCGCCAAAACATTTCCTTTCCCGCGGCCGGAGCCGCGAGAGGCTTCAAACGCGGCAGGAGCCGCCAAAACATTTCCTTTCCCGCGGCCGGAGCCGCGAGTCTTTTCAAACGCGGCAGGAGCCGCCAAAACCTTTCCTTTCACGCGGCCGGAGTCGCAAGTTGCTTCAAACGCGGCAGAAGCCGCGAAAGTCTGTTTAATTCCAACAGGAGTTACAAGACATTGTCTGCTACAGCAGAAGCTGCAAGAACAAGCCCCCTACGCTGACCGCGAACACAGTTACTTTTCTTTTCCCCTTTCTAGAGGCGCACAGCAGGAGCTGGCAGCACCGCCTCCAACGCCAAAATAAAAAGGTTGTTTTCATTCCTAGTATTTGTTTTCTTCTGACAGAGCGAGCTACACCAGGAGTGGTCAGCGCTTTGGTTCAGCCTCAGGGATACTAATCCTCAGAGTCATCCTTTCTACGTTACACCCCTGGAAAATACCTTCGGTCTTCTGAATCTGTTCCTCTCTCGTCTACTGGACTGCGTTATCATGATGTGTTGATCAAGGTGAGTGTGTATTTTTTTATCTTTTAGTAGAACGAAGATAGTATTGAGAGTAAGTCCCACTCCCTTTTCTTTTCACCTTTATTTTACAATCTTCCTCTCATTTTCTTTCTTGCAGAACCACAGTTGTTCCCACCTTCTCGGAGGTTCCTTGCAGACGCTGTCTGCTTCCCTCTCATCTGGTCACGTCCCTCTTTTTACCTCCTGCATAGTGCCTTCCCTACACTTCCCAGCACACCAGAAAAGGTGTATTACTCTCCCCTTTCCCCTAGGGATCAATCGCCCATACTGTGGTAGTCTGTGTGGAGGATTGGTCTAGAGGTGAGAGGGGTGGCTCTCTTCGTTCCTGCGGTACCTGGTATTCAAGTAAGTGGGGGTTCTAACAAAAAGCCAAGCCCACGATATACATACCGCCCGAACGAAGATGGACCCAGATGCGATTGGCGAAGATCCGTTTTCGGCGGACTCTACTTCCATTCCCTCAGTTCAAGAATTAGCGGCAGCATTAGTAGTGCTGCAAAACGAGGTTCAGACTCTCAGACAGGAGAATCATTCCTTGAAAACTGAGCTTCACAGTAGGCAGGCAAACACCACATGGGGTCCTTCGCCTGGAAATATCCCTGAGACACATCGTCCTGTATTACAGCCCGCCACTTTCCAGTTTGACAAGTCCCATTCAGAGAGCGGGGCCCCCCCACTAACATTACCGTAGTTACTCCTGTACCCGTCCCCTTAGCTAATCCTGAAAGGTTTAATGGAGAAAGCGGCAAATATCGCAGCTTCATGAACCAATGTTATCTACAATTCCTGTGTCGACCCACTGCCTTTCCTGATGACACCGCCAAGGTGGCGTTTGTTATATCTTATCTTATGGGGACTGCTGCCAATTGGTCGATACCCTTGGTGGAAACAGATGACCCTATGTTGCATAATTTCCCCGTTTTTAAGGAACAAATGAGGAGGCTGTTCGACAAACATACGTTCATGCAGGCAAGTGACACTGAACTGCTAAATCTACGACAGGGAAAGAACTCCCTGCTTTCCTATGTCACAGACTTCAACAGATTAATGGCCGAAACCCGGTGGCCTTTTGAAAAAAGGACATCTTTGTTTTATAAGGGGTTGAATGACGAATTAAAGGACATTCTGTCCCAAATAGTGGAGCCCCCAGAGGATTGTACTGAATTCATAGATTTGGTAATTAAGTTGGACCATGGACTCCGTGAACGTCATGGAGAGAAAGGGAAGTCTGAGACTCCTCGAGTAGTGCTCTATAAAAGCACTAAGAGAGAAGACTCTAGACCAGAGAGGGCAGAGGAACCCATGCAAATAGGAGGGGTCCGAGGACCTTTGTCTCGTGAAGAAAAGGAAAAGAGACGCAGTCTAAACCTTTGCCTGTATTGTGGGAAGGGAGGTCATTTTGCCCGAGAATGCCCTGTATGCCCTAAGACCTTAGGGCCAAGAAAGACCGTGGCGTTTGCTTGGAACGTTCAGAGCGCCTCGGTAGCCAGAGTGCCAAAACACTTCACTATAAGTGTGACTTTAATACTGTCCAATAGTCATAGGGTAGCTCTATCGGTCCTATTAGATTCGGGGGCTACAGGAAACTTTGGGACAATCAGTTAGCCTCTTCGTTAGGCATTATTTGCATGCAGAAGAAAGAGCCTGAAAAGGTGAGAGCGGTTGACGGGACGGCATTTTCCTCAGGGCTGATTACAAGACATACTGCCCCCTTAACACTGGTTTGTGATAACGGACATTCTGAGGAAGTCACATTCGATCTTATAGACACTCCAGCCTTTGGAGTGATTCTTGGGGTACCCTGGTTGCAAAAACATAATCCCAAAATAGATTGGGTGCGGATAACCGTGACTTTAGATTCCAGTTATTGCATCCAGCAATGCTATCAAGAAGCTATTGACTGGGCTTCTCCTTTGGTATGTGCATCTTGTAGTGATCAAGAGCTGGGCGCCCTACCTCTTATCTACAAACAGTATGAGGATGTATTCGATGAGGTAAAAGCCACGACCTTGCCTCCTCATCGCTCCTTTGATTGTCGCATAGATCTAGACTCAGGAGGTACATTGCCTTGCAGTCGTATCTACGCTCTATCCGAACCTGAAACTACCTACCTAAAAGAGTATCTGGATGATATGTTGAAACGTGGGTTTATCCGACATTCAACATCACCCGTTTCTTCTCCTCTTTTTTTTATATCCAAGCGGGAAGGAGGTCTTCGCGCCTGTATCGATTCTAGATCTCTCAACAAGATTACCATAAAAAACAAATATCCGTTACCACTCATCCCCGTACTGTTAGACCAAATAAAAGATGCCACTGTCTTTACCAAGATTGACTTGCGAGGAGCATATCATCTTATTCGAGTACGTGAAGGGGATGAGTGGAAAACGGCGTTTAGGACAAAATTCGGTTTATTCGAATACTGCGTCATGCCGTTCGGGCTGTGTAATGCCCCTGCGGCATTTCAGTTCTTCATAAATGAAATCTTTCGGGATTTTCTGGATCACTTCCTCATCGTCTATATTGATGATATTCTGATTTTCTCAAAAAATCAGAACGAACACGAAGAACATGTGAAACAAGTATTGAAAAAACTACGAGACAATCATCTCTTTTCCAAACTCGAGAAATGTACTTTCCATGCTTCTACTGTAGAGTTCTTGGGGTTTGTAATTTCTAAAAACGGGATACGGATGGACAAAAAGAAGGTAGAGGCCATCCTGTCTTGGCCTACCCCTACCTGTGTCAAGGACATACAGTCTTTGCTAGGTTTTGCAAATTTTTACAGGCGCTTTATTACGCATTTCTCAGACTTAGTAATACCCATAACAAGACTCGTTAAAAAGGGAGTGCAGTTTGTTTGGTCCCCAGAAGCTCAAAAGGCATTTGACACATTAAAGAGAGAGTTTACTTCTGCCCCTGTCCTGATACATCCTGATCCTACTCTTCCTTTTTTTGTAGAGGCGGATGCTTCACAATATGCAGTAGGAGGAGTTCTATCTCAGAGAGACGCTAATGGACAAATGCATCCTAACGCCTTTTTTTCAAATAAACTATTGCCCGCTGAACAAAATTATACTGTTGCAGAGAGAGAACTCTTGGCGATTAGGAAGGCATTCCAGGAGGAATGGAGGCATTATCTCTGGGGAGCAAAACATCCCATCACTATTTATTCAGACCATAAAAATTTGGAATTCTTCCGTACCGCCAGAGCATTGACTCCCAGACAGATGCGCTGGGTATCCTTCTTTAATGAGTTCGATTTTGTGATTACCTACCGGCCAGCCGCACAACAAATAAAAGCTGACGCTCTATCACGGTTATGTGTGTCACTCCCTCATAAAAGAGATGATCCCGACCAAGAAGCATTCATACCCCCTGGTAGAATTCTAGGGCATGTTTCTTCTGAACACTTTTGTAAGGATTTGAAAAAAGCACTAACAGAGATCGATTTGTCCCCATGGTTAGACCAACCAAACTGCCATATGACAGGGGGTTTACTTTATCATGATGACCATTTGTATGTACCAAACACATTTCGGGATCAGGTACTTCAGTGGGTTCACTCCTCCGCTTTGGTAAGCCACCCGGGCATACAGAAAACCAAAGATATCTGTAGCAGGTGGTTTTGGTGGGAAAACATGACGAAAGACATAAAGCATTATGTTTCCTCTTGTCCCATATGCGCCACACAGAAAACTCCTCGCACCCCCTGATGGGTTGTTACAGCCTCTCCCAGTACCCCCTTATCCCTGGCATACAGTAAGTTTAGATTTTATCACAGACCTTCCTCCAGAAGAAGGACACACCACAATACTTGTTATAGTAGACTCCTTTACTAAAGTAGCGCATTTTGTGCCCCTTCCCAAGGTCCCCAATGCTAGTGAATTGGTAGCTATCTTTATACAAAATGTGATCCGTCTGCACGGAATCCCTTCAGTTCTGGTGTCCGATAGAGGTCCCCAATTTGTTTCTAAATTGTGGCAGGAGATAGGCTCCGTTTTACAGATGGATCTCCGTCTGTCCTCCGCTTATCATCCACAAACCGATGGACAGACGGAGCGAGTGAATCAGACCATGGAACAGTATTTGCGCTGTTTGTTGGCTACCCTAACCAGTAATTGGGTAAAAGCATTGCCAGTAGCAGAGTTTGCATATAACAATAGTGTTCACTCTGCCTTAGGGATGTCCCCTTTCTATTGTGCCATGGGTTTTCATCCTAGGACCGTGCCATTGCAACCTACTCTTAAAGTCCCTGCAGTGGATTCACTGTGTATCAGTCTAAAAGAAATATGGAAAACTGTATTATTTGGTAGATTGGAAAGGATACCCTCCTGAGGAGCGAACATGGGAACCTGCCGCCTTTGTCCATGCACCCCTATTGGTGCGGAGGTTCCACGCTTGCAACCCCACAAAGCCTCGCCCTGTTAAAAGAGCCTTAAGGGGGAGGTAATGTTACCACTTTCCCCATTTTTTACATCGGATTCCTATAGCCTTTTCCATCCTTTATTTGCTTTCTCTTCCCTGTCCCCTGGTATTGGTTCCAGCACGTCAGATGGTGAGGGGAGGTTGCTATTTAAGAACCTCCCCTACCTGACACAGGTGCTTGGCTTTACCAATTTGTATTCCCAGCTCAGAGAGGACGCAGGAGCGTGCCTCTCTTTTCACACTACCCGAGACTCCCATCCAGAGAGGGCGCATGAGAGTGCCTCTCTACTTCCCTGACCAAACATTTCCTTTTCCCGCGGCCGGAGCCGCGAGTCTCTTCAAACGCGGCAGGAGCCGCCAAAACCTTTCCTTTCCCGCGGCCGGAGCCGCGAGAGGCTTCAAACGCGGCAGGAGCCGCCAAAACATTTCCTTTCCCGCGGCCGGAGCCGGCGAGAGGCTTCAAACGCGGCAGAAGCCGCCAAAACATTTCCTTTCCCGCGGCCGGAGCCGCGAGAGGCTTCAAACGCGGCAGAAGCCGCCAAAACATTTCCTTTCCCGCGGCCGGAGCCGCGAGAGGCTTCAAACGCGGCAGGAGCCGCCAAAACATTTCCTTTCCCGCGGCCAGAGCCGCGAGTCTTTTCAAACGCGGCAGGAGCCGCCAAAACCTTTCCTTTCACGCGGCCGGAGTCGCAAGTTGCTTCAAACGCGGCAGAAGCCGCGAAAGTCTGTTTAATTCCAACAGGAGTTACAAGACATTGTCTGCTACAGCAGAAGCTGCAAGAACAAGCCCCCTATGCTGACCGCGAACACAGTTACTTTTCTTTTCCCTTTCTAGAGGCGCACAGCAGGAGCTGGCAGCACCGCCTCCAACGCCAAAATAAAAAGGTTGTTTTCATTCCTAGTATTTGTTTTCTTCTGACAGAGCGAGCTACACCAGGAGTGGTCAGCGCTTTGGTTCAGCCTCAGGGATACTAATCCTCAGAGTCATCCTTTCTACGTTACACCCCTGGAAAATACCTAGGTCTTCTGAACCTGTTCCTCTCTCGTCTACTGGACTGCGTTACCATGATGTGTTGATCATGGTGAGTGTGTATTTTTTTATCTTTTAGTAGAACGAAGATAGTATTGAGAGTAAGTCCCACTCCCTTTTCTTTTCACCTTTATTTTACAATCTTCCTCTCATTTTCTTTCTTGCAGAACCACAGTTGTTCCCACCTTCTCGGAGGTTCCTTGCAGACGCTGTCTGCTTCCCTCTCATCTGGTCACGTCCCTCTTTTTACCTCCTGCCTGGTGCCTTCCCTACACTTCCCAGCACACCAGAAAAGGTGTATTACTCTCCCCTTTCCCCTAGGGATCAATCGCCCATACTGTGGTAGTCTGTGTGGAGGATTGGTCTAGAGGTGAGAGGGGTGGCTCTCTTCGTTCCTGCGGTACCTGGTATTCAAGTAAGTGGGGGTTCTAACAACTGGGACCGAGCACCAACTTGAGCAACACAATCACAGATTTCATTACAAGTCCGGAGGCTACCATTATGCATTATTCCTTTAATGCAACTTCAAGCAGCCATTTTAAAGTAAACATCACAAAGCAAAGCTCTAGAATGTTCATATGTTACGATGGCAACAGGATCACACAGATCTGCCTCTTTTAAATACGGCTTCAAGCAGATAAGTTGTGTTTTATCATTACTCTCTATACCTTCTTGTCTTTGCTTACATTTGTACTGCATTTTTTAATCTTAAATACCTTATTTATGCCATAACTTTTCAACCCTAATCTTCAGTCTGTCTTATTAGCTCACTGTTTTTTCCTTTCATATTTTGGGATTCTCATTTTCCCAACATACCTCGGCGCTGCATTAACGTCCACCGAGCCTTCTCGTGCCTTTTCCTTTGCCCTTGGGCACTTCTGCGGCCTCCTTAAAGTGAGTCCCCGCTTTCCATATTCCGTTCTTCGATCTGCTACTCCTCGCGAAAGCGCAGCGCGGCCCTCCCTCACAACTCAAATTAACGGAGTGCGGGCCGCGCCGTGCTGCCATTATATACGGCAACCCTCCCTTCGCAACTCCAATTTGTGGAGCGCAGACCGCGCCGCGCTGCCATCGCACCCCGCAACCTTCTCAACCCGGCTTACATAAAAAACAAACAAAAAAAAAAAGAGAGAAAGAAGACCGCTACGGCCTTACAGGCAAGGGCCTCTCCCACTTTAGAGGAGAGACCCTTGGCAGGCATACTCACGCGTTTTACAAGCAATGTCAACTAACCATCGCTGCCTAACGTTGCTTAGCAACATACTACCAAACCGCTGATCGCGGTCACTGCCCGTACAACCTTTCCCTGACGGGGAGACGGCGATTGGCTGTTTTATTCCTGCTCCTTCCTTAAAATCACTTTAATTCTTTTTAAGGACATATCTCGTGCTTAAAAAAAAAAAAGATAAGACAACTCTTACTCTTTCAAGTGCAGAGCAGTTAGATATTTTATCGGTTTTTGACCCCTCCATTAACTTGGGCCTTGTGACTTATTTACCTTTTTTATTTCTTTTAACTATAATTCCTTCATTTAATTATCATGTCTGATGCTGAATCTGACGATTCTCAGGCCCAGGCCCCTGCTCCTAATACTAATGAGGAGCTCATAAAGAAAATAATCCAAAAGGAAATGCAATCTTGTATGAGGTAGGCTATAAGTAAAATTGTTGCTGGTAAGAGACCCCTTCCCGAACCTACTAACCCCAGTGCTCTCCACAGAGGGCACATTGAAGAGCTTAATAAATGTGGGGGTAAAAGATTAAGAAAAAGCAACAATTTGGAATGAGAGAGCACACTGGGAGGTCCAAGCACCTCTAACCTATTGGAAGGTTTACGCACCTCACAAACTGAAGGAGGACTAAGCGCCTCAAATACTAAGGGAGGCCTACGCGCCCCAAAAAGATCAAGTGCTCATAACGGCACAACTTATCCGGATGCCCTAAGCGGCTCACTCTACCCAAGTGCTCTAATTGATCCCCTCTTAACTGATGACGAACAAGGTACAACTGAATCCTTGGATGAATATATCTTTGACTTGGACCAAGTCGAAAACGATACCGATTTTGATCTCTCGGAAAAGGAGCTTCCCTCCCCCTCAAAAGAGATTATTATTGATCCCTTAGGCGGGGAAATGTTCTCCCCCGATAATATTCAACACCCTAGGAGTTCCCAACGGTGGCCCCAAAAACACGTGGCAAAGTTTATCAAGAGGTGAACCCCCTTGAAAGAGGGACAAGGAATATCCTAAAAGCCGAATGCCCAAGATCCATAGTCCAAGATAAAATTTGACTCACCCCAAATTTGGACCCAGAACTTATCAAGCTCCTGTTCAAAATGGGCAGGAACCCTAGGAAAGGGATGGAGCGCTCCCTCAAACTTGCCAAGATCGCATGCTTGACATGCTTGGCCCTTTATGCCGAGGAGAGCTACATTAAAGGCTCTTCTCCCAACATTGATTTGTTAAGAGGATGGAGCCAGAGGACACTAATGCTCCTCGGCAACGCAAATGCTACAATCAATACCGAGAGAAGGAAAGTTGTTATATCAAAAATTGATCCTAAGCTCTGTGACATGGCAGAGAAGGAACCCTCGTTCAATCCCAATGGTCTTCTCTTTGGGGAGGACATGATCAAGGGACTGGGTAAATACGTGGCAACCTTCACGGCTCTGGACAAGGCGCTAGCTAACATGCGCAGAGCCTTTAACCCGAGTGTTTTTGCTAGGACCGGCAGAATGGGTCGCTCTGCCGGCCGCCCCTACCAAAGACCCTTCTGCAGGCAAAGAGGTTTCGGTCGCCCCTACCAAACCAACCCCTCCTTCTACCCTCAACGAGGACAATCCTCCTGCTCAAGAGGCTTCAGAGCCAGAGGTCTTAACTCCTCCAACACTTCAAGTAAGTACCTTTTCTCCTCATCCTTCCTCTTCAACAGGGAAAGTGAGGGGTCGCCTAAAACATTTCCTACACATCTGGAAACAAATTACACACGATCCTTGGGTACTAGAAACTCTTCAGGGTTTCAAAATAGATTTCATGGAAAAACCCAAACAAGTTATAACACCCAAAGTGTTAAATCTGACTCTAGAGCAACAGTCTATTGTGGCAGAGGAAGTAAACTCTATGTTGACGAAGGGAACAATTGTAGAATTCCCTTGGGAACACCTGAATTTCCTGAGCAATATTTTCCTGGTCGAAAAGAAGGACAAAGGTTGGAGACCAGTAATAAACCTAAGGGAACTGAACAAATCTCTCACCTACAATCATTTCAAGATGGAAGGTATCCATCTCCTCAGGGAAATCCTTTTAGAAAAGGACTGGTTAGTGAAACTAGACCTAAAGGACGCCTACTTTACAATTCCAATGGCAGAAGAATCCCAGTCTTTTTTACAATTTGCATGGAACAACCACCTATATCAGTTCCAAGCTCTCCCCTTCGGTCTATCTTCGGCCCCTTGGTACTTCACCAAAGTTATGAAGGCCATTACCACAGTTCTGAGAGAAAGGGGTGTCCGCCTTATAATCTATTTAGACGATATCCTCATTATGTCTCAAGACCATTCTCAAATTCTGAAAGACTTGAATACTACTGTGTATTTAATAGAGAGTACAGGTTTTATTATAAACAGGGAAAAATCGATCATGACTCCCTCGAGGTCTCTAGAGTTCCTGGGCTTCACGGTAGACACTGTGAAGTCTATGCTGTTACTTCCCACAAAAAAGATATCCAAGATTCGGAAGGAGATACGTCATGTTCTGAAACTAGATCTTGTTACCTTAAGGGAACGAGCCAGACTTCTGGGCCTCCTATCATCATCAATCCAAGCTATTTTCCTGGGTCTTTTACACTATCTGGCACTTCAAAGGTTGAAGGGCAGAGCCCTGCGATCTGGCCTATGGTACGGAGACAAAATTCAGCTAGACAGAGAAGCCAGGACAGAACTGTCTTGGTGGCTAGAAAATCTGGATGCATGGAATGGCAAAGCCATATTTGGGATTTCCCCGGAATTTGTACTGGAATCAGACGCCAGCCTTCATGGCTGGGGTGCTTGCTTTCAGAATCAGAACATGGGAGGCTTATGGTCCTATTCGGAGAGTTTGCACCACATAAACTTTCTGGAGTTAACCGCTGGGCTTTATGCCCTAATGAGTTTCAAACAATCACTTCAGGGGAGGTCAGTCATTCTCAAGATGGACAATATGTCAGCCGTTGCCTACATAAATCGACTAGGGGGCACCAAGTCACCAGACTTCTCCAACCTAGCCAAAAAACTATGGATGTTCTGCTTGGAACACAAAATTTTGTTAAGAGCAGAATACCTTCCAGGACAAAACAATGTTTGTGCGGATTGGAATTCAAGGTTCCTCGTAGATCACACCGACTGGAAACTAAACCCAAATGCGTTCTAGAGTCTAGATTATCTTTGGCGTCCCTTAGAAGTAGACCTCTTTGCGAGCAGACTCACGTTCCAACTTCCCAGATACTTCAGCTGGATGCCAGACCCGGGTGCTCTGCAGTGAACGCCTTTCTTCAACCTTGGAAAGGAATTCGGGGATATGCTTTCCCCCTTTTGCAATGATCCAGCGCGCCCTGCAGAAGTTGAGGATGGAACAATCTTCAATAGTCCTAATAACACCCTTTTGGCCGTCCCAACCTTGGTTTCCAACGACCTTGGAATTAGCTTACGAAATACCCTTTCTACTTCCAGATTCACCAGGCCTCCTAAGAGACATAGAAGGTTAGGAACATCCCCTTCTTCAGAACGGGACTTTGAACCTTCTTGCCTGGAAAGTGTCAGGCGAGCCAACGAAATCTCTGAGCTTTCGGCGCAGGCTTCTTCTCTCCTCCAAGAATCATGGGCCCCTGGTACACACTATAGAAACAACTGCATCTGGAAAAGATGGTTTCGTTGGTGCTTGGAAAGGAACCTGGATCCTGTGGAGGCTCCTATTGTGCATGTAGCCAATTTTCTTGTTGAACAATTTGAAAGAGGTCTTTCCTATAGGTCAATTAACTGCTATAGATCAGCCATTTCTGCGGGTCACTCCCTTTTAAATGGTAGAACTATCGGTAAGAATTCAATAATATGCAGAATTATGAAAAGCATCAGGCTTAAAAGACCTCCTAAACCTTAATACGAAACTCTATGGGACGTAACATTATTACTTGACCTATTTTG
Organism: Calotriton arnoldi; assembly: GCA_963921515.1. Lineage (NCBI taxonomy): Eukaryota > Metazoa > Chordata > Amphibia > Caudata > Salamandridae > Calotriton > Calotriton arnoldi. The sequence goes on from CAWUFW010000610.1 coordinate 2,216,487, forward strand.
TAACTGGCTCAATAATAACCTGCTAGATAATAAAAAACTCTCTATTAAACTAGCTTCTCTCCTATGTCTAATATCCTGCCGTAGGGTTTCGGATGTTAAAGCACTGGAAATAACAAACAGATCATATGACACCTTCGGCATCACATTTGAAATTATCAAGAGAACAAAAACAATGTCTGATATGATTTTTTACCCCAGATTCGATGCTTGCAAAAAATTGTGCGTGGTAGATTATATGAAGGAGTATGATTCAAGGATGAACAAACATCGCACCGCTGGTGTAAACCAGCTTCTTATTTCCTTTGTTAAACCCTTCAAACCTGTCTCTTCTTCGGTAAGTTAGATGACATTCTTAAGGCAGCAGACTGGTCCAGTTCTTATAACTTTGCAAAACATTACTGCAAACCTGTCGAACACATGTCTGACGTAGTTTTACTAGACTACCAACATGCATAATGGTAGCCTCCGGTCTCGTAATGAAATTGCGATTCTCCTATTACCATGACCAGAGAATCTGGATTTCATTAAAGACACGGAGGCTAACATTATCCCAACCCTCCCTCCCGGGAGTGGATTTTAACATCTTATTAATGTATGCATTTGTCTTGATCTTTAAGTTTTAAATTAAGTTAATGTTTTGTTAAGAACATACCTCAGTTTTCATTGTATTTTGCCTTTATTATACATTATTTATTATCACCAATTCCCTTCCCCCCTTTACATAGGGCGTTAAGTACAATTCCTAATATTTTATCCTTTTTCAGATAATTCAACTTGATTGGCTCCTCATCAAGATACAGTTCAAGCAAGTCTTGACATCACGCCTTCTTACTATTTGGAATTCTTCATTGCCTTAAAGGAGAAGTCTTTGCCATCACGATTCTGTCTCTTGGAATTCGTTACCTTTTAGAAGAACTTTACCTTTTTTTCTCATTGCATTTAAAAGAGGCAGATCTGTGTGATCCTGTTGCCATCGTAACATATGAACATTCTACAGCGTTGCTTTGTGATGTTTACTTTAAAATGGTTGCTTGAAGTTGCATTAAAGGAATAATGCATAATGTTAGCCTCCGTGTCTTTAATGAAATCCAGATTCTCTGGTCATGGTAATAGGAGAATTGCAATTTCATTACACCATTTGTCCTTGATGCTAGCAATTACATCCTACTTGGAGACCTGAACTTTCACCTGGATGACCACGTAGACCCCAACTCAAGAGCGCTCATTGAAGACCTTGGAAGCGTGAGCTCACCCGAGTAAAGGGACCTACACACATCGCCGGACACCTCCTAGACCCTATTTTCACCAACTGTGACAACATATGAGTCGACGAGCCCACACCAGTCCTCTGGACAGACCACAACCTCGTCAAGTTCAGCATCCCGGTCCCGGTCCCACACACACTACTGCCAGACCATCCCAATGAAACTGAACGCGCATCACGGACAAGGACTAAAACACTGCTCTCAACACCCACCGACCTGAGCACAGGAACAGCTTCTCCAAAGCCATTAAGAATTTCAACAATTGGATCACCTCCTGCGCTGACTCCCTGGCCCCCCTCTAACACAGACCCCAGGTCAGTTGGTACATGGAGGAACTCAGACTGATGAAACGCCACTGCAGACACCTGGAGCGCAAATGGAGAATGAGCCAGGGCAATACAGACAGGTGCATGTTCAAATCCACACTAAGACGTTACCATCAAATGATCTGGACACCAAATGCACCGCTCTGGATGACCGCATTGATGCCAGCACCAACACAAATAAATCTTCGCCATTGTGAAAGGTTTCACCTCACCATCAACTGCCTCTGACTCGATCACCCACTCACAGAACTTTGCAACAATCTCTCTCAATTCTTTAGCAACAAAATCACCACCATTTACAACAACTTCAGCCCACAACCGAACTCGCCAAACACCTCCTGATCTTATCCAATGAACCAATGCTAACCACATTCCCTGTCATCACCCCAGAAGAACCCACTGCCACCAGGGGCCTCATCAGATCATTGCCCCCAACTCACCTACTCCAAAGGACTGAAACCCATCAGTGCCATGCTCACGCCCATTCTGAATGCACCCACCTTTTCCACAACCTTTCCAGATGCTTGGAGATCTACAACTGTCCTCCCATTGCTGAAGAAACCCTCTGCGGACTCTTCAACACTGACCAACAACAGAACGATCTTCCTGCTACTATTTCTGCACAAGGCCTTAGAGAAAATCATTAACAGACACTTCACCGAATACCTCAACGACCACCAGCTCCGACACCATTCAGTCTAGTTTCAGACCCAGCCACAGCATGGAAACTGCCCTCATCGCCACCACAGATGACATCCACATGACTCTGAACAGAGAAAACATCACAGCCCTCATCATCCAGGACCTCTCCGCAGCATTTGACACAGTCTCCCACCCCATCCTCATTCAACACCTAAACAATATTGGAATCCAAGGACATGCACTCTGATGGATCTGCTCCTTCCTTACTGGAAAGATCCAGTCAGTCGCCTGGCACCGTACACCTCAGATGCCCGTGGCCTCATCTGCGGAGTTCCGCAAGGATCTTGCCAGAGCGTGACCTTTTTCAAAGCATACATGATCCCTTTAGCCAGCATCATCTGCTTTTACGACATCAACGTCCTCTCGTACGCCAATGACACACCACTCATTCTCTCCCTCACGGACAGGGTGCACAGTACCTGGATCATGTTCAGTGCCTGCATAACTGAAATCGCCCACTGGATAAAGACAACCTGCTTAAAGCTGAACATTGACAAGACCAAAATTATGATCTTCGGGAACAGCACATCAACGTGGGTCTCCACCTGGTGGCCAACAGAGGTACGACCAATACCCACCTCCACCTCCCACACCAAGAACCTCTAGCTCATCATCAACAGCAAACTCAACATGACCACCCAAGTAAATGCTTTCACCATCTCATGCTTCCATACCATGAAGATGCTGATGAAGATTTTCAAATAGCTCTTAATCAGCATCACAAGCCAGCTGGACTATGGGAACACCTGGATCAACAAAAAACTCACCAGAAGGCTGCAGACCATTCAGAACTCTGCGGCTAGAATCACTCTCAACCTCCCACACTGCACTACCATCACACCACACCTGAAGGAGCTCCACTGGGTCCCCATTCACAAACAAACACAATTCAAATTCTTCACCCACACTTTTAAGGCACTACATAACACTGGCCCAGGATAAGCCAGCAATATCATCTGCTTTCACAAACCTTCCAGACACTTCTGCTTATTCGGCCTCCTACTTGCACAAATCCCACAAATACAGATAACCAGATCTGGCAGTTGAGCCTTCTCCTACATTGCTCCTAAAGCGTGGAACAAACTGTAGCTACACATAAGATCCTCCTTCTCACTTCTTGAATTGTGCAAGAAGCGAAGATCTGGCTTTTTGAGTAGTCCCACTAGGCCCAACTAGACTCCTGCTCAGTGCAGGATACCCTCCCCGGTGATACTGCGCTCTACAAATCTGAATAATATAACATAAGATTGATCCTATAAAGGACAAGTGGAATAAGAAAGCCAGCTCTAAAAAGGTAAAGACTGATACAGTAAAAAGAACAAGTGTGGTCATCAATGAGCCTGAAATAGAATTGGTTTCGCAAGAATTTCCTTTGCGAGAAGTGCATGGTGGGAATTACGTGCATGTTTCTTGGTCTAGGCATGATCTCTAGCTTTTACAACACATGTGATGTGATACACTGATGTTAACAGACTAGTGACTATTTCGAAAGTGCTTTCGGTGGATTTGAATATACTGTTAGAGATTGTTGTTCCTAAGGATTTGTGGACAGAATCCAAAGCAGCTGTTGCATGGCCCACAAAGGAGCCGGAAAGGGTTCAGCCTGATAAATCTCCGACTGCTTTTGTTATGGAAAAATACAAATCTGTGATAGATAATTTTAAACAAAGGGTGGTGGAGAAGGAGGGGGATTGGGCAAAAATAATGAGAACCACACAAAAGTCAAAAGAGTCTTGCATGCATATTATGAGAAACATATGCAAATCTATGGTTAATACAGTGGAGTCAGAGAACTGTCAACAGAAGGTGTTAGTTGATTTGTATCTGCTTTCGTTTAAAGTTTGCATCTAGAACGTATCTCACACATTCAGCAGAGTGTGATGTGTAGGTAAATCAAGAGTATTGATGAGATACTCAAGTATGCCAAATACTGTAGTGATTGTTTTGATGCCAAGCAAAACAAGATTAAGGAGAAGTTGATTGTGGAGATAAAACAGATTCAGAGAGGTGGTAAAATTGAGATGAAGAATTCAGACACAGATTTTGTTCCATCGGCAAGTTCTTTTGTGAGTGTGAATTCAAATTTTGGAATGCAAAGAATGCAAGGAGTTGGAGTGCAAAGGATTGATATAGTGACAGCACAAGTCCAAGGTAGAGTAGTGATTTTCCCTGTTTTCACCAAATATGATTAATTCATAATGACAGTGCATGAAAGGTTAGGAGAATTGCATGCTTGGTGCAGTCCTAGGGGTAGGCTAGAGTGGCCTATATATAGATGGTGAGGTGAATGGTCACCATATACCATATACCGCTTCATGGTTTGTTCCATGGAGGTCCCAAACCTACCCATCTCTAGAAAGAAAGTTCACCTTGTAGGAATAAGCAATAAACAAATTATGAACCAAGTTTAAGCACACGTCCTAGTTAAAATATAGTCTTTACAAAACGATTACCAATACGTATTATGTGATTCAAGTCCTGTTAATGTACTTGGTGGAGACTTGCTTTGCAAAATTAATTGTGTAAGTTATGTGTCGCAGTTGAAACCCAAGATGAAAATTCAGTATTTATAATAAAATCACAAGAATCAAGAATCCAGTTGTTTCCAGTTCTTACAAAAGATGACCAGTCTCTTGTTTTAAAATACACAGTGACAGAAAAGATATGGGATTTCACAGCTAAAGAAATAGGATTAACAAAGTCTGCAGAAATTACAGTCAGACCAGATGTAGTTTTCTCTCCACCTCAACAGTACAAGCAGTCATGAGAAGCAGAAGAGAGAATGAAGCAAGTCATATAGAAAATGATAGAACAAAGCATTTATGAGAGGTGCTTGGTAGTGCTTGCAACTCTCCTGCGATGGGCATTAATAAATTGAGCAGAAAGTGAAGGGTAGTCCAAGATCTTAAAAAATGTTATGAAATTGTAGTTCCATGTTGTCTTGTGGTACCCAACCCTGCTGTGATTTTGTTTCAGATTCCTGCGGATGCAGAATGGTATAGTCATTGACCTATGCCAAGCGTTCTCTTTCCTCTTCATGAGGATAGTCAATATATTTTAGCATTTTGGTTCCTCATTAAAATGCCTGTTTAGTGTTAAATCCCACAGAGTTATACAGAAAGACCTTCAATCTTTAGTCGGATTCTAAAGAAACATGTGGAAAGTTTACAACTGCCCTGTAATTTAATGCTGGTGCAGTGTACAGATGACCTTTTAGTGGCATCAAAGTAATATGAAGATTGCAAGTTGGATACAATTGCGCTTTTGAACCATTTTGCTAATAATGGGCATAAGGTTTCACCTACAATAATGCAGCATTGTAAAGAAAGTTGTTAAGAAAATGAATACCACAGTTTGACATGCCATGTTCTAATGAAACAGAGGAACTCAATTTAGAAATTAGGTCCATAAAGTACTAAGAAGAGCTTTACACATTGAGCATAAAGTTCACTGCAGTTGCAGACCAGAAGTATCAAGTGTAGTTGAGAAGATGAATGGCACCATTTAGTCCATGTTTGCATAAGTGTGTGCCTCTGCGACTTTGAAATGGTCAGATACTCTTCTTCTTGTTCTAATAAGCATAAGAAGTACTTCAAACAACAACAAAAAATGGTCTCTCTCCCCATGAAATCATCCCGAGCAATGCTATGCGGATTCCGTGTATTCCCTCAGAAGCACCTATATCAATGAGTGAATACATTATATTGTATTAATGTAAAGGTATGGCTGATGTGGTGAAACCTGTCTCTCATTAGGTAAATTTCGCAACATCATCAACAAAAGAAGTCCAATGCCACGTACTGCAACCTGGAAATTGGGTGCTTACAAAGAAACATGTTTGCAAAAATTGCTTAGAACCACAATGGAAGGGTCCATATCAAGTAATACTTGTGATTAGCACTGCTGTGAAGTGTGCTGGTATCCCACTGTAGATCTATGCAGCTTACACAAAGAGAGTAAAGACTGCAAATGAAGACGTGGTGACAACAACCACTGATTCACAGCATCAAACTCTAGTTCGCTGCGCAGATCCAGAGGGTGGAGAAGAAGATACTGGTGAAGGTGGAAGTCACCAAATTGACAATCAAGGAGAAGCTTTGCAAAATCATAAACAACAAGTAGAAATTGAGACTGAAATGCCAGTTTGTGAGAAAGTGAAGATGAAAACTGAAGTATCAAGAACCCTTAAAGGAAAAAGGTTCACAGTAATTCAAGTTGCTGATGTCAATCAAAGCAAAAGCCCAGCCGTGAGTGGAAAAGATTCAGCAGCAGTAACAAGAGAAGAAACGGAAGTTGAGAATGCACATTGAGAAAACAAGTGGCCCGTATCTGTGAAAAGATGCAAAATATTGCACTGGAAGACTCAGAGACTAGAAACAATTAGAAAAGAACCAGAGACAATCGAAGTTGATTCTGAGAATAGTGAAAGTGAATTGCTAGTAGCAAAAAGACCGAGGAACGACAGTGTCAAACAGAAAATACACACCTCCTGGGTGGGATTATCTAGCATTTGTTTCTGCAGATGAAGAGTTAGATGTTAAAGTTTAAGATTTGACAAATTGTTTCCAATACATCTTTGAAGACTTACAAGAAGAAAAAGAATTACTTAGAACTTTTGCTAAGTCCTGATCAGCTTTTGAGCTGAGATTTCAAAATATACAAGAGTTCATTTTGTTTTGCTTCTTACCTTTCCAGGCGAAGATAATAGGGTTTTCTGAATCCTATTAAATAAGTTAATAAACCGAGCATAAAAAGAGCTTTATTCCTGATTTTTTACCTTTAGAACCTTGCTCACCTCCTGTTTATGTTTCATAGTAGGAGATGGCATAGAGCAGATGCTGTTAATCTTTTGGTGTATTTTCATTGATAATGACATTGATCATTCTAGTTGGCTTAATGTTATGCTTAATTTCTCTGGTTGGGTATAGTTCTCTTTCACAAGATAAATTAAATACCATACATAATCAAACAGAACACATGAATTTAACAGATATGGGGCTAGATCAGTAGGTAGCTATATAGATTCAAATTTGTTAAGGGAATATGTTAACATAATGAATGATAGAGACTGTTATATGAGCACATATCTTCCATCCTCCGCTGTAGAATAGGTGACATATTCATAATTGCCTCTTTCATATAGCTTATCCTTTAATAGTTTTGTTAGTGTTTTCCCTAAGCTAGAGGTTTTGTCACCATATGTGTCAGACTTCAACACTTCACTGGAAGAACTTCTATATTTGAAGACTCTGGGAATTGTGTGACTTATTCTAAACATTTGAAAATGATTGCACAACCTAACCTAGAGGCCAATATCACCAAAAATAAGCTTATATGTAGCTTAAGTGGAGAGGAGTATGAGTTTGTTAAGGAATATAACAAGAGAAGAGTGCAAATTCTGAAGAACTGGAAAGATACAAGTGACATTAGAACACCAACTGAAGCTGAAGAGAAATCTCGGAATTCAAATATGCATCCAAGACTGAGAATGGAGCATGAAAGGAAGAAAGGGTTGTGTATGGTGCGTCAGAAACCTCAGGGAACTAGACTGATAATTTGTTGGAGAGAATGAATGTGAAGGAGCTATGTTGTTGAGAGAGTTTTTTTTGTTGGTGAAGACTATTCCTCTATTTAGAGGAATTTATTAAATTTGTGCCTTGACTGCGTATTTTAAACTGTCCCGTAATTTAGGAGGGAGTTGTTACCTTGCTCCGGTATTCCCTCAAGTTAACCATGTGAATGAAATGAATGATGCTTTTGGTTTGAAAAGAGTGAAGCGGGATTTGGACAATTTGTGGTTGATGTGTTGGGTGCTATGATTCCATCTATTGGCGTGGCTATGAATGCTATGAAGATTCGAAGACTATCCAATCTTGTAGATCGCCTTGCTTCTAACTCAGCAGGAGCACTAACTAAAATTAATCAACAACATGCAGCTACATGTGCTATGATTATGCAAAACCGCCTTGCTTTAGATATTCTAGCAAAGAGGGGCAGAGTATGTTGTGCTCTGAGGGTACAAGAGTGCTGTACCTTCATCCCAGATAACACTAAGCTTATTAATGATTATATAACCAATGTAACTAATATTTCTTATGAAGCAAAAGCTATTGAGGAGCATGGTTTGTGGTAATCAGTTGGTTCCTGGTTCGGTGAGATTTGAAAGGGATTTAGAAAGATTGCTGAATGGCTTGATAGCATGGGGGAGCATGCTGCATACAATACTAACAATACTAATACTAACTTCTATAAATATTGGGTATTATAATTCCTCTGTTTAAATCCTTTGAAGTAATCTTTTCTAAAATTGGACTAAACTGGGTGCAAAAAGATGGTGTCATCAATGTCTAGCAATAAGAGGAAAAGAGACTTATTCAAAATTGAAGATATCAAAGCACGAATTTACAATGAGTTCAAAATGTTGGAAGAATCGAGATGCCACAGACAAAAAGAAATTGTTAGACCTGGCATTCTTGGTGGGATTTTCTCACTAACTTTTTGCCTTCAAAACTCCTGATTTGCTGACTTCATTTTTGCTGGCCTTAGGACTTGGCGCACTTTACCACTGCTAACCAGTGCTAAAGTGCACTCTCCTTAAAACATGGTAAGATTGATTTATACCCAATTGTCACAATTAATTTACTTGTAAGTCCTTAGTAAAGTGGTACTACCTGTGCCCAGGACCTGCAAACTAAATGATACTAGCGGGCCTGCAGCACTGATTGTGCCACACACTTAATTAGCACGTTAAACATGTCTTAGGACTGTGCAATTGTAAACTGTCATCTTGACCTGGCAAAAGAAACCTTTTTCCAGGCCCAGACTTTCATTTTTAATACATATAAGTTACAGCTAGGGTAGGCACTGGACACACAGAGGGCACAGTGTGATGTTATTAAAAAAGTAGTACATGTACTTTTAAATCTTACATGTCCTGGTAGAGAAAAAACTCTTGCATTTGTTTATCACTACTGCAAGGCCTACCTCTTCCACAGACTAACATTGGAGTTAACTTATTACATTTCATAAGTTTAATTTCCAAATGGGAACAGGTTATCAGTTAATATTTGTTGTCTTTGGAATTTCAATTAACAATCCAAACTTATGGTGACGTTGGATTTTAAATTACAATTTTGGAAAATGACACTTTTAGAAAGTTAGCATTTTCATTTGGTGCCTGTAGCCTGTCTCTGGGTCACTTGACTGGGTGTAGTTGACATTTGGGCTTTGTTTATTCCTCCTAGATAGCCACACACAATAGGGAGCTTAGGTGTGCCTGAATGGGCCATCACTGGCAGAATGGGAGGTAGGGGCTGAGCCCAGCCTCACTTGCAAATGAATAAGCTGTGTCATGGCTCCACACAAATTAAACTCAGGCAAAACTGAGATCCTCATGTCCGGAAATAAGGCCAACTTCTGGACTCCGGATTGGTGGCCATCAGATCTGGGCACCCTCCCTAAACCTACGAGGAAGGCAAAAAATCTGGGTGTTGTGGTGGATGATAGACTGAGCTTTGAGGACCAGATAAACGCCACGACCTCGGCCACCTTTCACTCCCTTAAACTGCTTAAAAAGGTCAAACCTTTCCTGCCAGAAGACAGTTTACGAACGGTCGTCTCATCCCTTTTTTTATCACGGCTGGATTATTGCAATGGGCTCTACTTGAATATCCAAGAGCGGCACTTAAATAAATTGCAGATCCTGCTAAATGCGGCAGCAAGACTTGTGACAGCTACCCCCAAATTTGTATCTGTAGCCAAGGAAATCTAAAGACTACACTGGCTGCCCATCAGGAAACGAGTGCACTTTAAGTCACTATGTATTGTCTTCAAGGCGCTACATGGCCAGGGTCCTGAATTCTTGATTCGCCAGTTTCAATGGTACACTCCCAAAAGAACCTTGCGGTCACAAGGAGCCAAACTAGTGAGCGTACCACCCACGAAGAAAGCTTCGTGGGGGAGGAGAAGTTTCATTACAGGTGCAGCCAAAGCGTGGAATGCCCTCCCCTGGAGTTTGAGGAACTCCACTGACCTCCTCGCATTCAGTAAGGAACTTAAAACTTGGCTATTCAACTTATAGTTTCCTCCAGCTACACTTTCCTTGCAACCCTGTTTTCGGTAGAGTTGAGCTACCAGCGCCAGGACACCCTCGGGTAACCGTGCGCTCTATAAATATAATTACCATAATGTAACACAAAGGTTTGCATCCCCTGTGTAGTTGGTCTGGAGCCAGGAAGGCGGGGCAACTGTGCACTTCAAAGGCATGCGTCTAGAAGTGTCTCCCCACTTTAAAGGCACAATTTGGTATAAATACTGGACCTCAGACACCAACTCTTCAGTACACTTCTGGACCTGTGGATACTCTGCCAGGAAGAAGGACTGCTGTGCTGTTGAAAGGACTGCCACTCTGCTGGACTGCTGCTCTAAAGGACTGCTGTCCTACTGTGCTGACATGCTGCCCTCTAGCCTTGGTGAAAAGGCCTGGACTTGCATCTCTTGAACCCAGAGTGTTTCCAATGGCTAGTTGGCTGGCCTCCTGATCTGAAGCCTCAGGGACACAACAGGCTTCCAACAACCTTGCACATGCATCAGGACTCTATCTGTGAGTCTACCCTGCCACATTGTGCCACCCCAGTTCTGGACCCTTGGAAGAGGGCTTAAGGCGCTCTGCCAGCTGTGGATCCAGCAGAACCTACGCTGCGTGGCGCAATCCTAAGCAGAACCGACGCATCACCACTACTGAGTGGATTGTCCACGTCGCAAGGACCTGCTCTGCATCACAGCCCATCGCAAAAGCCTCTGTGCGTTACATCCTCGGCACAGGCCCTTGTACCTTCCTCGAAGGCAGCCTCGACGATGATGCCAGACTCCAAATCGCAGCTCCTTGGACCGACACATCACCCCGACTGCGTGCCGCATCGTTGATGCCAGATTTCACATCCCAAGTCCTCATCAGTGGGATCCTCGATAACGACACAGGACCTTGCACTGTAGCCTGGCCGCATCTCGGAACGGATACATCCTCGGATCCTCGCAACGCTCGGCAAACCAGGATTGAAGGTACTTTGTTCAACAGGTTTAACTGGGTCCCTGTAGCTGTCCTGTGCTCCATCGCAGTCGGTCTGAACTTGTGACTTTGTCCCTGTCTGGTGTGACCAAATATCCACTGTTGGCGCTTTATGCTTTTTTCACTAAAATATTTAAAATTGCGTATCGCCAGTTCTACTGATTGAATTTTTGTCATTTTGGTCTTGTTTAATTTATTAAAGAAAGCTCTATTGTTCTAACGTCCCGTGGGATCCTTTATGTGTGGTGTTTTCACTTTATTACTGTTTGAAGTGTTGCACAAATACTTTACACATGGCCTCTAAGTTAAGCCTGACTGCTCTGTGCCAAGCTACCTGATGGTTGAACACAGGTTAATTTACGGTTGGCTTGTGCCACACCCTGATAAGGATTGTGGTTGCTGCTTGACCAGTAGACACACCCCAGTCAACCAACACCCTAATTTCTGACAGTTATGCATACTATATTATGAATAGTTTGGAGGTTTTGTGATGATGTCATCATCAGAGGGGGAATTTTGTGGAAGTTATTCCACATTTGAATAACATATATGCATTAATTTGAAGCTATTACAACTGAAACAAAATAGTTATGATGTGTTATAATGTAACTATCTGGATTAGATTCACTAGGCCTCAGCTAGGCCTCGACTCCATCTTTGAAATATGGCTGCTGTTTCATGTTTATTGTGTGTTTATATTTCTCGCTTGACACCAAATTCAGCAAAATGCGCATTGTTTGTTTGGTAACGATTCGCTGTTCTCAAAGAAACTACGTTGGATGCTTACGGAAGACGCCTGTTTGATCATTTCAAGGCTCTTATTGCTCGCTCACTGAAGACTGAACCAACCATGAGTCTTTCTATTGTTTATTGTAACATCTTTGTTCCATCACCTTCGATTAGATCAGAAAGAGTTTAATATATTCATATTAGAGGATAGTGCTAACATGGTAGGCATATATGAAGTTTTAAAATACTGAAATTTGATTTGTCAAAATTATGATCATTTTGCTCGCATTGTGCTGACATTGCTGATGTTTCCAGCACTTTCTAGGGTAAAATTGACTATATAAACCCTCAAATTTGGGGGTGAACTTGTGACTTTTGGGTTTCTACTAGAGATGCCGTCCAATTCTCTATTGATCTGCTGTACTTTTAAGAATTAATCTATTTTTCAGGTTTTGTGTAATGCTGCAGTTTACTTTAACTCTGAGAGCCTTCATGGTAATTGTTTTCTATGCCCTTGTATGGATTCAATTAAATTGCTACTGCATTTGCATTTTTCTGTATTGCTCCTAAAATTTAATAAACCTTCCTGTTTTTTCTAAATTCCTGATCTCTAACTCCCTTTTTGAGGCAATCCTTTCTTTTTGACTGTATTTTAAAACGAAGATTTGAATCTTGCCTATAGGAACATATTCCCTCATAGTTCTTGAGGTCAACACAGTCCCTAACCCCACAATTTAGTTGCCACTATTGTGCAGATAGCACACCCACAATGGTGAGGGGCTGCTCACAGAAAGGGACTCTAGTAGGGAGGAAAGGGAGCTTATGAAGTACAGTATGTAGCAGGGCTCAAGCTCTGGTCAGGTGACTTGCCACGTTGGGGGGCTTTGACGGGTGGCCAGTGCCAAGTGTCTACCTGCGGCTCGTCACAGCTTCTCATGGCATAAGGAATGGTTTAATGTATCAATAGTAGACTGCTGATGCTGTCCCCTTTTTTTCTTCTTATTTTATAAATCTTTGCCTTTGGCAAAGCATGAAAAGTTGTGAATCACGTGGACTCACAACTTAGCTCCACCCAAGAAAAAATGTCACTTAGCTTGACTTTACAGAGTACTGCAACGTAGCTTGACTACACACTATGCAGCATAATATTTTCCTGCTGTATGATTCCATACTCAATGGCTGATTCATTCTAGCAGGGCTCTCTACAATGCCCAATTTGCATATTATTAATCATGTATTGATACTTTTAACACGGAAGTGTGCTTAAGATTACCAGCAAAAATATTATGAAAGTTAAAAAAAACACCTGTCAAAACTATAACCTTAGATACAGTTCTCTGAAGCAGATTGTGTGCTTATTTTCATTTATAGAAACCATATGCAATATCTAAACGGTTTTTATTGTGGAACAATACATAATTCTGAAATTCTCCAACATCTTCACTTTTCCATAAAAAGTGAAACCAGTATAATGAACATGCTGTTGAAGTAATCAGTAAATAATCCTCAAGTTATGAGGTACAATCACATCTTGCACAGTAGGCAGATACTCATTTTCAAATTGTCCTCAAGCCATCGGGTACAACCACATTTAGTGAAGTCACCAGATACTCATCTTCAAATCATCATGTAAACATTTGTAAACTTTTCTGATGACGTCCAGAGAATGATGTCTGATGATGTGAAAATGACTTCTAATATAGTTGGATTGTGCAATGATTCTAAGATGGCTTCTAAAGGAATCCATTTTGATATGGGTTAGTTTGAATAATAAGTGTCCAGAGCGATGTACAAAAATCACACATAGGCATAATAAAACATAAAGAGTTCATACTAAAAGTTCACCAGCCATGTAGTTATTTAAGCAGACCCTTTGTTACTAGCAGCGCCCATTGTTCATTGGCAACAGGATTGCGGCAGCACCTACTGAACTACATGCTTCATATACTCAGCATCGGATTGGGAAGGAGGGCAGTCGGGCATTGGGCAATGGGCCGGTGCCGAAGTGTCACCTGTGGGACGGATTTTGTTAGGCGCTCTGTCAACCGGCCCACAGAGCCTTACTGTCGGCCCCACCAGGCCATTGTGATGTTTGGCCAGCATCATGGGCAGACATGCTCTGAGGGAGTCGTTTCCAGCAGTGTTGCTAGGCCAGTATTGTTTTGGCTGCTGCTGACTGTCTTGCCCCTGCCTCCAAACCTTGTGGGGCCGGCACAGACCCCCAGAATCACTGTCCCACTTCTCTGCTGTGCTGTTAAACTGAGGCGTGGTGCTGAGCTTGCAGCAGCCTGGCTGGGGGCAGGTGATGTGGCCATTGGGCAGCAGCAGCAGTTCTGTGCTTTTCTTCACCCCTCCCCTGCCAGGCCATTGCCCTGATGCTATAGTTGGCTGGGGAGGGGGTAGGGTAAGTGAAACGGCGTCGCTGAGGGCCTGTTGTTGGCACCTCGGCTCCAGTGTCTTTCAGGCCTTGGTGTTTGCATAGGCCTCGCAGTGAGGCACCTTTCCCAGCTAGGATAATTGAAAGGATGTAATGTTAGAATCAGAGCTGCTGAATTTGGAACTATGGAAATAGGTTCGAGTCCCAGCCTCAGCTCAACATCCTCTGATTCTGGGCAAATAACTTCATTGCACAAGGACTAAAATAACAAGCATTGGCATAGCCAATAGGTCTCGCTTTTGGGACCTTATAAGTATTTAGTTATGCAGCACAATATCCTTGGTGCAAAAACATCAACTGTTGCATGGCTAAACACTTATAAGGTCCCAAAGGCGAGACCTATTGGCTATGCCAATGCTTGTTTAACAGTACCATAAGAGCCGGATCCACGTTAATGAAATGAAAATACAAATTCATCACACATTTCATTAATCACTTAATAAAGATCCATACAAACAATATTCTTCATATTGACACAGCACAATGTTTCAGGCGGAAATAAACAGTGCATTTAGCTATAATCTTCACTACAGAAAAACACGTACAGTGCATTACATCCCTTTAAAGGCCTGAAATATTCAAGCACATGACTCCAATGTTACATCTTAAGTGACACAGGACGGTGTCGGACAACGCCATGCCAGAATGCAAGACATCACAAGGGTTAAGACAAAAATGTGAGGGGAAAACAAAGCAACACACAAATTTTCGAGTTATGCTGCCAGAATATGAATAGCTTCCCCAAAGACCTGCTCTAACACTCCTGCACTTCATAAGGAAACTGGTTTTCAAGAAACACTGTAAACCCTAAAAACTTGAGATCACTTCTCACCTGCTGCAATATGAACAACACTTAAATGTTATCCCTACACATTTACCATTGCTTTCCAGCTACATTTGACCAAGAGAAATATCCTTACATGCAAACTGTACTGACCTACTTCAGCCATAATGTTCTGGAAATAAAACTGTCAAGCTGAATGAATGCTTAAATCGAGCTGCAGGTTTAAGGGGTGCCCATTGGTACCCATTTTTGGAAACCAGGACTCATTTTTCATCAACTAGACCAAAATAGAGAAAAGCAGAAGAGGAAGAAAAAAACAAAGTGACAAAGGAAGAAAGTAAAGATGAAAAATCACCGAATCTGTGAGCGAAATAGTGTGAAACAACCTTGGTATTCAGAAAACCCAACAATCAGCAGCACTGGTGGGCTTCTGAGAAAAACATTAGCCTTGGTGCTTATTTTATTATTATTATTTTTTTTGCAGAGTTTTATATAGCGCGAACTTGACCCGAATCGGCACCAGTTACGTTACATGA
Organism: Calotriton arnoldi; assembly: GCA_963921515.1. Classification (NCBI taxonomy): domain Eukaryota; kingdom Metazoa; phylum Chordata; class Amphibia; order Caudata; family Salamandridae; genus Calotriton; species Calotriton arnoldi. The sequence continues at coordinate 2,232,333 of CAWUFW010000610.1, forward strand.
GGGGACACACATTCATTTTGGTTAGGCAGGGGAGATTTGCCCAGAATCACAGGATGTACAGCGTCATTGCCGAGACTCGAACCCAGTTCCCCAGATTCGAGGTCGACCGCCCTAGCCGTTAGGCCAACTCCTCTCCCCATTATAATTTTTGTTTTACAAATTAAGCATTGGATTAAGTCAATACATGAGAAAAATCGCTTCATAGTTAAGCTCCGAGAAAAGCAAGAGCAATGCATTTCCCTAATTCAAGTAATCAGCGTTTAAAACGGCTCTAGTAGTGCCCAGCTTTACCAATTCAGCCTACACTAGTGCCACAAACACATGCCCGTGTGTCACTGCTAAATTCAACATATCACCAAGCATGTATTTGTCAACCTATTGACTCCACTGAGGCTGAATTCAGTTGCTTAGGAGGATGATTTTATTTACATAAATGGAGAATGCCCACCACAAAAAAAAAAAGAGATGGGAAGATTGGTTGCAAAAAGTCGAACCACTGGCAACTGCACTGGGTAGCATCCCAACCCATCATTTTTTACCACCTGTGCCACTCAAGACATAGTCCTGCCATATGCAAATCAATACTCACCCTTTTCCTCGTGGGAACTGTCCATCCCTTTCAGGCAATGCCCCCTCCAAAAGTGAACACCACCATCCCCAGACTGGTTTCGGCCTTGTCAGTGTGGTATAGCTTGGATACAATGGCACAGTGAGCAAGGAAGGGACCCACGTCTGACCTTACCCTTGGCTAGTTAGGGCGGAAAACCAATCACACAAAAGGTGATGGGAGGAATACAAACACAAAGTCTAAGCACTGGCAATCGATTGCTCGTTGTAGCATTCCAACCCATCGTTTGTCACCCACATTGAAACTCTAAACAAAGGCCAGCCTTATGCAAGTCAGTACTGACCACAGGGTGATGTAGGTTTGAAAAGAGGGTCTAGTGAGGCATTTTGTTAAAAAGAGTATGAACGAAGGGAGGATGCCACCTGTCAAACGAAGATGAGTTGATAGGTTGACATAAGACAAACTCTGCGAACCCACAGCTAAAAACATTCTCGGGCTAGTCTTGGGACACTTTACATCAACAGACTGGAAAACAATATTTCGCAAAAGTGAAACTATCAACCTTCCCCTTCACTCATCCGGTTCCCTGCCCTACGAGACGCCAAGTCCATAACCCAGATGACCTTACACTCAGACCCAAGTATCTGTCCTCGCCACATGGCGGCTTTCCCCTGGCCCACGGCTACATCTTAGGTCCGTCACGGCTGACCACACCTTCCCAACCTTGGGAGCCTGAAACTCACCGCCCTGGTCCGTGAAAGCGCTCGTCCCGCTGCACCGCCGGCTCTACACACGGACGCCGCCATTTTCTCCCTGACAGAGGAGAGGACGAGGAGACGCGCAGGCGCAGTGCGGAGTGTCCGTGCTCTGAGCCGGGAGCGTGCATAGGGCAGGCGTGGTCGCGCTAAGAACACACAGAGAGACGGTGGCCATCTTTAACTGATGTATTCTTATTTATTGTCAACAAGGTATGTTTCGTAAACCTTGAAAATCTTCAATGAACTGTACGTTTTCACATTTAAACTACTAAATCTTTGTTCTGTTAAAAAAGACACCAACATAATGTGTTGCTTTGGAAATGTATTCTTACAATGTGAGTGAATACATTTTATGAAGATTAATAGCAGGCAATAAAGCTGTATGAAATTTTCATGAAAAAATAGAATTACGTTAAACGGTGGCAGGTGTTTTTTGGGTGATTGAGTGACAGGAGCGTCAGTCTTTTATGTGTATTGTTGTGTATTGTTGACGTTTGATGAGAAGGTGCTGCCAGCAAACGGAGAGCGACCATATAATATCATGGAGCTTGAAGGTGGACTAGATGTGATGTAGCCGCCATCGCCTATTGGGCTGAGTTATTTAGTTGTATCAGGGAAGGGACTAGGAAAGAAAGTCATGTTACTCACAGAACCTTATTTAAATATCAGATGGGATGCCCACAGTTTTAATGGGGAAAAACGCAAAAGTAAATGAAACGAGAGGAGCGGGGGCGAGCGAGCGCGGCAGCCTGCTCAGCTGACCAGACGCTCGTGCGTCATGGCCTTTTGCCGGCATGTGTTTACAATTATCGCGCACGCATCTGGGCACGATAATTGGAAACACATGTCTGCCGCGCGTAACCATCCCAAAAAGGCCAGCCACGACGCACGAGCGTTTGGACTGCTTCTGAAACTCCCTTACTTAAAGTCTTCGCCTAGCAGCGCTTGCGCGCTACTCGAGGCTCGACCTAAAAATGAATTTGATCTTCTGTAATGTGACTGGTGCTCATATAATCGTTTCCCTTGGGCTGAGTTCATGCTATGTAAAACTACAATTAGAAAAAAATAACCTATTTGCTCGTGTTTTATGAATATGCAAAGGCTGGAACATAATAATGAAGAGGATTGTTTATACAAAAATAAAAACGTCTGTATTCCTTCTTAACATGGCTTTTCTGCTTTTGTTAAGTTTTAACTATCTGTCACAGATCATTAAAGCAGCTTTAGGCCACATTTTAAACTTCTTTCACCTTACACTTACTGTTTAAAGTATATGTTGATAAATAGAGAAAATACCAGCGTTAGGTGATTTTCTCAATTTTTGTACCGTCCAGGACATTAAAATACCAGTAACATACATGCCAATATTTTGGAAGTGGGAGATTTTTAAAAATGATCGGGAGAATGTCTTTCTCCCATTGACTTCTATTGTGTCCTGCATGGGGTCTATTGGCATGTATGGGACTTGTAAGTGTGCTGCAGCAGGATCGTATATATCAGGAATTCAAAGATATGTTTTTTCCATACCTGTCAGGAGCACAGAGGAATCGCTATGGCAGGCATAGAAAGCGTGACAAAAATGTTGTCCACTGTTAAAAATAGGGGTCTCTAGTTGGCAATGGCTTGCACCGTTGTCCAAGTAGGGACCCTTCTTCCTAGTCAGAGTAAGAGGGATACACTTTTAAAATAACCCCTTCTCACCCCCTTGGTAGCTTGGCACGCGCAGACAGGCTTATCTCACTGGCAGTGTGTAAAACATTTGTGCATGCATACAGTAATACAGTGAAAACACTACAAATGGACACCACACCAATTTAGAAAAATAAGTAAAACTTTATCTAAACCAAACAAGACCCAAAACGACAAAAATCCACAATACACTAATAAAAATATGACTTTCAAAAGGTAGAAACCGTTCTGTTCAAAGCAAATTGCAGATCCGACACTTTTTACACAAAGTAACTGGGATGCATCACGGCACAAACAAAAAGGGTCGCAGGGAAGGTGATGCGTCGGTTCCTTACACACATAGAAGGTGATGCGTCGGTTCCTTGCTCCGGGGGAGTTGATGCTTTGGTTCCTTACTGCTGCACAGGGGAGGTGATGCGTCGGTTCCTTACCGGGGAGGAGATGATGCGTCGGTTTCTTACTGCATGGGGAGGTGATGCGTCGGCGAATGACCTGGCGCCTGGATGCGATGCGTGACAATTTCGGGACAATGCAATGGTTCGTACAGCCGCACAGCAGGGCCTGTGTCCGAATCGGTGCGGTGATCTCGGCCTTCGTAGATCGGTGCACTTGATGCAGCGTGCAGTGATTTCTCGAGCCGCAGGCAGGCGCTGCATCGGAAACAAGTGCGGATGAGTTGCGCTTCTCTTAGTTGCATTGCTTTTCTAGCTCCCAACAGCAGGAACAACCTCCAGAGGCCCAGAACAGCAGCAGGCACCTCCTGGCAGGTCAGAACTCCCAGCAAGGAAGTTCAGGGGAGCTGGGGGTGAAGTCTTTGTATCCCTGAGACTTCAATAACAGGAGACAAGCTCTACTTCAAGATCTTGGAGATCTTCCTCAAGCAGGGGACACAGCAAAGTCCTTGTCCTTTCCTTGGCAGAAACAGCCACTTCAGGCCAACCCCAGACAGCACACAGCAAAGGGGCAGTACTTCTCCTCAGTTTCTGCAGCTCTTCTCCTTGGCAAAGGTTCCTCTTGAATTCCAGAAATTATCTAAAGTTTTGGGGTCTGGGCCCCAATATTTACACAGCAATTCTCTTTGTTCTCTGGTGGCAGAGAACCCCTGTGCTCAGTAAAAACCAGTTCTGTCCTCTCTGGTGCAGCTTCCCGGCAGGAGGTGGAGACAGCATTGTCAAAGGCAGACCAGGCCCATTCAGGTGTGAAAGAAATCTCCTCCCCCTACTCTGAATGCAGCCGAGCTCTATTCAGCCCAGCCCTGACTCACCCTGGAAAGGCAGGACATACCTCAAGCCCCAAGTGGCTGTCTGAACAGAATGCACATCCCCAGCCCCTGTCACTCCAAAGCCAGACAGTCAATACACAAACCTAGCAGAGGCACACAGGATGGCTAAGCAAGAAAATACCTACTTTCTAATAGTTGTATTTTCAAACACAGAATGTAAAAATCATCCTCACTAAAAGATGCATCTTTATATTCTGAGTTCAGGCATACTAAACTTTATCTTCCTATCTTGTCCCAATGGGAAGTTATGTTTATAAGAGGTTATAAATGAACTCCCCTTCTATCCTTTGGGACAGATAGCCTTTCAATAGTGAAAAATGAAATTGGCAGTATTTCACTATCAGGACATGCCACACACATCAGGGCATGTCCTACCTTTCACATACACTGTACCCTGCCCACAGGGGTACCTTGGGCCTACCTTAGGGGTGACTCGTGAGAGAAGAAAAGGTTAGGGCCTGGCAAGTGGGTGCACTTGCCAGGTCGACATGGCAGTACCAAACTGCGCACAGACACTGTAGCAGCAGGTCTGAGTTACATTTACAGGCTGCTTATGAGGGTGGCACAACCAGTACTGCAAGCCCACTAGCAGCATTTGATTTACAGGCCCTGGGCACACACAGTGCATTGTACTAGGGAGTGACTAGTTAATCAAATATGCCAATCATGAAATCACCAATCCATAACAACAATTTACAGGGAGCACTTGCACTTTGTCACTGAACAGCAGTGGCAAAGTGCCCAAAGCATCTAGACCAGCAAAAACGAAGTCCAACCCACAGCAAAAACACAGGAGGCAAAAATACAGGGGAAACCCACGCCAATGATGCCAGGTCTAACATGCACTCGCTGGCAGGAGCAGGTTACAGGCAGTGCATAATCCGAGTCACACAAGACCAGCCCTTGCCATCTGAAGCCTGCCGAGGAATCGGGGTTCTGCAGGCAGGCATTGGGAGGCGGGAGACTAGCCTTGAAATCGGTAGTCTCCCATCTGAATGGGGAGGGTTGGCATGTATGCGGTAATGCCGGTTAAAAAAACTGGCAGGTGCCAAACATAGCCAGATCAGGAGTTGCGTAGCCTTTGGGCCACTTTATTTCACCAAGCTCGCCCGGGCAAAATGTAGTGCTTCTAGTTTTCACCTATGTTTCTGGTGCTATGAGCTTTAATATACATAATTTATAAGAACATTTTTGGAAAGAATGAGCCCAATGAGACTAGCTAAATGCTGTTTCACAAACGGGCATGATCTGGGAATGTGGGCCACTTTTTTGGGGGTGCCCGGGCCAAATTGTGATCTAAATCCTACCCTGCATATACTGTATTATGTAACTTACAATTCACAGCATCCCTACAAAGCATCGAGATGTCTTCAGTTAAAACCATATTTATTTTTGTTATATTAATCATTGTGTGGGAATTTTAGCACTGTTTGTTGTGGTCTAATGTTAGCACTGTGTCTTGCCCTGTTTGAACCTGAGTCAGGGCTTTAAGTGGGCCGGGTCCTGCCGATGCTGAGCCTTGACAGTTTTTAAAAGGGGGCATTGAACCGGGTCCCTGTCAGTCTCTGTTTTCATGCCCTGGCACAGACAGTTTTTCCACAAACTGTAGCACTGGAGTGAGCATGCTCACTTCTTACTAATGGAGAGAGCTCAATGATGGAACTGACATGAAGTCTGAGTTCCCCTCTATACTGGTCTTTTTAGCAAGACAGGCCTGCGTGTGAGTTTCTCTGCTTCAGCCCTAAAGGGTTTGCAGAGATCGGTCTATAGTGTAATGAACTCTGTAGCGGCTGTCCTGGCCTTTTGGGGACGTTTGCTGCTCTGGCCCTTAAAAAAAATAAAAAGGCGAAGGATGAAAGTAAGTAACCCAGACCTTCAAGGTCAGACCTCAGGATGAAAGGAGAGGCTCGCGAAGCAGGAAATAAATGGCCAGCCACCTACAAAGGCATGAGAGGGGCCGGGCAAATGCTTTCACTGGATGGTGGGAAGCGAACACAGTGAAGGTTAGCCCCCATGGAGAGGCAGATGGGGTGGTGTGAGAGGGAACAAGAAAATGAGACAGAGTAACTGAGAGAGGAGTACATGCAGAGATAGTAGGGGAGTAGCAAAAACAGTAACATCACCGAGAGAACGGGAGAGATGGAAAGAGACAGGCAGAGTGACAGAGCCAACTTGATAGCATCAGGGAAGTAAATAACAAATAGAGGGGCTAACAGAAACATAGGGAGAGTAACAGTGAGGGGACTACAAAGTATTGCAAGACAGTAACAGAGAGGAGCAACTCCAAGAGCATAAAGAAGGCATGGGGGGTGGCTAGAAGAGACTGCGAGGGAGAGTAAAAAGCAGCATACAGATGGCTTAAAGGAGGTAGAGAAGGCTGCCAAAGAGGGAGGGGTCTGGCAGAGAGGTAAGACATTCCGAGTAAAAGAGAAGCAAAGACCATAGCATGTATCACAAGTAAGTGCAGAGAACCAGCGGGGTAAACCTGCTCTCAGTAAAGTTCCAAACAAGATGCAAAATCATCCCACCTCATGGCCGTATAAAGTGATCGAAAGGTTTAAATGCCACAAACACTACATTTTATGGAACGTGATTGTATAACCAAACAGGAATGCACAGCACTGCAGCTGCCAGATATTTGTTTTCTTTCTCTAATTGCCAGCACTAACTTTTCCTTATAAAATGTTCCATGGCTGCGCAGAACCATTACCGGAACATGAACATGCAACGCTCATGCTTTAGCATTTAGCAATTTACCAGCTAATGCATTACATTTATGCAGTTTTGAATTTACATTCCTGCGCTTTTAAAACACGGATACAACTCTGTGATATCACTTTGTGCTGAGTTTCTCATATTACTTTTAATTATGTCTCTGTGAAATTGTATTTCTGTGCTACTCCTAAGTCTATAGTTACAAAGTGATAAAGTTATAGTGTCAGCAGCGTAGGCCATAGGTGGCTGCACAGGTATAGTAATTCTCAAGTAATACCTTGATCTATTATGCTCACACTTTTCGTGACCCCACTGCTTAGAAGTCATCGCAATATTATAATTTTTCCAAAACACAAAGTGAAAAGTAGCATACAATTATATTCAATCCAGTTGTAAAATACAATCAGTATCACAAGTCCATAAGATCCAAAAATATTGAACAAAGAGTCTTGGTGTGTCTGTTTCCAATTTCACTTTATTTGTAGTTATAAATTACATGCGTATATCAGCCTAGCCAACGTGTTTCGTCCAACAGGACTTCCTCAGGGCTGTAAAAACTAAAAATATTTTTTTTTAATTTTCTTATAAAAAGAATTTTAGTGACCTAAAATTTAAAGACTAGATAGACATACATATCTGTTTATATCTACTCTTAAACAAACATATTGTCAAATACCACCTCTCTCGTCCGACCCACTGCCTATATACATTCTTTCCAGAACATCACATGATCGACAATTAGTAGAAATGCAGCCTTATTTATTAGTTAAAAGAACAGTACTAACAACATGTCTGTTTTTATGTTAAATAGAACCACAGAACAACATATCTCAACAGTGCAAAGAGTTCTTAGTCCCCTCTCACTCTTGCTCCTCTCAATTTGTCTGCGGACCACAAGATTATGTTTATGACTAGGTGCCTCAAAAGTGAGAGTCAAAAGTAAGTTATAATTAGTCATGATCAGTAATTCCCAAAATCACTGACATTTGCTATTTTATTACGGGAAGTGGCTTATTTCACATACAACACTATTGAAAGTTTGATATTGGCCATATCTAATGTTCTCAAATTTCAAAAACCTCCCAGAGTAAAACATAAATATGACTCACTTGGGTAAATCCTTCAAAGGAACTGGCGTGGTCTTCCTCAACTCCAATACTATTATGCGCTAGGATTCCCCATAGCCTCCATATTTTCGTACGATAAAAGGATAAATGCCTTCTTATCTGATCTACAATTGAATGAGATCATATAGTGTCAAAACAGTCCCCTCCATCAATAGTTTCAAAAATACAGTGTTTTGGCAACATATATCTGCCAGTTAAGAATCATTATCTTACGACATCACTGGATTCCATTAATATTGTTGTTTGTAACAAGGTCTAAAGTGACCACATGTTGCGCTGTCACCAGTATATTTTTATTTATAAATTGAAAAAAAGTCATGGCATCACAAGTGCCCATTTACCCATAGATTAAAAAAAGAATCCAAAAAATGACCAGAATTTTAAGAAATAGATTTAGTGAGTAAAGAATGTCCCCAATAGTTCGTGAAATACTAATGTCCTCATTTGCAAGAGAAAAACTTTATAAGTTGACCCCTTAAAACATGACAGCCGGGTCCAAAATGTCCCCACTACTCCAAATAACCCATTCAATCATCCAGGATCACCTGCTGTGTTTCCCATCGTAATCCGAATGCTGTATCGTCTATCCGTGTGAGGCTATCCTATTCAGGACCTCCAATAAAAGTCCCATAACGACCAATGAAAAAACATTTTACAAAATCCCACCCATAGCCTGTTTCCGGCTAGGGAAACCGCCCTATCACCTCGTTGTTAACAATTCACAAACCAGTGGACTATATAAGTTTCCACTTTGGTCCTCTTAATGTATGGACCAATCGGAGCGGTTTCTTGATGCTATATCATCGTAAGAGACCGCTTCCTCTCTGGTCCGTATCGTTGTCGGACCAATCAGAACGCTTCCTTTGCATCCAACGATGCAAATGAATTACGGCAAATCGATCCCTGATTTACTCGTATCTGGAACCAATCACCTCAGTTCCTTTGTATCCAAAAATGTAGATGTATTGCGGAAAAATCCTCCTTGATTTACTAGCCGTTCGAACCAATCAGTTTCGTTCGTTCGTATCTGAATATACAAATGCATAACGGTTACTTCCTCTAAGGTTCCCCGAGCTTGTCTGGCTAATCAGCAAATAAGAAGTAACCCCGGTAAAACACTCAGTTACTTAAATCTATCCAATTAAGGCGCATCAATAATATTCCTTTCATAATGCTTGTAATCGTGACCAATTGAGAGGAAATTAAAAATTCAGAAAGAAATGTAACAATGTCATTGTGTTAAATCAGTAGTTTTTCATAGAGCTTGCGACCGTGACCAATTGAGAGGAGATTAAAAATTCAGAAAGAAACATAGCAATGTCATTGTGTTAAATCAGTAGTGGAATTAAAGTCCACCATATTCAATTTTGCCGAAAAGAAAAAAAAGCACCACATTATCAGAATTTCAGCCATATGTAAATGCATATTCAACATTCATCCTAATTCGGAAAAGAAAATACAAGCCAATAGCTAATCATAAAGATCTTTGAGCATTGCAATATATTCTATTACTGGGCCCTGGTTCGTCAACTGAGGACAGGTCAGAGCTACTATAATGCACTGAACTTAATTCAGCACCATTATCTGTCAACTGTGTCTGTTTAGGTTTATTAATATCATTAAAGTTTCTAGAAAATGTAAAGATGCGTCCCAAATTATAATCCTTCTCATCTCGTCTAATCATATTAAGCTTCCTTTACTTAATTTGTAGTTGGTGTTATCTTATCACCTCCTTCAAGATAACATAATTCTTCTCAGTCAGATCCTGCAATTTCATTTCACCAATCTCTTTTTCCAATTCTAAGATCTGATTTTTTAGTTTATCTACTTTCCTTTCAGAGTTTTTGATTAGAATGTCCATCATGCAAAAGGAAGCTGAGTAAAGATTATCTTCCCATTCTTTGAGATGATCATCATCCAGATCATTGAATGTTGGAAAAATCAAAATTCTTAAGCCTCTTGGGATGCGTTTATTCTCAATATAATTCTTAAGTGCTGCCCCATCCCACCATTTTGAAAGTTCCGATTTTTTTTAGTCTTTCAAGTTTCAAAAATGTATGTTTAAGACTAACTTTTGAGGTTTAGTTTTTATGATTAAATATGGAGGATGATCATGAGAAACTGGCGGCAGATTTGTTTAAACAGAGTAAAAATTCTGCAAAGGACAGCATTACAAATCCCGAAAAAGATAGTCTTAAACATAAATTTTTGAAACTTGAAAGACTAAAAAGGTCAGAACTTTCAATATGGTGGGATGGGGCAACACTTAAGAACTATATCGAGAATAAACGCATCCCAAGAGGCTTAAGAATTTTGATTTTTCCAAATATTCAATGATCTGGATGATGATCATCTCAAAAAATGGGAAGATAATCTTTACTCAGCTTCCTTTTGCATGATGGACATTCTAATCAAACACTCTGTAAGGAAAGTAGATAAACTAAAAAATCAGATCTTAGAAATGGAAAAAGAGATTGGTGAAATGAAATTGCAGGATCTGACTGAGAAGAATTATGTTGTCTTGAAGGAGGTGATAAGTAAACACCAGCTACAAATTAAGGACAGGAAGCTTAATAAGATTAGACGAGATGAGAAGGATTATAACTCGGGACGCATCTTTACATTTTCTAGAAACTTTTATGATCTTAATAAACCTAAACAGACACAGTTGACAGATGATGGTGCTGAATTAAGTTCAGTGCATAATAGTAGCTCTGACCTGTCCTCAGTTGACGAACCAGGGCCCAGTAATAGAATATATTGCAATGCTCAAAGATCTTTATAATTAGCTATTGGCTTGTATTTTCTTTTCCGAATTAGGATGAATGTTGAATATGCATTTACATATGGCTGAAATTCTGATAATGTGGTGCTTTTTTTTCTTTCTTTTCGGCCAAATTGAGTATGGTAGACTTTAATTCCACTACTGATTTAACACAATGACATTGTTATGTTTCTTTCTGAATTTTTAATCTCCTCTCAATTGGTCACGGTTGCACGCATTATGAAAAACTACTGATTTAACACAATGGCATTGTTACGTTTATTTCAGAATTTTTTATCTCCTCTCAATTGGTCACGATTGCAAGCATTATGAAAAGAATATTATTGATACGCCTTAATTGGATAGATTTAAGTAACCGAGTGTTTTACCGGGGTCACTTCTTATTTGCTGATTAGCCAGACAAGCTCGGGGAACCTTAGAGGAAGTAACCGTTAAGCATTTGTATATTCAGATACGAACGAACGAAACTGATTGGTTCGAACGGCTAGTAAATCAAGGAGGATTTTTCCGCAATACATCTACATTTTTGGATACAAAGGAACTGAGGTGATTGGTTCCAGATACGAGTAAATCAGGGATAGATTTGCCGTAATTCATTTGCATCGTTGGATGCAAAGGAAGCATTCTGATTGGTCCGACAACGATACGGACCAGAGAGGAAGCGGTCTCTTACGATGATATAGCATCAAGAAACAGCTCCAATTGGTCCGTACACTATGAGAACCAAAGTGGAAACTTATATAGTCCACTGGTTTGTGAATTGTTAACAACGAGGTGATAGGGCGGTTTCCCTAGCCGGAAACAGGCTCTGGGTGAGATTTTGTAAAACGATTTTTTATTGGTCGTTATGGGACTTATATTGGAGGTCCTAGCCTCACACGGATAGACGATACGGCATTCGGATTCCGACGGGGAACACGGCAGGTGAGCCTGGATGATTGAATGGGTTATTTGGAGTAGCGGGGACATTTTGGACCCGGCTATCATGTTTTAAGGGGTCAACTTATAAAGTTTTTCTCTTGCAAATGAGGACATTAGTATTTCATGAACTATTGGGGACATTCTTTACTCACTAAATCTATTTCTTAAAATTCTGGTCATTTTTTGGATTATCTTTTTAATCTATGGGTAAATGGGCACTTGTGATGCCGTGACTTTTTTTCAATTTATAAATAAAAATATACTGGTGACACCGTGACATGTGGTCACTTTAGACCTTGTTACAATCAACAATATTAATGGAATCCAGTGATGTCGTAAGATAATGATTCTTAACTGGCAGATATATGTTGCCAAAACTCTGTATTTTAGAAACTATTGATGGAGGGGACTGTTTTGACACTATATGATCTCATTCAATTGTAGATCATATAAGAAGGCATTTATCCTATTATCGTATGAAAATATGGAGGCTATGGGGAATCCTAGCGCATAATAGTATTGGAGTAGAGGAAGAACATGCCAGTTCCTTTGAAGGATTTACGCAAGTGAATCGTATTTATGTTTTACTCTGGGAGGGTTTTGAAATTTGAGAACATTAGGTATGGCAAATATCGAACTTTCAGTAGTGTTGTATGTGAAATAAGCTGCTTCCCGTAATAAAATAGCCAATGGCAGTGATTTTGGGAATTACTGCTCATGACTAATTATAACTTACTTTCGGCTCTCACTTTTGAGGCACCGAGTTACAAAGTGATGTTTGCTTGTTGACAAGTACAATTCCCTTAGAAAAACTCTAGAAGCGGTAATTGCATTGATTGCAGCCAGTCACCTTAGCTAAAAAGATAATTTGTCTTTTGAAAGTATTTATTTGGCAAATTGATTAAATGTTACTAACCACCTAGTGGTGACCCCAAAGTTCTATAGGAGAGGATACATAAAATAACAGATAATTCATCAGAATGGATGTGTTCCCTTAAATATCTAGGGGTGAGTGTCTGAAATGTTTCAGCACTCTGTCCATCATCTCCTTGTGTTTGCTTTGTTCGCCCTAAGTTAGCAGGGTATGCCCAGACGTGGGTCCCTTGCTCACTTTGCCAGTGAATTCAAGCTAACCTGGCTGATGAGGGATGAAACCCCAAAACCGGTCCCAGGATGCTTGTTTCCGGTCCAGGGAAGACCTAGCTTGGCAGTTCAGGCTGGACTGTTCCCATAAGGAACAGGGTCAAAACTGATTTGCATATGGCCGGGTCTGAACTGGGGTGGCGCAGTGAGCTAAAGAACGATGATGGATTAAACCCATATCAGTGACTGGGGTGAGTGTCTGAAAAGTTTGAGCACCCCATCCATCATCTCCTTGTGTTTGCTTCCCTTAAATATCACCACATACGCCATAATTAAATATCCAAGGAAACATATTATCGTGCTAAATATATGGAAGTGTCTGGTTATGTGGAATATATACCTTGACACATTACTCCTATCAAGTGGTAGGTTTTTGCTAAACTTCCCCACTCTCCACAAGTTAGTCCTTCGTCACCCTACAATGTCCTTCTCCCTCATTCCTCTTCACTATATACCTCTTCCTCATCCCTCTTGCTCCTTACTTCCCCTCAGTCCTTTCATGCCAGCATTCTCCATTCTTCAGTCTTAGCCCCTCCTTCACTCCTCTTCAGCCTGTAGTGTCGGGCCCTGGGCCTGGTGACACTGGCAATAAAAACCTGACACCTCGTTTACAGTGGTGGCCAGCACGTAACTGACTCACGCCCGGAGCCCCGGGCTATTTATTAACTCTTAGCACGCTGGTTTGGCGTACGCCGGGCCAGCCCATTATCTTACGCTTGGAGGGGTTCCGCCTGAGTCACCCCTTACACAGTAAACGGCGTGGTGCCTTCTCATGAGTTGCAACATTACATTCCTCCTCTACCAGGAGAATAGCAAACAATTCAAACTAAACAATTAGCATGACTAACAGTGGAAAACATCCAAATCACAAATTACAGTCCATGACAGTGGGATGCTTATGGAACAGTCTTACTTGGTCTGCCGGCACAGCAGCTTCTCCTGTCCGCTGTCAGCGCAGCACTCGTTGACTGGCAGCATGCTACGAAGTCATGATACTTCTGGGACGGCTTTGGACATGGCCGCAGGTGTACCAACCTTGGCTGCTTCGCTCAGAGAGTGTTGGCGATGATGCAGGTAGGTTGTCACAGTCTCTGGATCGCTGGCTGTCTTCAGGTTCCCGATCTCGGGTCATCGCCCGAGCTGGTATGGTCTGCGCATCTTCTGCTGCGGAGGGTGGGGGTTGGCAGACGTCCCCACTGTGTTCGGGAGGACTCGCTGAGACCGTCGCACTTAGTTCGTTGGGTGCCGGAAACTCTTCTGCGCCATCGTCTGGGACTCTCTTAAAAAATAATAAGCTGCGGGTCACGCTCTCGTGTCCCCGTTGGGCGGTTACCATAGTACCCTTGATTTCGGTTACAGTCCAGGGGTCTAGTTCGAAGGGTAACCTGAATTTTCCTCCTGGATGGCGGTCTCGCACCAACACGCGGTCACCGACGATGATCGGGCTCTCCTTCGCATGTCTTCTCTGGGATGCCTCGTTGTTGTTCTTAGTCTGCCTGGCGAGTGACCGGTTCAGGGGATTCGGTGCTTTGGCCCACGCTGGATGATGCGGGATGGTGTCTGTCACAGTCTGACCAAAACACAATCTGCTCGGGGAGATGCCAGTAGTGTAATGAGGGGTGAGTCGGTACTCCCGGAGGAACTGGTATAAAGCTTGTTCCAGGTTGTGACCGTCGGCCAGGGCTATCTGGATCATTTTGTTCAAGGTCCGCATCAGGCGTTCTACCTCCCCATTGGCTTGAGGCCACCTTGGCGTTATCCTGCGATGCTTGACTTTGTGGGAGGCGAAGTACTCGGTTAGCTCTGCACTGGTGAAGGGTGGACCATTGTCAGTGCGGATTTCGCCAAAGAGCCCATGTTTGGCCATGAGTTTCTCCATTTTGGGGATCACTTCCCCTGCGGCTGTGGAGGAGACAATTTCGACTTCTGGATACAGCGAGAAATCATCTACTACAACCAGCATGTATTTTCCTCCCTGTAGACTGCCGAAGTCAGCACTCACTTTTTCCCACAGAGCACTTGGAGCTGCTTCTGTGATGACTGGCGCTGGTTTGCTTGGTAGGCTAGTTGCGAGACAGACCGGGCAGCGTTGAACAATTGACTCTATCCGTTGGTCTAGGCCAGGGAACCAGACCTTGCTCCTGAGGCGATTTTTCGACTTGACTATCCCTTGGTGGGCTCCATGCGCGAGGAGGGCGGCTTGCTGGGTCAGACTTTCTGGTAGGACGAGGCGCGGGCCTCTCACGAGACAGCCATCGGCTGATACGGACAGCTCTTGCCGGACTTGGTATAAGGCTTTCAAGGCGGCTTGGGCCATCGCGGTGCGGAGCGGTGTTGGGCTTTGCAACGGCTTCCAGTCTCCAGAGGCGACTGCTTGGATGGCGATCTGGAGGCAGTCGTCGTCCTTCGTGGCTTCCACAACCTCTTTCAGGGATATCGGGAGAGGTCTGGATCTTTCTACAACCATACTCACATAATCTTCCGTGGCTGCTGCTTCAGCGGCTTCTGGGACGGTGACTGGCCGGGCGTGCCTCGACAGGAAGTCTGCGGGATTTTGGGTGCCTGGTTTGTATTCCACCGTGAACTGGAACTCCTGAGTTGTAGGACCCATTTTTCGATCCTAGGAGGAGGGTGTGATGATGAGCCCTGAAATAGCGGGACCAGAGGCTTGTGGTCGGTAATGACCGTGAAAGGGTGGCCATAAAAGTAGATGTGGAAATGGCGGCACCCCCACAGGATTGCGATGGCCTCTTTCTCGATTTGAGAATATCGTTGTTCTCTGGGCGTAAGTGTCCTGCTGGCGTAGGCAACTGGGGCCCATTCCCTGCAGTCTTGTCGTTGCGCTAGGACCGCACCTAGGCCCGTGGGGCTGGCGTCTACTACCAGTTGAGACTCATGTCTGGGGTCGAAGTACACCAGCGTGGTGTCAGCAGAGAGAGCAGCTTTTGTGTGTCGAAACGCTTCTTCCTGTTCTAACTCCCAGGTCCAGTGGCTGGTGGCTTTGGTGAGGTCTCGGAGGGGGCCAGTCAAGTCGGAGAGGTTCTTGATGAAGTGCCCACAGTATGTAACCATACCTAAGAAGCTGCGGACTCCGGACACCGACGTCGGGGCGGGTGCTTCCTGGATGTCCCTTACTTTGTCAGGGTCCGGTCCGATGCCTTTGTCAGAGAACCGATAGCCAAAAAAACTTATGTCCCTTCTCAGGAACTCGCATTTTTCTCTGTGCAGGGTCAGTCCAGTGTCTCTGAGGCGGGAGAACACAGCTTGAAGGCAAAGGAGATGTTCTTCCAGCATGGGAGCGTGCACCAGAATGTCGTCGCTCACGTTGAGCACACCTTCTAGCCCTTGGAGGACGTTCTTGACAATGGTCTGGAACACCTCGGCAGTGCTCGAGATACCAAAGTTGAGGCGGGTGTATCGCCAGAGCCCTGCGTGAGTGGAGAAAGTGGTGATGGGGCGAGAGTCAGGGTGCAGCGGGATCTGGTGGTACCCTGAGCGAAGATCCATTTTGGAAAACCACTTGGAGCCGGCAAGCTCGCCGATAATGTCATCCACTGTTGGCGTCAGGTGGTGTTCTCGCTTGATGGCGAGGTTCGGGACTCTCATATCCACACAGATGCGGACTGTATCAGGCTGCTTTGGTTTTTTCGCAACGACGATGGGGGACACCCACGGAGTAGGGCCTCGTACTCACTCGATGATTCCCGCTTTCTCCAAGAGACGTAGCTCCGCTTCTACCTTCGGACGGAGGTGGAACGCAATCCTCCTGTGCCGGAGGGCTATCGGGGCCACGGACTTGTCTATGTGTAGTTGAACAGCCGGGCCTTTTAGGCACCCGATTCCGTCTAATAGAGACGTGAAGTCTTGCAGCAGGCGGTCCAGGTCGTGGGCGTGCACGGTGAAAGCGAACTGGATAAGGTTGAGGTCTTGCGCGGTGCGGCAGCTGAGCAGGAAGCCCGACCCTTCTTGCGACACGTAGACCTTGGCTTGCTGGTGCGTGTCATCGTGAGAGAGATCTGCCTGCAAAAACACTGCACAGCTGCAGCGAGGAGTGGGTGCCAAACGCATATACTTGTGCTTTGGTGTTGCGGAGTGCTGGAGGGTTTGGTAGGCTCCGGTAGACGCTGGCGGCCATGAGGTTGATGGTGGCACCGGTGTCAATAAGTGCCGCTACGGCGTGGTCCTGCACACGTATCTTGCACATGGGCGCGGCATGCTGGGTGGCTGTGAGTGCGTTCAGCATCCATACTACGTGGACAGTGGCAGCTTCATCATCGTCCATGTCACTATTGGACGAGCTGTCAGGTAGTGGTTCGAGTTCTCGGACTTGCCGTTGCGGGCCCTTCGGTCTCCTCCATTGCGTCGACCGGCACACTTTGGAGAAATGGTTCATTTTTCCACATGCACTGCAGGCCTTGCCGTTGGCGGGGCAGGCACCTTCGTGGGGGTATGGAGCGCCGCACCACCCGCATGGGCGACTTCGTGGGCTCTGTTTATAGGAGTGCGAGTTCGGTTTGACGCTCTTTGGCTGGGCTTCTCGGGCATCAGTGCGAATGGCGCAGACCGGTTCCACTTTGATCGCTGCGGCGGGCTTGAGATCCATGTGGGCCGCCCTGGCTTTGGACAGTTCTTTGGAGCGTCCTAACGTCAAAATGTCCCTCATCGGCATGTTGTGGTCCTGCAGGACACGCTTGTGCAGTTTGGAGGAGGCACAGCCCTGAATGAACTGGGCCCGGACTTCGTCATCCTCATCAGGGAGGGTGCAGGTGCTCGCTAGCTCCTTCAGTCTTCCATAGAAGACATCTACCAATTCATCTGGCTGTTGGCGCACTTGGCGGAGCAGGAAGCGTTCGTAGTCGGGGTAAGGCTCGAAATGGGCTGTAATGGCGTCGCGCATCGTGGCGTAGTTCCTTGGAGGTCCAGCCTCTCGCACCGCTTTTGAGATTTTGTGAATGTCCGCCCCTCCTAGATGAATGAGCATGGGCCTCCTCTGCGGGGCTGGGATGTCCGCAGCATCGAATTAGGTTTCCAGGCGCTCCACCCACGCTTTCCAACGCGCCGCCTGGGAGGGCGGCGGGCCCGTGATGGTGAAGGGCTCCAGTGGCGGGACGGACGCCATGTGGGTGAAGCAAGGGGTGCCGCAGGGATTGGGGCACTACCCACGTAGGTTGCGAGTGGGTGTGGGCACTTGCGCCGACGGATGGTGGTGGATGAGGGCCTGGATGCGCGCTTAGTGGGCAGCGATTCCCACTTGGGCCAGTGCGGGCGTAGCGGTGGGAGGGTGTGGAGGCTTGAGGGCCAGGGCACACGCTGCTGCTCGAGGTGGTCAGGAGCACACTGAAGCAGGTGGGAGCCTCTGGGCAGGATAGGCTATTGCAGCTCTGGGCCGGCCTGGAACCGCACCGCGGGTGCTGGCAGCGGGGGTGTGCGTGAGGCGGTGACACCACGTAGTCTGCAGAGGCGGCTGGCGAGTAGGCCTCATGCACGAGCTAGCGCGGCCTGTCTTACCCTAGTGGGGGCGAAGCGTTGCTGAGGGGGCCTGTGGCGAATGCAGCCTGGGCGGGGCCATGCACCCCTCTTACCGGTGTCCGTGTCAGCGGTGGTGCGCGGTGTTCACGAGCGCACACAGCATCGGAGGCGCTGCCGCGCCACGTGGGGTCGGAGGAGAGACTGCGCGCGCCTGGCGGCTGGAACAGCGTGAGCAGCGACGGCAGTGGAGGCGATGGGCCGTGAAGGTGCGCGGCGGGTGGGAGCCGGCACTGCGCCCCGAAGTCAAGGGCACCAGACACGCGGCTGGGGCGTGCGGTGCAGAGGTCTCCAGACACGCGGCTGGGGCGCGCCTGGAACGACGGTGACGGCTGCAGACACTGTAGGTTTGAGGCGGTACAGCGGGTGACAGGACCACCTCGTCGCCAGTGTAGTGTCGGGCCCTGGGCCTGGTGACACTGGCAATAAAAACCTGACACCTCGTTTACAGTGGGGGCCAGCACGTAACTGACTCACGCCCGGAGCCCCGGGCTATTTATTAACTCTTAGCACGCTGGTTTGGCGTACGCCGGGCCAGCCCATTATCTTACGCTTGGAGGGGTTCCGCCTGGGTCACCCCTTACACAGAAAACGGTGTGGTGCCTTCTCATGAGTCGCAACATAACACAGCCTTCCTTCTTCCCCCTTCAGCGCTTCTCTCCCCTTCTCCTCAGCCCTGACTCTTCTGCCTTCAGTCCTTTTATCACATGCAGTCTTCTTCAGCCTCACCTCTTCTCCCTTTGGCCTTTTTCTCTCCTTCACAAGTCCTCACAATTCGTTCTCCCTAGTTTTGCTTACACCATCTCCTTAACTGCTGTGAGAAACCCCAGCAAAATAGACACAATGGCTATCTTCAAGGGTTTTGGGAAATCCTGCAATAAATTTCTAAGAAATGTAAATCATTTGTATATGTTTTTCTAAAACGTTTGTTGTTTTTATTTCGTATGGTTAATAAATATACATTTTTGCTATTTTATTATCTTTTGCTGAGTGAGACCGCATTATTTTCTTAAGCACGCAATGCTAGTTCCCACGATTTAGGCCACGCCCATAATTGCATTGACCACACCCCTTTTAGAGACCCCCCCCCCCACAGTTTTTTCATCCCACTTAAAGCCCTGAGCTGAGTCATGTTCTTTTACTACCCGTTCTAGCGTTTAATTCTTCTTAATTTTTGCGCATATTCAAAGCTTCAGTATTTTACAAAGCAGATGTAATTTAAAGGAAGAACCTGTATGATAAACTGCAAATAGCACGCACTGCTATAGCCATGCTTCCTGATCACTCATAAACTATCTCAAAATGGCCACATTACACGTCTGAAAAGGTGAAGTGTCATGACATAAAAAACTGGCATGTGCCGCAGGTGACTTTCTTTCACGTAAAAATTATGCGACCATTTTGAAAGTGTACTTGTTTTTAGGGGCTAGGAAACTAAACCACAGTCTTACGGTATAGAAAGTGCGTACGTTATGAACTTAATTTCTTTTAAAGTCGCCGAGCCATAAAAACGTATCCTTTTTACTTGTACAAGTTAGTCCATGTAGTTTTTCTTCAGCGTATTGCTAATAAATAATCTAAAATAATGCAATAATGTGTCATTTAAATGTTTCTATCCGTTACACTTTCTTCGAAAGTAGGTTTTACATTTTAGAAGCCGCCTATGATAGGTAACAAACGCCCAAAGGTAAGATCATAATAATGTGTAGTACTCATGCTGAGGATTGAAGTGTTTGTCCTTCGTTTGTGTCTAGAGGTGACAGGAGAACCAGGCTGCGCCCAATTATGGCGTCATGAGGGGTGAAGCCGGCGTTCTGGGCCTAGCAACTGCGGAAGGTGACAATATGGAGGCGGCCCGTCGGGCTGCGGGGGAGGTGGGCGGCACCGGGGAGTAGTCGTGTCGCTGCGGCTCTCCTCACCCGCTCCCATGGCGGCCGTGCCGCTGGGCGACCGAATCCGCGCCGTGCTGGACGTGGCGCTGCGGGTTCCCTGCATTTTCATCATTGACGCCATCTTCAACTCGTACCGTGACCCGAGTGCGGGTCGCCTGGACATCGCCGCCCAGATCCTGCTGCGTCTCTTGGGTAAGCCGTGTTAACAGCGGGTAGGAGAGAGTGAATGCCCGTCGGGGAAAGGGGGCGATAGGTTCCTCTGCTGACGTATTCTGACCTACAAGCGCCGGTCTCCATTAACTAAGACCTCTTGCTTTCGTAGTTAAATAATGCTCCTTTGATTGATAAACCAGGGCCGGCTGTTGGCATGGGCGAGCAGAGCCCAGGGAGTTCAGCTTCAGCTGGGCGAAAAGAACGGTCTTCATTAAGGTCCGGCAAACAGCTGCACCCCTCTTTCTTGGCTCCAGTGATTTCGTTTAAAGTGCTACTAATGGTTTATAATGTGCCGCAGTCGCTGTTTTAGCACCCTATCGACCCTGTACCTTGCCCCCCCATCCTCAATTATCTATCTCTAACTCGATGTGAACACCCCCTCCCTAACCCAGCAAACAGTTGGGAGCCAGCCTCACAGTGCTACGTTGTGTCCGAGTCAGGTGAACTGGGGAAGATGCGTGTTCAGAGACAAGTTGCTGATCTGATGTAACCACCTGGAGTCTGGCCGGTGAAAAGCGTCTGTTGTCCCATTTTATTCACCAGCTGTAGCAAGGGCAGCAAATATATTTCCGCCCCGGGCGCTACTGGAGAAAGGACCTGCTCATAACACTGCAGCTGGTTTGTTTATACCACAGCACGACTGCTTTGGGCTTTATGCAACAGTTTGCTGTTATGACTAGAGGGCATTTCTCAAACAGCACCTTCATTGGAGTGAAAACTAGGTCATTTGACTTTTTCTATAGGGTCCCAGGCCTTTATCTTTTCTAGCTCCCACCAACATCATTTTGGTCACCATCCTAGGTGTAGGGGGATTGTGGGGACGCTTAACTCTAGTTTGGGGGGAGTCTCGCGAATTTGGGCGACTTTGAATTTCCACGTGGTAAATCATTCGTCGTATTTTCCTACATGCCAACATTTTACAACCGGGAAGTTGGAGTTTTTAAAAGTAAACCAGGGGAATGCTTTTCCCCCATTGACATATGTTGAACAAGGGCCAATTTCAGACAGGAAACTGGTTAAATAAAAGCATTTTTGGCTTAAATAAACGGGAGTCTCATGGGTGAATTGGCCCTGTTGGCAGATATATAGTTTATAGTAAACCCTCCTTCTGTGCCAGAATACCCTCGTTCGAACGTTGGCACGTTGAGCCACTGGTGACTTCATTTCAATTGTTTAATAATTCTTGCATTTTCGCTTCGCTTAGAATTCATAGACTAAAACAATTTTTGGGAAGAAAAGAGAACGATTCTAGGTTGCTTTTGCGAAGAGCTTTGAAGAGTTATATGATGAGCTTAGTGTTGCATGTTTTAGAAGCCAAAAGGGTAAATTATCTAATGTTGTATCTGAAGCAGAAAGGTCAGAGGCACTAGGTGCATAAGAGTTTATTTAGGATTTAAGACGAGAAATGATGGAAGTTATGATTTGGTGAGATAGTGAAAACTTGGTAAAACAAGATAGTGAATGTAAAGTATTACTTCGGGAAAAGCAGTGGTTGCTTGGTACATGACGCCCCACAAGTAGGACTCGTCATCGTTCTTCTGTAAGATGACTGGCCTGGGAGTGCTAAGTGACCACTCAATGATCCACCCCTAAAACTATGACGCTGTCAGCAACTATACTACTCACTCGTACTGTTCAGAGTAAATTGTAGGAATCGGAATGTTGGTGCAACACATGTATGTTCAGCAAGGTACCTATATAGGCAATTCATGAAAAAACATAAAGAACATTACTTACTGTGATGTATTAGTAAACTTAGTGTACCTACTAGAAGGGGACAAAAAAGGATTATTCAATTATACTTTTTTTTTTTCTTGAAGTATCAAGTTTAATTAGTTTGCACAAGCAACAACTAAGTGCCTTAAATAAAAACCTGTGGACAACGGATACAAAATCACAAAGGAGAGTATATTAAAATGCAATGACATAAGGAAAATTGATTTCCTGTTGATGGTGTGTGTAAATAAGAAATTACTGGCTGCCAGATTGCTCTTAAGTGAGACTGGTCATTATTTTTTTTATTAATAACTGACATCTCTAGTCCACACAAGTCTAGAATCTCATTCCACCAGTCCCCTCTGTTGGCGCCCTGTACCCCTAAATTCTTACACCCCAAAATACATCTCAATAACACTCCCATTTCAGCATGGTGTTAAAGCTCAATTTCATGAGGCCTTGTGTCTCAAGGTAAGGTGCAACCCAGCATGTCAAAATCCTAGTCAAATCGGAAAGGAATGACCCAACATGCGTCCTGTGGCAGATTTAGAAATTTGTAAATTACAAAAACTTAAAAGGTACAATGCAGAGTATTTAATTGCAAAAATTGGTAAGATAGAGAGAAATCAATTGTCATAAAGACTATCAGTACAGAAAATGATAGAGGAAAATGCTAAGTCGCAAATGTGCAGTGTAGGAAGCTGGCTCTGTATATACTATACCAAAGTTAGGTATTGTGTGCACAGAGTCCAGGGAGTCCCCAGAGGTATAGCAGAGGCTAAATTTGGTAAGTACTAACAGCTCTCTTTGTGGTAGTGTGGGCAAGCAGTTAGGCTTATCCAGAGGATGTGTTAAGCATTTATTGTATTCACTCAATCAAGGACTTATTACACACACTCAGAATCCAGACCAATTAGGTAACTATTAAAAAAGCGATACTTATGTTTTATTTTAGAACCAAGCATGACTTGGCACAGGTGAGTAAAATATACTTTCAAATGCAAGACTGTTCAAGGAAATGTAGTTGTTTGAAATTGCAATTGTTACAGGTTTGTATCAATTTAAAAATGCAGTTGGAATTATACAGGAAATACTTGCTGGTTACTTTTGCAGTTGGAATTATACAGTAAGTACTTTCTGGTTACTTTTTAGTTACTTTAGGATTATTTTGAGTGCTGGGGGTGGTATGCCTAGATACTACACCTTAGGATCTCTACATACAAGGTCAGTACGACTTTTTATACTTTACAATAGAATTCTCTTTTCTTCATGCAACACAGAGAAACACTTAGACATTTTTTAGGACCAAAATCTCTTTACATGAGTTCCTATGGGGGAAAAGTGTTAGCGGTTTCACAGATCAGTACACCACTTATGAGGGTGGGCATTCAAGTCGCACTACCAGCGGCACTGGGGCGGCCGGGTGAAGAGTGCAGGGGCCTAATGTTAGCCAATGGGGCTAAGGGGGCCTTCAATTAGGGACTGCTGACGAGCAGGCCACTCATTTGTGGGAGCAAAGCTCCTGGGGTTCAGGTCAGCACTGCAGGGGTCAACGACCAGCACAGGAGCTGCACCACCAGCGGCACTCTGCTGGCTTGGTGCAAAATGGACATCGCAGACCCTGTGCTTTTCTATGGTGACCTTTGGTTTTGAAAAGATGCTGCAGGCTTGGGTAGGGAGGCTTCCTGAAGGCGACCACCGGCTGGAGAGGTAAGTTGGGATCTGGGAGGATGTCTGGACACAGTCGGTTGCGCCACCCAAGGCTGTGGAGCGTCGGCTGCAGGGGTGTCTTCTGGCTTCGGGTTTTCTTACCATCTCTGGTTGCGGTTGGGGGGACCCTTAAGGTTGAGGCTGCAGGCATCATTTGGAGGCTTGAGGGAGGTCGAAGATCACCAGATCCCAGCTCAGGATCGCTGGGGAGACTTCCCTGGGGTGTTGGGCCACTCTAACTCGGGCCGTGGGCATCAGGTGCAGAGTGGTGCAGAATCGCGGAGTCGACAGAATCTGGATTCTGGAGGGGAGTCTTTGAGCAAATCTGGTGCTCACAGGAGAGTCTGTAGGAAGGTTGCAGGGCAGGTCCTCCGTGCTCTAGGGGTTGCTGGCTGTTGGACTCGCCTGGGTTATTGCCTTAGGCAGGTCATAGACAGGACAGTCCGGTAGGGCTGGGGCCAAGGCAGTTGGTGTCCTCTTCTCCTTGCTGGGACAGCACGGCTCTTCGGTCCTTCTTTCTACCTCGAATTTGAGGAGGGCAAGGTTCAGGGTCACCCCTTAATACTAGATTTAGGGGCATTTAAAGGGGTGTGCAGGTCTGGAACAATGGGTCCCTTCCTTGGGGTGGGTACACCCCCTATAATGCCACTCTCCAGTGGCAAGGGCCATGAGCCTCTTCCTTTTTGGCTGAGTCCCCTCACCTTCAAGATGGAGGGGACTGAGATGTGTGCGTCACCTCGCCTCCCCCACCTGAGGGGCGGGGTTGACAAAGGTGGGCACACCTCTCTGCCTAGCTTGGGTTTCCTGCCGATTCTCCATCCCAAAGTGGGGGCCAGAACCAGTGGGAGCCAGTTGCTGGGGGCAGCAAAAGGCAGGGACAGCGTCCAAAGGCGGCATGACTTTGAAGCTTCCCTTTGTGTGGACCCAACCCATCCTGGGGGAGGAGGCATGACACACCTGCCCAGGATGGGCTTTGTCTCTGGACCCAGGGTACGGATGCTCTCTACCCATGGGTCCAGAAACGTGTCTGGTGGCAGCAATTCAGGAACCACACCAGGGCTGATCGATTTTCACGGGGTATCTCTACGATGCCCTCTGGTTGCTTTTTACATTAAATCCCACTCTGGTATCAGTGTGGGTTTAATGTGCTGAGAAGGTTGCTACCAAACTTCCCCAGTTTTTAGGTCTCGCCTGGCGTTGCAGCGCATGCGCTGCTCGCTGGCGAGAGATATTGTGAGAGGGATTTCAGAAGGGGGCTTGAAGCCCCGCCCCTCATTTCCATTGGCTGGCGTCACCGTTTATGCTAAACGGTGGCCTGCCATTGGAAATGAGGTCTTTTTGTTGCCGCCCTTTCGCCTTTTCGTCCGGCCCATCCGGACTGGCTCGTCTGCTTTGCGGCTGTCGCAAAGCAATTTCTTATCTTTAGTGGGGCCATCTGGTATTAGCAGTCTCAGGTTACTTGTTACACACGTACTCTGGTGTCGTCAGGCATCGGCTGAGATGCCAGTCTGTGATTTCAGAAACAGTTGAGAGACAGTTGAATTTTAGCTGAAAAGTGGTAGACTTCGGTGCAAGACCACATTGCCTCAGATCCTAATTCGCCCACTTGAACAAACCGTGTGATCCTGAGCAAACTATTATCGCTTTCTTTGCACTTGACCTTACAGAATTCGGAGAGCTTAGTGCTGCGGTTATTTAAGTTGAATAATTAACTCTGCTTTGTCAACTGGCATAAAGCGCTCCGAAGTAGTTGAAATGGGGTGCGCTGGCGCATTATTGAAGGTACACGCACTCAAATGCAGAAGGCGTGTTAATGTGTCACGCACCGCTTTTAAACGTGCGCTGTGCCGCGGAGCAGCTAAACTGTCAGCACACATTTACAAAATCACAATGTTGTTGGTTTGCAAACCAAGCTTGTATTTTCTTCCCACTGCCAGCTACAGTTTGGAGAAGAGACAAGGTTTTCGTTGCTTTAGCGCTGGTTGTTGATGGGGCGAACCTTGGCTAATTGATCGTGTTTTAATTAGCGTCTGTAGCGTCAAAGCACTGCCAGTAAGCAACATTACCCTTTCGCAGCCCACTAGCCATACTTTCATCAACCACTGGAAGATGAAAGGCTGCGCCAGAGCGTAGACGCAGCGACAGGTAGGAATGCAGCAGCAGGTGCTGTAGCCCGCTGAGCTTTAGTGGCTGCGGATCAAAGCGCGGATAGTTCTTGTGACACTTTCACGCACAATGCCCTCGAACAATGCAAGGGGATGTTTGTTTACAGCGGAGATTTCCTCTCTTGGCACCTTGCTCTGGGCACGGTAAACACAGGAGGGTAATGTTACCGGACACAAAAGGTGCCGTCGCCTCTTTGAAAGAAGAACCGCTTTAATAAAGATTATATAAATGTGCAGCTAAAAGGAACTTCCTCGCTGCAAGTCTCACAAGTAGGTCAGATTTCGTTTCTCACGACAGAAACAAAAGTCGTGCATGAACTGCTCCCGTGGGCGCTGCTCGTGCCAGGACTGACGTTGTAATGGCCTGTTCTTTAATTTTGACACACTATAGCGCCTGCGCAAACCAGACTGCTTCTAAGTCCTTATATGTAAAATTCATCTTAAACAATAATGTGCGCTCTCTTGCTCAGGGATGCTTTTTTGCCGACCTCACTATGATGAAGAGCTGAGTTGCACCTACTAATTCACATATCTCAGGAGGTAGAGAGCACAAACAGCTGAGTTCCCTTATGTCACCTCTTCAGTGTACTCAAACGGAGAGCAGAAACGTGGAGCCCAAAGGCGTATCTTCTATTGGTGCAGCAGGTGCAATGGCACCGGTCCCAGAGCCCTGGGGCCATTTAACCCTGATAATTGGTGCTTTTTTCCTTGCACCAGGCCCAATGATATCCTTGCTACGCGCTCCTCCTTTGACCACCCCACCCCCCTCTCCCTTCACCGGGCTTCCATCCCTGCGGTGGTCTGCGCTGTCAAGCGCCTTGCTCCTCGGCTTTCCATTTCTAGCTGACAGCCCTGCAGGGGGCAGAGAAAGAGGCGCTGCTGACAGCCAAGTGTGGGATTTAAAAAAGGATCGCGAATGAGGGGTTCCATAAATGCTCCCTCGCCCCCCACTCGCTCCTTCCCTACCCCCCACCTCCTTCAATCCCTCCCGTGGACTGATGGGTCATTGCATGATCTGCTTGTATGTAATCTGTTTTACATCACTGCACACCCCGGACCTCCTGTGCGCGGGGTCGCTTTAAATAACTTGTATTCAGCGAACACACTATATGCAGCTCTGCTCAGAGTAATATGTCATTTTCTGCGTTATGAAGTTTGGTCTGCAGAAGTTTTCAGCCTTTCTCAGGAATGTACAGCTAACAATGGGCACTGATTGCTGCTGGTGTTCCATCTTGCCAGCCATTCCGCTGGAAGCTGCTGATGAATCGAAGGGCGGGGGTGAAGCAGGCCCGAGTATTTTGATGTGATCTTCATTGGAAACCGTTCATAGGCCCAGATGCACTGAAACGTGTGCAACACTGCACGGAAACCTGTAGCGCTGCACTGGCGTGAACTGCAAATACTGCGCAGCTCTGCATTTACCCCGTGTTACTTGCTGACGTCACTTTCGCGTAACCATGACCAAATATGTTTGCGTAACGCTAAAGAGGATTCATCATTGTGTAATGGCGCGGCAGTGTGTGCTCCTTACTCACCCTCCTGATGTGGTGCTGTCCCCTTGAGGTGGTTAATTTCTCAGCCAGATATACATAGGTGTTCCTTCTACTGGCTTCAGAGGTCACTCAGCTGGTGTTGGAGGTGATGCAAGACTGAAGGGACAATGTTTAGGTGTCTGTGATGGTGACAGTGACTCTCTGACAGGCACCTAAACCCTCTGTGTTAATAAAAGTGGATGTCTGGACCCCAGCATGCATCCCAGGCCCTAAGAGGAGGCTGTCCAGTGACTATAGCTTAGGAGGTGGGGCGATCTTCTGAATGACACGAGTGTGTGTGGTGTATTCTTCTGGGCATTGCTTGCAGTAGTAATTGAAAGGTGAGGATATTAATGTGCTCCATTCATTGCACACTTTTAATAGACAAGCATTTGCAATGCAGTAGGTCTCGCATTTACGCGAGTTTGAGCTATTGGCATTGTAAATGACAATGGCTTTTATTTATGTTTTAAAAACCAAAACATAAATAAAAGGCATTGTAATTTACAATGCCAATAGCTCAAACTCGTGTAAATTCGAGACCTATTGCTTTGCAAATGCTTGTTATTAAAGCCATTATGGAGCTGTGGAGTTTGTAATGACCAACTCCCAGACTATATACTCTATGGCTTTACTACACTTACAATGTCTAAGAATGGACTTGGACACTGAAGGGGCACAGGGCTCATGCTTCTGTACCCTCACCTTGGGGCTAGTGCTCACTGCTAGAAGGGTGACTTACCTAGGCCTCAGGCAGTGGATTGCAGGCATGGTACACAAGGATGTGTGCCATGTCAACTCTTCACTCTTCACTGCACCAAAACACACAGCCTGCAGTGGTAGTGTGCCTGTGTTAAGGTGCTGGGCCTCTAAGGGAGGCACAATAGGTGCTGCAGCCCTAAGAGACCTTCCCAGTCACAGTGCCCATGGTACCTTTTACAAGGGCTTACCTGTGGCCAGCGATGTGCCGCCAATTGTGGATACAAAGGTACAGGCCATGGGAACCTCATTGGCAGGGACCCAGGACACATCAAGTAGGGTTGCATCAGATGTCAGGCAAAAAGTGGGTGGTAACCATTCAAAAAGGGGCACTTTCCTACAAGCCGCGTAATCAGTAGGAAGTCAGACAGCATCCATAGTAGCACCCAAAAATCATATGGCTCAGACAAATCTGAGGGTTTATATAAGAAATGTTCTCTTGGAAAAGCATGGGAAGTGCAGAATCATCAGCAAATAAACATATTTCAACACATCTGAAAAACAGCTTTAGCGTTGTCATGTAGCCTTACCACCTAGGCACTAGCTCACTAAATGAATATTGATTCAGCCTATTTTGACTTCTTGTCAACCAGAGGGGTCAAAACAAGGAAGTGTTATAAACAACAGTGAAAGATTGTGAATTAATGTATTACTATGTGCAAGCGGAAGAACCTTTGAGAAAAGAAACAATACACTGAGCATATGCCAAAGAGTGTTTTCGAGAACAGTATCAATTGGAAATAAATATGACTTACTTGACTATGTGCAGCAGAAATAATAAACCGAGTACAAACATGAGACGTATATACATTTTGAACAAGATGGTGGTGAGGCCTAGTTATCTTAGGCTAGGAAAATTCACTTCAACAGGTCATATTGACATTGTTTCAAAAGCAATAGCATCATGTCAGTGTATACATGTGAATTCAAATGTAGATTAATAGTCTGCATATCATTAATATTGTATAATTATAAGTAATTTTCAAAACTACCACTAAGTTTCTCTTTCCTTCTGTCTAGTCCTTCTTGGTTCTGTTTATTCCCTTTGCCTACTTGTTGTGTTCCTGGCCCTGTTCCTTCTGACGCTGGTAGCGCCGGGACGCCTCTTTGCTGGGGCAGCTGTGCGCTTTATAAACTCAGATAACATAACATAAGTAAACTAGAAGAGGGGAGAAAAAGGATCATATAACTATTCCTTTTTTTTTTTTTTTTTTTTTCCTTGAAGTACAAAAAATATCAATCACTTAAAATAAAGATGAATTGGTTTGTGCAAGCCCAGATTAAATGCCTTAAATTGTAGACAATAGCTGCAAAATCACAAAAGTGAGTATATCATGAAATGCAGTGACATAAGTAAAATAACACCCGGAAATGGGATGCTGTGAATAGTGATTGAAGTAGGGAGAAGGCAGCAAGTGATGCCACTTCCTATGCTGATGGGTAGTGAGAAATGCACTGATTTCATTGCCTGTGCGTATGGATGATGGGAAATCATTATGCTACTGAAAATTCATTGCAGGCTCCATGAAATTAAATATGGTTAGTTTTGTCTGCAAGCTGGAAATGTACTAATTTATGTGTAGCACTCCGACATTTAAATAGAACTGCAAAGATTCTTAACATGGGGGTCTCTTCCAATAGTAAAGTTTGAATTGAAATCCAGGATTGCAAAAGCAGGATCTTGGGCCTATTATGCATATTGTACAGGACACATATAAGGTACTATCCATCATTATTTTTGAATAGCCCTAAGAATTTTTTAAAACTCAGATTGAACATAGTATACGAATATTTTCATACCTTTTAAGAATGGAGAGGAGGTTACCCATGAAAATTACTATTTGGAGATGGGCAGGCCTGCACCAAGAATAGTGCCTATGACCTTTGTGTAAAGAATGGGCTCAGGATTAGATAAACATTTTTTTGTGTGTTGGCCTTCGCTAAAATTGGCAGTCAAATTTTTCACATCCTAGGATCATTTTTAGGTCTGGCTTGATAGGGAAGCTGCCACCAGACATAATGTGCTCAACCTAAAAAAGAGCTTTCAGCAGTAGTACAGAGGGGCTTTTACTCCACACACACGTTGGCAGCCAGGAGCATGTGTTTTGATTAGGCAGAGGTTGTGTGCTTCCTAAGGAAAACAAGCATTCACAAAGCTAATAGGTCTGGCTGGCATTGTCCACCAGCCTTTTGGCAATTCTTGTTTTGTCATGAATTTTGCCAAACTTTATTGTTCGGGAAGCCGCTGGGCTCATCAATCTAAACAAAAACATTGGCTAAAGCAAGAAATGTTGTTTTGGTATTAAAAAAAAAACAAAAAAAAAACACACATTCCCTTAGTACTACTTGACATCGAAGAGAACTTGCTTTGCTTGTTGTAGTGCTCCTTCCGAAAGGGCCGCAAGCCATAACTCGTAGTGAAGCCAGCCAATGGCTGAAGTGGAATGACAAATTGCCCGTTGTTGCATGCCGGAGTGGGTGGAAGTAAAATGTGAATGACTGAATAACAGACTAATGGACTAAGTCTGCCTGAAAACTCCTATAGGTAACTGTTATACACATATTAGTAAAATAAACAAGCATTTGCAATGCAATAGGTCTCGCATTTGCGAAAGTTTGAGCTATTAGCATTGTAAATGACAATGCATTTTATTTGTGTTTTGAAAACCTGCAAGCAGTGCGTAAAAACACACTTTGTACTTGTAGACCTCGCTTACAAGAAGCAAGGCTGGCAGTAATAGACGCAGTTATTGCCAGCCTTGCTTCTCGTAGGCAACGACTAGAAGTACAACGTGTGTGTTTATGCACCTCTTGCAAAACGTAACAAAATAGAGTTCGCAATTTTGGGAGGAGAACTGCCTACACCGCTGTTGGTGTCTCTCGGCATTCTGAGATCAGGACATTGGCGGACACGACCAATACGATTTCACCTATCGGAGTGAACTCTATTTTGCCACGTACGTTTTCATTTTATAGATCTCATCAATTTGGACACATCACGTGCCTACAAATTGAGCTGGTCTGAATGACGTTTTGAAAGTGATGCTTTTTCGCGCAATCCTTACAACAAACACTGCCCTGATGAAGCCCTATTCAGGGTGAAACGCGTTAGCTGCATTTGCTTGCCCTGTACACCAGTGTTTTGGAAAATAAAGGAAGCATCCGTGACATCGAAGACTCCAGAATTCATTTTGTATTCTGTTGCATTACAAATATAATTTTTCTTGTGTTGCCTCTCCGCACGTTGTTTTCATGTATTGGTCCTACACTAGGCTGGCAGTGGTTACTTTACTCACTAGCACATCTCACATTTATATGAGACCTTCTATACATTTCCCTTAATCAGCTACACACAGAGTACAACCAAATCCGGAATTAATATAAGAATTTTTTGTCACATTTCAAAGCTACTAATTGTATATATGGACATAGCTATTTGAATGTACTCGTGGTACTGTCTTGCATGCAATGCATTATGGGTAGGGTGGATTTACCATATCTTCAGGGTGCAATACCATATGTGACCAAAAGAGGTCTTTTTGGCCACATATGGTACTGCACCCTGCAACATGGCTAGGTAAAAAACATTGCCATTTATAATGCCAATAACTCCAACAAATGCGGGACCAATTGCATTTCCAATGCAATAGGTCTCGCATTTGTTAAAGTTAGAGCTGTTGGCGTTGAAAATGATAATGTTTTTTACTTTTGTTTTTTTTATACCACTGGTGGTAGTGCTATGCAAATATGACTCCACTGCAAATAAAAACAAAAGTAAAAAACATTGATATTTTCAACGCCAACAGCTCTAACTTTAACAAATGCGCTATCTATTGCATTGCAAATGCTTGTTTTTAATTGCTTTCTTTCCTTTCCCATTCCTTCCCCCGTATTTCTGAAGTGCTTTTCCCTTGTGTTTTTTTTTTTTTTTTTTTACTGCTTCTCCTTCCTCTCTTCCATTTTCTGAGTACTTCCTCTTACCCTGTTTTTCACTGCTTTCTCCTTCCTCCCTCCGTTTTTCTTAGTGTTCTCTCCTGCTTTCCCTTTGTGTTTTTATTTTTTTTTTTTTATTTTTTACTGCTTTCTCTTTCCTTTCCCCCTTTTTTCAAAGTGCTTTTCCTGGTTTTCCCTCTTTTTTCACTGATTTTTTTTTTCTTTCCTCATTTGCTGCTCCTGTCTGCCGACAGTTTTCCTGCCTAGCCCTGCCCACTGCCCCTCCCTTCTCCCAGGACCTACTTAACGGAGGCAGCAGCGTGATGCCATTGAGCAGGTCCCAGGCCCAGCTCTCCCTTGCTGCTGCCCCACACTGCTTCCTCCCCGTTTGTCTGAGTGCTTTCTCTTGGTTTTGCCCCTTTTTTAATTTTGTTTATTTAAACTGCTTTCTCCATCCTTCCCCCCCCCCCTGTTTTTGAGTGCTTTCTCCTGCTTTTCCCTTGTTTTTGACTGCTTTCTCCATTCTATCCCCCCGTTTTTGAGTGCTTTTTTTTGCTTTGTTTTTTACTGCTTTCTCCTTCCCCTCACCTGTTTGGAGTGCTTTCTTGTTCCTCGTTTATTGCTGCTGTCTCCTTCCTTCCCTCGTTTTTCTGAGTGCTTTC
Source organism: Calotriton arnoldi (assembly GCA_963921515.1). Classification (NCBI taxonomy): domain Eukaryota; kingdom Metazoa; phylum Chordata; class Amphibia; order Caudata; family Salamandridae; genus Calotriton; species Calotriton arnoldi. The sequence continues at coordinate 2,265,429 of CAWUFW010000610.1, forward strand.
TCCTGCTTTTGCTTTGTTTTTCACTGCTTTCCCCTTCCTTTCCCCCTGTTTTTAAAGTGCTTTTCCTGCTTTTGCCTTGTTTTTTACTGCTTTCTCCTTCCTCTCCCCTGTTTTTCTGAGTGCTTTCTCCTGCCTCTCTCGTTGAAGCAGCTAACAACTCCAGCTCCTTGAGACACTCACGGGTAATTTGCAGCTCTTTATAAAGATTGATAGATTGACATTCTATGATAAAGGAACTAGGTCTGGCATATTTATTGTGAACAGTTTATTTTAGAGTGAATAAGCATTCAAGTGTGGATTGTTATCGCTGTGTGTTAATGTCTACCTTACAGATAGATATTTTGTAACACAGAATCTCATAGATTACCATAGTAAGCAATGGTTTTAGTGTTGGTTACTCTGTATGATTAACCATGGCTATAGGTTTGCTCTGTAAGAAGCTTTGTTAGGCCATTTTAGGAGAGAAAGTATTTTGCTTAGCCAACAATAATTTTGTAGGCTTTTCTAATATTATGACTGTCTGACTCTGCCTTGTGGAAAAGCTTACACCCAGAACTGTACACCTGAGTTGGTTATAGCGACAAGCTGTAGGCCTGAGTGGTGCACTATTGTGAAACGTTGGCCCAACCTGTAAATAGTGAAAATAATTTGTTAAAGCCAGAAAGCCTTTACAAGTTGGTTGTTGTCACATTGTTTTACAGGCTATAGAAAAGTATTTTGTTACATGTAATCTCGTAGCTTACCATAGTAGACAGGGGCTATGGCAACTCACTCTAACAAACCATGATGGTTCTCAATGTGATGATTCTTGTTAGGCCCTGTTGAGAGAGGTTGTATATTGGTTTGCTAGCTGAATTCTACATATTTGTAGTATTTTAATTGTATGTATGATGGTTGCCAGTTTATGTGCACTTGAATAGCCTGGTGTTAGGTAAGGTGTAAAACAAGTGGTAAAAGCTTCATCAGTTCATTGGTAATAGTCCTGCCAGATTTCATAGGTTTGATCTGTTTATTTTTAAACATTATGAAAAAACCAGTAGGCCCAACTTAATTGTGAAAAGTATTTGTTAAAGATAATAGGCTTTTAAGGATGGACTTTTATTGCACTGTCCTAAAACTTTTTTTTTTTAAATTTGTTTGAGTTTCAACAATACAGCAAGTAGAATAGTTTGTCTATAGATAGATACATGCGTGGCCTCAACATCGGAATGTCAAATCAATATAGTACAGAGTCCATCACAATGAGATCAACGGGATTTCATACATCAGTGACATCATGGAATATAACAGTTCTGTGCATACTGGTATATTTGCATAACATGTTAACAACCAATGGTCAAGTTGCAGGATGTAGCGTGTGGGGAGAGCGCGGATTATGGTCGGCCTCAATCGGGTGTTCCAGGAGATACATCTTAAGCGGATCCCAAATATCTCTAGGGCGAGAGGTTAGGGGGAGGAGCTCAGAATATGCATATGTTTGATCTTGCCAAAATATCATGTCACCAATCCACTCCTTAAATTTAGGTGCTCTGCCTCGACCCCATCTGCATGCCACTCACCTCCTGGCCAACAATAGGCTAAAGGAGACAAATTTGCGATGTGCAACTGCTAAATTCTCCGTGTAACCAAGAAGAGAGAGAAGGGGAGAAGTTGGAAGTGTTAAGGATGTCATCAGTTCTAGTGTGGCAATCACCTGCTGCCAGTAGGCCAGAACAGAGCTGCATTCCCAGGCAAGATGCAGGAAGTCGGCAGCTTCTGACCCACATCTGTCACATTTATTAGTGTCCCGTAATTTGTGTTTGTGTAACTTAACCGGGGTATAGTATAAACGGTGTAGGAACTTAAAATGAATAATGCGTAGCCGACTACTGGAGGAGACTTGTTTAGTCTGCTTACAGCAATATACCCACTGTTGATCAGTGACTTCTTGCCCCAATTCAGTGGACCACTTGTCCCGGGCAGTGCAAGGGGTGTAAGTGACATCAGTAGATAAGCTGTAATATAGGGTCGATACTAAGTGTGAGGCACTGTCAGTACGTAGAATATGGCGTAAAGGTGCAATGTCTGGGGGTTCAAGGGGGGTATGCAGGGGTATATTCCTTGAGGCCCTGTCGCAGTCGCACGTATAGGAAAATGTCCATGGGAGTGGGTGGAGACTTGGGAAATAGCTGTTGTGACGTGCAAAATTTTCCATTAAGATAAAGATCCCCCCCCCCCCCAGCAAGTGATGTTGTATTTGGCCTTAGTCCTTTTAAAAGCGCCCTCTTGCAGGACTTGCATCTTCAGGTGATGGGTAAGGGGGAGCAGAGGCGAGTATAGCATAGGGGCTTGTAGTCGAAAAGAAATACGTTGCCAAGCTTTTACCGTGCAGTCTACAGAGGTCGGGCTGTTTGCGCGTGATACAGGTGTGGTCAGCAGAACCGCATCCAGCGGAACGGGGTCCGCCAGCCAATGCTCGGTTGCAACGTGAGGCGTGTATCTAGTGGGGTGGAACCGATAATGGGCGTAATGTGCTTGAGCACAGAGATAATACAGTTCAAAATTGGGAACGTCAAAACCCCCCTGAGAATAAGGACGAGCAAATATGTCCCACTGTAATCTCGGATGTTTGCCGCCCCAAATTAGTCTGGTTAACTCCGATCGTAGTGAGGAGAAGAAGTGGCTGCCTGGGTCATAAGGGATGTTTAAAAACAAGTATAAGAGCTTAGGGAGGACAACCATTTTAATGAGGGAAATTCGACCCGCCATGGTGAGGGAGAGCGTTCCATCTCGTTATGCTGTTGGTGATATGTTCCAACGCTCGTCCGTAATTGAGCCGCATCAATTCTTCACAATCGGTGGTGACGTGCACCCCCAAGTATTTTAAGTCCGTGTTACACCATTCAATGGGAAAATCGGTGGCGAATGGCAATACAGAAGCAGTAAGTGGAAAAAGCAGAGATTTTGCCCAGTTGATATGGATACCGGAGAGGCCGCCAAAACGGACAAACTCGAGCAGTAGCGGGTTAAGATTGTGCGATGGCTCCCTGACATAAAGGGTAATTTCATCTGCGTACAGGGAGATGAGGATTGGACGAAGGAAGCAACGAAGAGCCTTATCTTGATGGTGCTGCCTGACCCTGGCAGCCAGGGGTTCTATGGCAAGGGCGAAGAGAAATGGAGAAAGCGGACAGCCTTGTCGCGTGCCCCGGGTAATAGCAGAGGGGGGGGAGGGGAAAGGTATGGAATTGATTAGGACTCTTGCTACTGGAGAGGCATATAAGAGGCGTATCCAGGCTAAAAAGCCTTTGGGAAGGCCCATGCATTGGACAATGGTGACCAGGTAGTCCCACCCCACAGAATCGAAGGCCTTCGTGGCGTCTAAAAAGACCGCCACTAGTGCCAACTGAGGATCGACATTCTGTAGTATGGAAAAAAGAGTACGGAGCTTGTGGGAAGTCGCCCTACCAGGGATAAAACCAGCCTGATCTGGCAAAACCAGCCTGTCCATCAAAAGACTGAATCGGTTAGAGAGCATCTTGGCAAGAATCTTTGCGTCCGTATTAATCCGGGAGAGGGGTCGGTACGAATTGCAGAGATCTGCAGGCTTGCTGGGTTTCAGAGGTGATGGGAGCTTCTCTCATCGAGTCCGGAAGGATCTGTAATTCTTGGGCCACCATATAAACCTCCTTCAATACAGGAAGCAATTGGTCAAGGTAAGTTTTGTAAAAATCAATGGGGAGTCCGTCAGAGCCTGGGGCTTTTCCCGATTTCATCTGCATGATTGCTTCCCGCAGCTCGTCCTCTTCGAATGGCGCCGCCAAGAATTCTCTTTGATTATCCCCGAGCCACCCTAGTGCCACATCCTCAAGATGAGTACGGTCTGGGGGTTCAGTCCTACGAATGCTGTAGAGGTCAGTGAAAGTGTGCAGGATTTCGAGACTATCTGTGTCGCACTCCAGTACTGTCCACTATGTTCAGGATATAATTGGAAAAGCGAATTTCTGTTGCGAGTGCCTTGCAGGCCCTTCCCCCCCCCCCCCCATATTTACGAGCAGTGGAATATTTCCACGGAAGCGAGCCTCTCGCTCTGTCGTGGTCTTGTACTCTGTGAGCTTGTCCCTTAGTGTGACGCTTTGAGCCCCTGTTGAATCGCGCCATAGGACTGTTTCCAGTGGTTTCAGTTCCCTTTCAAGTTGGTGTAGACTACTGCGGATGTCGCGGAGGACCCCAAAGCTTTTCGAAATGCACGAGCCGCGCATTGTGACCTTAAAAGCCTCCCAAATCGTGCTCATATGTGTGACTGATCCTTTATTGCGTCTAAAAAAATCAGCTATTTCTTCCCCGAGCTCCGCTTTAAAGGCGGTGTCCAACAGCGCCTCAGGTATAAGCCGCCAACATCGAGGAGTAGCAATAGAGTTAGGGGGGGGAGATCGTCAGGGGCATGATCTGAATAGGTCCGGGCCAGATGCTCCGCCGACAGTATCCAGGAGGCAGCCCCACGAGAAACAATCCAGTAATCCAAACGAGACCAGGAAGAGTGAGCTGTTGTATAATAGGTGCCTTCCCTCCCTTCTGGGTGTAAGTGACGCCATGCATCGATAAGCCCATGGTCCGGTAGCAGTCGTGAGAGTGTCATACGTCCTGGTGTAATGATGAGGGAGCGGATTAGACCTATCTATTTCGGGACATAAGGCAGTGTTAGTCACCTCCCCAAATGACGTGTGTGGATCCCACTTTGAGAATTTGACCCCAAAGAGTGGTGAAGAAGTCTGGGTCATCAATGTTCGGTCCGTAGCAGCAGACGAGCGTGCCAGACTGCGTGCCCAGGGTACCCCAGAGCATACAACTCCTGCCAGAGGAGTCCCTATAAGTCCCGCCTAATAGGAAGGGAGTTTTTTTTTTAACTAGTATCAGCGTCCCTCTTGAATAGGTAGAATAGAAGGAGAACACACGATCGGCGGCCCATTTGCTCCCAAAGTGGGTGGGGCGACGTGGGTCAATGTGGGTCTCCTGGAACATGGCGATGGGTATTTGGTGCCGGTCGAGATATGTGAGGATTTGTCTGCATTTACGCGGATCACCAAGGCCTCTAACATTCCATGTGAGCAAATTTATGCATAATGCCTCAGCGTTTGGGGTCATTGCCAGGGAATAGGCAAGAGAAGCAGTAGGTCATGTATGAAAGCATGTGCGAAATCATTACGATGTGTGCTGGCATGTCTATCTGCTGTTGAATCATAAAAGTTAAATTAAGAGATAACAACAATACCCAAACCACCCCCACCCACAACAGGACCCCAATTGCGCTGGAAGTACAAATCCCACCCAAAGGCCATACAACCTCTTAACATTACAGTCCAGGTCAAACGTGGGGGATCACCCATATGGGTGGGTTCGCTGGTGGGCCACAATAACCTCCTGTCTCTCAAAACTGCATAGCAGGTTCCCCGATGTAGAGAGACGGGAGGGTGCTTGGCATAATTCAATAAGAAGTCGGCATATTATATTAATCCCACCGCTCTGGAATAATGTGCCAAGTACACTTATCTGACACCGGCGAGCTGCATGCAGTCCAAACCACCAAGAAAGGTTATAATGTTCCTCACGGCGTTTGTAGGCAGGAATTCGCATCATTATATGGAGCATGAATTTGTAGACCGTGAAGTACATGAGAAACTCAGTGCATTGACTACAGAGCAATATTGTCTACTTTGTGGAACCATCTGCAATGGGGTAGGAAGATCTGGAGTCGCAGTCATTGGAGTCTCTTCGAGGAGAACGGCGTTTGACAGTCTTGAGAATCTTCAACCTGCTGCGGGTTCATGAAGACGGTAGTTTTGCCCTGGTGTGTGACTCTCAAGCGTGCTGGATACATGAGGGCATATTCGATTTGCGCCTTCCGGAGCTTCTGCTTAACCACTAGAAACTTACGTCGCGCCTCCTGAACAGCAACGGTGAAGTCTGGGTAGATGGTGTATTCCGTGCCTTCAAATAACAGCGATTTATGCTCGCGGGCCAACTTGAGCGCAACGTCTCGGTCGCGATAATTGAGGAGGCGAGCCACAATGGGCCGCGGAACGCTGCCCGGGGGAGGCCTGGGACCCAAGGAGCGGTGTGCTCGTTCCACTATGAACTGGGAGGAGAAGACATCCTTTCCAAATGTATCCCTCAAGAGGCGTTCGATGTCCTCCATGCGGCCAGTATTGGTGCTTTCTGGGATACCTATGACGCGGATGTTATTACGACGGCTGCGAGCTTCAAAGTCCTCGTTCTTGGCAGCAATGACTTTTAGAAGCTTGTCCATTTGCGCCATTTGTTGTTGCATCTGGGATGTGGTGTCTGCATTGTCCGAGATTCGTCTTTCAGCCTCTTTGATCTGTTCGTCGTGCTTATCCACTTTTAGGACTAAGAAATCCAGGCGACTATTTATGGTGTCCATCTTACCGGATAGAGCCGTGAGGCTTTGCTGCATAGCCAAAAGTAGCGTTTTCACTTCGTCATCTGGGACCAATGTTTGCGTCTGCTCCACATTAGGTTGTATAGGATCCTCTGAGCATGACCGTGTAACAGTCTTTTTTGCGTCGAAGACAAGTTTAGGCTGGCGGCCATCTGGCTTCCCCATCGTGGCTGAGAAGGCGAGGCACACGTAGTAGTGCCGACAGTAGTGGATGCCGTCCCCGCACCGGTCCTCGCGACAGGCAGGATCAAGTATCTTCCCCAGGAGCTGGAGATGTGGAGCGTCCACCACCGTGTCGAGGGAACGAACAGAGGAGTATAATTGGCGCAGCCGTTGGCCTTAGATCGACAGACTGTGCGTCCTAATGAGTCACTCACATGCCAAGCACCTCGTTCGGGAGCGGTCAGCAATGTTGCAGATGGCGGGCAGAGGCAGGACAGAGATCTGCACAGTGGAGGTGCATGAAGGCCTTTAATCTTGAGACCGTGCGTTACTGTGCGTGTCAGTATCTTGCAGGAGACCCCAGGCAGGTCATAGGCCACAGTACACAGCAAAAAAACAACTCATCGGCCCCAGAGTAGTTAAAAAAAATGGTGCCCAGTTAAGAATAGGTGCCGCGTTGTCCGAGCTATGATCTCTGGGTGTCCCTGCAGTCCGGCCTCGTGTAGGGTGTACAATGTGCCACAGGGGCCGCTCGTGCTATGAAATGAGGGCCAGGAAAGCGGCAAGATGACGGCGTACAACGTCGCGAGTCTCCTCATGCATTAGCCGTCTCATTTAGGGCAGCGCAGGGTTCAGGAGACACCGGAGAGGCTGTGTGCATTGTGACGTTTAGCCCCAAGAGTGGCCCGCCAGGAAGGATAAAAGCCTGGTATGAGTCCGCCAAGATGTGTGGGCGCGTGCAGGCAGCTGCGCTCGCGGGGTTCTGCCAGTGATGGCAGGCGGGGCAGCAGCGCTCTCCTTACCACACAAGTCAGGGACATGCAGCAAGCCGTCAACGCCGTCCTCCACGCACCGGTGCGCAAGAGAACCTCTGGGCAATTAGGGCAACCACCGCTAGGCGAGAGGCGGAACCAGCCAAAGGACTGTGGCCGCTCCGCAACTCACCACGGGGCCCAGCGCCACGTGGAATCCTCGGGTCTCGCGCAGGGCTCCAGGCGTGTCACCACCCGTCTCTCGCAGCCGCCGAGCCTCCATTCGGATGTCGTCACCTGAGGTCCAGGAGCTTTGATTTTTTTCACCGGTGCCAGAGCTCGTGTGCCACAGCTAGCGGCGGGCGTCAGAAACAGGATTCATGTGGTAGAAGGAGGATAAATGAAGGATTTTTGTTGCCAAGCTTCCAGAGCCTCACAGGTGTGCGGCCATCTTGGTTGTGCGCCACCTAGCGCCCCCCGCACTGTCCTAAAACTTGTGTTCAGGTTTTTTGTTGCATGGAATTTAGCAGATAACTTTATTGGGCAAGGGGTTTTGGTATTCGTGATCCACATGAACAAATCTTGGGGATCGAAGATATGCACTACAATAATCCTTGTTAGGCCCTCTTAGAAGAGATAGTATTTTGCTTTCACAACAGTCATTTTGTATATGTTTGCACTTGTATGACTATATGCTGGATAGTTGCCTTGTGGAAAGTTTATGCTTACTACAGTATGCCTGAATTGATTATGGTGACAAACCAGTGATAAGAGCTATAGTCTTGATTTGTGTGCAGAGAAATGTTATGCCAGATGCCAGTGGTCTGGCCTGTTTATTATGAAACGTTATAACAAAGGCAGTAGGCCTGGCTTATTTATTGTAAAAAGCAAAAGGTAAAACCAATAGGTCACTTACAGGCTGTAAAAAATATATTTGGTTACATGTAATTTCATATACTATAATAGGCAAGGATTATGGTGTTGGTCACCCGTTCTGACAAACCCTGGGAGTAGAATTGGTCTGTGGTGATTCTTGTTGAGCCCTCTAGAGAGGGGCCATATATTGTTTTGCCAATTGTAATTTTGTACATATTTGTAGTTTTATAAATGTATGCTTGATCGTTGGCAGTGTATGGGTACTTCAGTAGGCCTGAGTTGTATATTGTGCCAAGCCATTGGTAAAGGCTAGAGACTTTATCGGTTCACTGGGAAAAGTTGTCATGTTCCTTAGTTTGGATCTGCTTATAATAGAAAGTTAGGACCGAGTATGGTTTACTTATTGTGAAAAACATGTGTTAAAGGCAATAGGTTTTTAAGGGTTGATTGTTTGTTATACTGTGCTAAAGCCTGTAGGTGGTGTTTTTGTTACAGGGTATCTTGCAGTGTACTGTATTTGGCAAGTGTTTAGGTGTTGCTTACCCACCTTAACAAACCATGGGGATGCAAGATTTGTACAGTGGTTATCCTTATTGGTATCAGCAGAGATTTTATATTGTTTTAACAACTGTATCTTGTACTAATTAGTCATATTATTTGGCAATCCTGACGGTTACCTTGGGGAAAGGCTTAGGTCCAACATAGGTCTGAGTTGGTTATGGTGACCAGCCAATGATAAAGGTTATAGGCCCAATTGTATATAATGAAAATTTACAATAAAGGCAGTGGTCCAATATTTAATGTGAAAAGTATGTGTTGGTCAGTAGGCATTTAAGAGTAGATGGTTATTATGCTGTATTAAAGCCTACAGATAGGTATTTTGTTTCAGTGAATCTTGCAAATTACCATGGTGGACAATAGTTTTGGTGCTGGTTACCCCCTGTTACAAACTGTGAGAATATAAGATTTCTATTGTTAAAATTCTTGGTAGGCGCTCTTAGAAGAGATAGTATTTTGCTTTTCCAACTCTAATTTTGTATGCTATGTATATTTGACTGTATGCCTGACGGTTGCCTTGTGGGAAAGCTTAAGCTCAGTTCAGGAGGCCTCTGATTATGGTGACAAGACATTGATAACTGTTAGAGGGCTGATTGTTTCACTAGGAACAAAATTTCTCTTACTATAGGTCTGATCTGTTTATTAGGTCTCGCGCCTAGCGTTGCAGTGCGTAGCATTGCTCGCGCAGCGCGAGACCTCTAGAAAGGGCTTCTGAAAACGACCTACACGCTCGTGCGTGTGGTTTTGTTTTCAGAAGCCCTCATTGACTGTAGCGTGCGTTTTTAGAAAAACGGCACGCGATTGAGCAAAGGCGGGCGCCTGTCCCGCCTTCGCTCCTCCCATTCCCGACGGTGGCCAGAACGCGCAGCAGCGCGCGTTCGCCTCGCTGCCGCGCTCCCTGGCCCCCGCTCCTCTGTGGTGCGCGCGCACCACTGGTTTAGACAAGTGACGAAACTAGGACTAGAATACAGGAATCCTTACTCCAATGACAGCCACTCAGCCGCTGGTTCGCACTTCCGTCATCCGCTATCACGAGCGGCACTTATTATTCACGAAAGCTACTGTGCTAACAGCCAGTCAGAGATGCAAGAGACGATTACTTCCCGATTACTCCTAATGATGGTCATAAGGATTCCACTGATAAGGGAGTGTCCGTTCTTCTCTGTGACTAGTCAGTCATGTGTTGGCCCACTCAGTCATGAGAACGCCGAACACGAGCAAATACGGATCTGAGCACTCCAAGAATTGGAGCGACGTGACCGGTTCTGCAAGTTCTGCGTGCGCGAGATACGAGCCGGAAGCAGCGCACTTGAAGGGAAATGCTCTTTGAGGCTCTGAAATAGGTTACACTCGCGGTTCTGTTTACCAACAGGTTTTCCTTGGAAACAAGGAATCTGCTTGGAACAAAGACTTGGGAACGGTTATTTGCCCTCAGTTCATCACTGTATAGAAGAATGTTACAGAGTGTACTTAACTTACCTCCCTTGGGTACGAACTGCAAAATATGCCATTTCAACAAGCAGAGGCTCACCTTTCACTAAAGTGCACTACCCACCAAGAAAAGTAAAACGTTAACGTAAAGGATTTCTACAGAAAGTCTGTTGTGCATTATGCTAATGATTATCAGCGTGAAAGATTCATTTCGCCCATTAGACCAGATACATTGGAAACCGTCTTAATATTGTGCAGATTTTATCGCAGCAATAGACTCCATTTATTTTATGCCTGAGGTCAATAGCACAACTGGGAGCAGGGCGCTTTTGCCTCGAGGTTTTTGTTTAAACCCGCGCGCTCTCTGAAGGGTGGGGCATATTTTTTTCCCGAGAAATGAATCCTGAGAAGTTGTGTGCACAGTTGCGTCACCAAAGATAAGCGGCATGCCAAACAGAAACCTCCAAATTGGTGTGATACGGTGCACAGTCACACGAAATGCGTGGAGTGTTCCTTCTCAGTGAGCACGTCGAGATGACAACTCCCCAGTAAACTCCGACTTCACCTCGAGCTGAAACCTTTCTTTCTCCACACGTTTTATATTTATCAGCTTCTCAATTTTTTTACGTTTTTCTTAACTGTGATTTTAAATTAATTGATAATGTTATATTGTTTCCCCACCAACTTAACATATAGTAATTTCTCCTTGGAATTCACTATTCTAATGTGTAATATGAAGCTCACGCGCAGCACTGGCGTCGCCGTGTGTTTGAACTGAAACCATGATGGAGATGCTCAATGGCTGGAGCCTTCCAAGTCTGATAGACAAGCTGCCGAGAGAATGCCAGGATGCATCTTGCCTCTTCGGGGAAATGCGTGGCTAAAAACAGGGCAAGTATCTGAATGGTAGCAGCTTGTGCCTAACAGCCATTGCAGCACTAGACAGCCTGACAAGTTTTAGGTTTTACTGTAGAAACGTCCACGGAACCGCGATGTAGGCTGCAAAGATAATTAGAATGACGAGGAGCAGAAGATGGACGGGGATAGCCAGAGTTCTGAAGCTAGACCAGTGACGGTTACAGTGCCTGCAAAAGGAGTGGCAGTGGTAGAAACAAGCTAAACTGGCAACAATAGGAGATTAACAAGTAGTGTTTATATACAGCATTATACTGAAGGCTATCATTTAGAAGCACTGTTAACAGCAGGGGTTACTATTACCCAACTCAAGGGTACACTTTATCAGCCTCAGAAGAACGCAAGTAATTTCTGCTGGGATGCGAATGTCAAACCTCCAGCGACAGTCAGACAGATGTCCGACGTCTGCCCTTAACTTACTGACCTATTTTACCAGTGAATACAGGTGACAAATTGGGCATATCATAAATAATCAGATCAGAGAATGGAAACATACAGAAGTCGTGCTTTGCACATAGCACATTTCTCGTTGAACAATAAATAGTCTTAAGCAAAGTCTCTAATAAGTGTTCTTCCATTTTTCAATGAGCTGCAGTTGGAAGCAAAGCACACACCTATGACTGTAAAAAGTGTAAATGGCTTACCTTGGTTAATGGAGTACCAAAGTACATACCCTTCCCCTTAACCACTTGCTTCAATGGCTGCAGAAGCAACACAAAGTATAGCCAGTTATGGGCAAGAGCAGCAAGAAGCACAATGCGAGCAGAAAAAGTCAGAGGAGGACTAAGGAGCTTCAGAAGAGGTATGGATTAGAACAGAATGGAATCCCAGTGAAGTGGAGGCTGGAAAATCATCAAAAGGGACAAGGACCTAACAATCCTGACCAAGAAGTTCACATGCAGGAAATAGAGGAAGGAACTCTAGGAGGATAAGAAGAAAATCAGAACAAGCATTTGCAATGCAATAGGTCTCGCATTTACACAAGTTTAAGCTATTGGCATTGTAAATGACAATGCGTTTTAGTTATGTTTTAAAAACATAAATAAAAGGCATTGTCATTTGCAATGTCAGTAGCTCAAACTCGTTATATATATATATATATGCTTCGCTAATGTTGCCCACTTTTATTTCGGTGCCCAAACCTATGTTTTTGTGCCAGTCCAACCCTGCCTGCATAGACAGGAAGGCCTGAAAAGGGACTCGCCATGATGGAGCAGCGTGTGGGGGTGAGGTATCTACAGCTCCAGGTACAATGAAAGAGGTTGGTGCCTGGGGGTGCGTGGGAAGTCGAGAAAACGAACCTGCACAACCACGAACAAGAGGCAAGGAGGGTAGGTGAACCTGCCCACATATGAGCCAGCGCCGGAGGGAGTCTGCACTCATTAAAACAAAAGAGTCACATAAAGGCAGCGAATGCTCATCTCTGTAGACAATGGAGCCACACCCTGAAAACGTAGAGATGGTACAGCACGCGGGCGGGGCCTGTCTTGTGTTTTAAGAGACAACAGTTGAGTCTGTGGTGGGGATTCACCGCCCCCTGCCCCCCAGGCTCTGCTCGCTTAGGTGTGTTTGGTGCTGGCTCTCTGTGGGGGCGTGTTCGTGGTTGAGGGAGGACACGGTTTCTGTGTTATCCTTACAGGTGGGGGTTTACAGGGATGTGTCACTGAGACGTTCCGCCAGCCAACTCTGGAATTGCCTCTGACTAGATTGCACCAATTGTTACTCGAGGTTAACTAAATAAATTGTATTTATAATTGCGCCATTTTAAACATTCACTCATATCAAGCTTCAGTTGTTAAAAAAGCAAGAGCTGGGGGGGTCTGACAAAGGTCACAACATGCACAAAGATGGCAATGTCTCTACTAGGGTAGTGTTAAACAATTGGGTTAACAGCAAACCGGGTAAAATCCTATTTTTTTAAATTTCTACTTAAGGATGGAAATTGGGCTAAAATACAGGAAACGGGCGGATTACTAGGCTGTAATGTACGAACCGGTTAAAAGGTAATTTAAGAGTCGTCCACAATTTTTTTTTTTTTGCCTATAGTAATCGCATGGCGATCCATTATAAATCAAGGACTTGTGTAGACACTGGCCTCCGAAAAATATTTCGCCCAACCCTAGTTACAAGCTTTGCAAAGGCTTCGCATACTGAGGACAGCTACATCATGTTCAGGCATGGCAGGGGGATGGCGCGGTGATGGGGTACCACCCTCCTCCCATCTGTCCACATTGGTATGCCAGACGCAGTGTCAGTAGGCCTCCCTATGCCACATAGCCGCAGGTGGCCATAAGACCATGCAACGCTAGGGTTGTCACAACTGGAAATATAATGTGTCCATATGCTTGTATGGCAAAGGTATGAACAGAAGCCCTGGTGTCCGCTGAGGACACTGTTATCTACACCTCAATATCTTAGTGGCATCATCAAATATATTTCCCCATTGGTTCTTTATTATTTGACTTGAAGCCCTGTAAGGGAGATAACATTAGAAATACATTCCCAACATGCGGAGCCAATGTGACTCCACAAGAAAGACCAGGAATCAATAGTTATGATTAAATGGGATTAATTTAGAATAAAATCAGTACAGTATATAAATAGAATAAAATAAATTCACAAAATATAGCAATATAATTTGCAGGCTGAAATGTCTCTAAGTTAAATCGTAATAATACGAGATACAGAATGGTAACAGCCACAACGAGAATAAAGCAAATTGAAGCAAACAGGAATTTTATAAAGAAACTTCCCTTTTCTATTCTAAACATAATTAGAGACCACAATCTCTAAAATGAATTTCCATCCAGGCAGCATAGAAGGTGTCACTAGAGAATTGAACTTCTGTAGAAGTTCAGGACAATAAAAACAAGCATTGGAAATGCAATAGGTCTCGCATTTTTTAAGTTAGAGCTATTGGCATTGTAAATGGCAATGCCTTTTACTTATGTTTATGGAGTGGATGTATGTGGTGTGAGGTGGAATTATGTGAGTTGGATAGAATTGTGTGGCGTGGAATAGTGTGGTGTGGAGTGGATTTGTGTAGAGTAATTATGTGGCATAGTGTGCAGTGGAATTATGTGGATAGTAATTATGTGGTATTGAGTGTACTGGAATTATGTAGAGTGGGATTGTGTGGCATGGAGTGTAAATATGTGGATTGGTATTTTGTGTTGTGGAGGGAAGTTTAATTATGTGGTATGCTGTTGAGTTATGTGGCATGATGTAGAGTTTTGTGGTGTGGATTGGATACATGTGGTGTGTTGTGTAATCATGTGGTTGAGTTGAATTATGTGGTTTGTTGGTGAATTATGTAATGTGGAATGGAAATGTGTGGAGCTGAATTTAAGGAGGGGGACGTAAGGGAACGGGGTGCTGGGTAGGTGGTAGCCGTTTCCTCACTGGCCACTGGTTGTAGGTGGGTGTGTGTGCTTAATTACCTGCACTGGAAAAAAAAATGTAACCATAAGGGATTGGTTAGCCATTTTTTCACACCCAGACACTATTAAAAAGCATTTGCAATGCAACAGGTCTCGCATTTACGTGAGTTTGAGCTATTGGCATTGTAAAAGAAAATGCCTTTTATTTATGTTTTGGTTTTTGAAACATAATAAAAAGTATTGTCATTTTCAATGCCAATAGATTAAACTTGCGTAAATGCGAGACCTATTGCATTGCAAATGCTTGTTATGAAAAGTTGTGAGGAACTCCGGCCTGACACATTTATTTTGAAAAGCATATGTTAGAGACCGTAAGTATTTAAGATTTGATTGTTATTTCTCTATATCGGGGTCTCCAACCAGTAGCTCGTGAGCTACCTCAGAGTAGCTCACCTGTGTGCAGCCCAGCTTATTAAATTAGAAAGCTTTTGCTTGGTTGCATTATACATATAAAAAAAAGAATTATACAGCACTAATATTAGTAGCTCTCAATTCATTTCATTGAACACAAGTAGCTCTCAGTACAGAAAAGGTTTGAGATCCATCCTGCAGCCTACCGCAGGTATTTTGTTGCATGAAATGTTATATTACCTTTGTAGGGAAGGATTTGTTGTTGATTACCGCCTTTGACAAACCCTAGGGGGAGAAGATTTTCATTGTAATAATTCTTGCTAGAATCTCTACTTAGCTATTTGCCGGAACTTGTATTAAAAATAAAATCATTACATAATACATGCATCCATATATATATATCCATAGAGATGCACAGAAGGCCTTTGGGTCAGCTCTATTCTGTCATTGGTTTGTCTGTATGTCACGTAGACTCTGCTTCCACAGTGTACTGCTTGAGGTAATGGTTCATTCCACATCAGCTATTGGCTCTCTTGCCTTGTGAATACCTGCATTTCTGATCACATGTACATCCACCTGAAAATGATTGCTCTTCAGTGTCTGGGCTGGTTGCCCAGTCCTTTAGTTTTCTCCTTTTATAGTTCCCCTTTCATTTATTTGCTTCTCTTTTTATTTTAATGTTTAAGAGGACACGTCTTGACTCTAGACAGTGTTAATGTCGCTTGCTTTCCGCTCATGTCATCTTACATGGCCATTTCCTGTAAACAAATAGCCCAATACAGAATGCTGTTCTCCATCCTGTATCATTGTTTTACTATTCCATAATGGCCAACACATTGGTTCTAAATGCTGTGACCATGCTGTAACTTGAAAACAACCATAGCTATTTACCATACCTTTTGTAAACAAACACCTGCTGCTATGTTTAGTTTTGTTATTGCAAGCATATACCAGTCATCGTAAGACTACAGCATGTTTTCTTTTGTCCTTCTATTTTAATTTATTTTGCTTATGTTGAGTTTGTACTTTATTAAGAGATTATACTGCTCCTTGCAGTACTTACTCAGACTAGACCGAGAGAAATCGGCACATTGTCCCCATTGCCAATGTGACCCCGCTTCCTGTCACCTGGCATGTGTATACCCACCTATTCAACACTACTGGGTGGATGTCTTCACACTATAGCAGGCATAGCGGAGACTGAAGTTGACTGCACCCCACTAACTGTTCTGCTGGGGTACACCAAACACATCTTGAGTCTGGCAAGAAGTCTGGTGAGAATAATGCCCCTGCTGGCAAAGAAAGAACTACCCTGCTGCTGGATGAGAGGGCCATCCCCCTACTAAAATTGTAAACCGGCTGAAAAACACTGCTATTTCCAGGGAGCGAGCAGACAACTATGCTGAACTTCAGCATCCCCAAGCTTGCCCACAAGACATGGGAACCCTTCAGGGCATACCCACCGTAGAAAACTGATGATGGCAATTACTATTGGGGCGTTCTCCATTGTTCAACTCTAGTTTATGTAACTGTACCTCCCTCCTACAGAAGCAGTCCTGCCAAGTACCACGCATCAGGCGTTAGACTGACGCATTTCAGTGTGGTGCTCTGCATCACCGCACTGAAATCCATTGTCATGCATTATAGGCTTAGCGCCACAGCTGTCACTTAAGCTGTTAGCACTGCCTAAAACTGTTAAAATGGATTGGTAGCTGGCAGCGCGCACTGCTCTTGTATCATGCTTGGGGCTAGCTCCGCTGGCTGAGTTATTAGTAGCAGAGAGTGAAACACTGACTTATGTGCAGTGGGGACCGGACGTCACGTCCTGCTGCAAGTTAACTTGTGGGAGGGGCTGGGCTACTTTAAGTCAAATCGTCGTGGCGCGGCAACGCTGCCTGCTCGCACCGTCGGTCGCTGCGTGGCTCAGCTTCTCAGTCTGAGCTGCAGTAAATATTTGAGACCCAGCCGTGCCGATTTAAATTGTAAAGAGAGCCGTACTGGAGTGACCGTTGCAGCAGCAGTGACCAGGGCTGTCACCAGACCCAACAGGCTTGACCCAGAGGACTCACTGAGGAGGCAGGTGGCAAACGGTAATTGCCACGTTGGCTCACGGACTGCCGCCTGAGCCTACCTCGCAGAGCAGAGTCACTGCAAGAGTTACTGGCAGAGAAACAAGAGTGGTGCAATGCAGCCACCCGACTGTGTGTGTGGTTAAATAATTGCTTCAGCAGCACACGATCGGCAGCTGCCTACAGTCAGTGGGTGCAAGTCATGTACAGAACTCACTGAAGCTCAGAAGTTCTGTAGTGTTCTGGCATGGCTGCATGCTCCACTATTGCTAATTTATTTTGCATATATTTACGATATTTGAAAGTGTTCTTTTGTCTGCCTCATTGGGATGAAAGGCGGAGTGGGGCTCTTTCGATTACAAACGTAGGCGTAAAATATGAAAAGCGTTGGTTATGGCGATGATGTAGACACCCTTTACTTTGTAAATAATATAATTTTACTCTGCTCCTCCACGGCTGAAAATGTCACACGTGTATTCATACTCGCCCGCTGGATTATCCCTGAAGACTTTCCCTAATCACTAACATTCCCATGCCCAGGGGGGTGGCTCAGTGAGCTGACCTGTATCTGCCCGCTGTCCCCCCCCCCCCCCCCCAAGACTCCCTAATTACGAACATTCATTCCCATGACCAGGGGGAGGATCAGTTAGCTGAACTGTACCAGCCTGCCTGCTGCTCCCCCGCCCCCCCCCCCCCGAAGATTTTCCCTAATCACTAACATTCCCATGCCCAGGGGGAGGCTCCGTGAGCTGACCTGTATCTTCCGACCCGTCCCCGAGCACCCCTCCTGTGCTTCACGCCTCTCAAGTTCTGCTCTGCAAGCACAGAGCCGATCAGGCTGCTCTCTGGTCCCGGGGCTGCCTCTCACTGGCCTAGAACTGCCAGAAGCTCTTTTAGGTCGAGCCTCGACAGCGCATGCGCTGTCTGCAAGACCTGGTGTATCTGTCTGTTGGCTTTTGGCACACCCACCAATTGCCATTGGTTCCTCCTTGTGGCATTCTGAAATGGCTTTCTTTTGGTCCACGCCTTTCAATTGTCCCTCCTTTGGGTGTTTGTTTTAGCTGAGGCGATTTCAGTTAGTGATTGCTTTTGTTGGCCATTGCATGCTTCCTTCTCACACAGCACGCGATGGCCCCTCCTCCGGTCTGGGCATTGCAGCCTGTTACAGCCTGAAAAGTCTGCGTGGGTGGAATTTTGGTTGGCAGAGGGATTGTTTTGACATCGCAACGCAGATGATTAACTTTGATAAACAATGCAGTTTTGTTTACTTTGTGCACCGTTCGCGCACGTCACTAAATCTCCCTGTGTGGAGCCAGCCCCCAGAACACAGCTTGCCTGACCCCTTCAACACTGGAGCCCACCCCACCACCAACCCTCGCTCCGAGGTCGCTTCTCGCATTTCCTCGCAGTCATCGGGAAGGCTGCAGGTGGTAGATATGGTATCTCTAACTTTAAGCGGGTTTGTTTTACGTTCCTATATGACTGTTTATACCGCATACCAAATGAAGAAAAGAAATTGCGAGGTATTTATAACTGCTCTTATGAGCACTCTACTCTGCATTTAGTCTAGCAATCGTCGTCTAACCAAAACTGCTGAATTGTTCATAATTACTTTTGTATTTGACACCAAAATTCGTTGCGCGTTATGAAGCTTCAATCCAAGTCTTTTCCCTATAGGTATTCACTAACGTGCAGAACTTGGACGCCCGGTGCACACAACCAATCGGGTGAACGATATATTTGAGGGGGAGAAACTATGGCACGTTTGGAATGGTCGCAGGAATTTGTTATGGGTTTGGCTGCCATGAGCTATTGCGAGTTATCCATAGGCTGTGGCGACTTGGGCCTTGCATCGTAGTTTAAGGTAGGTTGAAAAATGTTATCCACTTCTTTATTGGCTATGAGGCCCCAGAGACGCTCCCCGTTGATGTCAGTAGCCGGACGATCCTAGTGACCCATGTGAACTGGATAGCTGTTGGCGGGTATATTTCCCCAAGGCGGGCTCACTTAAACCCGAACAGGTCTGAATCATTAGGTCTCGCCTAGCGCAGCGCGCATACGCTGCACTAGGAGAGGGCCTCTTGGAATCACTTCAGACTTCCAAGAGACTTCTCCGTGTGGGTCTGCCTCCTCCCACACATCCCATTGGCCTTTGCGTGTGGCTTTCAATAATTGAAAGCACGCAAATGGCCAAAGACGGGTGCATGTCCCGCCTTCCCTCAAAACTTTCACTCCCATGGCCTAGGGGTCTCGCGAGCGAGCAGCGGCGCGCATTGTGCCAGCTGCATTCCTCCCTGATCGTTATCTGGTCTTTCGCGGTCGCGCTTTCTTTTTTTTCACGGTGTCCGTGCGCGAGAAGTTTTAAAGCACAACGCTGCTCGGCGAACATATGCTTACTTGTTTGTCATGTACTGACTACTGCAATGACTGTTGCACACAGCAGGTTCGCAAAGTGGGGTGGGGGAGAAAACATTCTGCCTGAACATTTAAGGGCGGAAGGACATCTTCCATTCTTTTGTAAAAAAAAAATGAATGACCTGGCGTTTAACTCATTTTTGATGTTGCTTTTTTTTTTTTTAAGTTTATTTCTTAAAGGCCTGCTTCTAATGAGGACCCTTTATAGTCTGCAGAAAAAAACGGTACTGCATGCTTTTATCAACTGTTAGGAAAAGTGGTTGTATCTGTGCCCGACTGCTGGCGGGGCTGAGATTGCGCAAATCGCTTTTTTGGGGAGAAAAACAGGAAGGGACTGCTAGTTGTTTCTTTGAAGTGATCAGTAATTAGTCTGCTGACTTCGAGGAGCCAAATGACCCACACCCTGGGCCGGGTTGCCCTCCAAAGACCTGATGGCACGGCTGCTGCCTTTGATGAGCCACCATCCCCTGCTGACGAAAAACAGCTTCTGGGCATCTTAAACAAGCAGAAAAACAAATAATGTCCGAGTGATCAGACTGTCCCAAAGACCCTCCACTGCTTAAAGAAAGACTTGGGCTGCATTTGTGAAGACTATTACTGGCTCATTGTTTGGAGTTGCACTTTAACACTTTCGGTATCGTTCTCGACGTCACATTTGTGCTTCTTTTATCGACATCGTGAGGATGAAAGACCAGTTCAGCCGTTTTCACATTGGAAGCTGTGATCAGATTGCACGGGGTACCTACAGTATTCAAGTTTTATCTTAGTGCAGTTAATTTCTGGGTGTCAGCCTGTTTTATTTTTTAATACATGAGTAGTAGTGTCAGGCTTGGTAGCCAAGATACAAGGGAGTGAGATAATTTGACCAACTAGTAAAATGGAGAAGCAGTGAGTAGGAACAAGTGAGTCCCCTGGGTTTACTGTCTCCACGTTGGCTGTCATCCCTGGCATTTTGATGTTTTAAATGCTCCTCTTTTTGTGTTGCCAGTGTTTGCAGCCAGCACACGCAATAGCTGCACTGCTATAGATGGTTGAGTGCATGGTGCCTGGTAGCGTTGACTCTAAGAAATGTCATCGTATTCTCTCTAATCCCTTGACAGTTTGGTATGATGCACATCAGAGGGCAGGCGCTGCTCCTGAGAGTCAGGTTTCACGTCTCTGCCTCTGCAGTGGAGCAGACAGCAGCTAATAGGCGAGCAGCCCCTGAGAGTAAAGCTCTCTGCAGCTCTGTCTGCACCAGGCTCCATCTGGTCAGCAGGCCCGGAGCATGGCTAATTGGCTTTAGGCGGAGCCCACCAGACCTGCGAGGGCCCTGCAGATGCGGACAGGGTCCATTCGCCCCTTTCTAGTGCACCCCTCACCCCGGACAGCACTTTGAAGACTCCTGGAATGGGTGGATAATGTTAGGCAGGTGTTTGGAGTAATCTCAAGTCCGCCCCTGTGGCTTGTCCATGGTGGTGAAGAATGGGGTGTATGTGAGCCCTGCATGCAGCCCTTGAGAGCTGTGCCTTGTGCACCCTGCATTAATAATGCTGTGGTTGGAGTATGTCTCTGCTAGGCCACTTTAGACATGTACTGCAAGTTTTCTTTCCCTTTTATCGAATACAGTGCTTCAAGGTGATGCACTGCATAACGGCATTGTTGCTTCAGCATTTTTCGTTAGTATTTCTTGCCTATTTAAGAAGCCTCGTGTTAACCACAAGGTCCATTAATGATTAATTTTAGTAGTGTATAAAGGAGGGAATACTTCTCCTTTCCCAGCCCCACTCTGCATTAGGAACATGTATGAGGAGGATGTTGGAATGCTCCTTGTGGGACCACCGTGTTGCATCGAAATCACTGAGTTATTCTTCTGGGCCATCAGTGGCGCACGAGAATGATGCGCTGCTCTCTTCCCTGCTTGCAGCTGTGCCTCGCAGTACTGAACGAGGACGGGACCGAGGCCATCACAGGGCCACAACCAGAGAGAGCAGCACAGACGGCCACCCACAGCCCTACTGCCTGCAGCTTCAGTGAGCTCTGCCCAACAACCTGGCCAAGACGCTGTCTGGACCCAACAACACTTCCCACCCCGGACTGTGCATTAAATAGCCGCAGGCGTTTCCAGGGAGGGCAGCAGCTCTCACTGCTATTGTGCTTTGCACACCAAAAACTGGGTAAAAGTTAACTTTAATGCAGTGTTAGCTGCACAACACAGTCTTCATCTCTCCCTACAGCTTGCATGTTCAGACAGCCTGTGCCCGTCCACCTACGTAATTTACTTTTATGCCCCTTTATTACTTAACCCCTTCGCTGCTAGGTCTTTCCACCCCCTGTGCTAAGCCTTTTTTTGGCTATTTGGGGTAGTTTGCGCTTAGGCCCCTGTAACTTTTTGACCACATAAGGAATTCACGCCAAATTTGCATCCTTTTCTTCCAACATTATGGGGATTCTAAAGGTATCCAGGGTTTGTGGATTTCCCTGGAGGGGACCCAGAAATTTGCCAAAATACAGTTAAATTTGTTTTTTGTTTTTGGAAAAATGGAAAAAAAGGGCTACAGATGAAAGCGTCTGGTTTTTTCCCTGCAAATGGCATCAAAAAAGGGGTTGTGGTGCTGAAATCACCATCTTCCCAGCTTTCAGGGACAAGCAGACTTTTGTTAGAAAACCAATTTTTTTTTTTTTACAGTTTTGGCATTTTTCTGGGACATAGCCTATTTTTGCTATTTTTTTTGTGCTTTCAACCTCTTTCCAGCTAATGGTAGAAATGGGTATGAAAGCAATAATGGATCCTGGAAAGCTATACATTTTAGAAAAGTAGACAAAATTCTGAATTCGGCAAGGGGTCATTTGTGTAGATCCTTCAAGGTTTCTTTATAGAAACTAACCGTTGAATATAGGAAAAATTGAAAATTAATTGAAAAAAACAGCCATTTGTGTCAATGTTTTCACCTGTAACTTCTAATTATGACAGCTGTTTGAAAGCAATATACCGTTGCATCCGCTGGACCTTTCTGGTTGTGGGGATATATAGGACTTGTAGGTTCACCAAGAACCCGACGAACCCAGAGCCAATAACTGAGCAGCATCCTGCAATGTTTTTTTTATTATGTACCGGGTATATAGCAATTAATTTGGGAAAATATATACATGGAAAAATCGGTATGAGAGACACCTATGTATTTCTGAAATTGGGACAAAGTATAGTTTAGAAACAGTAGATATTTGCACATTTCCGAAATTGTGAGTACCCATACTAGCATGAGAATTATAGGTCATTTTTCAAAATGACTTCTTTTTTACACATTGTCTTTCATTTGGAAGGCAGAAATGCATCAAGTCAATATGTAATAACAGTTGCTCTACAATTCTGTGTTACCCTAAGTCTCCCGATAAAAATGGTACCTCACTTGTGTGGGGAGGCCTCGTGCCCGCGACAGGAAACGGCTCAAAACGCAACATGGACACACCACATTTTTACAGTGAAAACTGACCCTTTTTTTGCAAAGTGCCTAGCTGTAGATTTTGAACCCTAGCTCTGCCGGCACCTAGGGAAACCTAGCAAACCTATACTTTTTTGAAAAGTAGACACCAAGGGGAATCCAGGATGGGGTGAATTGACTGGCTCTCACCAGGTTCTGTTACCCAGAATCCCTTGCAAACCTCAAATATTGTCCAAAAAAACATTTTCCTCACATTTCTGTGGTGGAAAGTTCTGGAATCTGTGTGGATCCATAAAATTCCACCCACCCCGTGTTCCCCAAAGTCTTCTGAAAAAAATGGTACCTCACTTGTGTGGGTAGGCCTAGTGCCCCCGACAGGAAACGGCCCAAAACGCAACGTGGACACACCACATTTTCACAGTGAAAACTGACCCTTTTCTTGCAAAGTGCCTAGCTGTAGATTTTAAACCCTAGCTCTGCCGGCACATAGGGAAACCTGGCAAACCTATACATTTTTGAAAACTAGACACCCCATCCTGGATTCCCCTGGGTGACTTGTCTGGCTCTCACCAGGTTCTGTTACCCGGAATCCCTTGAAAACCTCAATTTGTAAAAACAAAACAAAAAACCATTTTCCTCACATTTCTGTGTGGGAAAGTTCTGGAATCTGCGTAGATCCACAAATTTCCTACCACCCAGCGTTCCCCCCAGTCTTCCAATAACAAGCATTGGCATAGCCAATAGGTCTCGCCTTTGGGACCTTATAAGTGTTTAGCCATGCAACACTTGATGTTGTTGCACCAAGGATATTGTGCTGGATAACTAAACACTTATAAGGTCCCAAAGGCGAGACCTATTGGCTATGCCAATGCTTGTTTAGATTGCATCTTTCCGAGTTCTTTCAGGTGAACCGGCAGCACGGGTTAAAAGCATTCCATTTAACTTTCCAAGGGGGCCTCCGGGTCCTCTGTGTTCACCATCACTCTGTGTTTGACAGCGGAGGCCCCATTTAGGCCCTGTGCTGTTATTCACATTCACATTATTGTGTGGATTTGTGCAAACACAGGTATGGAGGCAGCAGGCTGACAGCGGCTATTAATAAAAATAAATGGGAGGTAAGGAGTTTAAAATGGCCTTAATCCCACCTGAGACTTTGTGTGAGTGTTTGCCTGCTTGTGTGTGCCTGTTCTTCTGTGAGAAAATGAGGGAGAGAATCAGGACACTCAGGAGATATTTTAAGGGGACTGTGTGGAATGCTTGTGTACATGTGTGCTTGTTTCTTTCTGTGTGTGTGTGTGTGTGTGTGTGTGTGTGAACGCTTGAGAATTTATAATATTGTGCCAAACAACAACAAATAACAGGATGGCATTAAGAAGCAGCAAATATTACAAAACAAGGAAATGTTAACATATCATCCTGTTTGGCTTTCATTTTGTGTAATGAGTTAATCTGCTTTGTTGACACAAATGGATTTCTCATGTGTTTTGATATGTGCTGCAACTGGTACAGAAGTCATTATGTATGATTATATCTTCCCGTAGCCCCGCCCCTAGCCCTGCCCACTTGCCACACCTCTAGCTCATTTTAATGAGTACCTGCACTTATTTTTTTCCATTTAAAGCACTGCCCCAAACTATCCAGGAAGGAGCTGAAGTGGCTAAAACATTTGTGGGGGGAGTTCTGTGAAGATTCGTCAAACAGTGCAAAACAAAAAAAACTATCTTCCTATGATAACTCAGGCCTAATTATAGCTCCTCGGTGGCGGTAAGGGCACACAGGGTAAGTTTCAAACACTATTGATCCTCTGAACTGTTCATTTAAAAGACTACAGCTGCATAACATTAACTATGACAGGACTGCTACCCTGTGCCCTGCTCCTGTCCTCCTCCCCCCTGTCTCCCCCTCTGCTGGGGAGCATGCAGCTTACCCCTCCTTCCCTGCCGTGAAGAACAAGCTACATTATTCGTTTCAGACTTTAGAGGAGCCCGTGGGGATGAGGGAAGAAGGGCCCAAAAACAGGGCCATGTATGTAAAATGGAGAACGGCGTGGGTCAATCCGGGACGTCTGGTCACCGTAGCGTTCGGGCCTGAGGCACCTTTGCTGCGTCACTGCTCATGGTGGAGACACCCACAGTGACCTGGGTGGCACGGTTAAGGCCCTGTGACATCTGAGCCTGGCATCCTGTACCCAGCCGGGCCCACAGCCGCGTCACCGCCTGTTGCTCACCTGAGGTGTGCTCAGGGCAGGCGTGACTTCCTTCCAAAGATATGCGTGCTGCACTGCTGCCAGTGACCCAGGGTCAGATGTGTGGATGAGAGCTGGAACACCCAAGCGCCTCGAGGCTCTGCAGCCCGCAGTGTGCGCTATGCAAGAGCACTCGGCCACTCACTGTCAGCTCGGTACCTGAGGTGAGCTTGAGGTCTTCCGTCCCTGGAAGATGCTCGCTCAAGGCAGGGGGTGCCACAGTCTATGTGGGGGGGGCTAGGGGGGGTCAACCTCACTCCATGTGATTATGGGCGCTGTCACTGTGTACAGTTCTGGGATTTCCTGCGACAACCTATCGCATTCTGGGTGCTGTAGTGTATGTTTGTATCCATTAAACTGGAAGACCCAGAAGCAATAATCTGTAGGTTAAAAGCCTGCGACTAGAAACACAGTGCCCGCCTGTGATGGAAAGCTGTAAGGTGCCCCCTGCATAGAAATGCGCTCCATGTTAAAGGAGCCATTGAAAGAAAAACTGACTTCTCTTCCCCTATCCTGTTCCACCGACAAAAATAATTGGAATTACCCTCAAAGAGGTGTGCAGTCAAAGAAAAACATTTGATTTTCTTCTCAATCCCTTTCCATCAACGCATTTGTTTTGAATGTACCCGTTTCGAGATGGTTTCGTCCGCCATAAAACAGCGCAGCGCTTTACAGGAGGGGCCAAGCCCGCATGTTATTCCGCATTACTGGTGACAAAACTCTGTTTAGGGGCATTTCACTCACCAGTAAGTTCCGAGGCCAGGGCGTCCAGTTTTTTCCGGTAAAATAAGTACCATATACCCCAACAGGGCAGCTGTAATTAGGCCTGGAGAGACTTGTGCCTCACTCCTTTTACTTCAAGATCATGTATCGAACCGACAACAGACACAAAAGAAAACAAGCGCGCGCGGCAGCAGGGGGAGGGGAGAGCGGAGGGGGCCTGCGCGATTCCCTTGCGGGAGCGAGCAGCAAGGCGCGATAATTGCGAACATATGGCGCCGCTCCTCACTCCCGCAAGGGAATCGCCAAACGTGCACGCATTGCCATTGAAAGCAATGCAACGCGTGCACGTTTTTGGCCTCAAAACCGACTCTATGGCTAAAGGTCTTTTTCCTATGCAGCGCATGCGCGCTGCGTAGGCGAGACCTAAAAATGGTACCTCACTCGCGTGGGTGGGTCAAGTACCCGTGACAGGCAAGGGCCCAAAACCTATTGAGGCGACATCAAAATTACCTATCACAAAACAACCTGGTTTTGCAAGGGGGGTCCCATGAGTTTTTGGCCCCGGGCTCGGCGGCCATCTATGGAAACCTACCAAACCCACACATTTCTGAAAACTAGACACCCGGGGGAGTCCAGCAAGGTATGGCTTGCGTGGGTCCCCCAACATTTCCCTACCCCGAATCCCCTGCAAACCTCAAATTTTGTTAAAAAAATCAATTTTTTTCTCACAGTTCTGTGTGAGAAAGTTGTAGGATCACCGGGCTGACACAAATTTCCTACTACCCAGCGTTCCTCCAGGTCTCCCGATAAAAATGGTACCTCACGTGTGGGTAGGCATAGTGGCTGCAACAGGAAATGGCCCAAATCGTACTGTGGAGACTTCAAAATTACCTATAACAAAACTACCTGGTTTGGGGGGGCTAGTTTTTTGGCCCCGGGCTCGCCGCCATCTAGTGAAACCTACCAAACCCACACATTTCTGAAAACTAGACACACGGGGGAGTCCAACAAGGTATGGCTTGCGTGGATCCCCCAACGTTTCCCTACCCAGAATCCCCTGCAAACCTCATTTAGCTGAAAAAACCACATTTTCCACATATTTTTGTGTGGCATCACCGTGCCGGCACACATGTCCTACCCTACAGCATTCTCCTTAGTGTTCCGAGTAAAATGATACCTCACTTGTGTGGGTGTCCAATGCAGAATTGGCTAAAAACGCATTTTAAAAAAAAATTTGCGCTTAGAATTGTCGGTGCTATACCGTAAATTCCTATGTTTTGGGCTCTTCCCAGTCACAGGCCCTTGCCCTACCCACACAAGTGAGGTATCATTTTACTCGGGAGACTGAGAGGAACGCTGTGGGGTAGGATGTTTGTGCCGGCACGGTGATTCCACCCAAAAATATGTGGAAAATGTGTTTTTTTTCCAGCTAAATTTGAGGTTTGCAGGGCATTCTGGGTAGGGAAACATTGGGGCATCCACGCAAGCCATACCTCGCTGGACTCCCCTGGGTGTCTAGTTTTCAGAAATGTGTGGGTTTGGTAGTTTCCCAAGATGGCCGCCGAGCCCGGGGCCAAAACCCAGGTGACCTCCTTACAAAACCAGGTTGTTTTGTGATAGGTAATTTTGATGTCTCCTCAATACGTTTTGGGCCCTTGCCTGTCGCGGGTACTTGACCCACCCACACAAGTGAGGTACCATTTTTCTCGGAAGACTTTGGGGAATGCGGGGTGGGTGGAATTTTGTGGATCCACACAGATTCCAGAACTTTCCACCACATAAATGTGAGGAAAATGTGGGTTTTTTTAAAACAAATTTTGAGGTTTTCAAGGGATTCTGGGTAACAGAACCTGGTGAGAGCCGGACAAGTCACCCCATCCTGGATTCCCCTCGGTGTCCTAGTCTTAAAAAGTGTATAGGTTTGCTAGGTTTCCCTATGTGCCGGCAGAGCTAGGGTTCAAAATCTACAGCTAGGCACTTTGCAAAAAAAAAGGGTCAGTTTTCACTGTGAAAATGTGGTGTGCCCATGTTGCGTTTTGGGGCCGTTTCCTGTTGTGGGAACTAGGCCTACCCACACAAGTGAGGTACCATTTTTCTCAGAAGAATTTGGGGAATGCGGGGTGGGTGGAATTTTGTGGTTCCACACAGATTCCAGAACTTTCCACCACAGAAATGTGAGGAAAATGTGTTTTTTTTAGTGTTTTTTTTTTTTTTTAACAAATTTTGAGGTTTGCAAGGGATTCTGGGTAACAGAAGCTGGTGAGAGCCAGACAAGTCACCACATCCTGGATGCCCCTGGGTGTCTAGTTTTCAAAAATGTATAGGTTTGCTAGGTGTCCCTAGGTGCCGGCAGAGCTAGGGTTCAAAATCTACAGCTAGGCCCTTGGCAAAAAAAGGATCAGTTTTCACTGTGAAAATGTGGTGTGTCCACGTTGTGTTTTGGCCCATTTCCTGTCACGGGCACTAGGCCTACCCACACAAGTGAGGTACCATTTTTATCGGAAGACTTTGGGAAATGCGGGGTGGTGGAATTTTGTGAATCCATGCAGATTCCAGCACTTTCCACCACATAAATGTGTGGAAAATGTTTTTTTTTTTTACAAAGTTTGAGGTTTGCAAGGGATTCTGGGTAACAGAACCTGGTGAGAGCCAGACCAGTCACCCCATCCTGGATTCCCCTTGGTGTCTAGTTTAAAAAAATGTACAGGTTTGCTAGGTTTCCCTATGTGCCAGCTGCGCTAGGGCCCAAAATCGACAGGTAGGCACATTGCTAAAAAAAAAAAAAGTAGTGCCTAGTGGGCTTTCTGCCGCCCTGGGGTGAATGGGGGGGGGGGGGCTGCCCCGATATGCCCCCAGAAAGACTGTGGCTATTTTTTGTGGGGGCATTGGTATGCCCATTCTGGGCAGCCCCCACCCCCACGTATAAAAAAAGCCGGCGTAGTCGCTGGCGCCTTGTGGGCTTTCTGCCCCCCCCCCCGTGGGGGCAGATCAGGGGCCACTGCTGCCATCTGCCCCCCCCCCCCCGGGGGGGCAGAAAGACTGGAATTTCTCTGGGGGGGGGGGTATTGTCATGCCCATTTTGGGCAGCCCCCACCCCTACACGAATTTAAAAAAAAAATCCCTGGTTTCTTGTGGGCGGGGGGCAGATTGGGAGCTACTGCCCCCATATGCCCCCCAGGGGGGCAGAAAGACTGGAATTTTTGCGGGCGGGGTGTGGGGGCATTGGCATGCCCGTTTTGGGCAGCCCCACCCCTGATTCAAATTGGCAAAAAAAATCCCTGCCATCTAGTGGGCTTTTAGCTCCCCCAGGGGGGGAAGATTGGGGGCAGAAAGGCTGTAATTTTGGCGGGGATGGGGGCATTGGCATGACCGTTTTGGGCAGCCCCACCCTAATTAAAATTGCCCCAAAAAAAATCCCTGGCTTCTAGTGTGCTTTCTGCCCGCCCCGGGGGGCAGATTGGGGGCTACTGCCCCCATCTGCTCCCCGGGGGGGCAGAAAGACTGTAATTGTCGTGGGTGTGTGGGGGCTTTGGCATGCCCGTTTTGGGCAGCCCCCACCCAAATTCAAATTGCCCCAAAAAAAATCCCTGGCGTCTAGTGTGCTTTTTGCCCCCCTGGGGGGGCAGATTGGGGGCTACTGCCCCCATCTAAAGGCTCATTTCAGTTTCGGTTTTTGTGAAATGACGTCAGCGCGACGTGCGCGCTGATCGTCATTTCACAGAAACGGTGGGTGGGGGGGGGCCTTGGGAGCTGGGGAAGCTCTTCCCCAGCTCCCGAGGCTTTGGGGGAGTAAAAGAAATTCCTCTGGTGCCTGCACCAGAGGGATTTCTTCTGCAATGGCGTCGGACGGCTCCCGCACGTCTGACGCATGGAAGGGGTTAAATAATATTGCTTTTGTGTTTTCCCCCATTACAACACATTATAATCAATATCTGGCTATGCTATCAATGCAGCACATTATAAACAGAGTGCTGTTAGTGCTCCATTGCTGTTTCTGAAAACAAGCACTTATAAGGTCTATTTTTTTTCTCTCTTCAAAATGGTCTCTCCAGTTAACCATGAAAACAAAGGATGGACTTCCACGAGCCTTCACACTGGTTAAGCAATCACGGTGGCCATCTTGGAACGGTACTGGATTACCACTGGTTTTGGACTTCTCTGCTATGCTTGCCCGCAGGTTCACTTCTGGTCCTGATCTATTTGAACTTTTGGAACTTTAACGATGCCCCCTGGGCGGAAACCAAACTGTCTGTACTTTTCGCGGTGCCCGAGCAACTTTGGCTGATGCCCGGTGGAGCTGTCATATGCAGCTATACAGGAGTTTGGCTCTGGTTCACCCCTCGGCCGGCACCTACCCAGCCGGACATCGGCCATAGTTTTCCTCGCCTCCCCGTTGTGTTTTCCTACCTGCATTCCCTACCCCCGTTTACCATTCCCCCTCTACCTCTTCACTCCCCATAAGACATGTGTACGCGCTAATAATCTCACATTATTGTGTAATCATGTTTTTTTCTTTTCTCCTATGTCTATACTTGTCTATGTAATTATGGAACCTGTAACTCACTGATCCTCATGTAAAGCGCTCTGATACCTCCGGGTCTAGCCAGCGCTATATAAAACTTTGCAAATAAAATAAATAAAATAAAATAAGGCCCCAAAGGCGAGACCTATTGGCTATGCCAATGCTTGTTTTTACTTCCATATGAACTTGTGTGCTTTCCCCATATCCTTCCCTGACGTTTATGCAGTTCACCGATGTTCATTCAGCTCTTCCTCGCTGGGTCGGTTTAGAAAGCCGCTTGTGTGCCATGCTGCCTGCCGTGGCAGCGGAAAGTCCAATGTTTTCGACTTTCCTTCAAGAAAAGACAACCACCACTACATTCAGACTGCTGACCCAGCTGCTCCCCACTGTCTAAATTTTCTAGCTGCATATGCATCGTATTTCTGTTTGCAGGGTTCCTGTGTGAAGCTTGGTACATCTGTGTAATACTTGTCAGCAGACAAGTGGTGTAATAGTGTATCAGCTAAAGCTGTTTTATGATTATTAGGAAAACACGTATACGTACCATATTGGAATGGCATAATTGACTTTTTTTTATTAAGCATTTCATACCACGCTTCAACAGTTTCTAAACGCTATTAACGGGTGTTAATCCCATTTGAATTGTAGTTTACCGATTTCTAAAGGACGGGTTAAGTTTCGAACTTGGTACATGCTTTTAAACAGTTTACTCCACCGAGTCAGCGTTTAATGCACTGGACCGTTGTTTATTTTGTAAGTGTTTTCACATTGTGATTGCACGAAATTCAAAACCATGACAAAAATGTCTTGTTACTTACCGGTAATCTTCATTACCCCGATTAGGGTCCTCCCCGTCCCAGTCCTTACAACGTGAGGCAGTCCTGCCTCCACTCAGCCAATCACAACGCCAGTATTCAAAAGCTTACATAAGCCCCTCCCACCTACCGCCATGCCTGTTATCAACAAGACTCCGACACAAACACAGCGGGAGGGCGGGAGGGTAGAGGACTGGGACGGGGAGGACCCTAATCGGGGTAATGAAGATTACCGGTAAGTAACAAGACATTACCCCCTCATGGGTCCTCCCCGTCCCAGTCCTTACAACGTGAGGAACTCACAAGCAGAGAACCAAGAAAAAACGGAGGACCCCAGGGATCCATGCAAAGGACAAATCCTTAAAGATCAAGGAACAGCAGCACGCAAGACGCCAACAGAAAAACAGCCAGCAGAGGCATGTAAAATATCAAGCCGATAAAGCAGCACAAATACGCGAAGGGACAGCCAGGTGGCCGCCCAACAAACTCCTGGATAGAAAACCCCCGCCGTCCCAGCCCAGGAAACCGACACAGAACGTGCCGAACGACCCAGCACCAGAGACGGGGGAGGCAGATCCAAAGGACCGAAAAGGCAGGCAGACCGCCAAACGCACCCACCGACCAACCGTAGAAACGAAAACCCACATCTCCCGAGTCACACCCCCACAGGAGACAAACAGGGCAGGAGAAAACCGAAAACTCCAGGGAACGATGGAGGGAAAACTGGAGAGTCCAGCGAACAACCAAGGAAGGGGGAACAAGGGAACCCCAGCAGGCAAACCAAGAAGAAACGCCTCCAGCTGCCAAAGGAAACAGGAAGAAACCACAAGCAGAAAGGCCGGAACAAGCCGCAAAACAAACCGATCCGGCAGGAACACCCAATAGGGAAAAGAAACGAGCAATGTACCCACCACACCCAACCGACGAGCGGAGGTGAGGGCC
The DNA here is from genome assembly GCA_963921515.1 of Calotriton arnoldi. NCBI lineage: Eukaryota > Metazoa > Chordata > Amphibia > Caudata > Salamandridae > Calotriton > Calotriton arnoldi. The sequence continues at coordinate 2,297,506 of CAWUFW010000610.1, forward strand.
AGCAAAAAAGCCACCGTAGCGGACAACCATAACCAGTCCGCTACCAGCAATGGCTGAAAAGGGGGCAACAGCAGACCCCCCCCCAAAACAGCAGGCAAAACCCAAGATGGCACGAGCAAAGGAGAGACCGGCCGACGAAGCCGAAAGCTCTGAAGAAAACACTCACCAAAGGGGCAAAAATCACCAAGGAGGCCCCAGGACCCCGATAAGCACGAACCTCCGCCCACTGAGCAGACAAAGCGGAAGGGGCAAAGCTCTGTAAAAAAAAAAAAAAACATCCCTGAGAAAATCCAACACAGAAGCAAGATCCCCCAGCACAGGATCCACCCAATGGGAAGAACACCAAGAGACAAAAAAAACCCAATGACGACCATAGCACCCAAGGGTCGAAGGCCGACGCGACAACCGGATGTCACGAGCCACCACAGAGGAACAGCCCAAAGACGCCAACGACAGCCGCACAAGAGCCAGGCCGTCAGAAGCAAGCGACAAAGACAGGGCAAAAACCAGCTGCAGACCCAAAAGCGGAGCCAGAGTCAAGGGAGGCCGGCCAAACCCGTCCCCCGCCAGCAGCAGCAGGAGCGGAAACCAAAGACAGCGAGGCCAACTATAGACACCTACACACCCCCGAGTATGCGGGAGGAGAAAACAGGAGAGAAGGCACACAGAAAACCCGAAGGCCAAGGAAATGCGCAGGGGCCATGCAAATCCACACCAAATCGAACCAAACAAAGAAAATGCGCCGCCGAAGCGAGCACCAGATGGCACAAAACAGAGGACGGGAGGAAACGGCCCAAGCTGCGTCTACGAACGAAAACGCAGACGGTCACGAACAGAAACGCAAAGCCAACAGAGGAGACACCGTCCAGAGAGAGCCGTGGGAGCCAGTGCCACCAGAGGCACAAGACATACCAATGAGCCATAGCTCCGTGGGAACAAAACACGGAAGCCAGCAGGAACAGAGACATGCAACTGGTCCCCCCAAGAAGGCCCAAGCAACAATGAGCCACCGGAATGCCAGCACAAATCAACAGACTCGTCGGCCACCAAGGAACCCAACGTGGCCCCCAACCCCAAGGACAGGCGTCCGAGGACAACAAGAGGAGAGAAGGGAGCTGAAAACGCACCCCATACACCAAGTTGGGAGAGCAAAGCACCAGGCCAAAACAGGAACCAGAACAGGGGAGAGAGGAACCAGAGCCACGGAACCTGCATGGAAAAGGACCCAAGGAGTCAAACGGAAGAAACACCAAGGACAAGAGGAGCAGGCAAGCCTAAGGAACCACAGCCGTGGAGGCAGCCACCACCCCCCGGATCCGCAACCAACCCCGAACCGGGTCAGAAGGGCGACCCAGCAGGACCCATAAAGAGTCAACAGGGAAGAGAACCGAGCCGGAGGGAGAACACAACCCCCTGCAAAGTGACAAACAGGCCCGAGAAACTGAAGGCCCAGAACAGGAACCAGATGAGAAATGGCCAGAACCAATACGAACCCCAGAAACCGGAACAAGGCCAACAACGCCACCATCGCCAGAATAGCCACAAGGAGGGTTGAAGCAGAAACCGGACAAAATCCACACAGGGAAAAACCTACAGCACCTGGCCATCCCAGGCGGTCTCCCATCCAGGGATGGACCAGGCCGGACCCTGTACAACTTCTAAGAACAGAAGAACAGGTGCTTGCAGGGTGGAATTGCCATTCAGCAAAAACCTGCACAGCAGGAGCCAGCACCGCGGAAAAACCCGGGGAGCAGGAGAGAGGCCGAAAGTCAACACACGAAAACAGGTAAAGGAACCCATCCAAAGCAAACCGCAGGAACCGCGGATCAGCCGGATGGATGGAACATGAAAAACAGCCAACTCCAGGGAAGCCAAAAAAAAAAAACACCCATCAGGAAGAGGGGAACGACAGACCGCAAGGGGAACAACCGCCCAGCGGCACCAATCCGTACAAAGCCCCGGGACACAGAACCGTGCTGAAAGGAACCAATGGGCGCCACGACCAGGAACAGAGAGGAAGAGGAACCCTGGCCCCGCCCCCGGAACCAGCACAACAGTGCCCAGAGACAAAAACAGGCCGACGCCCAAAGAAGGAGGAAAAACGCAACACGGGCCAAAGGACAACGGAGCAACCGTGAAAACAGCCCAAAAGGGGGACGGCCCTGGAAAGGAATCCGGCAACCAAGAGCGAAGACCGACAGGACCCACCAGTCGGAAAGCAGACCGGACCAACAAGCCAGGAACAATGGATCCGAGCCCCCAAAACCACAACAACAGCCGGAGACAGGGAACCCACTACCAGACGAACACCAGGAGTGGAACACAGACCCAAAGAAGAAGAGACGCAACCGCAACCACCAGGTCACGGAGACCCCTCCAGGGCACAACAATTCCCAAAGCCCCGGGCGACCAACACCCAGGGGCAGCCGCAGGCGCATCAGAGGCCGGGAACCAAATGGAACACAGCCCCCCCCCACCCGACCATGAAAGGGCCG